>CM062602.1:14463442-15663442 GCA_031470985.1 Agastache rugosa | reverse complement strand
TTGTCCTTATCTTTTGTGAGTGATACTTGGTTTGGTCCTTGAATGAGTCCGCTTCTTCTTTGGACCTTGTTGACTCCATTTTCTTTGATGATGTCCATTTCATGGCCGAGTACGTTAAGCTTGAAATCTAGTTTGATATCCCATCTGCTTGGAATCTTGATTTGAAGCTCGGTTGCTTTCCGGCTTTCTAACCGAGTGAGATCCTTCACTGTCTTATAAATTGACCTTGATGTACGTCTTGGATGACATTACGTCTTTGATTTTGATTCGATCGGCGGGATTTATCTGCTGCCTTTGAGCTGCGTGATCGGCTAGGAGTTCTTCTTTTCTTGGTCTTTGAGTTGCCGATCAGTTTTCTTTTCGATCGGACCGAGCTTGGAGAGCTGGCTTGATTGAGTACGACCTCTTTGGTACATTGATGACAAGGTTCAGTTTGTGTTTGCATTGGGCGGAGCCGATCTTTGTTCGATTCGGCTTTGGCCATCTTCAAGCTCCCGACCATTCGGTCTTACCTTGACTTTCTGAGTTTATGATGATGATGGGTCCGTCTGTGATAACATCATGTCGTTTTGCGCGCACAGAAAGCGTTTGAGTCTGAACTTCCATATCTGATAATCATCGACAGAGAATGTCGGAAGATTCTGCACGAGAGAAGATTCCATGACGGTATGCAATATAATGAAAAAAAAAATTTTGAAACTTTGAAGGATACGATCGAGTGACCACTATCGGCAATGAATGTCTTGACGGATACGGTGATCTTTTGAACCTTTGCTCGATACCAATTGTTGGTCCCAAGACGGATACCTTGGTGTAGAGGGGGTGAATACACCAAGGTTTAAAAACTTTTCCAAGTTAAAACTCTTTTGAGTGAAATTTGTTGTGTTCGATCCGAATTTGGATGGCAGCTTGATCGACACAGCTGGCTGTGTGCGGAATGTGGTGGATTTGGAAAGTCCGTCTGTTACTTCAAATATATTGCAAAGCTCTGTTTCACTTTTCAGTTAGTCAGTTTATGCAGATTGATATGTATGCTCATGAAGGTTAGTAACATGCATAAAACAAAGCGATAAATAACAAGAGCATCTTTAACGTGGTTCGGAGTAACCCCTCCTACATCCACGACCAGATTCACTGGTAATCCACTACCACTTGGTTTCCAAGTACCAAGCAACTTCACAACTCTAACCCGAGCTGTGTTCCAAACAGTTGCCGGGCACTGTCAAGCCTACACCTTCAGTTTGCGGGTACTGAAGAACCTAACCACTCGAATTACACGCTTCGAGCAAGCGTACCTTTACCTAACCTTTCTGGGTTTGGGTTTGGGTATGGTTTTCCAACTATGAACGAGTTCTTACAATGAAGAACAAGGAGTATGATGAACTCGTTCAAACTAGGCTTAAGATATTTATTCTGATCTAATCTGCCTATATTTGAATATGTGAACAACTAAGAACACGGTACTGGTAGGTGTTCTTGAAAGATTTGGCTTTGAAGATCGTTGCTCATTTTTCTGTTTTCTTCTATTTCTTCAGTCGTCTTGTCAGCCCCCTCACCAGCATCTTCTTCAATGGTGGAGGAGAGATATATATAGGTGAAGATTCAAACTAGCCGTTGGAAGAGAGCCGTTTGAATCTTACCTACTCTTGTTGACTTCTGGCCATTACCTACGAAGTAGGTCTGTATCTGCAGAAGCTATTCCTTCTCCGATTTGTTGCGTCGAACAAGATCTTCGACATCGGGATCTTGTCTTGGAGAAGGTCTTCGTCTTCGAGCCGCTAAGCGTCTCTCGCCGTGTCTTCGGCGATTTGGACTCTCTTTGTGTCTTGACTTCGAAATTTGTCTTTAGACTGTCTTTGTATCATCAACCTGAGCTGTGTCTTCAACCTGAGCTGTGTTACTGACCTGAGCTGTGTTTTAGACCTGAGCTGTGTCATCGACACTAAGCTGGGTCTTTTACACTGAGCTGGGTCTTTGACACTGAGCTGGGTTTCCGTCACTGAGCTGGGTCTTGATACTGCAGGATCTTAGACTCTGCTTGGTCTTGCTCTGCTGAGTCTGCTCTGCTTAGCTGTGTCTTCAGCTGATCTACCTGTAAACTACGAAACTCTATATGCTCCAACAGGTGAGCTGAAAAAACGCTTAGGCTTGTGCGATCATCTACTCAGTTGGGGTCAGCTGGGTTTTGGTATCCAATCAAAACTCTATTAATTTTCCCAACAGGTACAGTTTTTTCTTTCGTCCCTATTTAAATCGGTACGAAGTACTAACCTCTTCCAGACGTCGTTGATTTTCACGTTGCCGTTCATCCTCAGATTGATGTCTTGAACTTGATGACGCCATGGATTTTGATGAGAGAAGAATGATATGGGGGTTGTGGGAAATTTTTTGCTGCCTTTGAAATTATTGCATCGGTATGAATTGTGTACCGCTAGGTTTTATTTATTGTTGAAGAAGTATAGAGTGTACCGCTAGGTTAGGGTTAGGTTTTGTCTTCTTTTGTTTGTTTTAGAATTTGAGTCAAAGTAAAAAAAAAAAATTGTTTCGCATAGTGTATCGCATGTGAGAGTCAAAAAGGTTAAATCCCAAACTTCAATGGAGTCATGGAGTCAAATCAGCATAAATATATATTTTTTTCTTTTTTTTCAACTCTGAAAAGTGCAAAAAAAAAATTCAAAAAGTTGTCAGTGGATATAGCTTATACATGCCACAAAAACTGGGTATGGGTGGTACACACTATCTTCATACTGGATATTTTTATTTTCCTCTCAACTTTAAATCCATGTTTATCAGTCTCATTATAAAGGAACAAATCAACCAACATGAGTCATATATAAATATATAATGTTGTTCAAACATACTTGAATTTTATATAGTGTTTTGAGTCGCAACCAATTTATTGAATAGGTACGAATGAATTTGCATTACCTAGAATCAATCAACTAATCTTAATACTTCGGCTAACAACTCATCATGGTTGTTAGATATTAAATAATCGAGTTCAATACCAATTTTCAACATCTATCATCTCGAGTCAAATATAAAGTACAGTTAATTTAATTATCCAGTGTAATCCCATCTAGTTCTGGTACTAGCACTAGCACTAGCACACATAAAATAGAAATTAATAGGCATTGAAATAGATCTATAAAATCCAGCTAGTAGCTGAAGAGAGAGAATTAGAATTAGCTGGAGAATTATTCCTCAAATCCCCTAAGAAATCACATGAAAAAACAGACAAATCCTTCTTGGGAAATGCATGGGGACCACATAACATGCACTTAAATACCACATAACAACACCATACGCCAATTATTCAATTTATAAGATTTTCACTCTTGGCTCATTCTATGTTTTGTTGTAGCCTTGACAGGTGGGCAGCAACATTGTTTTTTTTTCCTTTTCTGAGGAGAGGGCAAATTATTTGTTATGATTAATAAAGTGCTAATAATATATTATTGGCTAAAAAATATAAATGACTTGTCATGTAAATATATTTGAGTGTTCTACAAGGCATATTTTCATAAGGAAGTTTTCATCTATTAGGAAACGTGATTGAAGAAGGTGGGACCACTTTAAGGGTTTTCAAGTGATCCTATAAATAGGTCTATATACGAAGTCATTTGAAGATGACCGATGTTTTATTATTTCGTGCATATACTTTCTAAGAGAGTATCTTTATTGTGTGCACGTACTTGAGAGTTTATTTCATATAAACATTTTTGTAAGGGAGTTGAGTATTAAGCGTGGCTCGAGCTTAGGTTGTCAGTGGTTCGCTTACAATCATTAATCCACGACATGTTAGGGAGGGGTGAGCGAAAAAGGTGACATAAGGTGGACGACCTGTATGTATAAGATTATTTGTAATCACTACTTCTAATAGTGGATTAGTTCTATCTTGGGTGTGCTCCCAGACGTAAGTTGTTTAACCGAACTAAGTTATCATATCGTGTGTTCTTTACTTTACTCAGTTTATATTCTATGTGCTTAGTTTTACAGTAAGGGTGTGTTTACTTTGCGTGATAGGATAGATTGATAAAACATATGATTGACTATATGAAGGATTAGATGATCAAACAAGTTCAAAAGTAATCATCCATCAAAGTAAACGGTGGATTGACCTATACTATTTTTATCTATCTATCTTATCACCCAAAATAAACACCCCTAACAGTCTTAACTTTATATGCATAAAGTATGTGTTTAGTTTTTTTCATCTATAAAATTCCAAATGTGATAAAGATAGATATATTTCCAACAAGACAAAAAATGCAAACTACTTCCAAAAGATGTAGTTCATCAAGTTGAAGTCATCAATCTCGTCAGTGAAAAGGGTGACCACTTTGATTGCTATGAGACTGTCTTGGCGTTGTTGGCGATATATATATGACTAGCTTCAGATAGACAAGCCGCGGGCGCCAATCACATGACAAAACGACGGGTCAATTAGCTCATAAATATTTGTCAGATTATCCGATGGATCTTTTTTATGTTGGTATAAGATTTTATTTGAATCAATTTTAGTAGATTTCATTTTCTATATATGTGATAGACTGATATAGTAAAATTATTCTTCGAATGTTTTTCTAGAGTTAAAAGATAGGCAGTGTTTCCTACCCATATATTCAAATATGAACTAAATTTAGTATGGAGTTGAATATGAAGTAGTCGAATCATGTAATATTATTGCTTCAGCTCTCAAGATGATATTTTTTTTACTGTATTAGTTATGGAGTACTTAATTATGATTTAATGCGTTTTTACTAGTTGGCGGCTTTTCTGTATTTCAATTTTTATTAAACTAAAATTCATATGAAAATTGAATTTGTGTTTGTTCATGGGCATTACAACTTTTTCGTTACGTACATGATATTGTCATGCACAAGACCTTTAACCGCATTATCAATATACACATATTTTTATAGGATAAAGATTTAATCTCCATAACAAATTACTGAGCCCCCATTTGAATACAAATATAAGTAAGCAAACAACCTAATTTTCAAGAAGATAAAAACTAAAATAATTTCAAATAACTTAGAGAAAATTAGTTCATTGAAAAGTGAAGCTCATGGATACACCATTTGCTTTCACGTATATTCTTTAGTACCCAATTTTTCTATTTCATAGGCTTGCATGTTTATTTAAATTGGGCTCCAACAGTTATGATTCCTTTATTGGGCTAGTATTATCAGTTTAGGCCCATAACCAAGGCCCAGTTAAATATATCATGTTTCAACGATCGGGTCATTGAGCATCTGAAATTAGATTTGCGAGTAAAGCTCTTATTATAATATTTTAATTTCATCCAAAACATAAAATAATTTTTTTTTTTAAAAGACGACATTACGACAATATGTTTCTTCTTCCTTATAAGCTAAGCTGCTTCTTCTAGCCCAGCCCCTATGATGCACAGATTTTTCTAAAAATATCATATTGCCGTATCGGATTTTTGTTAGGGTGCGATTCTCGTCGGATTCCCATGGGATTCGCACTCGATTCGCCACGTGGCATATCCTTCCAAATAAAATTCGCGAATCCCATGGGTAAAGTAAATGTATGAGGTTGACTTTGATAACTTTATTTGAATTATGGCTTTTCTATTGGACTAATGATATTTGAATTGATATTTTATTACTTATTTAAATTACATAATTAAAAATGCTTAAGTTTTGGGTTAAAGAAAATGAATTCTATACATATGATTTATGAAAATTTATATTTCTAATTATTTTATAAGTGTTACGTACATATAATAAAATATTAATACTAGACATAACCTTGCCGAATCGCACCCTGTAATTTTCAAAATTTCGTATCCACATACCCGTATCGTATCGCCCCTGCACCCGCACCCGCCCCACGCACCCATGGAGATGCAGCATAGCCCCTCACTCAAACCCAAAGAATTAATGTGCAATTTTTCGTCTACTCACACCATTCATTTTATTTATTTTTTAAATTCTATGTAAATAAGCTCTCAACCTAATAATAACCTAAACCTTTAAACTGCAGAAATTAAAGAGTTAATTACGGCAATTTAATTCCCCTATAGACTTGTAGGTCTAATCCCTACTCAACCTCAAAAGGAGCTAATCAGCTGCCGCTACTGCCATCCATCCTCCTAATTCTGACGAAAATAAATCCAAAAATTTAGAGACTTTAAGAAAATAAATTATACTAGCTTAAAGTTTTAAAAATAATTAGGATAGTTAGCTTAAAATACATAATTTTTTGTCTACTTTTAGAATTTTCCAAACATTTTCAATTTTTTTTTAAATACAGATTTTTTGACATTTATTATAATTTTCGCACGATTTGATAATATGACCAAATCGTAGCAACTAGAATTGTTCACATTAACATAACATTCCGTGTCGAATGATATGTCCATGTGGACCATTTTGGTTGCCACATTATTTTTGAATTGCTATGAGTTATAAAGTAAAATACTCCCTCCGTCCCGTAATAAGTGGCTACATTTTTTTTTTGAGTTATCTCGAGATAAGTGGCCAATTTCCTTATAAGGAAATATGCCTCTCTCACAAAAAATTGTGGGCTCCACCACTTATTATCTTTTTACCCTTTAAACATCATTCTCCTTAATACCCGTGCCGAAAAGAATGTAGTCACTTATCATGTGACGGAGGTAGTATAATTTAATGGAGTTATGACAAAAAATGGATGTAATACAATTTTTGTGGAAGGATGTAAATGACCTTAATAATACAATTTTCATGGAAGAAGGGAGTATATAATATCTTATAACTAATTTATATTGAGGAAAAAAATATAATTATAAATGTTTTGTAAAGAAATAAGATATAGTAATAATAAATTGAAATATTTATATCATTGAAAATTTAATTCTAGATTCATATATACTCGTGTATGAATTGGCGAGTCCAATTAGATTAATTAGGACGTTATAGTAAAAGTAGCAAAAGATGAAAAGAGTACATAATTAATCAAGGAGAAAATGAGGTAGAAAAGAAAGCATGCAGTTATGAGTAGTAAATGAGCCAAAATAAAGACAAACAAAAAGGAAAGTGAGAGGCCATATCTGTTGCCTCCTCAAAATGATCCTTGAATCAGACAAAAGCAGAGCAAAGAGAGAGATGGAGATGTAGAGAGAGAAAGTAGGTAGCTAAGGTAGAGATGTTGGTTCAGCCAATAAAATTGAGTGCATGGCTGGCATCTTCGCAAGAGCTTTTACTGCTATTAGTATTGGTGTTGCTGTTGGTAGAAGTAGTATTAGTATAGCCATAGCCATAGCCATGACTGTGACTATGTCTATGAGGCGATGATGCCAAATTCGTACCACCATTTCCAAGGCACAACGCCTCACCTAGTGGTCCCCCAGGAGCAACAGCTGCTGCTGCTGTTGATGATGATGAATTTATCCAAGATATCGGATTCATGAGCCATTGATGATGATGATTCATCATCATCCCAATTCCTAAATCATCATCACTTCCTATTTCCCCCATTCTCGACGACATCGAAAGACTTAGCGGCGGCGACGACGACGACGGCGGCGAAGATGCAGATGCAGACAGAGACACAGACACCCCTTTATTAATAGTACTGCCGACTCCTCCCTCTTTCCCCCAACCATCGATGAAAAGCCTCGTCGTCTGAGTCTGAGTTGTGTCCGAGTTCATGAAAGAATTAGCTTCTTTCTCAGCAAATTGTGGGTAATAAACAGACAGATTATTACTATCATTCTTTGACGACGACGACATCATTTGCTCCCATTGTTGCTTATTATTATTAGTATTATTATTAAACAGAGACAGGGGGCTGGTGTTGTCGCTGTTGCCACCTCTCATTAACCACTCAATGCACCTGCCATTAACAAACATTATTGATTAATTAATGTGCGTATATGCTAACAAAATCACACGACACAACATAAGGCTAAGGGGAGTACAAGACCCACTTGATTAATTTGGATAAGAACAACATTATATGATAAGAAACTACAGTCGTATATATGTCACACGTGCTATATATAAATTTATAAAGCAAGAAAATGAATGAATGATTGTTAATAAGTAGAGTAGAGTAAGAGAGGTGGGACCGACCTGGTTTGGTCATATGGGAATTGAGAAGATGAAGATGATGAAGATGATGATCTTTGTTGAAGAGTGGTGGAAGATGAGAGGAGAGAATTAATACTAGGTTTGTGGGGAGAGATTTGATGCTGCTGTTGTTGCTGTTGTTCCACATGCTTTCTTGAACGGGGGCGGTTCTTGTGGGCGTGACGCTCGCAGTATTTTTGATCGCCTGCCACATCTCTCGAACACCTCCATTTCTTTCCATCTGTTCTCTTACACCTCCATGGCTCCGGATCCCCCGACCCGTACCCGTACCCGTTTGTTCCTGCCGCCCTCATTTCCATACCCGCTCCCGATGTTGCTAATACACAATTCAAAATCAGCCATCCATGCCATTACTACTCAACACAACATGATAACATGGAGCACACTACTATATACTTGTATATATAAGAGAGAGAGAGAGAGAGAGATTACTTACTGTTACATTGGGAGAGAGAAGAGGATGTGGTGGAGGTGGATAAGAGGAGTTGAGGGGGAACAGGGATGGAAGCCAAGATGTACTTGTGTATTATTTTCTGCCTCTCCAATTCTTGCAATTGTGAGCTTGTGAAAACGCCCTTTCCACCCATATTCATATTCATGCCTCCTACTCCTATTCCTGCACCCACAAACACAACACCAATAATACATTAATACAAATCATAAAACACATGACATGACAAAACTAGATATACCACTCACTTTAGCTACAAAATATCATTTCTTTACCGGCCATTCTTTCCCATTTTCAGATTTCCCATTCCACTCAAGACAAAAAAAAAAAAAATCCTTTTCAAAATGAGAGAGATAGAGAGAGAGAGAGAGAGAGACCATAAGGTCTGGAAGCAGCGTTGTCAAGACTCCTTTGAACAAGCACACCATTAGCAAGCTCGTAGCATGGGTGCTGGTTGGTTGAGGCGGCGTTGAAAAATGGGAAACCACTACCACCACCACCACCTCCTCCTCCTCCTCCTCCGTCACCTGCACATGACAGCTGGTAACATTAGCACCACGACGTCGACTCTGAGAAACAAACGGCAAGGTGGCGAAGGTTAATAATGGTAATTAAAGGAGGAGGATTGTATATATTCTTACAGGAGTAGGAAGGCGTGGGCTGCATCTTCAAACCCAAACCAAACTCAAAATCTAGCGGCGACGATGATAATGATTTTCTTTCGTTCCCATTATTCCTCATTAATACTGTTGTCTCTATCTCTTCTTATCGATGACATACATAAACCCAAGACTTTTGGTTATGCAAAAATGCTGCGGCTTTCTTTGTGTGTGTGTGTGATATGATATATGTGGTGGGGGGCAAAGGAAGGGGGTGTGGGGGCCGGGAATGGGATTTGAAGATTTGGATGATGAGCTAGGGTGCACCTATTTCGGAATTTGTGTTAAAGTTTTGTTATATTACTACTTCCTAAGATCATCTTCAGCAGTTTGATCGCATTTTAGCATAAAAATTTAGCAAAATTAGTAAGTTATTTCTAGCAGTCTGCTCTATATTTATACCCAGAAATAAAATATTCTACTTTTGGTCAAGGTTGATGATCCTGAAACATGTGATTAATTTCGATCGGAGCAACAAGATATTATTTGAACTCGGAAACAAGCCAAATAATCCAACACTAGTACTTCTGATATATTCTAGAATTTATTTTCAGATGGGGTGGGACGTTCCGGAGATGATCTTTATTAAAAATTAAATGTATCGACTTTGTTGTTATGCTTCTATTATGTAATTAATTTTTTTTTTGTTTATCTTGTATTTTATGTAATTGTATTTTTTAAATAATTTTTTGTAATTTTAATGTCGGTATAATATGTTTAGAATATAACTATAATATAATATTTTGGAAAAAAATAATTAAAGAACACAAAAAATAATAAATATAACAAGTAATAATAATTATATAACAATAACATTAATTGCAAAAAGAGTCGAGCAATGAATAGTGTTGCTCCAAACACACCCGCTCACCCTTATATGGATAATGAATTAATTAAGAGAGTGTTTAGCTAAACTTATTTCAAACAACTTATAAGCTCCAACATCTTATAACAAGTATCAAGAATTTATAAGATGAAAAATAAGTTAGGGTAAATCAACCTTTTTATTTGAAGCTTATTTTTAGATCTTATAAATTATTTAGAATCTTATTTTGACAAAGCACTTTTCAAGAGCATATAAGCTCCTAAACACATCTCAAACACCCCCTAAATTCATATTCACAAATACTCATGTATTGTTAATGTTGTTTTCCCCTTGCACGTTTTGTATTTAAATTTAAATTTTATTATTAATTAGGACTTATTATACCTAATTGCGTTTTATGATTATTTTGAAATTTTATTTTGTAAACTAATACTCCCTCCGTCCACAATAAATTTGCCACATTGTGGATGGCACGGGTTTTAATAATTTGTTGGTTGATTGTATTGTGAGTGGATTAAGGGTCCCACTTTTATATAGTTTTAAATTGTGTTGTGATGGAAAGTAAAGAAGTGGATGTGTGGGGTCTATTACCATAAATGGATATGGCAAATTTTTTGTAGACGGACCAAAAAGAAAATTGTGGCAAATTTATCGTGGACGGATGGAGTATTTGATAAAAAATTATAATTTGGGTAATTGCAAATACTATATGCGGTGTTGTTTTCTATCTAAATATTAAAATTTTGAATACTGAAGAATCCTAACTTGTAGGCTACTTCTTCCATAATAGCATCTTTTGAAAGATTTTATAACGATATAGTACCTAGAACTAGAAAGGAATTCCAGTTCATTTTATTAGAGAACTTGTAGAATTAGTTTGTCGGAGGATGATAATATTGGTATACGTCAAATCTGCTAAAATTGTAAAAGTTGGGTTTCTTTGCAACATTAAAATGTTATGTCTAAATTGCAAATGATATCGGGTATTAATTTGTCATTAACCCTTATAATTTAATTAGATTCCAAATCTTGCTAATAATATTATGCAATGTTGATTACATCTAAACCATTTTTCTTTTATACTAGTAATTATTATCAAAATTATGAATTTAACAGTAATACACAAGAAAGACATAAAACGTTGGAGATTTGGAGAAAAGATTCGAATTAATGATGGTATCCCTTAGAAAGAAATATATTGGAATATTTGTTATTAGGAAAAAGCATACGCTTTAGAGATTGTAAATTTGTAATTATTGTAGTAATTTTTAATGGGAACATTTTTGCAGAAAGACAACAAAATTTGAATATAGGAAGGATCAAATAAGAACACTCACTTATATGAGAACACTTATATGAGAAATAAGAACTAATCTTGTGCGTTTATATTTTATGATCAACGGTCAATATTTATTCTACCATTTTTAATTATGATCGGTACAATTAAATTGTGCAAGGGTATTTGAGTATTTATTTCTTTTAACGTAACTGAACATTTCCTTAAATCATGGGATTTATTCATTGGACTTCCTTACACGAAACTTTCAGTTTGTTTAATTAAATAAAAATCATTTTTCTTACCTATATATAATGCAACATATACTGTCGTCATTATCTTTTTGTCAATATAATAATATATATGATACTCAATTGCTAATATTTTTAACTAATTATTCAATTAACATTACTGATAGGTAAAATGAAATGGTTGAATAATTGAAAAATGAGATTATTCATAAATAAACAATAGCACTGCAAATTAGTGCTATTTCACATGGAATACATTATATTAATAAATTAAAAATTCCAAATCAATTACTTGTACATGTACATGTAGTCATGTACCAATATAATGTATTCAGAATTATATACACTGTTTATCCACATAAAAGTTAATTTACATTTTTTTGGTTTTTAAAATTTCGTGAAAATTGCTCATATATGTTTTTATCAGGTTTGGATTGATACTATTTAATATTTTTTTATATTCGATTTTTGGTAATGCATGCTTTTCATTATTGTAATGCACAAACAACCTTATAGTAATGCGTAAACAGTATTATCAAATGCATCAATACAAAACAAATAATGCAAAATATTATACATAATTTACGATACTGCAATATAGAGTTAAATAATAATAATAATAATAATAATAATAATAATAATAATAATAATAATAATAATAATAATAATAATGTATGACATATTAATACCTTATTTGATTTTTGATAATGCATTTCCGTCATTATTATAATGCACAAACACCCTAATTACAGTAATGCATCAATTATTAATTTATAAACAATATTATAGTAATGAATAAACAATATTATCAAATGCATCAATACGAAACAAAGAATGCAAAATGTAATACATAATTTACTATATATACTACAATATAGAGTTAAATAATCCTAATATATGACATATTAATACCTTATTTGGTTTTTGGTTATGCATTTCCGTCACTATTTATGATGCACAAACACCCTTAAAGTAATGCATCAATTATTAATTCACAAAAAAATATATTATAGTAATGCATAAACAAGTATTATCAAATGCATCAATACGAAACAATGAATGTAAAATGTAATACATAATTTACTATATATACTGTAATATAGAGTTAAATAATCCTAATATATGACACATTAATACCTTATTTGGTTTTTGGTTATGCATTTATGTCACTATTATGATGCACAAACACCCTTAAAGTAATGCATCAATTATTAATTCACAAAAAAATATATTATAGTAATGCATAAACAAGTATTATCAATATATGCAATATATTTTGGTTTTTGGTTTTGCTTTGCCTTTGATTTGGTGATTTTGTTTTTACTAATATATGCAATATATTTGCGCCGCCTATGATTAAAAATCAGGATTTGGGAATGTCAGAAGCTATGCAATAATTAATATTTGTTGAAAATTTTGAATCCTAAACCCACCCCAAAAAAATGATAAATTAAGAAAAAAATCAACACATATCTTGCTCCCAAATCCCAGATATAGCACCCCATCTAATTTGGTTATTTTGTTTTTTACTTTTGCACCATTCATTAGATGATTTTAGTTATAATCGATTTTTTGGGATATGTGGTAATAAATAAAATATCAAAATCTGACTGCTGGATCTTGGTGTATTAATGGCTGGATTTTGTTCTTAGTTCTTACTTAAGGGAGTGTTCTCACCAGATCCACTCCATATATATATATATATAGGGATTGGATCATATAGAAACTAATTCAAGTGTGTGAACTAGGAACCAATTTGAACCGTTGATCTTTGTATGAGCTATGATTGTTATTATTCGAAGCATAAATATATAGATTTAAGCATGATTTTATATAAGCATTATTATGTATGCAAAAAAGCATGAATCTTATTAAGCATAACTATATATTGATTTAAGCATGACTATATATAGATTTAAGTATGTTCTCAAATTCTCACGGGAAAAATTGTTTTTATACTAATCCATTCCTATATATATATATATATATATATATATATATATATAGAGTAAAGTAATAATTCAAAAAGAATACTAGTTCGTATATAAACTTTGCTAAAAATTACAAGTGTCGCTGATCGCTATTTGGGTAAAAATAACTTAGACTAAGTTTGAACTTTCGTCTGCTAACACGAGAATTAAGGAGTATTCGTTGGGGAAATATCGAAAATTAGTTTTTGAAATATAAGTATATAAATTAGGGATCCAAATTTTATTTTATTTCATTTTTCTAGTGTTATTTAGAGGTGGTGGTAGACGTGCCCACGGTTCAAGGCCCGCCGGTTCCGGGCCTTGAACCGCCGGTTACGGTTTTCCCCGGGGGTGAACCGTAACCGGCCCGTCTACACTATTCCCGGTTCCGGGCCGGGCCAAAAAACCGGCGGTTCCGGTTAAAACCGCCGGTTCACGGTTCGGCCCGCCGGTTTTTTTTAGTTTTTTTTTTTAATATACTAATATAAATGTAGTATTATTTTGATTACAAAAAAAGAACATTACGTAAATGAAGTATAAAATGAGCATTAAAACAAATGAAGAAAATTAACTCATTTTTTATTAATCTATACCTATTATAAAAGAGCATTATTTACAAAATTTGATTGGCCTATTATATCCTTATATAGTATTTTATTATTAATATCTATTATCATATGATTATTTTATGTTTGACATATATATATATATTATTAATTAAAATCTATCAATATTACGTACATCGCACGTACCACTCTACTAGTACTTAAAATTAACATTACATAATTTATAATTACATTAGCAATTAGCATAAGTTCCAATGAATGCTTGAAAAGAATGAAAATTTTAGTAAAGACAAGAAGATAAAGTGTAGAGAAATGGTGTGGAATAAATAAATTATCAAAGGAATATATATTTATAGATATACATATGAGGTAATTAAATAAAATAAAAATAATATTTTAAGCGAAAACCGCCCGGTTAATCACATAAACCGCCGGTTCGCGGTTTTATAGCCGCTTAACCCGGTTAGGCCCGCCGGTTCCGATTACCAATTTGCTTGAACCGTAACCAGCCCTTCTACCGCCGGTTCCGGTTACGGTTCGGAACCGTTGACCACGGTTCCGGTTAAAAAACCGTTGACCGGCGGTTCGAGCCGGTTCCGAACCGCCGGTTCGTGAAAAATGGGCAGGTCTAGGTGGTGGTGGTAATATTGAAAATAAAATAAAATAAAATAAAATCATGTTGAAAGTCAACGGAGAAAAGTAGCTAGCTATAAAGGCTAAAATAAAGTAGGTGAATGATTACAAAATGGAAAGTAGAATTAAGTCTCACTTTGACTTTTGGTGCTTTTCATAGACACACACTGTCAACACGCATTAGTAGTAAAAACTTACTGTACCACAGCTGGATAATTTACTTCTTTTAACCTCTATTTCTAATTCTCATTCTCTCTCTCCCGTGATTTTTCTTTGTCTGTATTTGACTGGACTGACGGTCTCCGTCAAAGGCCGTCGCTTTCTATCGTGCGCGCCGTTTGCTATTCTGAACTTTGCGAGTCGTTAGATGCATAGCAGGCCCACTGGGCTGATGACGTGGTGCCCGTCTGAAGAGGGGGACCGTTATTTGGGCTTTGCTTTAAATTCCCTACCTCTCTCTGTCTCCACTTTTTCCCAGGATTCTTACACTCTTTATTTATGACCCGCCCCCACACCTTTTCAAATAGGACATTTTATTATAAAATTATGGGGTAAATTGTCTGTAAATTCCTAAACTTTTCATAAATTCTGGTTTTACTCCCTACAAAAAAATTCAGCGTGACAATTCCCGAACTTTCTATTTTGTCTGATTTTGCATCCAAGGTCAATTTCCCCCAAATTGTGTGCTGACTTGGTAGACAGAAATTCCTACTTGTCGTAATCGGTAGACGAGTTAATATTTATCCAAACAATAAATTGCCCGTAATTTCCTTAACTTTTTTCAAATTCTGTTTTTGCTCATCACAAAAAAACATTTTGCACAACAATTCCCAAACTTTCTAATTTGTCTGATTTTGCGCAATTTTTTTTTTGTGATGAGCAAAAACAGAATTTGAAAAAAAGTTATGGAATTTACGGGCAATTTATTATTTGGATAAATATTAACTCGTCTACCGATTACGACAAGTAGGAATTTCCGTCTGTCAAGCCAGCACACAATTTGGGGGAAATTGACCTTGGATGCAACATCAGACAAAATAGAAAGTTCGGGAATTGTCACGCTGAATTTTTTTGTGGGGAGCAAAACCTGAATTTATAAAAAGTTCAGGAATTTACAGGCAATTTATCCTAAAATTGTGCAACATCTAAATAATAGATGAATAAGGTATGAAATAGATTTACAAATGATCAAAATTTTCAATTGAGAATTAACCAAAATAGTATGCACACTACATGTATATAAAAGATTAAGAACTTTTATAAGTAAAGTTTCGTAGTATTATAAACCTTGACACATGGCGTTCATCTATATATGTAGTAAGAAATGTTGTAATCTATAATGTTGATTTGGATTTTAATCTCAATATACAAAATTTGTAAAAAATGGGAAAAATCTGCTCAACGTGTAATTCACTAATTCTTTCGGTGAAAGGTAATAAGGATGCGGCAATGAGTGTGATTTGGGCTAGATTATGATTATAACTTCCTAATCCCAACAAAGTTGAGCTATAGGACGTACAATATTTATAAGAGATTTTGTAGTGACTAATATGAATAACTATGAAACACAAAAGAGATATTGAGAATTTAAAGACGAACTGAGTAATATTGACTGCAACTGAGTGATTATGTATAGCGTGTCTTTTAAAAAAAATTAGCAAATAAATTTAAATACCATAATACGGTAGACTTGAACCCGAAACTTTTGGTTTTGGGCATTAATCACTCTATAGCTAGGTCAATTCACACACACAATAGCGCGTCTTTTACAAGTTCAGGCAAGGCCTATTTATCGCAATTTTACAATGATGCTAAGATGGTAAATACAAATCTACGTGTAAGAGGGTAAATCCATCTTTTTTCAGGTCTGATAAGAATAATGTTGAGGGTATTTATGTCTTCCCAGATCTTCATGCGACGCGTACATGTTGCTTACGTACGTTTGCATCAAGCGTATTTTGAAAATCCCCGTGCACATAGAGATAGTTAAAAATATTCCATATGTTACCAATGAGGAGCTTCCACATATAGGGGTTTGTTAGTGACGTCTTTATCGTTTAGTAGCTTAGGAGCGTCAGATTTACCTGGTGAGTTCAGAATTGATGTCTTTTTTCCCGTTTATTAGGATTTGTGCTGCCAAATATGTTTTTAGAAGTATTCAGATATGAAAAGTGTTGTTAGCTCTGATAGACCTCTGTTGGGAAAATTCTAAAGTTTTGATTTGATACCAAAACCCAACTATTCTCCAACCTAGTAGATGAATGTGCAAACCTAAGTTGTTTACCAGCTCACTTGTTTGAGCTTTAGATTTTCTATCTTTACAGGTAAGGAAGCTGAAGACGGCAGAAGACCCAGCTGAGTAATCAGCTGGACCCAAAGTCAGCTGAAAGGTTTTTCAGCTGGACCCAAAGTCAGTTGAAAGGTTTTTCAGCTGAACAGAGTTCAAAGACTGAGCTGAGTCAGACTGACTCTCAAGTAAAGAAGATTGGATCCAGCCAAGGAGATCCAACGGAGCAGAATAAATTGAGCTGACTCAAGTCTAAGAGATTCAGCTGAGCAGACAAAAGTGAACTAACTCTGAAGACGTCACTTCAAGTCAGTTTACCCAATCCAGCTCTGAATTCATAAACCAGCTCCAAAGGCAAAGATCCCGGTGTCAGAGGAAATCAATATACCTCGACCAATGAGGGATTGACATCTTAGCATCCTAGAAAGGCGAACCTAGGATCTGACACAATGATGAAGACAGGTGAAGATACGCTCAACGGCAGATCGACATATCAGAGAGTAGGTGAGATTCAAACGGCTCTTCCAACGGCTAGTTTTGAATCTCTACCTATAAATACCAGTCTTCAACCTCAAAAACATACACGAAAAACTCTCTACAAGCTTTCAACTTCTCTGAATCTCTTAAGCATTGAAAAGCTCTCAAGCAGTTATCCAACTCTTTGAAGAACACTTAATTTTTAAGTGTTTACATTCAGAAACTGCTTTAGTTTTTCGTCTGATCAATAGGCAGAAATCATAGTAAATCCAAAGCCTAGATCTGAACGAGTTCATCTTCCAAAGTTCTTCATTGTAAAAACTCGTTCAAAGTTGGAAACCCAAACCCCCCTCTACCCAGAAAAGGTTAGGTCAAGGTTACGCCTTTTCGAAGTGCGAAATTTGAGTGTAAGAGTTTTCAGTACCCGTAAACTGAAAAGATATAGGCTTCTACAGTGCCCGTAAACTGTTAGAACACAGCTCGAGTTAAAGCTACGAAGTTGCTTGGTACTCGTAAACCAAGTGGAAATCCTTAGTGGATTTACCAGTTAAAATCTGGTCGTGGACGTAGGAGTTGTCTCTCCGAACCACGCTAAAATTTCCTGTTCTTTATTGCTTTATTTATTCTCTGCATTTTCTATATTTAAAGAATTAATCGCATTAGCACAACACAAGTTTTCAAGCCAGCTGTATTATTTTCAAATCTGCTTAACTGAAAACTGAAACTAAGTTTTTCTGAGATCTTGTAAAGGGAACGAGCTAAGTTTTTTTCTCACTACATTCCGCACAGCCAGCTGAGTTATCAGTCCAGCTGACCACCTTCATTAGAAGTCAGCTGAATTCATAACTAAGCTATCACTCAACTCAGTTTTAATTTGTTTTCAAAAATCCCTCTTCGGTGTATTCACCCCCCTCTACACCGAAGACCTCGTTCCGGGACCATCAATTGGTATCAGAGCAGAGGTTCAAAAGACTTCTGTTTCTGAATCAAGAGATTTGTCTTGAAACTCTGTGTCAGTGGTCAACTGAACAGATCCGTTTTTCAGAAAAACTCATCCTAGTGCATTCTGTACATTCCTCCATGGATTCTTATCTTAACAGGAATCTTCCCACCTTCTCGGTTGATGATTATGCAATCTGGAAATTCAGATTGAAAAGCTTCCTGTGTGCGCATCATGACATGATGTGGGACGTCATCACAGACGGACCCATCCTCATTTATAAGCAAGGAAATGAACTCGTACCAGCTCAAGATGGAGGACAGCCAGCGTACCAGCCAATTCTCAAACCAAAGAAGGAATATTCTTCAGAAGAGCGAAAACAAGCTGGATTAGACATCTTCGCAAGGAACACCATCTCATCAACAGTCTCCAACGCCTAACTCAGTAAGATTATCAAGTGCGAGACAGCCAAAGAGATGTGGGAAACCTTAGCCAAGCTATGTGAAGGGTCAGAAGAGATCAAAGAAAACAAATTCACAATAGCTTGCCAAAAATTCGACAACTTCAAGCAGCTAGCCAACGAGTCCATCGAAGCGTTGGAGCTAAGGTTCTCAAACATAGTCGTCGAGATAGAGACAATAAGAACTGGGAAGTATACCCAGCGGGAAAAGAATTTAAAGATTCTTTCAGCTCTTTCAGCTGAATGGAACACTTACAAAGTAGTTCACCAAAGTCGAAGTGACTTGGGTGATCTATCTACAGAAAGGTTGTTCTCACTCTTAAAAGCCAACGAATACAACTTGAAGATCACCCAAGAAGAGTCTTCAAGCAGACAGAATGAAGGAGAACTGACTCCAGCTCCAAAAGAAATAGCGTTCAGAGCCAACTCTGAAAAGTCAGCTCATGTCAACACAGCTGAGTCCTCCAAGAAGAAGAAGGACAAAAAGGATATGAGCAAAGATGAGCTACTCGAAGAAATTGTCTTTTTGGTGAAAAATTACAACATACTCAACATCAACAAAGACGAAGACTGCTTCAATTGCAAGGAACCGAGGCATTACAAGCAGGATTGTCCCAAACTGTCTAAGAAGGAAAAAGATCTTCTAAAAGCGAATGCAGCTGACAGAAGAAGAGCATATATAGCAGATGAAGAGTCCGAGTGCAACAAAATAGATGATGACATGCCTTTCTCAGACTCAAAGGAAGATGCACTTATGGCCCGTGATGATCAAGACTGGGATGCTTGCTTCATGGGACAGACAGACGGACTCGACGGTGATGAGGTAACTTTTAAAACTCAGGACGTAACTAACCCATCACCATCACACGAACACTCTACGCAGGTCTCTGAATCAGAAGGACAGCCTGATTGGAATCTGGAAGAGAAAGTCATGAATGACTTCAAGGATCTACAAGAGATTCTTGATGTCATAATGTGTGAAAATGCTGAGCTGAAGGTAGAACTGAAGAAGATAGAAGCATCAGAAGCACCTGATGCTACACAGCTCAAAGAGAAAATAGTGTCGCTCAACGAAAAGATAGTCAAACAGGATCAGCTGATGAAGGAATTCTACTATGAGAAAAAGCAGCTGGTGGACGAATTGGAAAAATCCACAGCTGAGTCAAAAAGAAAGTCAGCTGAGATCTTGGAATTGAAAAGGTCAGAAGACACTCTAATCACAAAGTTGGTAGCACTTATCAAAGCTACATCAACGATGGATAAAATAATTAATGTGCAATGACCAGCAGCATTAAAGACGGGATTGGGTTATGATGGGTCTAAGGATTTAACAAATGTTGCAACTACAAGTGGAACCAATGTAACATTTGTGAAAGCAAAAGAGAATCCAACTCCAGCTGCACAACAGACTGAGAAACAGAAAACACAGCAAGGTCCTAGAAGACAAGCTGTAAGGCAAACCCAGACACAAATCAGACAACAACATTGGGTTCAGCCACAACGAAGGAATGACGTTGGACAACTTAGATACTAGCAATATCAGCAGCAAGTGGCAAGATATCAACCAAGATATCAGAGAAGATACCCAGTTGGATATCAGTCATATGATTACCAGCTGTATTATCAAGTCCAGACGAGATACCAAGTTAGACAGTAGAGACAAAGACAAAGAAATGTCTCAGCTGTACACCCAGCTGGAAAACCAAAGAAGAACTGAACAATCAAGAAATCAAGCTGGGAGACAACAGAGGTCAAGACCCAGCCAACAGAGTCAAACAAAGAACACAAAGAATGTGTTCACAGACACAGCTGGAAGAATTATCAGAACAAATGATCCAATCAGAGTCATCAAACAAATCTGGATCGTAAAGGGATCTCTAACTAACCCAAAAGGACCCAATCACAACTGGGGACCTAAATTTTGATTTCTGTAACAGGCTGCAAGGAAAAGACACATCATAGAGGAGTCGATGAGAACGCTGTGGTACATGGACAGCGGATGCTCAAAGCACATGACTCATCTGAGACATCTACTCCAAGAATACGAAGAACGTCTAGGCCCTCAAGTAACGTTTGGTGACAACTCCAAAGGTCTAACCAAAGGTTACGGTACATTTGAAACTAACAATGTTAAAATATCTAACGTTTCATATGTGCAAGGATTAAAACATAACTTGCTTTCCATTAGTCAATTCTGCGACAACGATTTTTCTGTCAAGTTTGATGCACAGGGATGTACATTGAAGAACAGGGAAACCAAGCAGATATTACTGAGAGGGAAAAGAGAAGCAAACATATATTTCTTGACCGGAACGACCCTCCAGACACATATCTTGTATCGAAAAACAGCAATGAAGTCAGCTGGCTGTGGCACAGACGGCTGAATCATCTCAACTTCAAGACAATCAACAAATTGGCAAGAAATCAGCTCGCTAATGGAATTCCAGATCAAGTTTATGACAAGAGTCATATTTACAGCGCATGTCAACAAGGAAAACAGACAAAGATTTCATTTTCTCTCAAGCCGACACCCTCAACTGATCGAGTTCTTCAACTCCTTCACATGGATCTTTTTGGTCCAGTAACACCAGCGAGTTTCAACGGCAGGAAATACACTCTGGTCGTAGTGGATGACTTCTCCAGATTCACATGGGTTTCATTCCTGTACCAGAAAAGCGAAATAAGATCCAAGCTGTCGGCCCTGTTGGAAAGATTGACAACTCAAAAGGAATGCAAAATTGTCTCAATTAGATCAGACCGAGGAACTGAGTTTCTGAATGAAACTATATATGAATATTGTGAGAAGAACGGAGTACAACATCAAACCTCAGCTGCACGCACACCTCAGCAGAATGGTGTAGCTGAGAGGAGGAACAGAACACTCAAAGAAGCAGCTACTTCAATGTTAGCAAGCTCAGCCATTCCAAAGAAATTCTGGGCTGAAGCAATCAACACATCTTGTTTCACTCATAATAGATCGCTACTCACATTCAGACAAGGAAAGACTCCGTACGAGATATGGAATAACAGGAAAACCTTCATCGGGTACTTCAAGGTTTTCGGTTCAAAATGTCATATCCTAAACAATGGAAAAACCCAGCTGAAGACGTTCGACGGCAAAACTGACCGAGGAGTATTCCTAGGTTACTCGGCTGTAAGTAAAGCTTACAGAGTTTTCAACAGGCGAACGCAAACAGTCGAAGTGACTCCTCATGTCACCTTTGATGAAACATCTTTCGAATTCAGAGAGTCGATCAAACAAAGAAACATAGCTGGAACATCAAGCACCAATCCAGCTCAAACAAGATCTCAAGAAGTTCGAATCAGGAATCTTGCTGAACCACTGATTTGGGATGATGAACCAGGAGAATCTCAAGTCAATTCAGCAGAGGCAAGTCAACCAGCTGAAAATCCAGAGGGAACCCCAGTATCAGACCAAGGGGGAATGCCGCCAGCTGGAAATCAAGACCCAGCTGACATCCCAGCTCCACCTTCAGCTGAGTTCACTCAATTCTCGCCTCAAGTACTTTCTAATACAAATCCAAGTCATAACGAGTCTCAAAATATGACTCCAGAACATCTCCAAGCAAGACGAGACTTAGCAACATCTAGCATAAATGAGCTAGAAGAAGAGATTAGAAGAAGACGAAGATGGATCGAAGATCATCCAGCTTCAGCAATTATTGGAGAACCATCAGACAGAGTTAGAACAAGAAATTCAATTGCTCAGAACCCGTCATCAAATCCTCAAGAAGCAGTTAATGAAGCTCAAGTCTCAGTAGAGCTAGAACTTACCATCTACGACGAAGACACAGCTCTCATGGCGTGTTATGTAGCTCAAGTTCCAGAGCCTCAAACAATTCTCGAAGCTTTAAAGAGCGTGCCCTGGACAAATGCTATGCAAGAAGAGCTGAATGAATTTCTCAGAAATTGCATCTGAGAACTGGTCGATAGACCAGAAGGAGTCAAAATAATGGGACTTAAATGGATATTTCAAAACAAGCTGGATACTCTTGGAGCAGTAATCAGAAATAAGGCTCGCTTAGTCGCCAAGGGTTATACACATCAAGAAGAAATAAACTTTGAAGAGTCATTTGCTCCAGTAGCAAGACTGGAAGCCATCAGATTATTCCTTGCATACGCTGCACATCACAAATTCAAAGTATACCAAATGGACGTGAAGTGTGCATTTTTGAATGGGGAAATCAAAGAAGATGTCAACGTGGAACAACCTCTTGGATTTGAAGTAGAAGGAAACAAAGTTTACAAGCTAAAGAAGGCGCTTTATGGTCTGAAGCAAGCACCTCGAGCTTGGTATGACACTCTGTCAGGATTTCTTGTATCCAAAGGATTCAAGAAAAGTTCAGTCGACAGAACCCTCTTCACCATCAAGCTAGGTGAAGATATTTTAGTTGTCCAAATTTATGTGGACGACATCATCTTCGGCTCAAGATCAACTTTCTTATGTGAAAAATTTGGAGAGATGATGTCAAAACAATTCCAAATGTCTATGATGGAAGAAATAAGTTTCTTCCTAGGACTTCAAGTCAAGCAATCAGCAGAGGGAATTTTCATAAATCAATCCAAGTACGTGAAAGACTTGATCGCCAAATATGGAATTCAATCCAGCAAAACGGTGAAGATCCCTATGAATACCAACTGGAAGATTGAACCAGGAACCGAAGGAAAACCAGTGGATTCCAGCAAATACAGAGGGATAATTGGTTCTCTGCTATACCTTACAGCGAGCCGCCCAGATATAGCATTTGCAGTCGGAGTATGTGCCAGGTTTCAAGTTGATCCTAAGGAGGCACTTATGCAAGCAGTCAAGAATATTCTCAAATATCTAAAGGGTACTCAGAACGTTGGCCTGTGGTATACAGCTGAACATAATTTGCAGCTGACTGGATACTCAGACTCGGACTTTGCTAGAGATCGATTAGACAGAAAATCAACTTCAGGAACATGTCAGTTCCTAGGAAGCAAGTTGATATCATGGTTTTCAAAGAAGCAGACGTGTGTCGCTACATCTACAACTGAAGCAGAGTATATGGCAGCTGGAAGCTGCTGCTCTCAAATTCTCTGGCTGAAGCATCAGCTGGATGACTATGAAGTGAAAACTGGTCAAGTTCCAATCTTCTGTGATAGCTCAAGTGCTATTGCAATATCTAAAAATCCAGTTCTTCACACAAGATGTAAACATGTAGACGTTCGACATCACTTCATTAGAGATCACGTGGAAAAGAAAGACGTCATTGTTGAGAAAATTCACACAGATATCCAACGAGCTGACATTTTAACAAAGCCACTGATGGAAGCAAGATTCAAAATGATGTGTGGATTGCTTGGATAGCTTAATCCAGATGAAGAAACTTCATCTAACTGAGGGGGAATAAGACTCAGCTGGATATCTTTGGGATATCAAGTTGAAAGAATCCAGACCTAGCCGGTTCGTGAACTCAATTCAAGAAGGGAAACCAGCTGAGGGGGAACCAAGTTCAGCTGGATAATAAAACTGAAGGAGAAATTCAACATAAAGAAACACAGCTGAGGTATCAGCTGACTACAAAGATCAGCTGACAGGTTTGCAGACTTTCATTTATTTCCCTGAGGAATCTGCTATTTAAGGATAAAATTATTTGAATTTAATTCAAATACCCAGACATTCCTTATATGGATTAGTCAATAAGCTATCCATCCAATCGAATCCCATCACATTTTATGAAAAGCATGCAGGGTACTGTAGCTCGAGAAAATTGAGGCAGGAGTCAGAACGTTTTGACTACCTTACGCGCGCGTGACCTACACTCTATTTATGCACGTCACTTGACGTGTTGCGCAAATCTCTCCCAGTCACAGATCTTAAAATCAAATGCCAAGATCTCAACCGTTCATCAAAATGGACAGTTGATATATATATATCAAAGATATGCAAATCGTCGCCATAGTTTCTATCGCTCATACTTATCACTGAAATTTTATATCAGATTCTTGCTTATCTTCTTTCTGCAAAATACTTTTCTCTTGTCTCTTCTAACTCTTTAATCCAGAAAAAGATCATGGCACCAAAGAAGATAACACCAGGAGCGAACCAGTCTGAGAATCTCATGTCAAAGCTTCATTTTGAGAGTTGCTTAACTCTCAAGAACTACCAGAACTCAGAGTTCCAGGAGGTGCTGGATCTCATCGAGAAAGCCGGCCTGCTGCAATGGGCGACTGCAAGACCGAAGAACATCTTCCGCCAGGAAGTGGCATAATTCTTCCTAGAGATGACAAACCGAGATGAACGTCTCCGCTCCAACATCACTCTACACCTCAAGGAAAAGACAGGACATACAACTCCTTGGGATGTCGACATCAACATCAACCGGATGTTGAGCAAGCTGTTCGGCCTAAAGACTCTTGGGGACCTCTCCCCAGAAAATTAAACCAGAGAAGAAATCCAGGCCGAACTGGACAAGATATTGTTCAAACCGGAACCGTATAGGGCGAGCATGTCCAAGTTCCTGCTCAAGCCTAAGTACAGACTACTTCTGGATGTCACCCAGAAGTGCATCCTCGGTATCGCTGGATCTCAAGGAGAGATCAGCATACCCAAGCTGAAGCCGATGATAGCCATCCTCAGGAATGACCCTGTGGATTGGTTCTCCTTCTTCATGGGAAAGTTGGAAAAATAATCTAAAAAGATTCATTTTGAAGATGACAGCTTCACCCGGTACAGCTGTACGGAGACAATCTATCTATGCACCAAAGTGGCGTGCATAATAGAAAACTACACTACCGGACGCCAATAAAGTGGCACGACACAGAAGAGTTTCATGTGTCCAAAATTCTCTTTGAAAAGCAAAGTCAGCTCACTGACTTGTTGAAGAAAGCAGCCCCTGAAGGGAAGAAGAAGATGCAGGAGGCAAAGCAGCAGACTGCCCCTCCCTCTCAAGCAGGGAAAATGAAGCAGCCGGAGGAAACACAACCAGTTGGATCTCCTCCTGCCAAAAAGAAGCTAAAATTCAAGGCAGCCAGCAAGCCAGCTGAGGAGACAGCAGAGAAGCCAGCTGGATCTGAATCCACTTCCACAAACCCTCCTGGTCCCAAAAGAAGAAAACTGAGTGGAGATCAGTCGCTGAGGAGACAACTCAGGATTCCTCCTCCAGCTCAGATAATGGAAGGGAGTTCGTGATTGCATCACGAGAAGCTGAAGAACCAAAGGTAGTGGTCCCCCACCCTGACCCAGAGGATGCTATTCCCCTTCGTCAAATTCTTCAAGCATCCTCACAACCCGCTCCAGTTGATCTCACATCAGCTGGAATTCCTCAACAACACTCTCATCTCCTTCCTCCTCAACAACACTTTCTTCTCCTTGCTCCTCAACAACACTCTCATCTCATTCCTCCCCATCTTCAAGTACCTCACCCAGATTCCTCTCCTACTTCTTTAGTACCTGAAACCGCCTAACTCCCTCACACCCAATTTCAAGCACCCAGCTCACCTAAAGTGCCCCGTCCAGCTGACGCTCCTTTGCAGCTGGATGATGAAAACCAAGCTGAACCTTCTAGTCCCACTTCTTCTGAAGAAATTGAAATCCTCAGTCCCAGAGCCGTTGCACGTACTGCCACTATCATGAGGTTCGATGACCTCAGGCTTCAAGGTGTAAAGAGCGCACTGCAACAATACCCTTCTTTTGCTTCGCTCCCCGCCACATTAGTCACCGTCAGCGACTTTAAATTTTATCTGGCTACCAAGATGGCCACTTGGTACGCAAATGAAGAACTTGTGGAGTTCTACTCCTTCGATAAGCTCAATGCCGAAGAAGCAGCTCTGCAGGAGATCTTTGGATTTGGAAGTCTTCAGGATGCTTTCGTGCATCAAGACGAGCTTATCCAAATCCTCATCCAGAAGGCTGAACAGGATGAAGTACCACCTTCTGAGGAGGTCATCTCAAGAGCCAACTCTTACCTCCACACTCTCAGCTGGATTGTTCCAATTGAGACTGGCCAAGGAAGTTGTCCCTGCCGACATAGCTGAGGCAATGTTGATTGAAGAAGAGCCAATTAATGCAACAGTTGAGCCTACCGAAGCTGCCCCACAAAGTCCAATTGCCGATGACACTCGCTCACTGGTCGAGATCAAGGCAGTAAAATCCAGCCAAGTCGAATCCGGGACCCAGACGGATCCTGATGTCGTGCTTTCTGATGCAATGAAGGACGAAATCGCCAAACAAGTTGAGGAAATCCTATTCCATGATAGACTCAAATCAAATGTTGACACCCTTCTGCGCATCACAGCTGTAGAATGGCAAGTCCATTGTAATGGACAGTCCATTGATGAAGTTCACAAATTTGCCCAGAATCTACAGGAAAGCACCAGTCAAGATCTCAAGCAATCTCTCGTTTCTCAACGCATTGATCAGAAAAATTATCTAGAGAAGAGAGTCTCTGAGATCATTTCAAAACTCCAAGCTCCACTGGAAAGCAGCGTCAGCGACTTATCCAGACAGCTGCAAGCTCTCCAACAGCAAACCCTCTCTAACAGAACTGATATTCAAAAGCTGTTCAATCTCTACAAAGAGCTGGATACTCAGTTCACAGCTGGAAGCCACAGCACAGCACAACTCAACCTCGTCACAGCAGACAACTCAGCCAAGATTGCTGATATTGACAAAGCTCTGGCCCAGCTGAATGAGACAGTCGTCAATCTCTCCTCCACTCTTGTTGATAATGCCAAAAAGAGGGAAGGTAATGACAAGAGAAAAACATCAAGGAATGGCAAAGGGAAAGTTGTAGCTGAAGACGAAATCCAAGTGATGCAGTCTGAGATTGATGAAGTTGTTGCTGAGCTGAAAGCAGATGAACTAGCTGGACGGAGAGGAAAATAGAGCAAAATGATAATTCCTCTTGCCAAAGCTAGTGGAGCCACGCCAGAAGAAATCAATGATACTCAATGGCTCTGCAACTTTGTGAATCAACAAAAGCAAGAGATGAAAAGCTTTCAAGAACAGCAAAAGAAGAAAGAAAGTTTGCTCAATGCCGAAGAAAATAAGCAAAAGAAGAAAAGAGCAAACATAAGAGCAGCAAAGAAAAAGTCTCAGATGCCAATGAACTGGAGAAGAATAGATGAATGGATCCCAGAAGAGCTAAACGACGACTGGGAACATACAAAATTTGAGTTCATTGAAGACTACTACTATCTGGGAGCTTATCCAAATACGCCACCAGATGTTGCTTTCAAGATGCTTCTCAATGAGCTTTTTCATCAAGATAAGATGACTGTGAAAGCATTCTTCAATGCTGCAAAGACCGCAAAAATCCAGTTCTCTGCTCTCCAGCTGTATCATCTCTAGCCTCTGCTGATACCTGGAACTAATCTTCCTGTCAAATCGCAAATTATCGCAGAAGTAAATAGATGGGCGATCAGGAGAAAAATTTCCAAGGTAAACAATGAAGAAGAATACAGGAAGCTGGAACAGATGATCTTCAACCGGTACAGGTTAAGAACAGATTAGCAGCTGGAAGAAGATAGAAAGAAGAATCAGCAGCAGCAGCAGAAATGAAGACCCAGCCAACTGGGATTAAATTTTTTTTTGTCTAATTTTAGTTTGTTAATCTTGTAATCATCTTTGAGGATTAATAAAACTGAAATGTTTTTTGCTCTCAAGCTCACCCTGATGACAATAACTCTTTGTCCAGGCTCTGAACTCTGAATTTAATCTTCTGCTAAAATTGCTTATCATTTTTTTAAACCCACTTTCTCATTAAGGGGGAAGTAGGTTGTTTTTCTCAGTTAGGTTTTGGCATCATCAAAAAGGGGAAAATTGTTGGGAAAATTCTAAAGTTTTGATTTGATACCAAAACCCAACTGTTCTCCAACCTAGTAGATGAATGTGCAAACCTAAGTTGTTTACCAGCTCACTTGTTTGAGCTTTAGATTTTCTATCTTTACAGGTAAGGAAGCTGAAGACGGCAGAAGACCCAGCTGAGTATCAGCTGGATCCAAAGTCAGCTGAAAGGTTTTTCAGCTGATTAGAGTTCAAAGACTGAGCTAAGTCAGACTGACTCTCAAGTAAAGAAGATTGGATCCAGCCAAGGAGATCCAACGGAGCAGAATAAATTGAGCTTACTCAAGTCTAAGAGATTCAGCTGAGCAGACAAAAGGGAACTAACTCTGAAGATGTCACTTCAAGTCAGTTTACCCAATCCAGCTCTGAATTCAAAAACCAGCTCCAAAGGCAAAGATCCCGGTGTCAGAGAAAGTCAATATACCTCGACCAATGAGGGATTGACATCTCAGCATCCTAGAAATGTGAACCTAGGATCTGACACAATGATGAAGACAGGTGAAGATACGCTCAACGGCAGATCGACAGATCAAAGAGTAGGTGAGATTCAAACGGCTCTTCCAACGGCTAGTTTTGAATCTCTACCTATAAATACCAGTCCTCAACCTCAGAATCATACACGAAAAACTCTCTACAAGCTTTCAACTTCTCTGAATCTCTCAAGCATTAAAAAGCTCTCAAGCAGTTATCTAACTCTTTGAAGAACACTTAATTTTTAAGTGTTTACATTCAGAAACTGCTTTAGTTTTTCGTCTGATCAATAGGCAGAAATCATAGTAAATCCAAAGCCTAGATCTGAACGAGTTCATCTTCCAAAGTTCTTCATTGTACGAACTCGTTCAAAGTTGGAAACCCAAACCCTCCTCTACCCAGAAAAGGTTAGGTCAAGGTTACGCCTTCTCGAAGCGCGAAATTCGAGTGTAAGGTTTTTCAGTACCCGGAAACTGAAAAGATATAGGCTTCTACAGTGCCCGTAAACTGTTAGAACACAGCTCGAGTTAGAGCTGCGAAGTTGCTTGGTACTCGTAAACCAAGTGGAAATCCTTTGTGGATTTACCAGTTAAAATCTGGTCGTGGACGTAGGAGTTGTCTCTCCGAACCACGTTAAAATTCCGTGTTCTTTATTGCTTTATTTATTCTCTGTATTTTCTATATTTAAAGAACTAACCGCATTAGCACAGCACAAGTTTTCAAGCTTAAAAGTTCTCTGGCTGTGTGACCCAGTCAGCTGCATTATTTTCAAATCTGCTTAACTGAAAACTGAAACTAAGTTTTTCTGAGATCTTGTAAAGGGACGAGCTAAGTTTTTTTCTCACCACATTCCGCACAGCCAGCTGAGTTATCAGTCCAGCTAACCACCTTCATTAGAAGTCAGCTGAATTCATAACTGAGCTCTCACTCAACTCAGTTTTAATTTGTTTTCAAAAATCCCTCTTTGGTGTATTCACCCCCCTCTACACCGAAGACCTCGTTCCGGGACCAACACCCTCTTTGGGCCTTCATTCTCCATAATTTTGCCTTTCGTTAGGCTTTTAATTGATTTTCTGTCCTTTTAGCTTCTTTTTGCACTTACGTATCTGATATTGAGATGTAGAATACGATTCACACGACGCAGTAAAGGATCCAATTTGCACTCATGCATATGAATGTTGTTAGAGCTAGCTTGAGCTATAGGACTTGCAATTCTAAATGGCCATGATTCCACGAACATATATTTTTTAATAGGGTTTTATTGTTTCAATTATGAACATTACTATATTTTTATAAATGTGTTGATCTATGAAATGCAATATAATACTTGACTTTATAATCTTACAAAGAGCAACACTTGTGTATGGTGCACCGCACCTTACACAAGTTTTTTTTTTATAGTATTTTTTTAGTTTATTATATTTTATTTTTTGTAAATTAATATTTAAATAAAATTTTTTGGAGCTTAATTAATGTTTATTAGAGCTTAATAAATCCTAAATACGAATTAATAAATTTTAATTGAAATTAATAAATTCTAATTAAAATTAATAAACTCTAAATGAAATTAATTAATAAACTCTATTTGGAAGTAATAAACCTTAATTACCCCTAATTGCCTCTAATTTCCTTAAAAGATCAGGTAGATAATAATATAACTCGTTGTAGCGAGCATAAGCATGTTAGCGAGCTTCCAAATCCAAAATAACTTGTTCACTTCTCGGTTAATGTACCAATATTACATTGCCATGCATATCATGGACTTTATATTGTTATTTTATATTAATATTTCATTGATCAAAATTTGCTTTATTTTATTGATCAATTTTAATAATGAATTACTTTGGCGGATATTTGTAATAATTTGTCAAATTAAGTTTTCCATAAGAAATAAAACTATTTATTTGAAAAACTTAATAATTAACTAAATTAAATTTTCTAATAACAATTTAAACTATTTATTTGGCAAACTTATTTATTGGCCAAATTAATATTAGTCAAATGAATTAATTTAAAATATAAATATTTATTTTGCCAAACTGATTAGTTGGCCAAAATAAATTGGTGGTGCAAAATAATTGTTGGATAAAAAAAATATACACTGTTTCTAAATATTTATATAAGTTCTCCAATAGAGAGTCTTATTGAAAAGTAATGCGGGATATAATATTTTTGATAAGATTAATTGAGATTTAATAATTCGATTATATCATGGAAATAGAAAAGTTTAATTCGATGGATTATAGACATGTTACATTGGAGAGAGACTAAAGGTGATTCATTTTCGTTTATAAACTCCTTATTTAATTAGTTCAAAACTCCCCTGTTACATTTTTCTATATTTTGTTTAAAGGAATAACATGAGCTTCGAAATGAAACTCCATTGTCACATTTATAATTTATTTTTATTTTTAATTGTGCTTGCTTCTAGTTCTAGATAAGTTTTTTTAAGGAATAATATGAGCTTCAAATGAAACTCTATTGTAACATTTATGTATTTTTTTTTTAATTGAGCTTGCTTCCAAATGAGTATTTAAGGGAATAATATGACATTTAGTCAAAAAGCATCCATTTTATGTTTTTCTTCTTCATCTTTTGTTTCGCATTTTTCTCATTTGTCCATTCTCTCCTTTTTATGAAGAATAATACTGTATATTTTTCAACACTAAAATTCTTGCTCGAGAATATATTTTGCTTAACAATGACGATTTTTCTAGACCTTGAGTTCAACTTTAAATTTCAGTTTTTCTATTGTGTTGATACCGAATCTAGTAATATTATGCTCATAAACTCGTCTTCTTAGAACATGCAATTTATTTAACTTGTCTTTGAAAACTTTTTATTTAATGTGTTTACTTTTGATTTTTAGTGTTGTAATGTAATTTAAACTACATTATGAATATATTAAAATTTATAATTATTTATTTTTAATATTATGTTTAAAATTATTCTCGTGTATTTATAAAATTATCATCAGTTGGGCTCCGAGTCAAAAATCTTACTTTGACACTGATTTATAGTGTTTTTGATAATTTTAGATTGTGGTTTCTATAAAAAAAATGTGCTAAAACCATACAAATAAATATTATTGCACTACTATTTTTTAAAAGATTTGTGTGAACAGTGCGATGTAATAATATTTATTTATTTTTATTGTTCGAATTTAGTTTTTGTTGAATTTTCTTTTCAAAGTTCAAATTTATACTCCCCCATCATTTCAATGATAGCATTGATTCGAATAAAGATATTAAGAAAATGAGTTAGTTTGTAATAAAGTAGGAAAAAGGAAGTAACTTTTGGAGGATATTGTTATCAAACTACGTAGGAGATAAGAAGGGATAGAATAGTTCATTTGTAGCATAATGTGTAATTTATGAATAAAATTGAGGGCGTTTATTATGTATTGAGGTTATATATTAAAAATTTTATTTTAAGTATAGAACCATTGAAATGTGACAAACAAATAAGGCAATCAGAACTATTGAAATGGGACGGAGGAAGTATATGTTTGTAAGTTTGAACCACTGGACGAGCATTTTCCGAGCTTAAGCCATAACAGGTAAATTAAACGAGCTTTTGTCGAGCTCTATTAAAATGTCTCACATTAGTTGGAGATCTTGACATGAGCCTCTTTATAATGGTGAGGTATCACTCCCCTTAATAAGGCTTTTTTTAAGGGGAATTGAGTCTAATATCCAATTCTATTAAGCTCGATCCCGATCCCAAACAAGGTGCTATCATGCCTTTGACTTGTCAAGCTCGATCTTCAGCTCGACAATTAAAATTAGACGAGCTTTTATCGAACTAAAACGGAATTCGAGCTTGGAACCTTAAGGAAAAGCTAGAATATTCGATTCAGAGGGTGTTTGGCTGAGCTTATAAGCTTTTTAAAATAGCTTATAAGTTGTTTAAGAGCTTGTAAGCTCTTGTAAAGTGTTTGGCAAAAGAAGCTATTCAAGAGCTTATAAGCTCCAAAAAAAAGCTCTAAGAGCTTATAAGCTCATAAAAAAAAGTACATCTATCCCAACTTTTTTATTGTAAAGATGTTATAAACAACACTCAATTTCCTTATTTTCACAATTTTTTATTTTTTTAATTTATAATATAAAATAAATAAAAAAATCACTTTTTTTTTTCTAAATTATACCTATAATTTTTTTTTCTCTCTCATCTCTCTTATCCAAACACTTTAATAGCTTATAAGCTATTGAGGCAAAACATCTTAAAACATCTTATAAGCTTCAAGAGGTTATAAACTCTTTAAAATAAGCTTAGCCAAACACTCTCTCAATTAATACCCTCACCCATTATCAGGTCGCACCTTTTCTTTTTATTTGCGCACCCTCCCTATCTTCTCTCTCTCTCTCTCCAGCAGGCCACACCATCTTCTTCTTCTTACATTTCTCGTATATTTCGCCAGATTTCAATTAGATTTGGAGTTTGTGTGTACGATGATGAGCTGAACATCTTTGCAAGAAAGTAGACGAGATGCTCTACTTTTGATCGTGACCAGCGATGTACAGTAACAAATCAACATTCAGATTATTTATCTATTCCTTTTTCTTTTTGGGAAAGAGATTTGTTCAATACTCTGCTAATAAATCACACAGCAAAACCATATTAAGTTATTATAGAATCGAATAATGCCCAGTTCAAATGATAAAACTGAGACACCAATATTGAATTGATACACATAGAAATGATTGAAATAATATAGATAATTTTTTTTAAAGATTGAAATAGAATTAATAAAATCCTAAAATTGGGACCCTTGAAATGATGGAACGAGGCTCTAAAAAGTACAGGAGAATGTATCAAAAGACTAGAAGATATATTATCCACATTTGATATTAGTGACTTAGCTTGCCAAATATCAAAATTTGATAACAAAGTAGAATTAATGCCAAAACTAAGCAACTTGTATGATTGTATCTCCAACAACAGAAATTTAACTAACTCACAAACAAACAAACACATCTATACCAAACTCAACACAAATCTTTCTACATCGAATTCCAACATCATCTCACCAAGCAACTCAGATATACTACAAATTAACGTCCAATGGATTATTTCATCCATTCACAAATTAATAACAAAACAAAATCATGAGCTAGAGACTTAATTAACAACCAAAAGAAATGAAGAAAGAAAGAAGTAAATAATTACATGAAGACAGCAGAAACAGAATATAAAGAAAAGGATGTGATGATTCTCATCTTGCAAGTAGGCCATTAAAGCTGAGAGTCCCTTTCTGTTTGAGCAGTATCTTGAGCTGCGCCTTTTGACACTCCAATTTACTGCCCACATGCTTACTACTACTACTTCTGCTTCTGCAACCAATCGCTCTAACAACTTTTGGAAATTCCACAAATCCTTTTATCCCTCTTTTTATGTGAGGATTCTCTGTTTCTCCACTGCTTTTCCTCTGCAATTGCATCACCCCCATCGATGGATTGTTATTATTATTAACACAACCAGAAGCAGGCATCTTCTCCCCAAGAACAAACTTTAGTTTTTCACCGAAAGACATGGTCATATTCTGATCATTATTACTATGATCTTGATGGTGTTTCATCCTCGAAGACGACGACGATCCGTTTCCGTTTCCAATATTTCCATTGAGCTCGGAGAGCTTCTCCTCCAGCAAGAATTTAGCCTCGGAAAGCTTCATCTGCACTCGTTCCTCACGAATGACCTCAGCCGTGCGCAGCATTTTCCTCTCGTCCTCCATCTCTCTCCTCATCCTGCTCACCTCGGCCTTGTCGGCGGAGAGTTCTCTGGCGAGCTCCTCGCAGACGCGCTCGAGCGCCTCCCGCCCCCGCCTCTCCTCCGACAGCTCCCGTGCCAGCCTCTTGTTCAGAGACTCCATTCTCTTGCGGGCCTTGCGCTCGCATTCCAGCTCCGACCTCACTTCGCTCATCTCGCCTTCCATGATCGGCTTCATGAAGCTCAGGTCCCAGAAGGAGGCCGCGATCTTTCGCGATGATATGGGGAGCTGGAGCCTGTGGATTTGTTGCTGCTTCTGATCCGTGGTGGAGATTTGCTGCTGATTATGGAAAATATAGAAGGGATTCTCGTATAATTTCCATGCTGGGCATGTTGTGGTGGTGATTATGGGGATTTTGAGATTATGATCGTGGGAAGTTTCTTCGGTTCTCATCTTCATCACCATCATCATCTCCTCCATTGAGATATAGGCTAGCAGCTGCGATTGGTTGGAATGGAAATACTAATAATATGGTGGTTTTTATTAATTGTTTTGAGGTTTGGGTTTAGCTTTTTTTGCGGTTTGGAAGGGGAAGTAGGGCCTTTGATTAGGGCATTACTGGAAGTAGTTGGTAATGAGAAGATCCATCGATATCATATCATATCATATCATATCATATGAATGAATGAATCGCGGTTGCTTTTGAGATTGGGGGATAAAAGATAAAGAAAGGGAAAGTTTATTATTATTACACACATCACATGCAACACTTGTTGGAATTTAATGCTGGAGGTGGACATCGCCGATGATGATCCATTTCATTGGTTGCTCAAAAATCTTCTCCACTATTTCTATTTTCTTTCTATCATCTCTTTTCAATCGTGTGCTGATAGAGATTTGCTCATGTGGCTTCTCTACTCACAATGTATATAGAGTCTATATAAATAGTTTGAGGTTATTTTCTAATTAAATCTCAACATTTGGATATTTTTTTTGTAAATTAGATTCAATTTTTGAAACGTTCCAACAATATCCCGATTAGAGCTGCTAAATATGGCCCGTTCAAGCAAGCCCGATGAAATTTCGAGATAGACCGCCCTATCCCAATAGTACATTTAACCCATGGGCTCGGCCCGGTCTGCAGAAATTTACACTAATAATCGTATTTTTGGGTCAAGATGGGCTGTGAAATATTCGGTGTGGTGGGTCCAATCCGGTCTTTTGCCGGCTCTAATCACAACCTTTCGATTTGTAGTAAATTCGTCTCTTCTAATTAATATTATTCGCGATTTTGGAGCCGAGATTTAGAGTTCCAATTGAATTGAAACTCAAATTCAATTGAGGACAAATGAATCCTATTGTTCGGATTGTCATCTTGTGTTGTCAATTTTGTTGTCGAACATTAAGCGGTTGAGCATTTGAGTCAGGAATTGGTGTGATTGAGTTAGGGCTTCGTAGTGTGCGAGAGTTGCAATTTTGGACATCCAATGATGGAATTCACAACATGAGAGGACAATTCATACAATGGGCTTCAAAAAGTCCTCAATCAAGTTTGAACCTCGATATCCAACGGATGTCTTAATCTCAAATTCAAGCTCGCACAAAAAATTAGGAGAGATAAATTTACTACAAAATAGAAAGTTTGAAATATTATTAAAATATTTTAAAAGCCGGATTTAATTTGCGAGGTCAAAAGGTTGAGATTCTCTACTCTGTAATGAATATATATATATATATATATATATATATTTCGTCAAAATAATTAGTTCAAGATTACATTTCGTAATCTTGTTTTTGTTTTAATATTTGATCGCAACGACGGATACAAAAAATAATATTGGTGGAGCTCCAACTCATTATTTACTATATGTGGATTAGTGCGTCTTAAATGGTGCTGTTCGTTTTCACATGCTGCAGTTTTTAGTGTGAGAAAATGAGTTACTTCACCTGGTAAATTTGAATTTGCTTTTGTCCCAACTTTTTTGAGAGTATATATTATTGACCAACTACGGACTATATGAGTCTGAATCTAATCAATAAACAGTTTGTGATTGCAATATGTATTTTCACCTCTTCTCTTCTCTTTGTAATATATGTAATGAATTTCATTTTCTAGTACTGGGCCCAATACTGATGGATTAAAGTATAAAGATTAATGTCTTCAATGCTCTGTTTAAAAAAAAAATGCCTTTAATGCTCTGTTGGAAGTCTTATCAACATGTACCACGCGACCTCAACTCGACTACGACTATGAACATAATTACTACAACATTGATCGCACTTGAGAAAATAATTAGCATGTATTATTGCTACATGTATAATTTCATATATATATTAGCTCTTTAATTGTTTCTATTCTACATAGCAGCATATTGTTAAACTTCTTCATCACTTGCTGCAGGGACTTAATTATTTATCTTTATATTTAGTTAATTATGGGATAATTGTAATTTAGGTTATGAATTTTGATCCAATTTTACATGACTTACAAAACCTTATTAACAAGTACCCAATCTTTTATTTTATTTTTTTGGCAATTTAAACTTGCCCAAATTTTTTCGATCTCTTGAGACTATAAAGGTTGGACTTTGACGAGTTTGAGGATATAAATATTGAGGTATATCGATCGATGTCTAGTACTTGCAAGCAACAACATATTTCGATTTCTAGTCTAATGGTCATTGGTCACTACCTGAAACTCCTTCAATAAAATTAGTTATCGTCAATAAGTATTGAACGTCAATCCATATGCCAAAAATGCTTCTCTCCTCAAGCTCACTAATGTCCTGCCTTTAATTTTTTGAATCGAGAGCTCGAATGACAAGTAAAATTTTGGTTCGATGATTTTTTTGAACAAATTTTAATTGAAAAAAAATTAAAAAGTTACATACTTATTTGTAACGTTTTGAAACTTTAAATATTATAGTTTAGGTTTGGTAATTGAAGAGTTATCCAATTGAAAGTGGTATGTGTTGGAAAGGGGGAAAAGACGCACAATAGAACATGGGTGTCCAATGCATATAATGATTGTTGCGTTTCTCCACATGTTGTGTCCCCTTCCATGGACCCTTTATTCAATGAGTGATGCTATTCGGACATAAATGTCCGGACATAAATTTTGTAATTAAAAGAAAATATGAAAAAAAAATAATAATAAGTAATATGAAAAAGAAAATTGGGTAGATGCATATTAGAGAATTTTGTTAGAATTAATAATATTAAAAACGATTAATCGTGAAATAAGGTAAAAAGTTGCATACTTTGAAAGAGAAACGGTTGCGCAATAATGTAAAATGACGACGTGATAAAAAGGTATTTATGAAAATATTAGATAAAATGATTGATGATAAAAGGTATTTATGAAAATATTATATAAAATGATTGATTAAAATGATTTTATTAGATAAATCTTAAGTTAAAATTATTAATATACCCTTTTATGTCTAGACATATATGTCCAAAAAGTATTATTGTTATTCAATTACCCTATTTTATTTGCAATATGTGTGTATATTAGTGTACATGTGATTACTATTAACTTATTATAATTAGGGTGTAATTTTGATGGAAAATGGTGAAATACAAATATTTTCACATTTATTTTCATCATTTTCACATATTTACTATATTATTAATTTTCTTTGGGCAGAATGAATAATTTTCCGGGGAACCCTTTTTTCTTCCATTTCACTCCAATTGCGGATAATATTAATATGTGAGATATGTGTGATAATATTTTTCCATGGAGCAAAAGACATAAAAATGAGGAGGATGATGTGGGGGATCATGTGCTATAATTTTCTTTTTACACCCTAGTAAACATTGTGATAAAAAAGGATGAAAATGATAATATTTTACTATTTTTTCTTATCTCTCATTTTCCAATGATAAATATACAATTAAAGTAAACACACCCTTAGAAACTAATTATAGTTAACCGATAGTGACTGTTAATCAGTCAAAAATTCTTAAATCCTTGATCACAAGTCAAATATTCATATTGATATGTGAAGATCTTTAAGATGTAATAAAATTAGAATATTTCTTACTAGAACTAAAGATAGAAGTATTAGGAGTTCCAAAATAACGTCATTCAAAATTGAAAAGCTCAAGAATTCGAAGAGAAATTTCACAATAAAATTGTTGTAAGAAGATCGAAAGGCAATTCCATCAATGACATGGATTGTGTTGTTGTGACAATCAAACAGGTTTTCTTAAGTTAGGAATGAGTCATTAGATATTTATGGTAATAGAATTGATACCAAACTAATTTATGGGGATAAAATTGATTAATTTCCCTAATTTTATTAATATGCATACGATATAAATATATATAAGTATCACTGGGTGTAACAATTTATAACCTTTTTTCAATGATATTTTTTGCTTTGTAATAAATATATTATAAAGAAAAAAAAAGTATATGAAAATTATTAAAAGCAACATATTTTCTACATCTTCTCTCAAAAAAACATAGTTTCTACATCTCCGTAATTTTTATGGAAGGGGATAATTTTATTTTCAATACTCCCTTTCGTCATGTTCATCTTGACACGTATTATTTTTGGGTCGTCCTGCTCATCTTGACATGTTTCCTTTTATGGAATAATTAGAGATCACTTAGAAAATCACTTTATTCATTTTAAAAGCACTTTATATCACTTTATTAACTACACTAAATACCACATTTACACTTAATACCCTTATTCTTAATAACCGTGCAAAAAATAAACATGTTAAGATGAACGAAACGGAGAGAGTATTATTTTCCTTTCTATTTTACTCGACAGAAATATCGGTCTATAGTCCATCAACAACTGAAACAAAATTCAATACATGATTGCAATCAATTAAATTACATTCTTACACTATTAATGCCATAATTAAAATATTGCAAGTTCAGTCTCACTATGCCTTCTAATAAAAATATTGGTATTATGCATTCATATGTAGCAGTTGTAAATATCTGTAGAGAATAAAAATAATATCAATTGAAGGAATATCATAAAGAAAAAACTAAAATAACATATAGATTATGTTCATCCACTAATCAAAATAGCACACGAATTGTGATCAAAATGGTCCCAAAGCCCAACTCCTTTAATACAACTTATTTTCTTTTATTTTTAAACAAAACAGGAATGTTTTTGGGCTGAAAAATGTTTTGCCTAAAAGATTTTCATCTTTCGACCCTGCATGTGAAATTTCCATTTGTAATACCACTGTCCGCTTGGTGGAATTTGGCATGTCTTAACTAAATCTTCCGCGTGAGCTCGACGCGCCAAATTATCGATATAGAACACAAATGATTTGAGGGAATTAATGAAGAACAATAAACAAGTTAATTGTTAATTATTTTAATAAATTATTTATAAAATTAGTAGATAATTAATGAAGGAAATTTTACTGAAAATTATTATACACATAATTAAATAAATAGATATATATGAATTTTTAAATTTAGATAGATAGTTTCAATTCTTTCGAATTCTAAATTGATTATTTTTTTTTTTCTAAATAGGTAGTGGAAAATTAGTGTGTCCCCCATAGATATACCAGTTGATAAGGGCAATAATGTAGCAAATAAATTAAGAAAAAAGCTTTGATTGACATTGACCACTTTAGAATTTAATTGGCAGTGACCTTTAAACCTCAGTCTTCAGACTTCAGAGCTCGACTCTAATTATATCAAACAAAAACATCAAATTGTGTGAAGTTTCTAAACATCTATTCGTATAGCAATAGAATAGAATGAAAGGGAAATTTCTTATAAATTTTCGGGCTGCAAGACTTTACATCAATATGAGCAGGGGCGGTTTTGGGGTGTGCGGGGTGGCCGACCGCACAGAGCCCAGAAAAAACGAGGGCCCAAAAAAATATATAGGTCCTTATATATAAATATATATTTAAATTATTGAATTTAATACTAATTATTCTACTAGCTTAGTGGTAAAGTATCTCCTTCTACTTCAGTAGGTCATGTGTTCTAATCTTGCTTAGAGTATTTTTTGACTTTTATTTATTTTCCTTCTTTCTTTAGCCAGGTGGGCCCAAATTCTCTCATATATTGTAAAATTTATACCAGTACTTATAGTTTTTTTTGTTCATTCCTAATGCATAAATTACCATGTAAAATTAGAAAAAATAAAATAAAAACCATGCATAATCTTGGAAAATAATAGAAACATAAATAATATTTAGTTTTTTTATAATAAAATTCATGCAGAGCAACACTTTTTAAGTGAATGTCTTACTTTTATTTGTTTATCATGTGTCGAAAATATTTACTAAAATTATATTGATTCATAAATTTTACTAATATAAATAAAGGTTCTAATTTTAATAAGGGCTCCGAAATGGCTAAACACTTCGAACAAAAACGTGAAGCTCCTTTCTTAAATCTTATAAATTTTAATTTTAGTTTATTTTTCTTAATAAATTTTGTAAAGAAAGTTTAATTATACTTTCAAAGTGACTATCTTAACTTTTTATTTGTTTATCATGTAATTTGACTAAAATAAATTACTATAATCTACTAAAATACTCCCTTCGTCTCAGGTTAGTGTGGTTCAACTAATATTTTATATCTCACAACAAATCAAATATGCACCACTTTTGAGGGACAGAAGTAATATAATTAATTCATATTTTATATATTTTTTAAATATAAATAAAGGGCCAAATTTTTTAAACTTGCACAGGGCCTACATTACCCTAGCCCCGCCCCTGAATATGAGATAGACGTGAAATGAACATGATAAACAACTTATAAGATCCATTTTTTTAGAAAATAAAAATAAAAATAAAAACAAAAACAAAAACAAAAACAAAAGAAAAGGTTACAAAAGAAGAAGTTGGACCCACACCAAGCTTAAAGAGTGGTTAGAAAGAGGCCTTAGCCTAAACCCAAATACACGAAATGGCTGTCTAAGAGGTGGGACCAGTTCGCTGGCTTGGTCCACTTCCACACCCCTACCCTAATCCATCCATATTTCTCGTTATAATTAATAATTATACACATATAATTGTGTCACGTAAATATATCATCATTATTTAAAAAAAAAATTATGATATGGAAACACGAAACCGCTACTTTTAAGAAGCTGAGTAAATGATGCAGATGAGGCTGTTTTACAATTTCTGAACAAATATGATTGTATCTCTTCATGCACTCAAGTGTATGCATAAATGTCATTCATAAAATTTATCTATTATGTTAATAGTTTAAGTTTGGTTTGTTTTCTATTAGTCTCCTACAAGGAATATGACTCTTTTGTTTATTTTCTAGCTATATTAAGGCTAGTTCCTATGAATTTTAGAGTTTGTTGAATTTTATGAAAAGAATAGAAGTTCGTTTATTTCTCTCTTCCATCTTCGTTGTTAATTTGGAGTATTGAGAATTTTATATTGTTGAGTTACATCAATTGGTATTCAGAGACCAGCCATAAATTCTTACCATGGCGCCTCGTCGTCAACCTACTCATGATGGCGATGCATGTCGTGGTGCCAATACTACCCACTTGGGTCGGCAAATCAAAGCCCTAAAGATCTATTCGTATAGCAATAGAATAGAATTAATTAAAGGGAAATTTCTCATAAATTTTTGGCCTTCAAGACGTCACTTCAATATGGGGTAGACGTGAAGACAACATGATATAGAACTTGTAAGATCATCTTTTTAGAAAATAAAAATAAAAACAAAAACAAAAGAAAAAGTTACAAAAGAAGAAGTTGGACTGGGCCCACACCAAACTTAAAGAGTGGTTAGAAAGATGCCTTAGCCTAAACCCAAATACACGAAATGGCTGTCTAAGAGGTGGGACCAGTTCGCTGGCTTGGTCCTTTAGCACTCCCCTACCCTAATCCACATTTCTTGTTACAGTTTTTTTTAGATTTAAAAAAATTTCGGGTTCGGTCGAGCCTGCCCAAGCTCATTGGGATTTGGCTTCTTTTAGATTGGCTCAGCCCGAAATTTCATTGGGTTCATGATTTAAAATTGAGCTCAGCCCAAAATTGAGCCTGCCCGTAGGATTGAATTGGGCCAGACTCATTTTGCCACCTCTACGATCGAGACACAGAATTTTTCGATTAACCGAAAAATATTCTTTTCGGAAAGTACAAAAGTTGTAAATAATTATTTTGATTATGAAGTTTGCATGAAAATAATTTGTAAATTCACGTGAATTGTACCTCTAATTGCAGCCTCATATCTCACGTCGCAATTTTCCGCAAGCTTCCATAAAAATAGATGACCAAAGCATCTCAAAAAACTTGTAAAACAACGTTTGACCACCAACATCTTGTAAGGTCGTCCTGATATCCTCCAAGAATGAGATATGTTAGTACGTTTTAGCAGTCGGTAGGAATGTGGTAATAGATGAGCTACCCCTCCGTTTCTGGTGGACGTCGTTTACCAACAAATAATTCCCGCAACCTGCTCATAATGAAATTAGTATAGAAACAAGCAGGGTCGAACCACAGAGAACGGAAAATAACTTATTTTTCCTATAAATCGGTTTTGGTGTAGCCACCACGCCTTAAATTAAGATAATTTAATTAAAAACTAAGAAAACAATAAATTAACTAAAGTAGTGAATGAAAATTTAATCAAAAGAAAAGTATTCGGCTTCCACTACAAAAAAAAGTAAAAATAACGACGGACACTAACGACGGAACGTATTCCGTCACTATTTAACGACGGAATTACGACGGTTTATTGACGGAACATGTCGAAAGGGCTTAACGACGGAAATGGCGACGGAAACGCTGTCGTCAAGGGTAACGACGGAAATATTCCGTCGTTATGTATTACATTTCGAATTATTTATTATAATTTACTTATTAACGACGGAACTATTCCGTCGTTAGAGTATTACGAATATTTTAAATTTTAATTTATTTATTAACGACGGAAATGTTCCGTCGTTAGAGTATTACGAATATTTTTTAATTTTAATTTATTTCGTAACGACAGAATTATTCCGTCGTTACAATAGCACGAATATTTTAATTTTAATTTATTAATTAACGACGGAAATATTCCGTCGTTAATATTATAATATAATTCGTTAATTTTGTTTATTTGTTAACGACGGAATAGTGACGATATAGTTCTGTCGTTATTTTATTAATAATAATTTTAAATTTAGTTTATTTATTAACGACGGAATTATTCCGTCGTTAAGTTAATTAAGATATTTTTTATTTCATAAAATTTGAATTTATCAGGTAACGACGGAATGTTCCGTCGTTAGTTTCACTATTTAATTTTATAATTTTTTGTTTTACGACGGAATTGTGATGGAATAATTCCTTCATTACGTTTGATTATATTTCAGATCTCCTTCCCTCTTCAGTTTAGAATCCCTAACCATAGAAATCCCCAAATCGATCCCGTCCTTGGCCTCTCACCCGACCGTCGTCGCTCCGGCCAGACGTTGTCCGCCGCCGTCGTTTCGACCCATTGTAGCTCCGGCCCGCCGTTCACTGCCTCTTTCCGGTGTCTTTTTCACAGTCGTCGTTCCGGCTACCGCCTCGCTATCGTCGCCGTCATCTCCTCGCTATTTCGCCATTGTTAGTTGCTCCTCCTGCCCGCTATCGCCGCTCAGTCCGCCGTCGCAGCCTCCGACCCCCCGTCTCTGCTCCGGCCCCCCATCTCTGCTCCGGCCACGGTTAGTCACTCTCTCTCTCTTTCATTATAAATCTCTCACAGACTCCATCTCTCATTCTCTCTCTGACACTCGCTCTGCTGCTCCGGCCGCCGTCGTCCCTCTTCGGCGTCGCTCTGCTGCTGTCGTGTTGTCTCTCCCACCATCTCTCTCTCACCAGCTGCTCTTCTCGATCTCCCATCAGCCGCCTTCGTCTTTTCAGAGCCCTAGCTCAATCTCACGGAATTTGTGTCTGACTTTTTCTCGGTTAGTCCATTTCTCTCTCTGAATGAATAATTCATTAGGAAAACTGACTTGTGCAAATGTATTGAATTTAATTTTGTTTATGGTTTTGATTGTGAATTCAACTTCTGTGCTAATCTGCTATGATCTGTAGAGTGTTTTTTTGTATGTTTTGCTCGTATTATTTATGCAGAGTGATATTTTGTATGTTGATTACTTCAGTTTGAACATGTCATATTTTTGGCCTCAATAAATAAGGAAACATTGATGCTTCAGAGAACATTAAACTTAGAAAAGAGTAAGTTTTATGCTTCTATAAATTAGATACGGTTAAGTGTTTCCACATTAAAACTATATTTGTTATTTGTTGAAATCAAATTCTAGGTAGTTAATCTGCTGGCTTTCTTTTTTTTATTTTTTATTCTTTTCTTTTTCTTTTTTGAGAGGTATTCTTTTGGCTTTCTTATTCTACATGAAGTTCCGGATAGAGGGAAGGAAGGAGAGTCCTGACAGTGCCAAGACTATTAGAATACTAGTTAGTACATTTGTGTGCTAGTGGAACTTAAGAAGTTGAATGTTGAATTGAAGACTTTATGTATTAAGTTACTAAATGTATACTACAATTCTTGTGAATATATATAATTTCTCTTCACTGTTTAATGTTTTGATATTTTGTTTTTCTTTAGTTTAGCCTAAATAAAATTTAAAAATGAGCAGGAAAAAAATAATAAAAAAATAAATAAAAAATAAAAAAATTTAATTAAATTCCGTCGCGAACGATTTAGGACTAGCGACGGATTCTCTTTCCGTCGCTAATAGTGACGGAATATTCTGTCGCTAATTCCGCCGCGGCCACGACAACGTAACTTTTGTGACGGAAATTCCGTCGTTAATGTAGCGACGGAACCTAAATTCCGTCGTTAAGTGTTTTAACGACGAGCTGTTTCGCGTCGCCCGAAATCTGTCGCTAGAAGCGTTTAACGACGGAAAATGATGATTTAGCGACAGATTTTTCCGTCGTTAAATTGAGATTTTTTTTCTAGTGTTCGAATAAATTCACACTGGTCTAGGACTCTGATCATCGATGCAAAGATAAATTAATTCCCAAGAACCAAACAGTAATAACCCAAGAATGCAAGTAATAACTCATCTACCAATTTATTCCTACTACGAACACGGTAGCTTTATCACTAATTAGCCCTATTCCAACAATTACGGATTGGGGGAACTAATTAACTTTAATCCAATTTCAATTACGAATTGGGGGAACTAGTTGACTTTAATCCAATTTAATCTAAGTTGATCAGGCTTAAATAAAATCGGAATTTAACTTTAAACACAAGGAATAAATCGAAACCCTAAGAAATTAATTATACGAACAATTAGATCTCACAGATTATTAGACTAGTGCTTCAATATTCTCGCCGAATAGAAAATTAGCTATGCATATTGATAAAATTAAAGACAAATAAATAATAAAAATCAAGCATAATAATTAATCTGTGAAATTGAATAAAGTAAAACGAGAACTTTTATCACCAGAATTTGATAAAATCAATCCAAAGATGTCTGCTTGCGTCAATCTCCTTAATCTTGGCGGCTAGTGCTAAAGAAAAGAAATATGGAATGAAAATATATGAACTAATTACTCTCAAAAAATATATGACGGCTAATTCCTCTATGCGGCTGTCTCTCCTTATAGAATTGAAAGTAAGTATTTAATTGAAAGCTAATCTATCCTAAATAACCTAAGAAATAATTAAATAATAGAATTTTAAGTATAATAGGTATTTAAATATATTGTTTAAGGATTATAAAATAATAAAGTCCGGCCCATTTAATTCTTTTCCATCTTCGACTTCTGCTAATAATTGTATAGAAATTCTTCTTTCTCGATTTCTCTCGCCCAAATTCCTATGCTCACAAACTTTGCATTTCCTGCATAAAAATCACACCTAAACGGGTATTATATCCATATAAAATCATAGAAAACTTAACTTCTGAACAACCAAAATACACACACATCAGTTTCCAAATATGTGTTCCGAGCTGTCAGAATTTTGGTCCCCAAATAAATGTCCTATTACACATTTCTATACAAAAATTATGTCAAATTGTCATATTTACTTAAGGCCAAAGGTTTGCTTTTTCGGTTTCTATGCAATACTTAAGGATAAAATAAATCATTTTGCCACTATCTTGGTATACGCATTTTGACAGCTCGGGACATTTATTAAGAGATGGAGGGAGTATAATATATAGCATTCAATAGCACTCATGATTGTTTGGTAGCATTAATTTTCAAAATTAGTCAAACCTGCAAATTTACCTTTCCAATAAATTGGGGCGCGGTATCTAGGGATATCAATCGGTTGATCCGTTCGATTTTTGAGCTAGTGCTATCGGATTCGGGTTATTTTCAGTTCGGGCCAATTGAGCTAAATCTTTTTTGGGCTAGAAATTTTTGGCCCTAACCCTAAACCTTTGATTTTTCGGGCTAAAGCTAGGAAGTTTATGAAAAAAAAATTAGCACATATAAATTCTCTTCATGACTATATTTTTATAATAAAAAAGGGAAAATGTGCATTTAATCCCATATAATTTGTAGCGGTATGCAAAACACCCCCAAACATTGTTTAAGAGCAAAATGACCCTCCCTTTTAGTTTTCTGGTGCAATTAAACGCGATCACTAATTGAAAATTAACTTAAGTTTGAAAAAAATTATTTTTTGGTTTATTTTTATTTCTGGTGGGTCCCACCCACTTCACAACACTCAAAACTCTCTCTTTATATATATATATATATAGGGGATGATTATAATAGAAATAGTTCTCCATGTGTTAACTAAAAATTATTGTAAACCATAGATTTTGTTAATGTGTAAGGTGGAGATCGAAAGGAATATTATAATTAAATTTTTTATCCAACTGTAATCTCAAATCCGGAAGGGCATAAAAGTTAGTAATTGGTTTTATATCACATCCCGCCACACCACGAAATTTTAGGCGGCTAATTAGGAATAAAAAAATGGAAGAAACCCCACATATATGATATGTATATTTTTCTTGAAATATAGCAAACCTTCTGCAACAATAATAAAACCCATTAATTAGAAAATTATTTGACGAGGTATGATTTTTTTTGAAGCCACGAGTTATGATTTTACTTTTCTTTCGGTGAAAACCCATTATTTCATGCAATTCATATTTTACATCAAAACCAAAACAAATAAAAACATTACAGTAGTGCATAAAAAACAATATATCAACACATAATATGCAATAATATATAGGGGTGTGCAAAATGTAAACCGAACCGAAAAAACCGACCGAACCGATGAGTTTCGGTCGGTTCGGTTCGGTTGATAATTTAATTCGGTTCGGGTTCAGTTTTTACATAAGAAAACCGATGAGGTTCGGTTCGGTTCTCGGTTGGGAAGTTTTGGGTCGGTCGGGAACCGAACCGACCGAAACATATATTATAATATATTAATATTAATTAAATTATATATATACACATTATTATATTAATTTTTATTAGATATTTGTTATGATTTGAAATTTCGTAATGAGTTATATAAAATTAGGAAATTTTGTAATGAGTTATATTTGTTATTTATTATATAAAATTTCGAAAAAAAAAATCAACAAACTGTCGGTTTTTAGACAACCGATCGAAACCGACCGATGGTTTCGGGTCGGTTTTGGTTCGGCCCGAACCTTGAAGTCGGTTCGGTTCGGTTGAGAAAATTCAATTCGGTCGGTTGGTCGGTTTTTAGGGTTTTGGTCGGTCGGTCGAACCGACCGACCGATGCACACCCCTAATAATATATGTACAAAGAAACAATAACACAATCTATGTCCAAAGAATAAATTATTTTGTGGCATATAATATGCAATAACATAAAAAACAATATACCAACATATTATATGCAATAATATATGCCTAAAGAAACAATAACACAATCCATGTCCAAAGAATAAATTATTTTGCGGCATATAATATGAAATAACATAAAAAACAATATACTAACACATAATATGCAATAATATATGTACAAAAAATAATAACTCAACCCATGTCCAAAGTTTTTTTTTTTTTTTGCGGCATATAATATAAAATGTAGAGGCTAAATCTACAATTGATGATGACGTCAGGCACGTCCGGTTTGATAAGGCACTAGCAACCTGTCAACACAAAACACGAAAGAGCCCTAGGTTGAGCACCGGTGGGGGGTGTCGACCGTAGAGCCTCCGACGCTCAAGTTAGTAACGGAATAGTAAAGCAAAATGCTAAGAAAAGCAAATAAGAGAGAAAGAGCAAGTTGGAAGCAATGAGCCAATGATTGTTCCAAGTTGTCGGATGCGTCAGGAGGGTAGAGACGGTCACAGTAAGTATGTGATAATGAATGGTTGATGACGGAGATAAGCCAAGTTGGCTATATCCGGTCTGTGAGAGCAAGAAAGTAAGGCGGCGGAAGTAGAGATGTGATCGAGAAACGTATGAGGGAGTGAGAATGATTGTGCAAGTTGGAGTCTGGCTCCAGGTTGACCTAGTCGGGTTGTATATATAGGACGGCCAGCCGTTAGAGCTTAGTACGTCGGCCTTATCCATCCGCGCCCTACACAGGTTGTTGCTATTTTGGTGGAACCGTCAAGATACGCTCTTTGACCGTGTCAACCAGACTGACCGACTTGGTGTGCCTTTTAGGATTGATGATTGGATTCTTTGACTGTGCCAACTTGGCTATTCTTTGACTGTGCCAGCTTGGCTGCTTGATGTGTCCCTTAGGGTTGATGACTTGGTTATTTGACCGTATCAGCTTGGCTGACCAGCTTGATGGGCCCTTAGGCCTAAGTATAGACACTACAAGAATTTCGCAAATAGACAACGCATTTTTCGCGTTGTCTTTAACAAAGAAGCCCATTGTCTACAGCTGTGTAGTCTATTATAAGCGGTTATAGACGACGCGGAATCCCCATTGTCTATATCGTTATAGACAACGCGGAATCCCCGTTGTCTATATCGTTATAGACAACGCGAATTTTATAATAGACAACGCGAAATCCCCGTTGTCTATATTAAATGCAAAAATAAAAAAAATAAAAATAAAAAATAAAAAATGGCCTCTCTTATAAAGTAAGCTAAACTAAAATCATATCCATGGAACAAATCTAAACTAACTAAAATGCAATAAAATAACAACAATTTACATAATTTATGACAACACAAATATGAAATCAAAATCATATACATATACAAGGAGAAATTAACAATTTAGTGGTGCCACCCGCTGCCTCTAGCCACTCTTACAATAATATTAAACCAACAGGACAACATCTTTTATTTATACATATACTTATCCAGAGTTATCGCCAAATACACACCGACACTGATCATTCTAAACCACAAATAATAACAAGATTTTCAGACTTGCCTTTGGTTTCCCAGCAGAGAGAACTAGTTGAGCTGCCTTTGGTTTCCCAGCTCCGAGTTCATTTGAAATACGAATGCTGCACCACAGTTTTGTTTTGTCAGCAGTCAGTGGAAGCACAAGAGAAAATACTAAAATCATGTCATTATGTTCTTTTTCTATATATATGATCTGATTCATTTGGTATGGGAATATAAAACTTTCATAGTATAAAACAGCTATATATATAACATAATAGTAATTAATTACTAATACTAATCATCCATTGAATAACTCCAAAATGTCATACAAAACACAACAGTTGTCATAGAAACAAAGAATATTAATTAAACAGATATATATATATAAGAATATTTAGTGGGTAATTGTTTATTCTTCCAGAGAATTAATTACATGTGAATGTAAATGTATTACTATCAGTAAAGATCACATATATACATATCGAATCATTAGCCAACAATAAACCATAGTCCAAACAATAATGTATTCACTCTGCAATTCCCAAAGATAATTTATTCATGAATATCTCAGATGCAAAGTCTGACACGCAAGATCTAGAGAGAGAGAGAAGATTAATTACCATCAGAGCGTACTTGCATAGATAAAAGCAAGAGGAAGGCATCCAACAGCAGAAGAAGAGAAAGACGAGTCCGAAAACATTCCATTTGTTCGATCGAGTGAGTTCCTGTCAGAGATTAATTCTGAACTAAAATTATAAATTTAATTATAATTGCAGTAGCTAGAAAATCAAGACACAACAAATTCTGGATAAATATAAAAGCAAAACACATTGATCAATTTGAATAAGAGAGAAGTAACTACCAGACCATCACGGCAGAAGGAATAGCAAATCGAAAGAACTCCCTCATAGTACCGAATACATCCTTAGAGAAGGAAGTACGAGTCTTAGCACATTTTGCAGAGCACTTGACATAAAGCCCGAGGCAGATTACATTCAACGAATAGGAGATACCAATTGAAAGTGCTACTCCAACACTTGCAAGATTTGTGTTGAATGGATAATTTCTCCTTGCATTAATGGATAACAAGTAGATTAATGAACATATTGATCCCGAATTAAACTAAATTGATTAAGCATCATCTAGTGGCTGAAATCAACAAATAATCAATCACTCATATGGTTTACAAATTAACTGTAATTTCTATAGGATTTAATTTAAATTACTCATGTGCTACCTAATCTGTTCAGTTCAAGTCCAAATAAAATAAAATAAAATTCGAATTAGGGTTTTGAATTAGAGAATAACCAAACCTGCACCGGGAATTAGGGATTTAAGAGACGGCGGCGGCGTCACAAAGAACAGCAGCGACTCCAGCGTCACAACAAGACAACAAAGTCGCCGATGATGTAGAAGAAGGGCGGCGAACGATCAAAGTAGGGGCGGCGAGTAGAGAGCAGATGAGGGTTTTCGATTTTGGGGATCTAGGGTTGTCACCACTGTTGCAGCGGTGGGATGGAGATGCTGAGTCCACGACGGTGTCGACGATGGTGCTGGCGGCGGATTCGCCGGATCTCCAGCAGATGGAGAAGAGAGAGCACTGAAGGGAGGAAGATGAGAGAGCGAGAGGTGGAGAAAGTGGTGCCGTCGAAAGAGACGAGGCAACGACCAAGAAACCGGTGAGACTTGCCGGAGAAGATGGAGCGGCTGAGATGTGCTGCTGCTGTGTTGATGTTCGAGAGGGAGAGAGAAACGATGAGAGTAGAGAGAGAAACGAGAGATCGAGAGTTATGAGAGAGAGAGACATCTGATGTTTAAAAAATAATAATAATAATGGAAATATAAATTATTAAAATCACAAAATGAAGCGCTTATAGACCACGTGTATAGAACCAGTTGTCTATATCAGAAATAGACGACGTGGATGGCAAGCCGTCGTCTATAAATGTAGTTTTACGTTTATAGACAACGCGATTTAACCCCCGTTGTCTATTACCGCATTATTAGACAACATCTTTGGCTTTGCCCGTTGTCTATATCTTAATAGACAACATACCTACAAAATCCGTTGTCTTTTAAAAGTTGTCTATATGTGAATTTCTTGTAGTGAGAGTATCCAACCAAGTTGTCAATCCAGGTTGGTATTTAGCTTATTGGGCTAGAAGGTTGCATATGCCTGGTTGACTGGTTGAGCCAACTTGACATGCTTGTTGGGCTTGGGCCAAGTAAACGGATTTTGCCCACTACAGTTAATAACATTAATTTAGCATAAAAACACAACAATAACACACAATAAACAGACCCAAAAATAAATTATTTATGCAATATATTATATGCAATAAAAATGATATAATAAGCAATATAAAGTACAATAATAAGCAATAATAAAAACGATTCATTTTGACTAAAATGACTCCCAATTGATAATGTCAGAGGAAAAAAAATTAAATTTACAAATCAAATTATTAAATTAAACAAAGTTGTAATTAAATATTAGCGAGTTTCTAAGTTACCGAGATTCAAGTTTCAACAACCAAAATGAGTTCCCAATATACAAAATTGAAAAAAATAAAAAATATTCATTAACCCACAAATTAAGGAAGCATCAGTTACAAATGCGTGACAATATACTAATCTATCCTTTATTATTTAAAATTTACAAGAAATACACATTACACATCATCATTAATCTAAACCATAGATCTATTAAATAAACGTCCCACAATTATTTTTAGTTAACACGCACAAAACTATTTCTATTTGATCTCTTCCCTATATATATATATATATATATATATATATACATATACATACATACACACATCTCCCTCTGGTGGGTAAATCGACATACATACATTTGACAATCAGCCTCTAAACAATGCAAAGGAGAAATGGTTGCAACATAAACAAGTTGAAAGAATGATTATTTGAATTTTGCAGGAGAAAATGCAGCAACCTAGTCATCATTTTTAAATTCCACCACAACCGAGCTAGTATCTTCACCCTGTAATTGGCATAAATTAAAAACTCGAATAAAAAAATTCTTAATCTCTATTAAAATCGAAAGACAAAGGAAAGAAATGGAAATACGTTGAGGCCAAGAATCAATCCGAAATCGAGCAGACCAGAAGAACAACAAAATCGTAATACTTGTAATGCAGCAAAACTTACTTGGGAGCTCAGAAACCTGGAGAGGAGGCATATGAGTTGGATGTCTATGGAAAATTCATGCAGGAATTATTGCTGATAGGAAATTAGGATTATATACCTTACTATCTCAATCTCATTGCAACCAAAGCATACAATGTCGTTTTGAGGGGGATTTTTTGTCAAGAAGGCCGGCGACGCCGAAATGATTCTCGCCAACAAAGTCTCCAACGGCGAGGTTTTGGTCGGCGACCCTCACGACCTCACTTGATTTTGAGGGAGGAGAGGTGGCGGATGAGTTGGTTGAGGCGCCCGAGGGATGCCGGTGGAGGAGGCGGTGAGAAGATAGAGAAAGAGGGGTGGCGGAGGTAGATGGAGTATGGTCGGAGTAGAGAGATGAGATATTGAAAGAGTGAATAAGGAAGGTGTTAATAGGGTGGTGGGATCCACAAAAAAAATAAAAATAAAGCAAAAATACTTCATTTTCGGACGGAAGTTAAATTTCCGTCAGTAATTGGGTTTATTTGCATCATAAAACTATAAGGGAGGACCATTTTGCCCCTAAACAATGTTTGGGGGGTATTTTGCATACCGCTGCAAACCGTGAGGGGGTAAATGCACATTTTCCCATAAAAAATAAGTCGAATTTTCTCTTCTAAGAAACTCGATATTGTGTTCAATGCAAAAATGAGTGTTGTTCCAACTCCATTTTATATAATAACTACTCCCTCCGTCCCATTATTGTTGTCTCATTTCTTTTGGGCACGGGTATTAAGGAGAAGGGTGTTTAAAGGGTAAAAAGATAGAAAGTGGTGGATCCCATAACTTTTTGTGAGAGAAGTATATTTCCTTTTATGGAAACAAGACAAGAATAACGGGACAGCCCAAAAGGGAATACAAGACAAGAATAATGGGACAGAGGGAGTAATAAATAACTCGAGAGAAGTTAGAGTTTGACATATATTTTTACTTAAATAGTTATCTTTATTTTAATTTTTGCATCATAATTTTTTATTTATTAAGTGTTGGAGTAGAAAGATAGAGAAGTGAACATATTTTAAATAAAAAATCAAAATATATTCATAAAAATTTGGTTAGTGGGGCTAACCTATGGATTTTAAGGGCTAGCCCTATCGGTCTGGCTATTTCGGTTCGGGTCAATCGGGCTAAAAATAATTTGGGCTAGAAATTTTTGACCATAACCCGCTTTTTTATTCAATCTACTTGGGCCGGTCCATCAGTTTTGAGCTAAATTGACATCCATAGCTGTATCCCACATTTATCGTCAACTTGTAAGATGCGTGGATCTAAATGTTTATTATAAGAATGTGTATTTTTCTACATAGATTTGTCACCCTTTTTAATTTTCCTGATAGTGAAATATTTAACTCGAGGCTTCTACAAGTTTAGGTTAAATTTGGAAAAAAAAAAACCATCCATTTTAATATTGCAATAATTGAACCAAACCAATTGAATTATCATGGTTTTGGCCTTTTGGGCAGATATTTTTTTTTTCTCTGATACCTTGGTTGGGCTTCACTGTTTTATAGTATGACTTTAAACCTAAATTGCATTTAAATAAGATATTAAAATTTAATTGGGCCTGCGTATTATATGTTTTGGGTTTTAGTCTAATACTAATATTTTATAAGTTCAACAAATACTAACCAAAAAAAAAAATTCAAACTAAAAATCGTTTTGTTCAGTTTTTACTGTATAAATCTGAAGCAAAAACCGAAAGTTATAAAATCGAATTATGTAAATTATGAAACCCTAACCAAATAATAGTCGAAATAGCTTCTGTTTGATTCGATTTTTGGTTCACATGGTTTCAGTATTATATCAAAATTTTATAATCTGGAATCCTCTATTTTTTCAGAGGAGAATGACTTCATTTATGCACTAGTAATAAGGTTTAATAAAAGAAATGATACACTATTATTCCAAGTCGACGAGTTTGGACCTTTTTTAATTAAGGTAAAACGAGTTTGGACTTGGTCAACCGATTCTAGAAGTTTTGTCCATAAAAAAGTACAATGTAATTTAGATTGTTTATGTATACCGATAATATGAGTTATTTTTTATATAAACTGGTAAAATTTAGATTATTTAAATGTATCTGTCCTTCTTTCTATATCCATGTACATGTAAGGGTGCCTCTAATGGTCAGGAACCAGTTTCACCTTCTAAGCGGACACATTAGTTTTTGAAACTCACCTACTTTTTTTATTTAATATCTACTCCAACAATGAAACCAGTTTCTACATTTTAGAGGATCCCAATATAATACATATTACTTTTATATATCTATACATACATTTCTCCAATTAATTTTATTTGCATTATTACTTAATTCTGATCATTGACATTAAATTGTGCCCAAATGTTGTGTCAAATCGTGTTGAAGTTAAAGATGAGCTTCTGTATTGGTTAAATCGTTGTGATTTTCGAGATAATTTTCAAATGCTTTTCAATTATTAGTATTCATTGATATTGGTTGCTGAGGAGTTGCATCTTCTTTAGACCAGTTGACTGCTTCTTTATCCTCATCCTCAATGAAGAAAAAAGGAAGAAAAATAGAGTGTTTTAAAGATGAGTGAAATTGTAAGGTTGGAGAATAGATATATATAGAGGATTTTGGAAAAGTGATGGTTTGTTCTTTAATAAAAGTGGACGTTGGGAAAATAGTTAATGGAAAAAATGACCGTTAGAAAATTTTTATTACAATTAATTAATATTAATTATAAATATTTATAATATATATATATATGTTCGATATGTTTTAGACGAGTTAGAAGGTCCATATTTGAGAAAATACATTAAAAATACAAAATGGAAAAAAATGGGGAAAAAAGAACAGAAAAAGAAAGAAAGAAAAAAAAAGTAAACCTATCAGCCGCCCCACGTACGCGTGAATTACACGTGCCAATCAACGAGCGCGTGTCCTGCACTTGCCGTGGGTGATGCGCCGGCGAGTCCCATTCATGGCAGGTTGATGCTGGCTTCATTTTTGCACCCAAATTTTTGATTCTACAAGCTAGAACTGGTTTCTTCCATCTTTAATGGTTCCAAATTTTAGAAACCAACCATTAGAGGAAGAAAGTGTAAACCAAGATGATAATTGTGGTACAATTTTCTTGCCGTCCAAATACCCTTGCTAAATTTGATAGCTTAATTTATTTATTTATTTTTATCAAAACATGCTATTTGATGTCAAAACTCAAAAGTCCTCTTTTGTTAATATTGATTGTGAATTAGAATTTTTAACTTTAAGCGACATTCATATATTTTGTACTTTTATTTCTGTTTTTGCAATATTTCACATCAAACTTTGATAGTTGAAGTCTCGGAAACATGTTTAACTCATTGACATTTATTGGAGAATCGACAGTTCGTCTCGGGGAATCCTAGATCAATCATAGAGCTGGGGCCTTCCACCATTCCTGGTATCTTATGTGATATCATAAAAGTATGCACACATAATAATTTAATAACGTGGAGTATATTGTATAAACTATGTATGTATAAACTTATTAAAATTGAATATGTACAGTATTATATTATAAAAATCTACCATGAACATTCAGCTCAATGGTATTCTTCACCTTTAAATAATGACTTACCAGAACTTAATCTTTACTTACCCCCTTTCCCAAATCAAAGAAAAAAAGAGTAGGTTACAATCTATATCTATAGTATAATAATTAATCAAATATCTCAAAATTAGTATACATATTTAATTTTTCAGCCAAAGTTTTTCACCTTTTCCTTTTACTTCTTATTATATTAGTTTTTTATGTTTTTGTTTTCAACACGCTTTATTTTTTAAATATGATTGGCCAACCTACTTAAAAAATAGCATATTCACCTTCGATATATACAAAAAGTATGTTCACATATATATCACAATAAAAAACTTATACATTATACAGATCAAATATTCAAACCGCCAATATATAAAAGTAGGTATGTCAATTGAGCCCGAACTTGATGAGTCGACCCGAATAAACCGAACAAAATAAAAGGTTAGGGTTGAATTTTTACTACCCGAATACATAACCGGGCTATTTAGGCTGGCCCGCTAGGGTTGATGGGTTATCCGGGCTAGCCCGATCAGGGTTAGGGTCAACCCGAATAACCCCAATGTATTTTTAAAAAAATAAATAAATAATACTCCCTCCGTCCACAATAAATTTGCCACATTGTGGATGACACGGATTTTAATAATTTGTTGGTTGATTGTATTGTGAGTGGAATAAGGGTCCCACTTTTATATAGTTTTAAATTGTGTTGTGAGTGGAAAAGTAAGTGAGGTGTGTGGGGTCTATTACTATAAATGGATGTGGCAAATTTTTTGTGGACGGACCAAAAAGAAAATTGTGGCAAATTTATCGTGGACGGAGGGAGTACATAATTAATACTCTCATCAGTTAAAGAAGTGAGACCTTGCTATTGGGACGGAGGGAGTACTAATTACTTGTAGTAGACTAGTAGTTGTATGTCGCGCCCTCTTTTGTTCTACACAGAAATCATAGAAGACGAATGTCATTCAAGTGTTTAGTTTCATCTGTGAGATGACGAACTAATGTTGAATATTATTGTTATTTTTCATGTCGTGTAGTGGTACAAAACTTGTTTTGTTGGATGCTATTTTTTGAATTTAATCAGGTTTCTATTTTTTGGGCCACTCGTATTCTTATTTTGTTACTTTTTCATTTTTTTGTGTGTAGTTTTTTTGCTATAAATATTGAATAGTCAAAAAAATATATACATGTTAATTTTATTTACAAACATTGTGACCCGACGGGCCAGCCCGAAAAAAAAATCAATCCAATATAACCCGGACCAAATAGCCCGACAGCCCGATCCGAAACCGAAAGGGTTGGCCCCGATTGACATCTCTATATAAAAGTAGAGATGTCAAAGTGAAGAAACAATTGTATGCATAAAAGTCCAAACCAACCCGAAATTTTTTCAGACAACAAATTTTATGGCCCACGCAGCACGTCTCTCCTGGCCGGGCCAGTTTTGACAACTCTTAATATAACACACACACATAAAGGTGGCCGCAGTCCAGTTCCGTTCCGAAACCAGAACCAAACCGATTGTTCTCGGTTCCATCCCAAGGCCGCAGTTCAATTCGGTCCCTTGATTCCGGCGGTTCCAAATCGGAACCGCATGTTTTGGAGTTCAAATTATGTATTTTTTTTCGTTTTTTGCTACATTTTCTTGTTTAATTGTATTTTTATACATTCTAATGTAACATTTAGGTTAAATAAATATGAATTGTAACATAAATATAGATAAAAACGCAAAAAATAAAAGAAAAATAGGAGGAACCGGCAGTTCTCGGTTCCGCAATTTTGGAACCGGAACCGAAACCGAACCGCCGTCGATGCGGTTCTCGGTTCCGAACCGGAACCGGCGGTTCAGTTCCGGTTCTGGAACCATCGGTTTCGACGGTTCCGGTTCTTTTGGCCACCTCTACACACACATAGACTACACAATACACAGGAGGTAAGAGTTAACTTTCTTATGCCTAATTATTCTACATAGTAAGTGAGGCTTCTGCTGGAATTTCCAGCAGATGGCAAATGACAAAAACCCCAAATTCCATTTTTCCAACCCAAATTAAGTTAACCTAACATGGAATTAGAATTCCCACCACTTAAGATTGCTTGGAAAAAGGATGGGGGGACCCACAATTTGTCAAGGATTTCAAATCTCCACTATCACCAAATAATTTCTATTGTAGCATCAGAAATTCAGAATGTTGTACAACATCCAGATCAAGTAATCTAATATCACCAAATTCACCATCTATTCTCAACATGAATCAGGCAACTAAACTAGCTTATGAATGGATCTCACACTAAGTAAGAGTGAATGGCCACTAAACTATAATGAAACCCAAATCCAACCCAATAACCCCAAACATTCATACGAAGAATTCAAGGATTCGAAATCTACTTTCATATGAAATAGCCAACCAAGTAATGATGGATTCACTAAAAGAGCTAAATGTACTCGACAACTACAGTTTGCTCCAAAGATCACAGTGCTCAAAAGATATGTGAATGAGAAGCAGTCATGATCAATCATAATTCATAAATAGACAGAGAGATGGTTGATCAACCAGATTTATAACAACAAACGTTATTCTCTAGAGTTCTCAGCTATTCATTTCTTCAACAAAAATGACAAGACACAATCCAACTTTGTGAATTTAAAAATCTACTTCACGTATATATAAGCCAAGGCGAAAAACAAAATGAAAGGAAAAAGAAGAAAAAAGATACACAGAGGAAGAACTAGACAACCTGTATAAGGGGGAGATATGAGGATGCATATGCAACATCCTCTCATAATTCAAACTCATCTTCGAGCTTCAATTGTTCTGCCGCAGCCTCCTCCTCTTCGTCATCAATCACAAAGTAAGGATTGTGGACCTCAGGCCTGAACTTGAATCCTGTGAACACGTAGAATGCGAGTGTAGCCAACTCCCCAGCGACGACGCTAGTCCAAAAGTACTTATACGAAGTGATGGTTTCGAGAGCATAGACCACAACCCGGGTGAAGTAAATGTAGCATATGACTACAATGTAATACTGCCTAAACAAAGTGAGCTTCATCAAATTAACCGCAGCCTTGCCATCAGTCTTGGCGGCCTCGCGCATGTTCTTGATCGACCAAACAATGGGGAAAAGAACGGCACAGCAACAGATGACATCAACGAGCAAGAACACCTGCTTCCACGCGATCCAATCCTGACCAAACGGCCCCGTTTCATCAATCACAACCTGAGCTATATTCGCAACCACCTGAAGAGGAATCACGATCATCAAAACCTTCTTCTCCTTATCTTGCAAATACGGCTTCAAGAACGACCATCCAGTCCCGATCAACACAATCAAGGTGAACAAAGTGATACCCTTCAAGAAACTAAATATGTAAAACAACACATCCCAACCGTGCGCCGATCCCGTGCGCTTAATATACGATTTGTCCTCCGCCTCACACAACAAATTCAACGCTTTCAACAGCACCACCGCCAACATAAAGAAATGGATCCCATACACAGTCATCCTCTTCTTGTACAAGACATTGATCCAGAAAGCGGCCATAACGAAATAAATCAGGGAGAGCAGGAAGTAAACCCTAGGTAGGATAGTTTTACCGGCGGAGAGATAATCGCGGCGGTTGGACTTGCCGCCTTCCAAGTTGTACATCGCGGAGCGGACGTTCATCGACACCTTCAGCTGCGGGAGGCAGTTGGCGAAGATGAGCGTGTACTGATCGGCCGACGACTCGGCGTAGGAGAAATTGAAGGCGTCGGCGGTGGGGGTGGGGAGGCGGTCGAAGGTGAAGACCTTCTTGATGGCGTCGGATCCGAGGACGCAGTTGATCTGCGCATCCTCGATTTGCTGGAGCACGTGCGCCCACGCATCGATGGTGCAGAGGAAGAATCCGACCTTGGAGAGCTCCGGCGGATCGGGCGTGGAGCCGGAGAGGGAGAGGTGGGTGACGTTGAGCTCGAGTTGGCCGCGGTGGGTGAAGCCGAATTCGTCGAGGAGGATTAAGGGGCGGCCGTCGGATCGGGTCTCGGTAGAGCGGATCTCGGCGGCGGCGAGGGCGGCGGCGGAGAGGAGGGTGAGGAGGAAGAGAGGGAGAGACATTTTCGGGTCGGATCTGTCTCTCGCGGGTCGAGTGGAGTGAACAGTGAACGAAGGGGAAAAGGGGGAAATGGTTTGAGATTTCTTTGCCTGGGTTTTATTTATTTATTTAATTAATTCATCTTCATCTTCTAATGGAATTTAGCGTCTGTCCTCTTTGACGAAGCTTCGTAGAAATCCATATGTCAAATATATATGACTTTTTTTTTTTTTTACTAAAATCTTCTCATCATACGCGAGATTTGCATTTTCCAAGTTAATAATCTTAATTATTTAAGATTTTCTTACAAATTATTTATGTGGGAAACATGTGTTGCTAATTGCTATTTTTATTTTTAAGTGGGCGTGGAGTATAACACATCAGTTAATTGTTCCAAATGGACGTTAGAAAGTTTTTTTTCTTTATACATATAGCAAACTAGTGTGTGTAACCCGTCGAAATTCGACGGGGAATCACTTAATATTATAAATTATGAGTAGAAATCTAAAAAATAACTTAATATTTGGTCAAGTTTCAGTCATTCGAAATTGTTGACTGCAACTATGAACATAAATGGTAAGGCTAGGGACCGTCTAGAATGTATATACTTGTATCCATGTCAAACTCGATTCATAAGTAATACCTGCTAACTATCCAAATTCATTTAAATTTATAAACATAAATTGTTACAATAGTTGGTTATTTATTTCAATGAAAACTCGAATACTACAAAATAGATATTAATAATAAATAGTACTCCATAAATAACAAAAGTTTAAAAATAAATAAAATTTCACATAAGCTTCTCGATTTATGTTCGGACCCATTTAGAATTCAAATACTTGTATATGTCACAAGCTCGATTAAAAGTAATTTTACCACTTCTCGTCCAAAACTCGTATAGTAATACCCCACTAATTATCCAAACCCATTTAAATTTATAAAATATCTAAATAATTAAATATAGGTTGTTATAATAATTGGTTATTTGTCTCACTGAAACCCGATCATTTTATAATAATTAAATAATAATAATAATAATTAATAGTTACTTAATGATGATTTTTTAGAACAATTAAGAGGATAGTAAACTCACATGAGGTTAATTTAGTTTTCAACCCAAACTCGAATTTTCTTACCAGTATATCTCAATCCAGATTAAAAAAAGAAACTTTACTATTCATACTCATTCCAAATCAGTCGGATAATTTATGAAATGATTACCAACTCACTCGATCATTCGAGTTTAAAAAGCTTCGAGCTAGAAATTTTCGGCTCTAATCTTTTTTTTTCTCGATTTACTCAGTCTAATTTGTCAATTTCGGACTAAATTGGTATTTATATCTATCGGGTTCAATTAGGAATAACAATGCTAAATTTAGTTTTCGATCTATTTGGACTGGTCCGTTCATTTCGGCTAAATTAATATCCATTCCTATCTGACTCGATTATGAATGACAATGGGTTGGGTATCCACCCACTAATTTTTTTTCAACTCAAACTCGAATTTTCTTACTCGTATATCTCTATATATCCTAATTAAAAAAGAAACTTTATTTTTCATACTCATTTCAAATCCGTCGGGTAATTTATACTATGATCACCAACTCACTTGATCATTCGAGTTTAAAAAGCTTTGAGCTAGAAATTTTCGGCTATAATCTTATTTTTTTTCTCGATCTACTGATCGGTCCAATCCGTTAATTTCGAACTAAATTGGTATTTCTATCTATCGAGCTCAGTTATGAATAACAATGCTAACTTTAGTATTTCGATCTATTTGGATTGGTCCGTTCATTTCGGCTAAATTAATATCCCTACCTATCAGACTATATTATGAATAACAATGGGTTGGGTATTCACCCATTAATTATTTTTCAACCTAAACTCGAATTTTCTTACTCGTATATATATATATATATATATATATATATATATATCAATCCGAATTAAAAAAGAAACTTTACTATTCGTACTCATTCCAAACCCATCGGATAATTTATGCTATGATTACCAATTCACTCGATCATTCGAGTTTAAAAAGCTTCGAGCTAGAAGTTTTCAGCTCTAATCTTATTTTTTTTTCTCGATCTACTTGGTCCAATCAATTATTTTGTGTATCCATTATTTTTTACTCTCATTGATAATTGCACAAAACACGATGAGTATTTGAGATTTTGGTTAAGAAATTACACAATTTATAAGCACAAAAGGATACAAAAATAGGAAATTCATTATTTGATTGATATGATTATTGCATTTGTAACGATTGAAATTAATAGATTGATTGAAAAATATACTGTAAGTGGATAATATATATTGGAGATTTAAATAAATGTTAAAGAAAAATTATAGAAATGCCACTTAAGTAGGGGGATGAATGTGGTGGTGAGGATATGCACGTTTTAAAATTTATCTATCTAGTGTGTATTCCATCGATAATCGAAAGGAATTCATTATTTAATAACTCCTAAAATTATAAGACGTAATATGTTTGGTAGTTATATGAATTTTTTTAGGTGGCAATCTTTTATTTCTAATTAAATTCAAGAATATTGTGAGTTTCCTTGTTATTAAATCGAAGCACAGTGAAGTAATTACACCATGTGTTGTTGACAAAGAATGACAATGAACCAAGATGATGAAGCTAGAGTTCGTCCATCCGAACTTGTTTATTATATACAATCATATAAGTTTCAAATTCAATCACGATTTGTTCTCGTCTCAATCTTGCATAGTAATATTCGGTAATTATCCAAGCTTGTTTAAATTTATAAAACTGTCTCAATAATAAAATAAAAATTGTTACAATAATTAATTATCTGCTACAATATTTATTGTTAGAAAATATAATAAATTTTTTGTTTGGCAAATTTAATAATTCGTCAAATTAATAATATGACCAACTTGAATTTCCCAATAAAAATAAATCTACTATTTATTTATTTGGCTAACTCAATAATAATTGGTCAAATTAAATTGGTGGTGCAAAATAATAATTGATAGAAAATGTAAATTGATTCTAGATATTTTTTTTAGGTAGTCAAATAGATAAAGTTTATTGAAAAATAATGTGAGATAAAACACAAATTTATTTAGGTTCTTCAATGAGTGAAGTCTCATTAAAAAAACAATGTTGACAGTGGCCGATCTAAGGCTCGCGCAAACCCGACAATCGCTCGAGCAAATTTCTTTTTGAACTATATTTACGTTGTATTTTGTATTCCCCCCACCCCTAACCCTACTTTTGTATGCATAATTATAATTTCATCCGTCTAAACTTTTATCTTACATAAATGTAATCTCGCTCGTTCAATTTTAATTCTTACTCCTCCTCCCTAATGTGAGGTACAAAAATTTTACATGAATAGAAATTCAATAAATTAGAAAATGTCACATAGAATAGAGATTAATTGAATTCATTATTAGAAGATTTTAATATTTTTAATATATTGAAAATAAGGCAACGACCTTGGGAATTCATATTTCCTAAGAATATAAATTAGATAGATTCGATAATTATTAACTGAATTATGATACAAAATTCTAAAAATCCTTGTAATTACGATTGACTAATTTTGCAATTCATTAATGAATTTAATGTATATATAGCTCAATCTACTTTTCCGAATTGATGCTTATTCTTTTGAAATTTAGCTACATAATCCATAAAAAAAAGTCATGATATATAGCTATTCTTTATTTCAATAATTCCAATAATTAGTCTATTGAAATTAAATATTTAATTATACTAACTTCCATTTACTGTTAAATAAGATAAAGTTTTGTTTAATTAATTTCTAAAATGAGAATTTGTGAGATTTTGGAAAATTTGTCGCTGAACTGATATTTTAGTATTCTGAAACTAAGTTTATGCCTGTAGTCTTTCTTATAGGATAAATTTCAAGAACCAATTTTGTTTTGAATAGAAGTAGTGTTCTTGTAAGTTCAATTGATTAATAATCGATATATTCAAGAATTAAAATGAGAGCTAGCTCGTTCAACCCAATCGATTTTTCTGAGTGTAATTTTAGTGTAATTTTTTTTTGGAAAAGTACTGTAATAATATTAGAGTTTGTAAATAACATCAATATTTGTGTACATGTGTAATCAACTCAAAGCTTAAAATACAAATTATGTTTATCAAACCCCCCAATTATGAACTTGGATCAAAGTGTAAAGAATACTTACTCCCAAATTATTTTGCATCGTGTACACTCACGACAATCAAATGCTTAATGTATTTGTAAAACACAATTAGATATAAATATTAGAAATACACTAATAAATTACAAATTTATACTCCAATATAAATCTAGCTTATTACTCGTAGAAATACACTAATAATATTAGATATAACTTTTTGAAATATGATTATAATTAAGAGAAACTTTTATACATCAAAGAACAACCCTTCCTCTATTCCACTACAAAATTAATATATAAGGCCCAAATCTAACAAAATAAAGAATTAATTCATTTGTTCACAACAACGGGTTTTTAGGATTTGAGAGCCTTGTACTCTTCTCTCATTGATGGATATACTTGACTATCTGTCTACATCATTGACGTTCATCTTTATTTCTACCAAATGCATGTCTCGAGTTTTCTTCTTTCATGAAATCTTCATATTCGAGTCTATCTATAACCTAATGAAAATCTCACTCTAAACTACAATAAAAAATTTAAGCCAGTGCTCTTGTGTGACTTTTTTTTTTATAAGACGTGATTCTTTTAGTCGGAACATTTGGAATGAAAGAACACAAGACAAATGAATGGAAGAAATTAAGTTGTGAAATTCTGAATTATATAGCACAAAATAATATTAAAAATGGAAAATTTATTATGAAAATTAATATGTTACCTTGAATTATGCTTTTGTAACGTTTACTATTAATGGGTAGACTGAAAATTATTAATTCATAGTTAATTTGATTAACAAAATGCCATATATTGAAAGTGGATACATATATTTTGGAGATTTTAGATAATTAAAAAAGAAAATAAGAGGAATTGCCACATAAGCATGAAAATATGATTGTAGTGGCTTAAAAATATTTTGTTATAGTAATTGATAGTGTTTTGATGGTTTTTGGTTCACGGTCATTGCTCTGTAATTATGTTTAGTTACTTTTACTGGAGTTGCCCGCGCCGCCCTTACATAAGTGACTCACACCATCACTAATTCTCGAGGTATTTTTTTTTTAATAATGAAATGAAGGAAATGCAGATTGTCATTATCTATCATTTTTTATTTTCTTATAGTGAATATCTCAATTGTTCCCCCATTTTTTTTATACAAAACCACTCTTTAGCTTATAAGTGTGATTCAATACATAATTGATAAAATACTGACCCATTAATAATATTGTTTAAATTAACCTTCTAAAATAATTTGTATAAATTAATAAAATCCAAATAGTAATTTAATTATTGGTCAATGTTGTACCAATTCTCATTCTTTCCCTTATATACTTTTAGTTTATATCAATTAGAATGATACATTATGTGATTTAGAATATCAATATGTGGCATTTCACTTCAACTTTTATTCATCTTAATTAGGTTTTCTATAATTAATTTCCTTTATTCAAATTTTGGACATATTTCACTTTGAAAGAAATAATATAGTAGTAATGAATATACTTTACGTTGAGTTGAGTAGTAGCAAATTCTACATCCTATTTCAGTGAATACTTTTAAAATTTGATTATCTCATTCTTGGTGCGCATTAATTTGTGAAAATATGTAATAAAATTAATGAGGAAAAAGTGAGTAGATTAGGGGATTATTAATATCATTCAACTATTTTTTGTTTATGATAGAGCTAATTATGCATATATAAATATCATATATTGTCATTAAATATAGATATGGCATAAAATGTGTCTTGTAACTTTTTTATAATTCAAGACCTCAATTTTTTTTATATATTTGTAAAATTATCAAAACTGGTTATATATTTATATATATATATATATATATTAAGAACTATATTAAAATTAAAGTCTTGAGTATTAAAAAAGTTAAAGACACATTCTATGCCATATGATATATATTAAATGACAATATTCGAATTATGTTTTGTAATTTATGTTGTTGTGTCAGTAGTAAATGTGTCATCATAAAGAGCAAAAATTGATTTTGAACGAAAAGAAAAAAAAAGATATTAAGGATAATAATAATTGATATAATATCAATTGCTAAGAATGTGATGAGAGAAAACGACAATAAAGAAACACATTATTGATACAATCTTGCTGACAACAATTAATAAGATAAAATTATCATCTGTTTTCGAAATATAACAATATAACATTATTATTATCAAAGAGAAGTCATAAATTGACATTATTTTATGCAGAATTTGAAATAAAAATGACGATGAAAATGGATAATGAGATGTCATCTTGCATTGTTCAATCTTTCTCCACTTTCATGACGATTTTGTTCCTTTTAACATTTGTCGTAGAAGAAAATTGATCATCCAAATCTCTCTTTAACGATCCAACATTGTGATCTTCAAAAACAATACTCGTGGTTGGTGTTGTCTCACAGAACTTTGAGTAGGGTGATCCATAAGACCATCATCAACAAATTCTGAAAAAAGGGTTCATTGAAGAAAGAAATTAAGAATATTTGAAAAATAATCAAGTATAATATATGGGGATTGCTATTAAAATTGGAGACTGAATTGGAATACAAAAGAATGCTTGAATTGATATGTTTATATAGTGGATTAGAGAGAAATAATATTAAAATGTATTAATTATAATTACTTAATACATGCAAATTACAAAGATTTTATGGCTTCAAAACAACCACATAATGAGATGATTTATGAGTCAGTACTTGTTGTTGATTGATGGGCTTCGACTCTATTCGTTGATTACTCAAATATGCATGAATGTAGTAATTACAACAGATTTAATTATTTCTGAAATTACTTGGTTTGGTTGTTCTTGAGAAATAAGAATCAAATAATAAATTATATAGAACTTTGCAAAAGCTGCTACTGATCTCTCTCTCTCATTGAAGATACGATATGATATGATATGTAAAAGTAAAAGTAAAACGCATGAATTAAAAATAATTTTAATATGTTTAGGATATATAATTTTAATATGTTCAGGATATATAGAAGTAAAATACATTGAATAATGCACCGAATTTTTGTGTATATATTAATAAATAATTAAATATAGTACAATTCATACATATGAAAAACTGATGTAGTTAAAATAAAATGCATGAATTATGCATTTGCAACTTTGACTATTGAATTGTAATTGGATAATAATAACAGAAAATTAAAATATACCATTTAAAAGGTTGTAACTGCCAAACACTTATTTGAGTACATACTTAAAAACAAACACATATTTGAGGTTTTAGATAATTTAAAATGAAAATTAGAGGAATTGCCACCTAAGCTTGAGAATGATTGTGGTGACTTAAAAATGTTTTCCTATTAGATATTGATATGGTGAAAACATAAAAATTTGGCAAGCTTGAGATCGATAAGTATGGCAAGATATTAAAAATATAAAGGACTATAATTCAAATACTAGAATATAAATAATAGCTGAAATAAATAGCAGATGGATTAATTCTCAAAAAACTAAAAAAAATAGCAGATGGATGGGGGATGGCTTCTTTTTTTGGATTGACAAATGGGGTTAGAAGTTGGACTCGGTCACTCGGGAAGAAAAAGAAAACAAAATAAAAGAAAAGAAAAAACAAAAAAGGGGGTTAGAAACTTAGATTTTTATTTTTTATTTATTTTTTGAACTTTTTTTTTTTGAGAGGAGAATTTGGTGACGCCGGAAAGCACGAGCATGTGGTTGGATTAATTAGTTATTTATTGAGTTTCGTGGAAGTTGAAGAGTCAATTCATTAGGGTGGTATAATTTGAGATGTGATCTAATTTTTTTACTCAATAATAATAATACTATAATATAACTAACGAGTTAAAGGGGATTTAACTATTTGAGAGGCTCACCTAATTTTTAGTATTAGAGTGATAATAATAGACCTTAATTTGTAATTTCAATGAGAGGCTAGTTAGTTCGTCAACAAGTCGACTTAAGCAAATCAAAGTCTTTGGTCACCGGATTTATGACGGTAGTGGTGGAATAACCTAGCTTCCACTTTCTAAAAGTCAGATACAAATACAATAATGTTGTCTGGGAATATGATTTTTAGGAATATGATTATGGGAAAATGAATACACAGATTCTTTATCCTTACGTTTGGAAATACCTTGGAAAATAGTCAGGATTCTAATTTTACTTATTTGATTTAAATTAATGTGTTAATTAATTTATAATTATAATACCTAAAGAATGCCCAACACTTTCATATTATTGTCAATATTTTTCATTTTTCATTTTTCATTTTTAAATATTAATATTTATTTTTTATAATTAAATAAGTATTAAATTTTATTTAATAATATATAGATATACAATAAAAATATTTCAAAACATAACGATCCAATTCTATAATAATAATAATAATAATAATAATAATAAATATAAATGATAAAAGTAGTAGCAATATAATAATATGGTGGCAATATGATTAACAACAGTAGTGATAAATAATTATAATAATAACAACAACAATGAAAACAGTATTAATAAATAATAAAAATATAGTCATAATTATAATACTAATAATATATTAGTGATAAAAATAATTTTAATACAAATAATAATAATAATAATAATAATAATAATAATAATAGCGCAAGAATCCTGAGATATGGAATCAGAATACCAAAGCTTTTCTAGGGAATAAGAATCCAGAAAAGTGTTAACAACTTTCCTTGTATTTGGATTCTTTTTACTTTCCAAAATCTATTAAAATTAAACCAAACAGAGAAATCTGCAAATTATGAATCAGATTACTTTCCCAGATTAGATTCCCTGCCAACCAAACGGGCCCTAATAGTATTCCCTCCATCCCAAATTAGTGTGGTTTAACTAATATTTTATACCTCATAATAAATCAAATATGCATCACACTTTTGGGGGACGAAAGAAGTAATATAAACGGGCTTATATTATAAGTCGATTACTCGGCTTTCCTTTTTTTTTTTTTATAAATCATACCGATCCTTTATTACTGAGAGAAAGAACAAGAAATTATGTATAATGAGACTAGCCACAACATTTGATAGTACATCCCACACAGGAGGGAGATAAAAATCCCTATAACCCATAGCTAGAGCATGAACCATATAATTGGCTTCTCTCTTTACATCAACAACTCAGAAAGATGAACTAGCATTCAAAATCTCTTTGCAACCTCTAATCACCTCTCCAAATTAAGAAGAATAAATCGAACGTGCAGCGATAGCATATGCAACTAGCTAGATTGCTATCTGTTTCAAAAATAATATGAATGCAACCCAAACCTTTAATCCAAAACAAAGTTTCATGAAGCCTCATGGCCTCTCCCTCATCTACACACATGCATCTTCCTCAAAAAAATTTCTAGGATAGATTCAAAATCCCACAACCGATTTCCAGAAATTAAAAGATCACTAATACATAGTGAGATAAGATCTGTGATGGGAGGAATAGTAAGATAGAAATTCTCGTCTCGAAGAAGCCAAGGATCTCGGCTTTCAAAATCAATTAATGGGGTTGGTCTATAATTTGAACATTTCTCTCCTACTGGCCAAAAATTATTCTAGCCATTTTGAAATAATAAAGATAAAAATGTAACTATTAGGGTGCGTTCTTTTTGGTGGTTAAATTTATCACAAGAAAATGAGAGATAAAAAAAAATTTCTCCCTTTAAATCCCTATTTTCTTATCGCTCCTTATGAAAAAGAGGAATAAGAAAGAGTGAAATTCTCTTTTATAGATAAGGAGAGATAAGAAATGAGAGATTTAAATGGAGAAAGTATGTTTATCCCTCATTTTTCTTGTGAAATTTAACCACCAAAGAGAACGCAATCCTAGGATAAAAAAGATAAATATTACTCCCTCTTATTCATATTATTTGTCTTTCCAAACACATGCATACATATTAATAAAAAAAAATCTACCCAAATTAACCTTAATGAATTGGTATAATTTATCCTTAATGACACAACCATTATGTGATGGATAAATGAAGAAATGATTCATCAAATATCAATAAGTAATGGGAATAGACATAGACAAAAATAATTAATGAAAGAGAGTAAATAAGGGCATTATTGACAATGTTATACAAAACGTCAATTAAAAAGTAAATATTGAAGAAAAAAAAACTACAAATAAAAAAGAATAGGAGGGTGTAGTCACTCTTACCTTTTTCCTCTCTATTTTGGAAAGATTTCACAATTTTATGAAAGACGACATGGGTATTCGTGAGTTCACGAATTCCAGAAGTTAAATTTGTGAATTACTGTTTTATGGTACATTAATTTACGAATTAAATCTATATTTTTTGTGAATTTCAAAGAGAAGAAAATTTTAAAATCATGAACACAAGATTAATATTTCATGATTTACCATATTTTTAATTACAAATCACGAATTCACAAAAATTCAGGTGAAGATTTGTAAATTAACAAACAAAATTTAGATAAATCACGAATTCACGAAACTTCAATTTTAATTCTTGAATTCATAATTCATGAATTTTATTAAGGATAGATTAATACATATTACATACAAGAAGCTAAGCTAGTATATTTTTTTTATCCTAGTGATTTGATTTTATCTTATATACTATCTCAAAGTAACTAGAATCACCCATTCTCTTTCAAAAGAGTTACATTATTTATAAAAAAAATGTATTGAATATATACAAAGAAATTATGTCTCAAGTATATTATCTCAATATATTATTTATCAATGCAAGTGAATCAATATTATTTTTTTTGAAATTCTATTTAGTATGGATGATAAATTAATGCAGAGTGTTAACATAATTCCTATATACTACTCCCTCCGTCCCAATCATATAGGTTGATTGGAGTTTTGCACTAGGATTAAGAAATTATTGGAAATACAAATTATACAAGCAAACTTCCTACTATGACCTTATTTATTGTTTGATTATGAGGCAATCCAAGAATTGAATAAGGATAAATTAGTAAATGAATTAAAAAAATATTACTTTTTATAGAAACTGGCCTATATATTTGGGACATCCGAAAAAGGAAAACAAGCCTATATGATTGGGACGGAGGGAGTATGTATTTATTTCAAGAATCAAGATAGAAAAGGATCGAAAGCAATAGAAAATTTAATGGCCATAAATTGATCTCTTATTTCTGATTGATAGAATGACCATCTGCTTAATGGGTGGAATGCAATTACTGGTATGCACAATTAGGTCCTTCAACTTTATATATACACTATTTTATATAATCATCGGATCCTTGAAATTTTAATTGGTTCAATTAAATCTTTAAACCTATATATAAAGTAAAAATTCATTTCCGGTGAAACAGAATATTATAATAAATCAGTAGGAACATCTCGATTCTCGATTCACAAAAGGCAGTATTTTTCTCAATCGTGTTACTTTTACAGTAGTAAGTCCAATAATTTATAAGAAGTGAACAATAATCTGGTATTGAAAAGTAAAATAATTACAATAAAACTTTATATATCTAATAGTACTTCAAGACTTCCGAGTGTATATATATATACCAAGTAAAATTTAAACAAATATATGTGTGATGAAAGAATGGGCTAATTCGGACAGTGTGAAGTAGAAAACCACCAAAATATCATGCTTTTAGACTTAGTTTAGGACAGAGACTGGATTTAGGGTTCGCAATGGAGCCTGAAAAAAAGTAGCAAAGGAAGAATTAATTAATTAATATTAATGATATAGAAGAGAAGAGAAGCTCAACTAATCTAAGATTACAATACTTACAAAAATCTGCTAGACAAGGTTGTTTGGATACTGGATCATCCTCAAACTGTGGTGGAACTTGTCCGTAGACCATCTCACAACTCATGTCTTCAAAATCTGCAAAACCTCAATTGGACGTGAAAAAATTTATGATGTCATGCAATACAATAGTATTGTGTGACACGAGAATATATAGAAAATATAGCACGGTTAATTGGTAATTAACAGTAAAGTCGAGGCTACGTACTTGGATTCATAGTTAGTGGAAGGCCAAACTCGTTGGTGAAAAAATCTTGCGTTGGTATTTTACACATGTTAACGCACATCCCTACGCACCCACTGTTCTCCAAGTACCTTTACATGTGAAAATTTGATCAACTTTTTTTAGAATTTTAACTAACTTAACATAATCTAGTGACTGAAAATTCATATTAATTTTACATAGCAACTAAATGCAATAATAGGTTTATATATATATACTATATGAGTAAATTGCATGATACACCCATGTGTTTTTTAAGACCTGCACAAAACATTTCTATGTTCTCTAAATTGCATAAAACACCCTTATATTTTAATAAATTTTGCACAAAAAAACCATTCCGTGAAAAGTGACGGAGCGAGATTTTCACTTGGGCTTATGCGACTGGTTTTCATGTAATCTTGACTATGCCAACGAATTATATAACCTTGCCCATGAATTTGTGCCGATAAAACCCCCCAAAAATCCAGAACAGTGATGAGTGAGTGGCAGTCGCGGAGGCATGGAACGTCGGAGCGGGCGGGATGCGTGATGATATGGATAGTGGCGGAATTGGGGAGGAGCACGACAGTACGGGCGACGGCAGGATTGTGGAAAATTGCTGCAGTACGAGCTGTGGTGAAAATGTGGAGAAGCGCGGCGCTACGGGTAAGGAGCCTCTCATAAACTGTACAATCTCTTCTTCTATCGGTCGATGTATCCGCCGAAGCGGTCGCGGCTGCTGGAGAAGAAATTAGTGGTTGCGGCTTTGAGGTGCTAGTCCTGCTCTCGTCAGGTTCATGCCTCATTCAGGTTCTATCCTTTTGGCATTTTGGGGAGAATTGCGGCGGTGCAGACGGTGGCGGTGGAGAGAACTTTGTTTTTTTGGGTTTTAGCTGTCAATTGATGTGTTTTGCTCAACACATTGGTTGAAATTTTCGTTCAATGTAAATTGAAGTGGTTTTATATTTGGAAACACAGTCTTGGTTTAAGAGGAATTATTTCTGGATTAAAAGGTTATAAGTTAATTAGCTATTTTGTTCAATGATTATGATATGATGTTGAATTTGTGGTTGTGTTATGTAATCGAGCAAAACATTTTGCGAATATTTTCTTCAATTTGTGGTAATGGCGGCGTGTAGTCTTTACCCCATAAACATGAAAGAAGGGTGAAAAAGGAATTAAAATATTTTCTTTAGTTTCTGGTATGTTTTCGGACGACATTATTAACGGTAGTAGACGGAGGGGCAAGTGTGCATGATTTAGTAAAATATAAGGGTGTTTTATGTAATTTAAAAAATATAGGGGTGTTTTATGCATGTTAGAAAAAATATAGGGGTGTTTTATGCAATTTACTCATATATATATAATTATATATATATATATATATATATATAATATACTCATACATCGTGTGGTACCTGCATTTCTTTATGAGGACTCCGCTTTTTTGCTTCACTCCGTTTACTTCTACCTCCACAACCTACTGAATTGCCAATATTTCAAATATATATGGAAGAGATCATATGTAAAAGTCTTTTCTCGTAAGAAATAAGAAGTGATATGGATCATTGAACTTTGTAGATTTATGGTTATCATTGACCGGTGCATTATAATTGAACATGGAATGCATTATCGTAACAATGCATTGTAGTAAATAAAAAATGCATTATTATGACAGTGCATTACAATAATACATAAAATACATTATTTTAGTACATAAAATGCATTATTATTATTTTTATAGAAAAAATATTTTGTATGTGAACCAACCCATATATATGTGTGTTTGTGTGTGTGTATCTATGCGTGCAAGCGAGCACATGCATATAAAGTGCAAATCTATCATATGGAATTAAATTAACACGATGAAAATTATTTCTCTTTAATATGACCTAGTGAAATTTCTAGTTAGAAGTTCGTATGGTTGGAGGCTTTGGAGCAAAGTCTAGCTAGAATCTCAATTTGCTTACTTCTTAATGTTCCCATTTTTTATTTTACAACATCCAACATACTTTCACGCGTGTGTATAAATATATAAGTGATCGACTAGTATTATCTTATACACGTGTATTGATGATAGAAGAATAAAGACAACAATAAGAAATGGATGGTCTTTTTCTCATTTGCTAAATTTTGAGTGGGAGTTTGAAAGTTGCGTGTTATCTTGGGGGGGGGGGGACAACTTGTGACTGATTGATTCCTACATTCCAAGTACACATGTATTTCATATCTTCTTTCAAAACATTATTTTACATTAATACTTTAATGTAATTTTATTAAATTCTATTAGGAGTGTATATGTAGTACACCCCTCCTCACATGATAATATTATATTAATATAATTTATATTAATAAAATATTTCCCATAAACGTACCTCAGAAGGGCCAACCAACCAGTGGAAGAAAGGCACGGTTAATGCCGCATTGAACTCTTCTGCCCATCTTGAGGGCGGAAACATTTTTCTGAACTGCCAAACCAAACAATATAGTAGCCATCCTTACTATCAGATGTATGTATATATGACCCATTCCATTCCTCTCTCCAATTACAATATTAATATTAAATCATCATTATTATTAATTACTAGATAATCTAACACTAACAACTGCAGTAGCAATCCTTTCAAAATTAATTATATATAAATCCATATATAATCTTTTTCCAATTTTTGGAGCTATTTTGGTCAGTTGAGCGAGCTTAAGGAAACTAGGGTCTATATGGAAGTAATTATTTGAGAGAGAGAGAGATACTTGAGCAGGGGCGCCAGGAGGGAGCATGGAGAGGAGCACCTCCCTAACAACTTGCTGCTGCTGCAAACGCGTCCTTCCATCCATCACTTTCCTCGACACTTCCACAAACGACTCGTAATCATAGTCGAACAGCCCCTTCTTCGCCGCCGTCTCTTCGCCGCTGCTCCCGAATTTCTCCATCTTCCGCGCGAACAGACTCATGAAAACCTTCTCAAGCGGCCCATCCCTGTATTCGGTCTTCTGCCCCATCGGCGCCGGCTGCCCCGACGCCTCCGCTATCCCACACCGTACTACGCCGCCCTGCATTCGCACTTTCCTGCGTCTCTCCGACCAACATGAAGAAGATGGGAATAACTTGCTTGCTGGCAAACTTACAACCACCATTTATTCCACTTTTTGCTACCTAACTCGATCGGCTGCCTTAATTATTCTGAGATTCACAGACTGCAAAATGTTGGTCGGGTTTTACTATTTTTATGCATAGTAAGAATGCGGTTTTTCCTTTTTCTTTTATGGAGTTGAACAAAAATGGGCGTGTGGTCGTGTTTTGTGTTTGCTTCTCTTATCGGAAGAATGGTGGCCATACATGTGCCCCATCACACACCAAGAAGCTTACATTATTATCAGCCTCTAATATAAAAATATGAATGCCTTTAGTAATTTTTTTTTTTACAAATACTAGAAATATGGCTTAGATTATTTCTCTCTTTTCTTTTGGTTGATATATACGTATGGAGGGTTTTTTTTTTTTCTTCAAAATTGGTTCCTCAAATTTAGATTATGTTGTTCATTGCATCATCAAATTATTCCTTGGTTCATTTAAGTATTCAAACTCTAAGTTGATCTAAAATTCTATTACAATTTTACTAATTGAAAGTAGCCTAGGGGATATGATAATTACAGAAAACTTAAAATTTGGATATCTATTAAACGAATTCAAAATTTGATAGTCCAATACCAAAAATTATTGAAACTCAAAGGCCTAAGCAAGCATAAATCTTACTTTAGCATCACACAAGAACGTGTCTTACTATTACATCACATATTCAAATACCAAAAACATATTATTCTTCCAACGACAAAACATGATAATTCAGATAAGAAATTTAGAAGGTAATAAGGAATCACGAGAAAGATGCTTAGGACATAAGGCGTGGACAGCCCATTTCTCAAATTCATGACCTCAAAATGCATTCTGCATGAAATGATGCAACTTCAGTTTCACAGATGCTTATTATAGCATGAAATGATTCAATTCCAGTTTTCCACATCATTTTAATATTCAGAAATAAATTTATGATAAGTAATTCAGCCCCAAAAGACAGAGCCTGAATCAAGATGTAACAAGTAAAAAGAAATCTCTCATATGTCCACCCAATCAAGAAGAGCTTAATATACACCAAGATGAACACCTAGCAGGAGAGCAAGGAAAATCGTTGCATAAGATTTATTCCGCAATTAGCAGCATCTTGATGGAAATTGGGTGATCTCACATGTTCGACATCTCTTACAATATATGGGAAGTCATTATAGGTACTGAAGAAGAAACTCTCCAAGGGATTTGACCTAAACCTCATTCAAACGGAAAAAACAATTACACACTAAGATGGCAATAGAGCCGGGATTTACTACTCAGCAGCTTCCACAGGCTTTGGTGCCTCAGCTGTTTTCAACTTCTCCAACGCTGATACACGTTCATCCAGAGTTTTGTAAATGCTATCCATCTATTTCAAAAGAAATATATATCACACAATTAGACCATACTCACTAGGTATATTATTCAGGGAATATATATATAGAGGGAGAGAGAGAGAGGTGGTGTTAAAATTGGAGTAAGTATCAAAATCTTCATCTAACATATTAAGTAACCTAATAAGCTAATTAATTTCCAAATTTATCATGTCATGAAATAGTTAGCTTCCATCAGACATGATATCCTCTCCCACTAATCTTACAAGTTGCTCTGTGGCAGCAAGACAGATCCATGTGTCTAGAATCATCACTTCTCATTTGACCTTAATATACAACTTTTACTTTTTTTATACTTTATTAATTTTATTTTAATGCGTTTAGCTGAGGAACTGGCCCAGAAATCTCAAGAATGATATCCTGAGTCCTTGTATTGGACAGACAACAGATTCAATAAAATGAATGCAGTAGCAGTACTATTAGATTTAGACATGAGAAATGCAGGGGATCCAACAAATGGGCTCCAGCTGAAGTCTGAATGACTTGTAGAGTTGTATCAAGATAATAAATCCCCTCAACACAAGTTACACGGGCTACTGTTTGAGGAAATGCAACTACTTAAGAAAGACTTGACAGAAAGTGAAAACAATAATAGGACAATTATTTTGGTCTGTTGATGCACCATATGTAACCCAATAAAAAACGTGCATGAAAATTTATGTTCTTAGTCATCTGTTAACTGGCATGAAATTAGGTGGTTCTCAATCTATTAGACAGCATACATTGTAAACATGAATCTTAGAGAAAGCTTATAGAACAAAATACGTAAATGAATTTCCAACTCATAATCAATAGTACTAGCTCATCTTCTAGAATACATTGTAAACCATAGCCATCTCTTTTCTAGATAAAGCAAGTTTTAAGCAGGATAATTGGACAAACAAGGACCTTAAACATACTTTTCCAAATTGTGCTTCATATTGCTTCTCAACTTAAAGGAACGACATGATGAATAGGAATTCATATGCAGATGGAATTCAACAAAAGATTGTTCAATTGTAGGTTAGGCTGCGTTACCTGGAAGCAAGAGTACTTTTCTTTGAGTTGATTATATGAGAAAAAATCTTTAAGGTATAGTGGTTTCTCTAGGAGATATCTCATTCTCGATGATATATGTTGCTAGTGTTGACTTTGCATGTAAACAAAAATGGAAGACAGAAGAAAAGGAATAAAAAGCAAAAGAAAAAAGTCAACGAAGGAAGAGAACTAAAAGGAAAGAGAAAAAAAGGAGGAGAAGAAGAAGGAGATAGCAGAATAGCACATTGAGGTTGGTGGAGCAGGTAGCAATGTTGCTGCAAGCAAAGCAGCGGAAGCAGCAGCATCAGAGAAACAAGCTCTGTTCCAGTTCGTTTAAAGCTTCTCAAGAAACAAAGGACTCGAGCTCTTTGTTTTAATATTAATTAATTTTTTTAGTCGTATTGTTGTATCATATATTCATATGCAACAACAAAGTGTGCAAAGTGCAACCATTAAAACAAGGCACAAGAACGGCCAAGGCTGTGCGCTTACTAACACCTTAACCTTGGGGTCAGAAAGGGAGCTAGGGTTGTGTCTCACAGCAACACACCCAGGTACATGACCGGTGTCCCATTATTAGAATCGGTTACATATAAACTGACAAATGCATATCAAGTGAAGAGACAAGATCAAAGTTCGTGTGGATACAGTAGCAGGAACTGTGGACAGTTGAAGGCATGAAGGGGCTAACTGCCTATTGATGTCAGACAATGACTTCATCTTTTGTGCATCAACTGCGATAGAACTTTAAGGTTTACATCAATACTTTAGTGTTTGTCAATTATGCTAGGTGCATGGCAAATGATAAAACAAAAATTAACACCTAACCGTGTAAAACCCACTATGGCATTTTCACATTCATCTTCCTAAGCATCGACTGTAGAGAACTATCTTGACTAAATAATTTTAAATATCATTCTCACAACATTGTACAAATGCAAAACATATTGCAAAAACATGATTCTATACCACACTCCCACTGTATCATTTCTCAACCGTTCTTAATTTCTACAACATTCAACCACTCCGTATAATAATCGTATGACATTTTTCTCAGGCCGTCTTCGACCGAACATAATCTTTTATTCAATCATCAGAAACTTAACTAATCCAAAACGAATTTTTTACATTGTTCAGTTCGAACTGGAAAGTATTCCGTTTAACACTTTGAAATCCAAACAGTCTCTTGAATAAGCATTAACCAGAATAAAACAAAATAAAAAATTAATCAATTTCAACACAAAAGCAGAAGAAGGGGCAAAAGGAGAAACCTGTTCAGCGACGGCGTGGTGGGCAATTTTGTAATCCTTCTGGAGATAATAGAGACCGGCGCCGGACGCCAGAGCGGCGCCGGTGAAGAATGAAGCCAATCTAACCCGCAACACGTAGTAACCCATTTTTCTCCCCCTTCCGAATTCACAGATCTCAACTTGAATTTATTTTATTTTATTTTTTTGCACAAATATTTACTTCTTCGTTAACATGAGGGAAAAAATGGAAGGAAAAAGCGAAAAGAAAATGGCGTATGAGCCCAAACAGACATTTAACTGTTGGGCCTTATACTATCCGTTCACACAAGGCCTTAATTATAAAATATATATTTAAAAAATATTTGGATAAATGCGTCTAGCGTATTTGAACTTGTTTTAAAACTTGTCCGACATTGGTTATATGCATTTGAATATATTTGCGATTATTGACAATCAAATATCTTAATGTGCATACTAAAGTCTAACACGAGAAACAGAAATAGATAGAAAGACGTGGTATGTCTTTTTTTTTTTTAAATGATAGACGTCATATGTTCATACATATAAATCAGAGTCACCATTGAATATTGAAAATAAAATTTATATATTTTGTAAAAATTTGCGTTTCGAACACAACAATTTAACTTACATGCAAAATTTTGGTGCCGGGTAAAAATTCAAGAGATGTATGGTATTTTAACTGTTTCAATCTATTAATACAAACTAGTCTTATATTTCTTTTTCTTTATATTAAAACGTTATTTGCGAGTTATCCTTCATATTTAAAAATACACTTGCGATTTTAGAACCTAGTTTGTTACTATTAAATTAAATAAAATTGATATCTTGAAAAATTATGACCACTAATTTAGGTGAAACTCTCGCTAGTTTGTAACAACCTTTAGTGCGTGTTTGGTAGCCCCAGGGGCGGATCTACAACATGGCTGGATTGGGCTCCAGCCTAGTGCAAGTTTAAAATTATTTCATATATGTTTGTGTGCTTATGTAAATATATTGTGGGCTAGCCTAGTGGAAAAACCTATTTTCTTCTACCCTGAGATCCTATGTTCGACCCTCATTACCATTCCTTCATCACATTTAAAATTCAGATTATATTTACTCATCAATCGCATTCCATTTTTAAAATTCCTTTTATTCATTTTAAATTTTCAGTTTTTCTTTTCAATGACATTTCTTTTTAAAAAATTCATTTTTTTTACCTTATATGAGCCTATTTAGAAACATGCCTCAACAACTATTCATTAAAATAATTTTCGTTAAATATAAATATTTAAAAAATTTAAATAAAAAACATTTAATTTGTTTTAATTTTGAAATTTATCTAATAGTAAAAAAAATATTAACAATTTTTGTGCTTTTAGTTAAAAAAAATTATAATCTTTTGAAATAGTAATTTAGTACGCAATTTTTTCATATATATTACGAATATACCATGAGATTTATTTTTCAATGCGAAAATCAACTTCTTTCAAATTTCATCAATATACACATGCGCAAAACGATTTCCATTCTAGATCGTTAGTATTGTCAATGGAAAAATACAACATAGGAAATAAATTTATTTGTTTCATCACTTAATATGTTTCGCATTAAACCATATATTATGTAGGTCCAACTCTGCTAAAACTAAACATATTTCATTTGCTTTAACGCACTCAAATGTTTCATAAGAAAAAAAGTACGCTGAAATATTTATTTATCATCCCACCCCATTATCAAATCCTGTATCCGCCCCTGGATAGCCCTGATAAGGCCAGATACGTCGTATCTGGCCTTATCAGGCATTTGGTATCCAAGATTATTAACAAAGCAGGTCCGGTATTATACCCGACCCGTGTTTATTTTACTGTAGCCCTTAAGAAAAGGTATCTCACCAAATTGGTGAGATACATAAACTATGTTGAACAATGTTGGTGATTAATTTGTGGCGTTCCAAATTGCCCTTCTCTCTCTCTCCCTTTCTCTCGCCCTCTCACCCTCTCTCCCGTCGCCCTATCTCTCTCTATCTGGACGAAGATGACACGGTGGGAGTCGGAGAGTTCCGACCGCGAGGGCGGAGGGAGGATCGGAGTGGCGACGACGGAGAAGTGGGGTGTGGTGGTGGTGGCGGCGGAAGGAGACGAGGGTGTGGCGGCGGAAGTAGATCTGGCGGTTTACATGGTAGTGATGCTGGCGGTCGGTATGGTGGCGGAGATGGGTGGTGGCGGCGGCGGATGGTGGTGGGTGAAAGACGAGGGGAGAGAGAGAAGAGTGGTGGTCAGACATTTTCCAAATCAGTCCAAATCTCCCCCCCCCTCCTGATGGTGGCGGGTGACGGTGGTGGAAGGGATGAGATGGTGGTTGAAGGAATGTGATGGTGGTGGTGGCAGACGAGAGGAGAGAGATGGTGGCGGGTTGTGGTCGGCGGTGGTGGTGGTGGTGGCAGGTTGTGGCTGACGGTGATGGTGGTGGTGGTATGGTGGTAGGTGGAGGCGGTGATGGTGGTGGCGGGTAGGTGGCGACGGCGGCGGCGGAGGATGGCGGCGGGTGAAAGACGAGTGGAGAGAGAGGAGCAGGAGAGGAAATTAATTCAAAATTAAAAAATAATTAATTATAAGGGATATAATTGTCATTTCTCACTTAATCTTGAATTTAAACTAGGGTATCAAACAACCAACCTGTTATTCACTATATTTATCTTGACGCTATCTTATTAACCAAACACAAAAGATACACTAACAATCACCCGTTATTCACTATATTTATCTTGACCTTATCTATCTTACCTTATCCTAACATACCTACCAAACGAGCCCTTAAAACGTATACCATCTACTTATATACAAGCTAGATACCACTCACGTGCAAGCTAAGTGTAATGAACATGAGAGATTTTATTCTATACGTACATACTACACTCACCGCTTCTCAGCCTCTACCGCACACTACCACCACCACTCGTCCACTCCGCTTCCGCGGTTGCGCCACCACCCATCACTCACCATGGCCACCACCGGTCCACCACTGCGCGGCAGCGCCAACTCCCACCACCGGTCGACCGCGCGGCTGCCACACGTCAACGCCGCCACCTCACAGCTGTGCCGTTGCCACACCCACCACCACTGCACGTCGCCCTCCATCAGTTGCTGTCGGCATCGACCTCCAAAAGGTAAGAGAATCTCTTATTTTCTAGCCTAGGGTTCAATGTATTTTGAATTATCAATGAAGCTTGAAAGCTTTATATTTGAGAATTTCGAATTAAGCTTGTTTTGTTGATTTGAGCAGTGGGCAATTAATTTTCGAAATGGACGAGACTTGAGAGAGAGCAGCAGCATGTTGTTTACTTGTTTATTGAAATGGATATAATTGTGCCGCTGCAGCCCGAGAATTTTTGGGCAAAACGGGCGAACTGCTGCCATTCCATTCAGCAATTGTCTTAGTGTCGGTTTCGGTCGGGTTCGGCTCGGCCCAAATATCCAGTCGGGGTCGGTTCCATTTCAACAAAAAAGTCGGTTCAGTGGGGATGACCTAATAGTGGAGTGGTTGCTTGTTGACCAATATGTCAGAGGTTCGAGTACTCTCGGCTACAAAAAATCTTTAGGTGGGGTGTGTGAATTTAATATTTGTAATGATATTAAAAAAAAAAAAATCGGCCCGTCGGTTTGGTCGGTTCGGATCGGTTTTGGCCCGAAGATGATCAGCACTAGTAATTAGTGTGTCAACTGGAAAGTATACATCTCGTCCCTCATATTTTGATTTTGATTTTGTCGAGAGGCTTGAACAGTAAGAAGAAGAAGCTCCATTTCAAAAAAAAAAAAAAAAAAAGAAGAAGCCGCGAGCAAGGCAGAAGATGAACCAAGAGCAGCGATCAGTTCTCCTCCGCTCTGCATCTCGCTTTCCCCTACCCCCAGGTACAACACCCGCCACTCCTCCGCTTAATTTCAATATTCTACGCATTTTTATCCGTCTTTCTCCTTACAGGAGCCAAATTTTCGTACGGCACGTCGGGATTTAGGGCCAATGCATCTTTGCTGGAATCAACTGTATTCCGCGTCGGGATATTGGCGGCTTTGAGGTCGATCCAGACGAGGTCAGTGATTGGGCTGATGATCACTGCTTCCCACAATGAGGTTTCTGATAATGGGGTCAAACTGGCTGATCCATCTGGTGGAATGCTCACTCAGAGTTGGGAACCCTTTGCCGACACCCTTGCTAATGCTCCAGATCCCCATTCCCTTCTCCAGGTACGATTGATTACCCGCCCTCGTGCTTCGATTAAGTATTAATGAACAATTATGTTTCTTAGGATAGACGTGTTTGTGTCATAATATGTGCTTCATTAAATGTGTGATCTTGTTTTGTTGGTATGCTCTAAATTTGGGTGAAGCTATGCATTTGTTTTACTTGGAAATAGAGGTTTGGTTATGAGATGTTGGCTTGGTGATGGATGTGTTTAATTTTCGATAACTGATGTCAGTGAAATGGGATTCATGTGGAGGTTTTCTTCCCTCATGATTATTCGGTTGAATGAGATTTCGTTTTGCTTATAAAAACAGTTGCTAGATGATTTCATTAAGAAGGAAAACATCATACTTGAAGCAGCCCCTGCAGCACAAGTTTTATTGGGAAGAGACACTAGGCCCAGCGGGGAGAGACTTCTTGAGGCCGCTAAACAAGTACTGCTCCATTTTATTATTATTATTATTATTATTATTATTATTATTATTATTATTATTATTATTATTATTATCCTATTTTGTGCTTTTCATATTCACGTAGTGCCTTATAATTCCTAAGTCCTAACCACCTGTAGTCTACTTGTGAGCATCTTATCTTTTACAGAATTTGCATATCTATCATGTATTCTTTTATCTGAAGAAGTATTTTCGAATCAAATGACCTCCAGGATATGAATATTGTTTCTCATCAGCATTAAATTTTTCCCATTCATTCCCATTTATATAAAACTTAGGCTTGTTACCCGTCCCCGTCACTTTTTTGCTCTCCCTGTGTCCTTCGTACAGTCATACTGCATGTGTGTAGACTGCATGTGCTAGATAAATATATCTTCAGATCCTTAAACAAGCACGATCTTTTTGTTCCGACATAGGGTTTTGTTGTATAAAAGTACTCATGGGAGTAAGCTGATTAACATTTATTAGGGCATAACTTCACTTTTGCACGCCACTGCCTCAGATATGGGAATTGTGACAACTCCTCAACTGCACTGGATGGTTCGTGGAAACAATAAGGGCATTGAAGCTACTGAACTCAATTATTATGACCAGATATTGGCGTCCTTTAGGTTAGTTTTAGATTACTCATTTGAAAGTATTAGTTTTAATATGACTATTGGACCAAGATTAGTTTTGTCAGAGGTAGCTCTTATATTCTTATTTGATATTTCAGGTGCTTGTTGGATTATATTCCCCAAGCAGATAGCACCAAAAATGTGAGTGATAAACTGATAGTGGATGGCGCTGATGGAGTGGGAGGAGAAAAGCTTGAAAAATTGAAGACAAGGTTAGGTAATTTGACAATTGATGTTCGCAATCGTGGTGATGGTGTACTTAATGAAGGCGTAGGTGCTGACTATGTACAGAAAGAGAAGGTGGTTCCTCGCAGTTTTAGCCCTGCTGATGCTGGCATGAGGTGAGCTATCTTCCTTCTGATTCATATTGTAAGTATGCCACACATTTTCATGTCAGAGCCGTATCACTTTAAGGCTAATCTCTAAAATGCATATAAAATCATAGATTGTTATTTCTGTAATTGTTTGTAGTCGGAGTGATGGCATAAGTATCTTCCTTTTATGAAAATTGTTGCATATTCTGTTTTAAGTGGGTTGGTGACATTTTGCTTTGCACAATGTTCATCTTGGATGCATATATAATTATTTTGGGGACATGTCAGAGAAGGCTTCATGAGTGTTTACTGACTGAATCTCTTTTGTTGGACTTCTATCATGTGCTTTTCTAAATCATATATGGAAAATTGCTGCTAAGTGGTGAAATACTGTATAGCTATACCTTTGTTGGTGACTCATAATAGTTTATGTGTTGTAATTTACGACTCAAGTTATCATTTATGAAATATTTTATTTTATGGTTTTCCTCTGAGACCTAAGTAACATTTGACATGATATTTAATGTCAAAACCAACATGAAATGGGATTTGCATCTTCTGCAGAGTCCTGCAAATTTTATTTTCAAGGATACACAAATCTTCTGTTAATGGGAATTGAAAACCCTAAACTTGTATGGTTCTAGCGTTTCAGGTGTGCCAGTTTGGATGGAGATGCTGATCGGCTTGTATATTTCTCTGTAATATCAAATAGTAATAAGATTGACCTTGTTGATGGGGACAAGATATTGTCTCTGTTTGCTTTGTTTATCAAGGAGCAATTATGCATTCTTAATGGACCTGAAGATGGAAAAGCAAATAATTCCTATCAAGCTTCTCTTGGTGTTGTACAAACTGCTTATGCTAATGGTGCATCCACTGATTACCTGAAGCAGATCGGACTGGAAGTTGTTCTGACTCCAACAGGAGTTAAGTACCTGCACGAAAAAGCTGACGAGTATGACATTGGCATTTATTTCGAGGCCAATGGACATGGAACTATCTTGTTTTCAGATAATTTTCTCCCGTGGTTGGAGATTAAAAACCAGGAACTTTCATCGACATCAAAAGGTTAAGTGAGCTCTTCTCTTATTACCTTCTTTTTGTGATAAACTAGCTTCTAATAAGGCAAGTTCTTCTGTTTGGTATCTCCAGATTCGGGTCAACACAAGGCTGCTTTGAGATTATTGGCTGTAAGCAGATTGATTAATCAGGCTGTTGGAGATGCATTGAGCGGGTTGTTTTTAGTGGAGGCTATCTTGAAACATTTTGGATGGTCTATCCATAAATGGAATGAGCTTTATCTAGATTTACCTAGCAGACAACTTAAGGTTAGTTTATCTGTTATATATTCTTCACAGTTATTTAGACTGTTTCGTGAAAAGGTTATTGGAAAGTTACTTAATGCTCGACTGCAGAGTATGTCAAATCTTGTCTTCATTTTTTTTAGAGCTTGTTGCAATTAGAAATGATAACCCATATCCTAGCCTTCAGAAAGTAATCCATGGTTCAGCTGATGCTCCTGAATGTCTGTTAATCTTGAATTCTGCCGGTTAACAGCTTATGTATTCTCTAATAACCTCAGCTCAATCAGATTGTCATGTTTATTGATGCAAGTACATCTGACGTATAAATAAATAACAAATTATAAAAATATTATCATAATAAATTATGCAATAATACCTAATATATGCATTTTACATAGGCTAATGTGTATAAATACTATTTATTGATATATTATACTCCATATAATTACAAACTTATTGGAATTACAAAATTGTGAACCTTGTTTAAGTGCAAAAGAAAATAACACCAAAGAATCCTACTCCTCCCAAACATATAGTTTTCACAGGAAAGTGTTTTAACAAAATTGAAACTCAACAAAGCCTGAGATTTTTCACTCATGTAATATCACGCGCTTTACAATCTTCTCTCACTTCTTCAGGTAAAGGTTGTCGATAGAACTGCTGTTATTACTGAAAATGCTGAGACTAAAGTTGTGAGCCCTGCTGGTATACAAGAAGCTATTGATGCTGAAACTGGTATGCTTATTTTGCGACACATACCAAATATCACAGGCATAGATGTTTAGCTGAAGCATTGCTTTGCTTCTAAGTGTACTGTGTACTTAGTTATGCTCTATTATGAAATTGTTTTGGTGTTGCTCAACTCATACTACCACGGTAGATAATTGGATTTTGCTGCTAAGGGCATAGAAAACTTTATTCTCTTCCAAAATGTTTTGATTATGCACACATGTGAAAGACTTCAGTTCTACTCATCTATTACACTCAAAATTATAGCAATTGCTAACTCCATGCTGCAGCCTATTTCTGGAACTTTTCATCAAAGGAATGATTTTTCTTCTTATTGCAAGGCCATTCAACACTAAATGACCGTCAATTTATCTCCGATTTTGGCATAATCTGTTTGTATAAAGAGATTGGTTTTTCTTTTCTTCCTTTTTTATAAGAACATTGATTGAACATTCATAAACTGCAAAAAATGCCTATTTGCTGGAGTTTTTGTTTCTTGTATCAAGTACTTAGGACGTTTGACTAATTTCTCGTTCAACTCCTTTTTTCAGTCAAATATCCAAATGGAAGATGTTTCATACGGCCTTCAGGAACTGAAGATGTGGTAAGGGTGTATGCTGAAGCATCGACCCAAGAAGCAGCAGACGGGCTAGCTAATTCTGTGGTGAGGCTTGTGGAACAACATCTTGGGTTTGGCAGTAGCTAATAAGTCCACTTACCTGTTGAGCTATGTAGTTTCTGCTATTGTGAGCAGACTTTTGTAAATGTCTGCAACTTGTTGAGATTGTGAATCGTGAAGAAACTGGGACATCGCTAGCCATTCTACATTGTCTTGCAGATTCATAATGATCGTTATAGGTCTTTAAACAAATATTTGACAGCTTTGGACTTCATTGCTCTATAGGAATATCGACATATTATTTTGGAATAAATGATCTCGTCTGCGATAACGATTATTTGACGTGTTGATGGATCATACCGTGGCCTTAAAAATGGTCTATTGGACCTATTTTAAAAGAGCCTACTTGAGTTTATAAGTTCATACATTTTCAATTTTTCAGAGTGTTTATTTTTATTTTTATTTTTATTTTTAACAATGGAAGGCCAGGGTGCTTGTTGTCTTTGAAAAATATAAATTCTAAAATCCGATACTTTTTTTTTTTTTTAAAACATTAATGGGTGATTAAGGGTGTAATAGAGTTTAATCTTGCCCAGCAGTCACAAGATTCAGCTTAATCGACATGATAACAAAGCTCGATCCGGTTACTAATAGAAAACGTATATTACCTATTTTATTTAATTAATAAGGGCTACTAGTTTAACTATTGAGGTATATTTGTAGATAACAAAACTATTGTGGGTAAAATTCTAGTTATCATCAAGCTTAGCGAGCCTAGTTTTGTCAATACATATCGAAAAATGAGATCATTATTGAAAAGTTAATCAGATTAAAACTAATCAGGCACTTGAATAAAAGAGTGGGGACACTTGGCTAAATGATTAATGGGAAGGGAATAATCAAGACGAAGGAAAAAGGACAGCAGAAAATGAAAATAAAAATGGAGCAATCGAAATATTTTTCTTTCTATTTTATTTTTATTGAGTTGGAGGAGTCGAAATGTTAGCAAATAAATTTTGTGTAAATTAGGACTTGATTTACATTAATTGAATGCAAAAATAGATTAGAGACCACTAACTTTTAAATACTACTAATAACTAACAGAATGTGTCAGCCGTCGTTCGCCAGCCTGAACATTTTCTTTCCTTCTCCTAGATTCCTAACTCTTTTGTTCGTTTCCTTCTCTTAATCTTGTGCCTTCGGAACCCTAAGATCACAGAAGCTGAGGCCAGATCGGCGGTTGGGGGGGAGAGAGAGAAGAAAGGGAGAGAGAGAGAGGCAGAGCGCCGCGTGGAATCGGTCTCTCTCTACTCGCGACTAAATTCAAGTTTGGGAATTCAGATTGATTTTCCCGATCAGGTAACTTTTCCTTTTCTTCCCACCAGACTTTTCTGCATTTTAATGTAGTTGTTTGCTAACTGTGAATGGCTGTTTAAAGTGAAATTAATGTTATGTGGTTAATTTTGGAGTTGTATGTATGATTGCTTAAATGGTTCCGTTGTGAAATATAGGGAGTAGATAATTATGCTACAATATCTGGTTAACTAGGCCGGGAGCTAATAATTGTAGTCCAGCATAGTTTTGCTAGAGAAATCGTAGTTGTTGGCTGTTGCTGAGCAAAATTACGACTTTCATGTTCTTTGATAAATTATTTGATACTAATATTGTTCTGTAATGATGATTGAATGTACACTGTGTCCACAATCTATTCCTTTTTACACATATAATTAATTAATTAATTAAAGCTTGATTTCATATCATACTGATTCAACCAAGCTTGTGCTTTGACTATTTTGTTGGCTTTGTTCAACTATAGCACTATGTTTGACAAATGATAGAAAAGATAAAAGTTGTGAATGCTGCTATTGCATACGGAATCCTCTTTTCACATGATTGGATTCTCCTTGGAGATGATTGAGTAATCGTTGGAGTAGCTTTACTTTTCACATCCTCTCTTTAATGATTGAATCAATCTTATTGAATCGTGCAATAGGTTGTCCTTGACTTGGGCTAAAAAGGTGTCTTTTTTCCCAATATTCATCTTCTGTCGAGATTTATTATTCTTCTGCTTGATTTTTCTTGTCTGGTATGTTCCTAGAAATGGAAAATTCATATTCAGAAGATCTCTGTAGCATGGAGCCAATTGTTGAGGGAACAATTGATGATCCTGCTTCAACAAGCTCGTCCTACAAATTGTTTAGGCGTCATGCCACTGGTCATCAAATGGTGGGGGGCGTCCAAGGTACTTAATAGACAAATAAAATAAATGTTGTCAAATATGATTAGTTTGGGGAGTGCAGTTTTTCAAATACCATGGCATGGCTTAATCATGGTTCTGGAATATGTAAGCTATTCTGCTACTAATTCTGAAATAGCTTTGAAGAATCAAGAATCTGACTCTATCATGAATTTTTTTCTTTGCCTCTTTCTTTTATGGTGCTTTAGAAGAATATGTGTGTGTGTGTGTGTGTGTGTGTGTGTGTGTGCTACATACATTTGGGCTCATGTTGTTTCAGTGTACTGGATTTTAGCTTGTTGATGGATTATTATAGCTGAACTTTCATTTTATGTATGAACATTATGTTTTTCTTTTGTTTGGAACAAATGCTCTGCAATGATTCTTTAATAAATCATCAATGAGCTATGTAAAGAAGATTAAATAATTGACAAAACTCCCTCCATCCTGCAAATATGGTCTCTATTAAGAAAATGTATTTTATGTACTTGAAAAAGTAAAATTGACAAACAATTCTTCTTCTACCCTTATTTACTAATTTTAAGATAAATGGTTCTTAATGCAAAGACAATTAAGTAGGGTATAGTACGGAAAAAAAATTCACCTTTAATAAGGAAAGTGGAATATAATATTGATACGGACATAATCTTGAAATATCCTGGAAGGAGAATTATCTGATTCTTTTGTAGCTTTGGTGCTTTGATTATTGTAGGATGTTAGGGTTTGAAAACCACATCTTAAACTGCTATCTTGAAATAGGAAACTAGTATGTTTTGACAGGAGAATTGTAAGGAATATAACATTGCTACTGAATCTGGTGATTGACATGGTTATTAGTTTTGTTCTTGTTCTTTCCTTAATTCATTTTCTTTGCTCCTGAATTCTGGAATTCTTAGCAGTATGTTTGTTATGCTTCAATGCTGCTTTCATTCATATTCCTTTCTGCTTCAACTGTTAGCCCATCTCATTGTTACTGATTAACTCCCACTGGTTTTAAGCTGCTGATGTCATATTGTGGAGACGCTATCGTGTTTCATTCGGCTTAGTTGTCGCCACATTATCCTGGATATTAATCGAGCGCACAGGGATACCATTTTTATCTCTTTGTTCAGATGTGTTGCTGATTTTAGTTGTTCTATTGTTTCTCCAGGCAAATTATGCTGGATATAGAAATAAGTAAGATTATCCTACATCAATTGTGTCCCACATTTCAATTTCTGGTTGTGTCTATAAGGAGTCATCTGATATCTTTCTGTTACTGGTTGCCAGACAATTTCCAACATTACCTGAACTAGTTCTATCAGAAGAAATGGTAAACAATGCCGCCGCATCTTTTCGTGCCAAAGTGAATTATATGCTGCTTATGGCTCATGATATTACTCTTGGCAAAGATTTCAGACTTTTCTTCAAGGTTAGCTATGAGTGATTTATGAAGATTGAAAATAGATGAAGCAAATTAGTGAATGGCTCTACATGAAGTCATTGTACTCTATGCCATGCCCTCCATCTTTATCCCATAGTTGGTAGAATGATAATCAATTCTCTGAATTCCAATGCTACCAAGGACACACAGAAACAACAAAGGCAAGAGTACTTATACTTTGTTGTTAACGGCATGACGCTTGAATGTTCTGAATTAGCAATAGTACTGGAAAGAGACCATAAGAAATCCTAGAAGAGTTCTGTCCAGATAAGCTTAAAAAATTTAATCATCTTCTGTTACTATTATCTTTTGCCCATTTCCCTTATTTTTAATAATTATTGCATTTACGTATTTCAATCAAGCCACTGAAAATGCAGACAAAAAAGGAAGCAATTAAGCTGCCACAGCTCTATCTCCTTTAATTAGCTAGAATAACAGCTCTCTTTTAAAGGAGCCCAAACTGCAGCCTCATTCCCTAACATCATACACATAAAAGTTAAGTAGAAATGTAACCTTGATTCAGGTGAACTGGGTTTCAAATGTTTAGTGAACATTATGTTTTAGTTGGACTGTTGGACTATATGTTCCTTACCTATTCTTCCACCTTATGTCTTCAATTTTTTTGGAGTCATAAAGGACTCTTGTTCTCAAAACAGAGACTTTACGAATATGGTTGACATGTTTGAATGCAAATGACATGGTTTTGCTCATATTTGGCACCTTTACATATTATATTTCACTGATGTTGATTCTCTTGTAATGTGATATTGGCACATTTTAGGTGAGACAAGAACAATAATGTTCAAGCTATCCTATATTGGATACTGTTGATCTTGCCAACACCTGACAGTTCCATTTAGATCCCGTTAATAACCATTAAGAGAAAGTTGTCTATGACTTCTGGCTGAAACTATGAAATAACATGAAACAGCAAAAAATATGCAAACTAGTGTCATCATAAACAATGGTCATTATAGCCATGAAGAGAGAGTTGTCTAGTGATTTAGGCAAAACCATCTAAGATGGTGTTTTCCTAGTATCCGATAAGCATGTGGCTTTTACCATCCAAGTTTTTTCTAGCTGAAATGCAATGATAATGAAATGAATATGCTATGCACAATTTTATGCTTCTTCTTAGTGGCTCCATGGGAAGAAGTGAAATTCACGGCCTTCATGAAACTTGCAGGTCGTTATTGCTCTATGGCTCTTGTCTGTGATTGGTAGCTTGATATCTTTCGCCACTCTTTCCTATATAGGTATCTTTGCCTGATTTTTTTAATGTCTATTGTAAATATCTTAGCTTCTCTTCTTATACATGTATAAAATGTTGTTGTTCATGCTTTGTCTACACGTACAAAATATTGGAGGAAAATATTCACCATAGGACTATTTTGATTATCCTTCTTGCAATAGGATTGAAATGAATATTTTAGCTATCTCCCCACTTACCGCATGTCTTCGAGAATTTTCACAATGATCACTTTCAAACATATTGCATTTCCATAAACTATGAGCTTGGGTTGTTGTTAGAACTTACATACACATACGTACTGTGTGTTTGAACCCTAATTACATACTTTGATTTTCTGACTCTCTTACATTGGTGACAGGAACCATTATTTCCATCACATATCCAGCTTTATACGAGAGATTTGGAGACCGTGTAGACCGGTGCGTTGGTTCGATCCATCGACAGATTTCTAAGCATTATAAGATAGTGGATGAAAGTCTGCAGAGCAGATTACCTAGGGCTCTCACCAACGACAAAGATTCTTAATTTTGATCCACCTGCGATTTTCTGTAAGCTTTCAGCGAGTAATATCTGGTATCTCAGTAGAATCAGAGGATCGATCGTGTATGAATACATTATCATTCTCAGAGCGCAACTTTTCGAGCATTCATCTATCTTTTCTCTGCAAGTCCTGTCCGAAAAGATTATCTATAATGATACCAAGAGGCGATCTAGAACAAAACCCAATTTGAGTCTTTATATCAAATCAGTTGCAGGTAAAGGTGTCAAAACAGGTCCGATTTGATTTCGGGTCAGGCTGGATTATATCTGTTTTGGTTCGATCGGATTTTGGCCTGAACAGACGGAAATGCCCATTTGGCTTGTGGACACGGATTGGATTGGCCCGACCCTGAAAAATGTATTAAAATATGCTTTTGGGACCGGCTTGGACCATTAATTTTAGGATTTAGGGATTTTCGAGCAGACACAAATATTTCCTTTCGGCCCGAAGGACTTAGGCTGGCTGACAGTTACTTTGACAGCTCTAGTTACAAGAAATCGGCGAAATTACCTGTCAAGGGTCTAACTGTGTAGACCGTATTTTGCTAATTAGATAGGCCAGGATAAGGCCTAACTAGTAATTTCAGCCGACGCCTTCCAATTCGAACTCGGCCTATTTTTCACCGTATATTCCAAATGTATATCCTAAGAAAGTAATACTCCATCCGTTCCCAAAAGTATGGTGCATATTTAATTGTTGTAAGGTATAAAATATTAGTTGAATCACACTAACATGAGACGGAGGGAGTACTATGTTTTTCAATATAAAGTGTTGGAGAATGTAATGACATCCTTACAACTCCTATGACTAAAACATGAGGCGGTCTCGTGGCGGCTGGTGTGGTCAATCCAATATTATTATTATTATTATTATTATTATTATTATTATTTATAAAAGATTAAAAAAAAAAGATTGACCCTACTGACCGTCCGATGTGGTCAGTTGCATAAGAGTATTTTCCTAATCATTCCTACTAAATGAGTCCTTATGGTATTATAAATTTTGAATTTTGAGTTGCATGTTAAATCCTAACTTATTCTTTTCCTAAAAATAAAAAATCCTAACTTATTCTAACATATAAGAAGATTCTATTTTTGATAATCATTTTCTCTGTCCTTATGGTTCTGAGGCACCGCCGACTCCGAGCGAGGCGAGGCCCACCTAAGCCAAGACGACTCAGTCTCTTCCTGCAAACCAGCTCCCCACCCCACCTGAATGCCACAACTCCCATCCAACTCCCTAGCTCCCGCCAACCCACATCCTATAAATTTTCTTTTTCTTATAATTAGAGTATTATAATTAATGAACCCGATTTTCGTTTTTTTTTCTTTTTTTCTTTTGAGATTTGATCGACTGGTATAAATGTATTTAATTTTCCAAATTAACTTAGGAAACAAAAGTTAATTTTTTCGAGCATATTACCCACATTCATAAGGGCCTTTTTGATTTTTGTGACCAGAGTTTGGCAACATTAAGTGTGGTGGGATATCATGTGGCTAATCTTAGCTTTATAATTAGACAGCCCGCAATAAATGCAAGAGGCTATTGGGGCCGCTGCCCTTTGAAAAATTCAGCATTCATTTATTACGATTTTTGTATCATAAGTGTATGTTACTACGACTGTACTATTATAGTAACATACAACGTATAAACTTAAATAATATAAAATTGAAACACAAGACTTAGGAGGATCCATATATATAATCAATAGTCGACTAATCTAACAACCAACCCTGCAACTAAATCTCTGTTTGAAAAAAACAAAATTAAGAAATGAATTGCCTTAGTTTTGGTTTGTCCACCATGCAAGAAAGTAGATTGTCATAAATTCGAACTAAGATGTTTACTTGTAGTAGTCACACATATATAGTTATATATAGAGGAAGATGGAACCAAAGAAAAAAAAAAGCAGATACAAATATATATACATATATGTTGTTTATTGCGTACAGGTTAGATTCTTGAGAAAAACTTGTTTCTTCTTTGCAGGAGGTTCAACCACCACCTACTTTTTTCCCCTTCTCCAGCAAACCGATTTTAATGTATCAATGCCATTCATTTTATTTACAACCTATGTTTCGTGTCAGAAACACCCCCTTATTCTTCACCCTGTCTCTCTCACTCTCCTCTCTCTCTCTCTCTCTCTCTAGGATTGCATTTGTGGCCTATAATTTAGTGTTCCTTTTGCTCTAAATAAGGTCACAGAGCCTCCCTCCCTTTTCCGTTTCTCTCCCTTCTTTCCTTTTATGGTCCTGTGGGACTCGCATTCTTGCAAAAGAGTGCAAAAAGTTCCAACATAAAAAAAGAGCTTAGCTAGCTTCTTTAATTAATTTACTCATGGGAATTTCAGTTTGATTTCTCAATTTGTCTGATCTTTATTTTTTTTCCGAAAGAAGATGAAAATGAAATCTGTTGTGAGAATGGGAGGCCAATTCTTGAATGAAATCTTGAGTTTCATAGTTTTCAGTGTGCTAGACATGGTGGATATGATTTTGTGCTACGTTTACAAAATGGCGGATTTCTTCATCGAGGCAGAATGGAAGGCGTGCTACTGCTCCTCTCCCAAAGAAACCATCACCACCAGCGGCGGCAAGATCTTAGTGTCCGAGCCAGGAGAGTCGAAGATTGTCCGACTAACTTGCACCAAGCTGCACCTCGAGGAGATCTCCGACACGCTCTACACGCGCCCCTCCCTCGTGTCGGCGGTCTCCAAATCCACCGTCGTCCGCTCCTCCAAGCGGACCAGCCGCCGCGCCGGCGCCGGCGTCCGGTCATCGTTCACCGTGAATTCGACCATCATCGACATGCTGCAGAGCAGGATCGGAGGGCTGCAGACATTTCCTATTCCGAGGTGGTCCGATTGTAATTGCAGGACTTGCACATCATGGACTTCCTCATGCAAAGATACTCTCTTCGTCAAAGTTGACGGAGCTCGAGGTACCAAACCGATCCTCTATTCCAAAAGCGTATTTCATCACTTGTATTTCAGCCGTTGGATTGCTGCCCATGCGGTCTTTTCTCAAAGACACATGGCAACAATCCAACAACTGAAATACGCCACATGAAATATGATTTTGAAATAGTGGGTATATATATTTTTAGTCAAATTTTTAGGTGCGTAATAAATGAATAAAGCAAAGGCCGTAATGTTGGCCTTATTTTCGGGTAACTGATCAGAAAATGCGCGGGAAGATGTTGTCTTCATTCATGGATTTATATCGTCGTCTGCATTTTGGACTGAGACACTTTACCCGAATTTCTCCAAGTCAGCAAAATCCAAGTACAGATTATTTGCTGTGGATCTGCTTGGTTTCGGGCGAAGCCCGAAACCAACGGATTCACTGTACACATTGAAAGAGCATTTGGACATGATCGAACGAACCGTTTTCGACCCATACAAGGTTAAATCGTTCCATATTGTGGCGCACTCGCTTGGGTGCATTTTGGCTCTCGCTCTTGCCGTCAAGCACCCCTCAGCCGTCAAGTCATTGACACTCCTTGCCCCGGTAAGTACCTATTTTAATATACGTGACGTGCATTGATGATATGATAATAGGAAATCTGAGGCCTCCGACTTCTATATGAAATGTAATTATTAAAGCTTAATTAATTAGGTTGGAGTAGTGAGTGAGGTCCCACTACTAGAAGCATGAATGAAATGTTAATTGCACCGCATCTAATTAGTTAGGAATGAAAGAGGCAGAAAAACAGTGTCACGTCTATCATTCTCATAGGAATAGTACTAATTAATAGTATATGATAATTATTATTATGATATTGATTTGGACATGCATGCTGCAGCCATACTTTCCAATACCCAAAGGAGAACAAGCGACGCAGTACATGATGAGGAGGGTGGCGCCGCGGCGCGTGTGGCCGGTGATCGCGTTCGGCGCGTCGATGGCGTGCTGGTACGAACACATCAGCCGTACTATCTGCCTCCTCATCTGCAAGAACCACCGCATCTGGGAATTTCTCACCAAACTCCTCACCAGAAATAGGTGCCTATTTCCTCTCTCTCTCTCTCTCTTTCAAAATAAACATGCCTACAAATATACATAGAAATATTAATTATTGCTAATAGTCAAAACTACCGAGTCTTCTTAATTCTTTTTCCCATAAACATTTGCACACGACACATTAACTTGTACGTGTCGTAAAAGTAACAATATATATCATGATAATGTAGTTAAGGTTTGTGCTACCGGAGGCCTATGATCAATTCACACACACACACACACACATATATATACTAGAATGTTTGCGGTAGGGGACCAACCACATCCTCTCACATATCTCTTGCTTTGCCGGAGTAAGATATTAAAGATTTAATTAATTACCTAATATATAAATATAATTTAATATCAAGAAATAATTAATCAGATGGATGGATGACATGCAGATATACATTAATTTGATTAATAGTATTGTTGTTTAATTGTTTATATATATATCAGGATGCGGACATACTTGATGGAGGGGTTCTTCCTGCACACACATAACGCGGCGTGGCACACGCTACACAACGTGATATGTGGATCTGCTGGCAAGATGGAAGGCTATTTGGAGGAGGTGAAGACTCGGCTGAAATGCGACATCACAATATTTCATGGCAGAAACGATGAACTCATCCCAGTTGAATGCAGCTACAATCTGCAGTCCAGAATCCCTCGAGCGCACGTTAAGGTTTTCGATAACAAAGATCATATTACCATAGTTGTCGGAAGGCAGGAGGCCTTTGCAAGGGAGCTCGAGGCAATTTGGACCAATGCAACTATAACTTCTTGAAACTTAATTTTATATATGCTATAAATGTAAAATAAATTCAGAAAATTGTGAATTGTTTAAATATCATATCATCGCCATCAAGAAAGCTTAATTTGGTTTCATCAATATTACAACTAGAACAAATATGAAATATATATATCTGTCAAGTCTTTTACTATTCCTAGCTAATTTCTTCTTGTACTGTGAAGATTCTATAAATTAAGTCACCGATTTATATATTATTTAGGTGTGTATTTAATTAGAGTTCGACTTTCATAGCAAAATATTGGAGGTGGTGTAAGAATTTGTTGTCAAGAGAAGGTGGCGAATTAATTAAAGCCAATTCAACGTAAGCCATATATATATAAGGAGTGATTTATGTACAAATTATTCTTATTCTAAGAATAAATAGTTAGACACACAGATTTATTGCATCTACTAATACTATCCAGTGCATAAATTTTGTGCACGTGATGCATCATATTTTTTTGTTTATTTCAAAACTATAAAAATCAAATATCTTTCGTCTTTCCTCTTGTTACCACCACCCACCACTAGGGGTGAACAAAAATAACCGAAAACCAAACCAAACCAAACCGAAAATAGAATTTGGTTTGGTTTGTTCGGTTTGTTCGGTTTGTTTGGTTTGTTTGGTTTTATTTTTTTAAAATTTAATTTGTTTGGTTTGGTTTGGTTTGATACTTTCGCAACCAAACCAAACCGAAAACCGAATTTATATGTATATATATATATATTAATTTTTATATAATATATATAGATTAATTTTTTATATAATATATATAGATTAATTATATTTATATATAACTTTTCTCAATAATGAAAAATAATTTGAAAGAATTTAGCGCAAGAGCTTGTTGGACCCAATAGAACTTGAAATAAAGCACGGATATCAACATCATGCAATAAGGCAATGGACGGATATTTTTGTTACTCGTTTAACATATTTGGCTTTTCTTATAATATGTGTGTGTGTATATATATATATATATGTTATGTTAATTTTTTAAATTAAAATATTATTATTATTGTCTTATTGTATTAAGTATATTTTTGTTGATTTTGGATGAAATATTTAGAACATACATGACCGTTTAGTTTGTTTGGTTTGGTTTGGTTTTAACTTTTAAAAATTTGGTTTATTCAGTTCGGTTATTCGATTAGTTTGGTTTGGTTTGGTTTTGATTTTTAAAAATTTAATTTATTCGGTTTGGTTTGGTTTAGACCAAAACCAAACCGAATAACCGAATGTTCACCCCTACCCACCACCACCACTACTTATAATTCGCCACCACCATCACTGTCACTCGCTGCCGCGACCATTGCCATTGAGCACTATTATCGAGCACGAAAGTTGAAAAAAAATAAAAATAAAACTATCAACATAAATATTTTGGTGCATTGCTTTGTATAGCCTAATGTATTTCATTACACTGTCGAATGCATCTCATTACACGGTCCAGTACATCTAATTTATTAAATATCTGCACTGATACATCCCATTACATTGTTAGTCCATCTCAATGCACTGTCTGGTGCATATAATTTTTGAACCATATTAATTCTACTTAAGTCAAAAAAGTGGGCTTAACTAAAAAAAGCAGGTTTTGCCATAAGATTAAGTCATATCCATTAGATCTTGTAGGATAGATGATTTAGATCTATTCTTATTTTTCACTTTAAAATCTATTTTATATGATCAATCTTGTTATACACTAGAGAGAAAAGAGAGAATATAGTAGAGAATAAGAATTCAGTGTATTGAAAGTGTGTACCAAATGCCTCTATTTATAATGGTACAGAGCTAAGGTTTTAGGGTGATGACTTGGTCAACACTCATATAATGTATATCTAAAAGATATTTACAACAAATCTCATATATATATATATATTCTGTATATATATATATATATATATATTGATTATTTATTTATTTATATGTCATTTTCGTGGTACGTGAATATATTTCCCGAGTTAACTCTGCGCCCATTGCGAAGCAATAAATCTTTCTTCACGTTAATTAAATGCACGCGTTAGTTCAAGTCTAGTTCGCAGGATTGCTCATTAATGTATACGACTCTAGACATTTATTTCTCACTCATTAGATTTATCCCAAGAGATCATAAATTTTTTTTACCGAAATTACAGTAAAATTTCTACAAATTAAGAGTGTAAGTATTTTAAATTAATTTATATATTACTTAAGTAATAATTTATTTTTTTAACACTAAGTCGGGACTATAGAAAATTACAAAGAATTGAGTGCGGTTGACCACATAGAACGGTCAGATAAAAAGTGATAACTTTATTTTTATTCTCTAATTAATTGATTAAAATACCAAGTCATAGTTATATTTATTGTGAAGAAAAATGATAATTATTCGTAAAAAAAAAGTTCAATTTTGCATATAAAAGTTCTCTTCTCGCCATGTTGCTTATAAAAATTCCCTTCTTATTGTCAATAAAGTCTAACTTAAGTGGTAAAGTTGAGGTGCATGACATGTTAAGAATCGTTTGACGGGTCAGCAGCCAAATTCAAACACCAATTATAATATAAATATGTTAATTAATATATATAAACACTGATAATTCATGCCTTTAAATATTTTAGAGGTGGATTAGTTTCATTAGAAATTGATATTGTAGAAGAAAAATATCACTAGAGAAATTTCAGAGGTCGATTAAGTGAATTATACTCCCTCCATCCCTGATAAGTGTGGTTCGGAGGGAGGGATACAGGTTTTAAGAAGGATGTTAGGTAGATGTGTAGTGAGTGGAGAATGAGACCCACTTTGTTGTAGTGTTAGTTACTTTGAAAGGGTAAAAGAGCAAAATTTTAAGTAGAATCATATCCATTTAAGGAAGGACCACATTTATCGGGGACGGACGAAAAAGGAAAGTGAACTATACTTATCAGGGACATAGGGAGTAATAGAGAAATCTCACCAAAAATTAAAGTGTGCGAGAAAACTTTCTAATCTAAAATATTTTGAACCGAGTAAGTTGACTGGTTAATTACATATGCTATCAACTTTTGAGGCAAAATAAATGAATAAATAATATGATTGTAAAGAAAATCAAATGGGCCTTGATTTACGACGTAACTGGCAGAGCCCACATCTGGTTTTTCAAAACAAAACTCTGTTGTCCCACTTGATTTTACATTCAAAACCAACAAATTGCTTTCACATCATTCAAAATAAAAATTAAATAATCATATTAAATTTATTCTGAAACTCAAAATGCAACTTTGTTTCTGTACCTCTCTAATAAAAAAATAAAAATAATTCTAGAATATGTTTACTCGATATTACAATGGAAATGAGTCAAATTAATGACCCCAGAGAAATAACTCCAAAGCATAACGTACAACTCTTTAGGTCCACTTAATTAAAGGGTCTGGCCTAGTATAAATAGTAATGCAGCTTCTGCTTCAAAATTTGCAAAATCCCAAGACATATTTAAGCATGATAATTTTCTTCGGAAAAAAAAAATCACCTTTTCTTTACGACAAAACATATGGAATTTGAATCAAATTAATTTTAGGATTCCTTAAATTTTTTTAAAGGCTACGCCACGGCCCATGGTAAACTTAAATTCAAGATTTTTGATCTCAGGTATTAACCACTCTACCATTATGCCAACACACAAACTTAATTACTTATAATGTAACTTTTGATCTAAAAAGCCCATGAAAGAATTTAACTACTTATAGATGGGAAAATGTTTTTAACATCTATATTACCTACATAATAAAACCAATTTTTGCTAGATGGTACCTTTATTTATGAGCATGTCATGATTCGATTTTTTTTTCTTTCTAGTATTACTCCTTATTTACTAGATGTTTAAATTCTATAAGAGAAGAAAAAAGTACAAACCCACTTTTTCACTTTTTTTTGTTGCGATTATCACAAATATGTCACGAACTTTAATTAATTCCAACACCATACCCGAATTTTCACAAATTCGATAAAACTAGCACCCTATCGATCAATAAGTTTACATAATTCGGTAAGGATCGTTTTAGAGGGTATTTGGCTACATAATTCAATAAGTTTATAAGCTCTTGAAGCTTATAAGCTCTTCAAGAAGCTTATAAGATGTTTTGCCTCAAGAGCTTATAAGCTATTAAAGTATTTGGATAAGAGAGAGGAGAGAGAAAAAATTATAGGTATAATTTAGAAAAAAAAAGTGAATTTTTATTTATTTATTTTTTATTATAAATTAAAAAAAATAAAATAAAATGAAAAATGGTGAAAATAAGGAAATTGAGTGTTGTTCATAATATCTTTACAAAAAAAAAGTTGGGGTAGAGGTACTTTTTTTTAGGAGCTTATAAGCTCCTAGAGCTTTTTTTGGAACTTATAAGCTCTTAAAGAGCTTTTTTTGCCAAACACTTTGCAAGAGCTTATAAGCTCTTAAACAACTTATAAGCTGTTTTAAGGAGCTTATAAGCTCAGCCAAACACCCTCTTAATATATATATGCCACCTTCCTATGTCAAATATGTAGTTTCACTATTCTTTTTTTTGGAATACTTTATATGTTTTTTTTTTCTTTTCAAATATATTTAACCTTGTATTTTTATGAATCAATTAAAATTTATGAATATAGTTTACCTAGAAATTTTGGAACATTTAAATAATCCATGTTTAATTACAACTAAGAACAACTTATAAGCTGTTTTAAGGAGCTTATAAGCTCAGCCAAACACCCTCTTAATATATATGCCACCTTCCTATGTCAAATATGTAGTTTCACTATTCTTTTTTTTGGAATACTTTATATGTTTTTTTTTTCTTTTCAAATATATTTAACCTTGCATTTTTATGAATCAATTAAAATTTATGAATATAGTTTACCTAGAAATTTTGGAACATTTAAATAATCCATGTTTAATTACAACTAAGAACATTGTAGGAAAGTAGTTTAACCTGCGTATGGTGTAATATATTCTCACCTTGTATGATGGTGTAGTAGTTCCATCTTGTGTGGCGGTGTAGCGGTTCCCATCTTTGTGTGGTGTAGATGTCTCACTTATATAGTAATTTAGTAGTTTATTTAATAATATACATACATATGTATGTAAATCGCAATCCTAACAAATTTTGGTAAACAACCTATTATCTGAAATTGGTAGTTAACAATAACATTTAATTATGTGGCAGTTTTGTTTTCAAGTGAATTTAGCATTAGTCAATCATATGAAATGTACAATGAATGAATTCTGATTCTGGGGGCGACGCTGAAATTGTGGGAGTAGAAAGAAAAGAAGGGAAGACCTTCCACAACTTAAGCCGACACTCCTTCCTCAACACTACTACTTCATCACTCTTCTCCATCTCCATATAAAGACAAAATTCCCACCTAAGCTAGCTTTCAAATTTTTATTTATTCAGGACATCACCCTCACTGCGCGCAGACTGTGCGCTGTTTGTGTGTGTGTGTGTGTGTGTGAGAGAGAGAGAGAGAGAGAGACTTAATTGTAGTTGAATTGAACAAATCTAAAATAAGTGTAAGAAAAAAAAATGTAGATAGAGAAGATGAAATTAAGGAAAAGATGTAGAGAAAGTAATATGGAAGGGAGAGAGAGAGAGGGGCATTAAATGATGGCAGCAATGAAGCATCAGGTTCAGCAAATTGATGACACAATGAGATGCTGCAAACGGCAGTTTAATTTGTCAGAATTAATCTGAAACAGATGCCCTTTCCCTCCCCTTCCCTTTACACATCACATTCATTCACCTTGCTAGCTGCAGATATATATATATATAGCTCCATTTCATTTCATTTCCTTTCATTTCCTGTGCTATGACATGCACCACACCACTCCCTCTCTGCACCTCTATTAATCTAATTAAAAGAAACTTCACTATCACTATTCACTATTCCACATTACTTTACATACTCTCTCTCTCTCTCTCACATACCAGTTTCTAATATCACATCACTTGCAAGAGCAATAACATATTCAATTAACCAACATTATATTAATTGAAAAATGTGATGATATGATTATGCTAATAATTACAGCCGTCATCTATTATATATCCATTAATTAAAGAAGTGCGTGACAAAGATAGAGAATTTTATAAAACTACAATACGTTACATTGGCTTTGGGTGATACAAATACAACAACATCATCATGCCATGAACTCTAACTAGCTGGTTTTTCTATCAAATTACAAATACAAATAATATATATCATGAACTGATAATTGGATGGTCAGATAAATAAGATTTCAAAACAGCAACCGTCCTTCCTTCAACTTATATGGAGCATATTCAATTTGGGAACCACGTGCTCGCCATTTACTCACTTGTCCTTCCTTCTCAGTTAATAATAAATGAGTATAGGCTAGCTCAAGTTATGAGAAAATTAATAATTAAATACCACTACTATTTATACAGTACGTATCATGGAAATTTATACATTTTCTACATCACTGGACAAATAATGTTCAAGTAAACTCTGCCCTCCAGACAATTCTTTTTGATAAATCCCATCAATTCTTTTCATTCAAATCATAACAAATTATTTTTTCTTTATTTATTTTTATTTTCAAAACAAAACCTAAACCCTTACACATAATGGATGAATTTTTTTATCTTATGCATGAATGACAGTGATTTGAAACGGATACCATATCACATCAATACAAATTAAATCATCAAAATCTACACGGTTAAAATCATTTACTCTCAAAAACACTTAATTTGCTTCTCAAAAAGCTACATATATATATATATATATATATATATATATATATATATATATGTTTTTCATAATCATTAATCATGTTATCACAACCCCTCAGGCTAGCTTCTTCATACTCAAATTACCACACACACTGCACACACATACACAGAGGCACATGAGAGAAGAATTCAGACTAGTATAAGACTAACCAAATTAAGATGATTAATCGTTACTAGAAGGTAGAAAAATAAATTACATATAGAAACGAAAGGAAATCCATCGATCCTTCAACAACATCGACAACTATATATGAGCCATACAATTCAAGCTTCTGCGCCTAAATTGTTTAATTAGTTTCCCTTCCATCATCTAAATTGTGGGTGTAACATTTAAAATGAGAAATGGCCTATATATAGATCTGGAATTATTGATTTGTCTTTTTTTTTTTTTTGAAGGAATGAATTGTTAAAAATCCAAACTTTGTTCTAAGAAAAAGTTAAGCATAGAAAAAATAGTGTAGTATGAATGAAACCCTACATTAATTATGAGAAAATAAGGATGCAGAAATAAGTCAAGAACATCATCCTGCGATAATAGCAATGATTGCGATATTGCCAAAATGTTTGTGAGGTAAAAAGTGGGGATAAAAAAGATGGTAAAAATGGAGATCTATCCGAGGAAAGCAGAAAGAGACAGATCTAGCTAGCAGAATTGTTGAGGCCATCATGGCAATAATCATCATAATATGATGATGGAATGGAGTAGATACTCCAGTATATAAACTGACAAAGAAAAGTAAGAAACAAAACAAAAAACCCATTTTTACAGAAAATATAGAAGTAATCATCAAGAAATAATAATCCATTACTAGCAGTAGGGGTACTATACTATATCCTTTCTTCTTTAAACCACAAGTCAACTTTCATAATCATTATACCAATCTGCATTTGCATGCCCAACAACCTCAAACCGAATTATCAAAAATTAAATAAACATACACACACATGTCATAATTAATGATGAGAATAATAATAATAATAATACTTAATGGAAACATTTATATACCTATAAATGTATATACCATTGTGGTGTAGGCGACCGACTTTTTCTGGAGTTATCTGGGCAAAATAAGTACTTATTGCAAGGAAGCAAGAAATTGGGGGGAATGAAGCCTGGTCCGACGCCTAAGACATGATCCATAATATCATCGAAATATTAGAGTAATTATTCGATACAAATATATATATGCATATAAATTAAGATGCATATATGTATGTATGTATCAGAAATATTATCAAAGGTGGATCTTGCTTGTGCCTCGAGCCGGACAACATTCCCCTCAAAAAGTAAGCTTCCTTTCTTCTACTCAACTCCACTCAACTCCATGGATGAGAATTAGGGTTTGCAGAGGGCGATATCTGAACGAAGGAAGAGGGGAGAGAGGGGGGGTCAGGGTGTAGTGTGAGAAGAATGAGTGGGAGAGAGAGAAAGAGAGAAATGGTGTAGTGTGAGAAGAATGAGTGGGAGAGAGGGAGAGATAAATAAACGATGGGATGGAGAGAGAGAGAGGGTGCGTGAAAAAGGACAAACAAAGTCATAAAAGCGAAGCAACAGACACCTTACAAATATAGTACTGTATAACATAATTTACAACAAATTGCTCTTACACAACACATTCCTCGGGCGCTTAATTAAATTGGATCATCTGTAGTAAAACAATCTTTTCTTAATTTACTGTCTAACGGCATACATTTGTAACATATACTTTATTCAAAAAATGTAGTTACTGTAATAACATGACATGTGATATAGAATTCAAAATGCCATTCCATGTTTCTTTCTTGTTTTTTAGTTGCTTCACAATATATATATATAAATATATATATTGGAAAACATATTGAAAAATACGTGAACTACGAGAATATGTAAGTATATATGGTATCTAAGATTTTATAATTATTATCGGAGCACATCTCGGATATCAGTTGTCGGTATTCCTCATCATTAATTAAAGAAAACAAACATCAAATGTTTTTTATTACATATCAAGTTCCTTGTACTTTTTTCTAAGATCAAGCATTTTATTAATTACAGAAATATAATCAAACGCTTAATTAAAAATAAACCCTCTAGAAAGTGCTACACCAAATCTACAAAAAGTTAATTTATTTTGTCTTTTTATTGAGTGTTATATGCAGAAAGTTGATAAAATAAATATTGAAATACTAAATGTATGCAAAACAAAATCTTATTCTTTTCTTTGGATATGCAAATTAATATCACTGTATCTTCGCTTTTATTTTGAAGAATCTTCACCTAATATTTTGAAAAATGAAGTTAAAATAAATGACGATTCTAGAGTATTGATTTTCAAACATTAAATGGAAAATACAATAAATGTTTCGAAGGAGAGTATTTGTACGAAATGCTGTATAATATAATGTTAGACTAGAGTGTCACCCGTGCAATGCACGGGGAGAGTTTTTCATTTTTCTCCGTGAAAAAAAATATATCATATGTTAATTTTCATTTGTAGTTATTAAGATTATTGATTTAATATTTATAAAAATATTTTAGGTTGTACCAGCGAGATAATATATACAATAAATTGACACTCATGTAATTACTAAGATTCTTGATTTGATATTTATATATCAGCACTTAAGAAATATAATGTTTACCCAATGTTTTGAAGCTTTATTGTTTGTCTATCACAGAACTCTCGAATTTGCAGGTCTCGAAATTGCTGGTGAAATGTGAATTTGCTTTCTTAAGCTTTCTTAATTATTATGAAGAAAAATAAAATAGAGAAGAAATATAATGCTTATCTAATTTGCGCGTGTGATGATTATTAAAAAGTTAATATACATTGGAAATAACAGAAGATTTTAGGGAAGACGGAAAGTTCAGAAAAAAACAATGAGGAGTTACATTATATAGTTGTCTTTGAGAAAACAGAAAGTCAAGCGGCTTCTCGAAAAAAAATATTAGTCATGCGTGATGAGACATTGAGAAGATTTTGCATGACGCATGCAATATTGGACGGGAAAAAACATTATTTAGGCGGGAAAATGCATTGCAGTTATTCTGCTTTAATATAGTAATAGATATCATAGGCACTTCATATTTCTGAGTGGGATTTTTATGTTGATACAATACAGGGGAGAGAATTACTATTAAAGCTAATGCTGTTTTCTTCTGATTAATGAAAAGTAGGAATTGGCCTCATCCTGTCTAGACACACGAGGCCTTCAACAGAAAAATAAAAATAGAAAGCAAAAAATAAAAACGCAATACATTTGATATTATTGAGGTAATCTGTAAAAAATGAATTAAATTTATCTAATTTAACGAATTAATTATTTGCTCACAAATTATGGATCTTTGATCATTTGTTAAGTTTCTCATTCTAGGTGTATGGTTCTTTGAAACTTGTACATATATAGAATTCATGTACTATAATTATAATCTGTCTAATAGTAAACGCTAACGCTCGTAAAAGGTCCTTTAATTAGAAAAAAAAATCTCCTAGAAGGTCCACGAATGAATTGTATTAGGACTTGTATGTAAAGGTCAGAGTCAAAGATTTAAAGTAGTCAAATTGTGTTTTTATGAAGAAAAAAAAAGAATTAAAAAAAAAACTTTACCCTTGGGATTTTACAGTCAACAACCCAATAAAGTACTGCCTCTGTCCCATTTATATAGGTTTGTTTTCCTTTTTCGGATGTTCCAAATATATAGGCTTGTTTCTATAAAAAGTAATGTTTTTTAACTCATTTACTAATATATCCCTATTTAATTCTTTGATTGACTCATAAAATATGCATAGTCAAAGAATCAATAGGGACATATTTGAAAGTTTACTATATAATTTACATTTCCAATAATTTTTCTTAATTCTTATAAAAAGTCCAATAAGTCTATATAAATGGGACGGAGGAAGTATTAATTAGATATAGATATTTCTTGTTATCGACAAGCTCAAAGTTTTTAAACTTCAGTGCAAGATTTCAGATCTTTTCCGACCAATTAATTACCACGAACATTAAACTTTGAAGGCAACTTAATTATTAGTGTAAATTCCTTTTTACCCCTTTTTCAATTTGAACAATTGTATATCAATCAATCAGCTTTTTGAAAAGAAAACAAATAATTAAGGGGTGGGTTGGATCTTTTCTTAAAAGCTTGTTTTCATGCAAAACAAAAGGCTATAGAGGGGTCATGTCCAGTAACTAAAATGGCCCCATATATATATATTTTAAATTTATGATATTGCATATAGTGATGAATTATTATGTTGCTATATTGACATAACTATTACGATCCGTGATCTACAAATTATCTTAATTTTTTGTAATGTCTTTTACCAAAAGATGGGGACAATTTTCACAGCAAGAATTCATCAATCCAGATTTTGAAAAGGATAGGTTTGACTTCTATGCAAAAAGTTAATAGAGAAAAGAATAAGAACGGAGAGTTTAATTAAATCCCGTTTGAGGTTAATCTTTTTTTTAAGGGAATTACATGAGGTACTACATATTGTCAAAAAAAAATCACTACACCAAATAAAGGTGAAACCACTATATCACCATATACAGTGGGAAATATACTACACCTCATGCATGCAGTATTGAACCCAAGACCTCTCTCACTAAGGAGAGTCTTGTGCTGCCTCAAGCTTTGCCACTTGAGCTAAGTCTCATTGGCCTATTTGGACCACTACACCACTACATAGGGTGGGACCACTGCACCACCAAACAACGTAGGAAATACACTACACAACACACAAATGATATTGAGCCCAAGACCTCTCATTAAAAAGAATCTTGTGGTGTCTCAACTTTGTCATTTAAATTAGGCCTCATTGGCCTATTTGAGGTTAATCCTAATTGCATAAGTTACAAATTTTATAGCTTTAGATTAGGTGCATGGTTGTGAAATATATCGTAATAATTATGTAATAACATAACACTATTGGGTATATCCTGAAAAGCCAATGCACTTCCACTTACTTTGAACTTAATATTGTAAAATCTGGTTAGTACATTCACATATTAAATATTTTTTTTGGGACGATATTCACACTATTTGTAGCTACCATTTATATATAGTACTGCAGTCAGGCAATAACAAATGCTTGAGAGCAATATCAATCTCCGATTGTCCGACACGGCGACACACATAATAAGTACTCCCTCCGTCGCACCATAAGTGGCTACATTCTTTTCGGCACGATAATTAAGAAGAATGGTGTTTAAAGGGTAAAAAGATAGAAAGTGGTGGAACCCATAACTTTTTGTGAGAGAGATATATTTTCTTATAAGGAAAGTGACCACTTATCCTGGGACAGCCCAAAAAGGAAATGTGGTCACTTATCACGGGACGGAGGGAGTATTAATTATATTTCACATTTAATTGATATTAAAGATATTAATAAAAGGAAAACAAAATCAATGTTTTTTTTTTTTTGAGAATGAAATAAAATCAATAATTAATGAATAGTAGGAATATTTCTCTTCCCTATATATATATCATCCAAAGTTTTTGACCTAATGCATCGAAAACTGTAGCTTTTACAAAAACTTTTTGACCTTATGTCCCCAAATCACAATAGCTTACCCTCTGGTGCTTAATTAACCTTGAATTTTGGACCACTTTTAAATTAATTGACACATTAATTTTAGTTTGTATATTTTATTCCATATATATTGCGAAAAGCTCTCAATTATTATGGCTGTATTCTCTATGCTCTATTTGATCAATGCAAACACAGTCATCTGCGCCATAAAGTGTAATCTTTTTGGTAAAATGATAAGTATATGACTGAATAAAACACTTTACTTGATTAGGTTATATTATTATCTAAAGTGTAACCTCTAAATCGCCTAAAAGTATGTCTATTGATGGATGATTGTTTGGGATATACAGAATTATTAGTAATAAAATCATGAATACTTTCTACGATTGATTTTCGTAAACTCACCAGCTTTAATTATTTGTTTCAAAGTCATTATTTAATCAATTATGATCATGATAATTAGCATATTTTTATCGAAAATTATGCGAACTAGACATAATTACAACAAAATATTTAAACTATCACAAAACTAATAAAATGTCCCGAAATCCGGCCACATAAATATTACGTGGCTTAGCATGCGTTGATGTAGACTTTAACACAAATTTATTGAAAATGAGCTAGCATATATAAAAACGTCATTTTGTTGTCTACAATTTAAAAAATTATAATAATAATTGTTGAACAGCCACATAATGTGTAAGTGATGAGAAACTAGATTTTGGGACATTTTTTCAAGTTTTGTGATAGTTAGGATATTTAATTATAATTATATTTATTTTGGACAATAGTGAGTATTAAACTGTAATTTTACCTAAAAATAATATAATGTTGACAATACCTAATAATACGATCTTATCATTATTGTCTGACCTAGACTATTGTATATATGTATTGACATTAAATTAACAATTTTTGTTTGTTTAAATTAATAGTATAAAATGGTTACAAAATTAATTTTGATCTTGGATTAATTATTTCTACTACTATTCTATACTCTCTCTGTACCCAAAAATACGTTGTGAAAATGTTGGCACAGGTTTTAAGAAAATATTATTTGTTGTGAGGTTTAAAATATTAGATGTATTTTGAGTGAAGTAAGGAACCCACCTATTTGATTTGTTGTAATGTTTAAATATTTAAAAGTTAGTAGAGTCATATCCCAAAATAATGAACCATACTTTTGTGGGACGTCTCAAAATAACAAATTAATCATTCTTTTGCTAGAGAGATGAAGTATTATAATTATTTTCTAAAGGGGTTGAACAAAAAGGTGGAGTAGTTGAAAAGTAGAAAAGCTGGAGTGCCTTTTTTGTGGAAGCTTTTTCACAACCCAAAGTCGCATGTACACTTAGATGACTAATTGTTTCTTGAGTAAAGGAAGATTCTTTGCACACAATAAAACCAAATCACAAAACTAAGAAATATAATATGTCATATACTTCTCACTTCTTGCTTTAAATTAATATATATATGTGTGTGTAAGTACAAACAACAACGCGTAAGCTAGCTCCACACCCCACCTTGAATTTCGATTTATATTTGTTGCATAATGCAAAACGTTTTGCAATTTGTTGCATTCTAATTGAATAATTTCAGTACAGCATGCTCACAATTTCCGTTGAGCTATACATACTTTTCAATTCATTAATAGGTTTCTTTGTCATTCATTTACATTGATAAGAACGCAACCTTTTCTTATATTGTAAGAAAATGTCTTCTAGCTAGAGAAACTGCATATTCATAGGATTAGGTGCGAATTTGGTCACATGGAAAGGAAATGGTCCTAGATATTTTCCGATGAAATATCTGTCAATAGATAATTAAATTGGGGATTGATCATTAATCCTAATCTTTTAAATTGTGAGATAACTTTGTGGTTCTTGTAAACTTTGTCAAGTTTTTCCACAATTTATCAAATCTTCATACTTAATTTTTATATTGTTCTAATGAGTTTATTGAACTATGAAAGTATGAAAATACTGTATGTGAGTTAAGAAACAAAGCATAATAATAATAATAATAATAATAATAATAATAATAATAATAATAATAATAATAATAATAATAATAATAATAATAATAATAATAATAATAATAATAATAATAATAATAATATTCCTACGAATAAAGAGAGAATGTTATATATGTTGGTAAAATTATATGTTAATGTAAATACAATATCATAAAGTAATAAATGAAAACATATAGAAAAGGAAATATTAAATTATATTGAGTTGGATATAAAATTAAATGAAAGTATAAATTGTAAATATAAATCTACTAATTTAAAATTTAAAATTATAATTTTTTTTTTTAAATATAACATGAATTCTATAATGAAAGGGCAAAAAAAAAGGCTCTCAAGGCTAACCTTGTTGTAGCGAAAAAAAAAAAACTAATTGTAACACCAGACAGGCCTGAGGGCCAACTAGAATTGAGAGCTTCTAAAAATCAAGCCCACCTCTTCAAATTCCAGCCCGGCTTCGCAGCTACGATCCATTATTAGCATCGGCACATTTAGTCACCCTTTGTGCTTTTAAAGGCCCATACAGTAATAATTTAGATTATCAAAAAAATTTCAAAATAAATAAATAAAAATAGTTTAGTCAAAACACTTAAATGGTGTTAAAAATTAAGAAAAATTTAAAAGTGATGTTTTTAGTTGCAATGATTGAAAAGTCATATAACAACTTTTATAGACTAATATGAAAGACAGATAAAATGCTTCTCTCTTACTAATTAGATATTCTTTTGGAGAAAAACAAGTCAATTGCTAAAGTAAAATAAATAAATAAATAAACTTGCACTGTAAGATATTTACGTTTACAATTTTTTTTATAAGTAACAAAATATAAATTATAAAATAAAAATATAAACTACTCAGTCGGGCTTGGCCCGAGTTTCAAAAAAGTCCAGATGGAACCCATTTCAAGTGGGTTCGTCTTGCCTAATAAACCCACCCGCTCTAGTAAGCCTATCTTGGGCTAGTCCATACCTGAATTGGCCCGGCCCAGTTGACAATTGAATGCCATTAATTCTAAATTCTGAAATATAAGTAGTCAAGTTTTCTCGAGTATAATATTTCATTGAGGGATACTCTGGTGGGATCGATCAATGCCTAGAATTGATTTTTTTAATTATTTTATTTTTATAAATCCTAGTTGGGGATTATGAACTTTAAGGGATTAGTAAACCCTAATTGGAGTCTAATAAATCCTAATTGATAAATTTTAATTAGGAATTAATTAAAGAAAAACAAAAATTAAAAAAACAAAAAATTATATCTAAAAAATAAAATATAAAAAAGGTGGGCAATGAATTTTAAAAAAATAAAGAAAAGTTATGTGGACACACCTCATAGGGTGCATGTAGTACACGCGCCAGGCCTATTCCTTCAAAATGGGCGCGTGCTCGAGTGAATTTTGTGCAACCGATCACACAAGAATTTTTGTCTATTTCATACAATAAACTCATTTGAAAAACTTTAGAAATACACAACATTACGACTGCTAAAATCTCAATTAGCAAACTCGATCGCAGTTAAAGAACTGAAATTTGCCAGATTTACCGATTGAGTCGACTTCAATTATCTAAATCTAGTCAGAACATATGTTGAATCATTGTGTCTCGTTAGTCAAAAGAAATTCACTAATCATACTGCTATAAAATTATTTCTTTCAAAAAGCAACCTAATCTCTTCATCCTACATCTCAAACACTAAGGTTAAGGAAATTATCACCAAGTAGCTATTAATTATAACGTTTAGAACATCCAAGAAAGCAAGTGATCTAAACAAGTATAAGTGAAAATAACTATTTTTAACGATTCGTCAAGAATTGTTTCTTTATATGTCGGTATAATTTACAAAATAGGTAAAGACTTGGGAAAGGTACTTAGATATTCAAACTTAAACTAGTTATTCTTTCAAAAAAATCTAGAATTATTAAGTCATCTTCCATTTACAAGTCTCTTTTTCTCTTAAAAAATTATCCAAGTCTGTCTTTATGGTCAAGTGGAAAGAAGACATGCATAATCATCGTACGTTTAGCTTACTCATGTCCCACAAAAACTTCTCTAAATATCATCTTACAAACTCCAAGTGTGTGAACATCTAGACTCTCTCATATATATGCAGTCCCCACACGCTCTAAGAATATTGATTTCTCACACAAACACCACATTTCTTCTACAGATTATTGTCCTACAACAGCAACTTTGAACAGTACGCATGGCTATATCCCTTTCGAATTCTGATACATCCAAACGATGGACCTCCCCTATTTACTAAAGAGATCTAGAGTGCTCGTTCTCTCTCACCTAAAGAAGAAATTTACACCCTACTATATCTCCTTTTTCCTATCTCATATATTTCAAGAATTGCCATTTCGATATCTTAAAATAGCATCAATAATTTGCCTTCGTACTTAAAAGGAAAAATACCATATTTTGTTACAATATATATTTTTTTCAATAATATCATACTTTTTAATTTTTGACAAATTAGTGGTATACAAGGTTTAAACATTTTTTCAATAATATCATAACTTAGGATAAATAATTCGGATCCAAACTCATCCAATGACATTTATAGTTATGAATTACAAATATCTTATTAAATATTAATTTAAATCCGGATCTTTAATCCGTTTCACCGTAAGATAGTCTCACAATTTTTTGTGAACATAATATATAAATGACACTATTAAGATCTTTATCAGTAAAATTTGGACATGAGATGAAAATTCGCCAAACACAAGGTGGGGTCAATAGTTTTACACTCACGTGGGCCATGAAAGTCCAGCAATTAACTAAGTCAATTTCTGCAAATATTCACTAGTAAAGAAGCTAAATCAAATTACTTGTGCATCGTGCAAATATATAGCCTATGAAAACCATAGATCAAAAATTTGTCTATGACCACCATGCTTACATATTCTAGTGATTTTTTTTTTTTTTTTTTTTTTGAGCTCTCAAATTCTGAGGAACCCAATGATTATTGCCACATCTCTCTCTATCTTCCACAACCCAATAAACGCAACGACAAAGCAAATGCCAAATGGCAATTGCGGAGTGAAATCTGAAAAAGAAAAGTGAGCACGTAAGTAGCCACATATTTTAATCTTCACAGCCACATTGGCAAAATCACATTGGGTTAGGGAGGACAGCAAAGGGCTAATTTTGTCTTATTGCTAATGACACGATACGACGTGTCAACCTGCGTTCCGCAGAGTGTGAAATCTGCTTTTCCGTCTTCACATACACTCCTATTGTATTTTTATTTTCCCATCCCTTATCTTGAAATTAAATCCCTGTCGCTTTCACCCCTCAAATTCCCACTCCCAAATTTCATATGCCAACATATATCCTACTCTATCTTCTAAGCTTTATGCTACAATTCATAATTTCATCATTACCGAATTTGCTTAAAAATAAAACCTCACACATTTTTTTTCCTCCCTAATTTCACTATTTCAGGCCGGTCTCTAGCAAATAATTTTCTCTCTCTTGTTCTAGCTCTTTTGTAACTAATAAATTGACTTGGGAAGAAATATAAATGAAATGGGGTGTGACGGGCACGCAGTAGTATGAAATGGGGTGTGACGGGCACGCAGTAGTATGAATGTGTGTAACTAAAAACTGACCATAAAAATAAGATTAATATTAATATTGAGAAGGGTGACACCTGGTATCTTAAGTCTTAAAGCATAAGTGCTGCCTCGAGGCCCACCAGAAATCAAGACATACACGTTTTATATTATTTGACGTTAAAGATGCATCCACAGTGTCTTCTACGGGCCAAATAAATGAGGGACAACAAACAAAGCCTTGACAACGTCCTGAAGAGTGAAGGGGGAAAGGTTAAGCTGCTACTCATGTCTACCAATATGAAGAAGAGCACCAAAAACTCGAGAAGAAAAAGATTTAGCGATGACCAAATCAAGTCACTCGAGTCGACGTTCGAGACGGAGGCTAGACCGGAGCTACACCTGAAACAGCACCTAGCTAACAGACTGGGCCTGCAGCCGCGACAGATAGCGATATGGTTCCAAAACAAGAGGGCTAGATCAAAATCCAAGCAAATCGAGGGGGAGTACAGTGTGCTTAAATCAAACTATGATAACTTAGCTCTACAGTTTGAGGCATTGAGTAAAGAGAATCAAACATTGCTTATCCAGGTATGGGGATTTTAGTACTTGATATGTTTTAACTAATAGTCATAGGCTAGCAGAGTTTATAATTTACTAGTTCAAGTAAAACATATATTTTTTGTAATTTTACAGGTGCAGAAGCTCAGAAAGATGGTTGATAGCAAAAATAGTGAGGAAAATGACGAGAAACAAATCAAATTAGCAGCTTGTTCTGAAATCCCGAGATTGATACTAGACACTAACAGCGATGAGCTGTGCATGCCATCGTATTCGTGTGGAGAACAAAACAGAGGAGTGATTGATTACCTGGAGGAGGCAGATGTTTTGAATATCGCTCAGATTGCTGACAGTTCCTTAGCATCACCTGAAAACGGATGCAGCTTAGAATCTTGTACATTTTTTGATAATACTACTGGCGCTAGTGCACAGTGGTGGGACTTCTAGTTCTAAAATATAGAGTGAGGATACCTGTGTGATCTATTATAGAGCAGAGTATAGAGAACTAGGACAATATATATATGATACTGCATGCATACTTCTTCATAATTGATTTATGTTTGGTGCAAACCCCCTGTCTCATGCCATCTCAATTGATGCTCGTGATCGTAAGGCCAGGATCCAGGATAAGCCTCGTGCCGCTCTGTTCTTCCAGTCCATAAAGCAGTAATCCCAATGGAAAAAAGTAAACATATGCTAGCAGGTAGAAAGACATGCTGCCAGATAACATTCGTAAATGAGGCTAAAATACTTACTTAGAGCATCAAAATCTGGTGAAACAAAGGCAAGAAATAATTTGCAAGTACGAACAAGTGATTATTTTCATATATCTACGTCATTCCCTGCAATAAACACACATTTGAATCATCTTAGAAGACTATCATATCCACGTGTAGAATAGAACACTGAAAAAGGTAGAAGCTTTGGCATTTACTTGGCAATCTCAAATATAATCCCGTCAATTTCGAGCTGCCAATAGCATTGTTATTAAAACATCATTTAAATAGTTGTTCCATGCATCATAATTCTGCCTTACTTTTTCAAAAGTTTCGAGGCGGATATTTCAACATTCAAAAATTGTATGCATTCATGCCCTCACCTCAACCATGATAAGAGTTATATTTATTAAATATAGCAATAAAAATGAAGAGTTCTTCCTAGAACCCCGAACCACTTAACAAACACTCTGGAGACACGAAAAGCAGTTCCTTAAGCAAGCGCATTTTTCTGATTTAGAAAATATATATCATAATATAAGCAAAGAAACTAGCCAGTTCAGATATAAAATGGTAAGATGAAAAGGCCTTCTCCAATTAACAGACATATATTGTTAACCCTAAGACAGTTTATGATGCAGATGAAAATTTCTGAAATATTAAAGAATCCATGTCATTATATAAAACATCCTTCCAAATATTAGCATTGTCCTCCAAATATTTCACTAAATATCTCCAGATAAAAAGCAATAAAGGAAATGTTAACAACATTATCCCTCTTACTTCAGAACAAAGTAAGAATAGAAGGCAACTCCTAACGTCATTGCTTTAAAAATTACGATAACATCCAGTACTGTGTCTGTGAGCAAAGTTTGAATTAACAGGGACTAGAATACTTTGAAACTTCAGATTTACTAGGCAGCAATCTGAAATCCATTGTATGTTTGGAAGACAGAGACATATAAAGTAAACCAACCAAAAAATAAATAAAAATGAGGCAGATATGTGAATGGATCCTTAAGCAAAATATGGACCAAAGTCATTTCTATTATTGTGGATCCAAAACTATGATGGTAACTTTTTGCATCAGCTGGTGATTAAAACTGATATGTATATTCAGCTGCAGACATCAACTTTGACTGAAGTTGGTGTCCCCTTTTGGAACTAATTCTTAATGCATGAGATTACAGTTCCATAAATTAAACATAAGCAACGAGTCTCTACGTAAACAAGCATTAACGCAACCTCAATAGTCAAAAGTAATGGAGTTGTATACAGCAGTAGCAATCACTTAAAACTCACAGATGCTTTTAAAGATAAAGACGCGACCTTGAAAGTATCTGTCTTACCTTTGGCAACCTGATTCTTGGCAAACGCAAAGCCGCTCAATACATTCTGTGTTAACTCATATGTATTCTCCCCATCATCAATCAAACTACATCCACATTTAAGTGTTGCATTGCTGATATTACAACTGAAACAAATGTAATAGTAATAGAAAAGGAGTCCAAAATAGCCTTTTTCAGCCTTACTTTATGACATCCATTGGCGATTGAATGTTACCCTTTTCCAACAGTTTCATCATATTGTCCAACTCCAAATACCAATACCAAATTATTCCATTATCACAACATAAGTATAATCACTAGCGCAACAAACTCAACAGAAATTGTAAAATCAGAATCCTTGAAATTTACATTCAAATGACATAAGGTTATTATAATTCCAAGCATAGTAAGGCTTCAATTCCTCGAAAGCAGCAATCAAAAAATAGGCACATAAATCGATAACGAGCATAATTGACTGCAATGAATAACAAATAGGCAATTAACAACAGGCATTGGAGGAGAGGAGAGGCGAGGGCGACATTGAAAGAGGATACAGTGAGTTACGGCTGGAGCAGAAGTCCTAGGGTTCTATTGATCGAGATCATCACTTGAGCTAAATTCTGCTTATGATCGACGGCCTTTCCGGCGGTGATAGGTGAGGGTTCCTCCGGCGAGGCGCCGCTGGATTGTGTGACGCTGCCGGTTGCAACAGTCCGTGTTTCTTTCCAACATTTTTTCTGTCACGTTAGTTTTCGGCTTTTTCTTTTTCTTTCGTTTAAACCGTTACCGATATAATTAACAAATTTTCGGCCCGTGGGATTAAGATGGGCCGCCCATTTAATAATGGGAAAAACTCTTGTACATCATGATGTATCATACATGCGATTCAGTCCGACCCGTGACCCGACCCGATCAAACCCACCTGACCCGCGCAGGTCAACGTTGACCGATCAATGGTCAACGTTGACTTTTTATTTTTTTATTTTTTTTAAAAAAATTTTCAAGAGTCGAGCGAGGGGAGCCGAAGTCTCGGAGCGAGCTAAAAACATTAATGTTGTCACAATCATTATCTATAAATTAAAAATCGGAGCCGAATATACGGAGAAAAAAAACGAAAAAGTCAACGGTCAAATATTGACTGTTGACCGGTCAACGCTGACCGGATCGGACAGATCGGGGCGGGTCACGGGTCGGGTTGAACCGGATATATGGGTACATCATGATGTTGTACCCAAGTGCAACTCTTTAATAATTTTGTCACCGACTCCCAATATAAGAGTAATTTTTTTTTTTTTCTCTTTCTGTTTTTGGTTATAAATTGTACTCATCTAAAATAGGTGAGTTAGAATTAGGAAGCAAAAGAAAATAGGCACAGGATAATTACATTCAATAAGCAAAAATAAAACTTCAAACAAGAGCATAGAGATGTGCACAATTATCTAGCTATACCACACAAAGCAACCACCAAAGAGTAGGAGCTATGTTAACTTATTCCCAATACTTATGTATACAAACTTTGCTATATCTTATTGAACAAAGTCGAATCCTGCATTCTTGACAAGGCCTTCTCAAAGTGGCTCCATTTCTGCTCCAAAGTGCCATTAAAGCCAATCGACATCCTAACAAGCCCGGGCGAAATTCCCGCCAGTTCTTTCTCTTCTTGGCTCAATTCACTGCTCGTGCTGCTTCCGGAGCACGACATAAGGGTCTCGTAGTACCCCAAGCTAACAGCCATCAACCCGAACTGGCTGCAGTTCTGAAGCAGATTCATCAACCGGTTAGCCTTTTCCTCTGTCTCCATGTTAACGCACAAAATCCCTCCGTAGCCATAGTCTTTGATCGCAATGGATTTGAGAACGTCGTGGTCCGGGTGATTTTCCAATCCTGGGTAGATGACCTTAAGGCCGAGTTTTTGCATCCTCGTGGCATAGACTAGGGCGCGGTTGCAATGTTCTTTCATCCTCAGACCTAAGTGAGGAAGCCTACCTGCAAGCTCAAATGCTATTTTGGGGTTCATTGTTGGCCCCAATAGCATCAAACTCCCTTGATGAGTATCCATCATCGAGTTCACCAAGCTGGCTGGACCACATACCGCACCTGTTCATAGTGGCAGAACCAGAAAATAATATTAATTCAAGATGGCTCGACCTTTTTTTTTTCTTTCTCTTTTCTGATATTATGTTATATCTTGTATTTCACTAGTACATCTCGTATAGTGCCCACATGAATAAACTAGTCTCATAACAGTGTATGATCATGATTCATGAATTGATTACACACATGTATGGAACGTATGGACAAAATAGGTGGTGTGTTTTATAAAACGTTATAATCTGATGGAGCCAAATAACCAACAAGGACATCATATCATATCACATGGTGCCCATGATTTGGCACCGTCCAATTCCATCAATCTTAGACAAACGCTTTTCCACAATCAAACCATAGTGTCACACATTGCAACTTAACTTATCGAGAAAACAGAGATGAGACCCACAAAGACAGAAATGGCGACATCATGATCACGAGTCATAATATATATAGAGTACAAAATTAAATTAAGAATCATCCTTTCTCTTGGGTCCGGATCTTTAACTTCAATTCTTTATTCTTAATATGGGTTATATTTTATCGTATCCAAACATATACTATAATATTAAATGTCACATCAAAAATATAATAATACTACTTTAGAATCTATACATAAACTTAATTTTTAAAATTATCCCGCAACTATCCGTAAGTGTTACAAGTGTGTTCCGGATAGCCATCCTAAAAGACATTTTGTATCTATGTAAGTATAATATATGGGTCGCTTATAATATTATCAAATATATCTAGGGTGCTTGAGTGAAATTAAAATTTATAAATAAAGGACAACTAAAAATAATAATAATAAAATTATAATTAAAGGATTTCATGTGATGATTAATATCGAGTCCCATTATGCCAATCCTATCCTGATCATATTATATCCTTAATGAGCATGTCGATATTAAGGACATCATTTCGTAATTTTTTTAAGGATAAATTTCGTAAATATTATGATTCATAAAGTGAAATAACAAAACCAAACAATACACGCAATTAATAGAGGATTCTATTTCTATGGGAATTAATAGGCGCATTGAAGATATATATGCTAAAAATGAAGAAAAGTAGACCTGCGATTATATCGGCGCCACCGCTAATGAACTTGGACATACTATGCAAAACGACGTCGGCGCCGAGTCTCGCCGGGGAAACGACCATCGGCGAGAAGGTGTTGTCGACGACCACGGTGACCCCCTTATCGTGCGCTATCCTGCACAGTTCGGGCACGTTAGCGACGGTGAGCGTAGGATTAGACATGGTTTCGAAGTAGAGCACATTCGTCCTCCCTTGGACGATCGCCCGCCGCACCATCTCGTGATCCCGGATGTCCACAAACGTCGTCGTTATGTTGCACGTGCGGGGCAGAAAGTTGGCCAGGAGCGTGTGGGTCCCGCCGTAGAGCGTCCGCGAGGCCACCACGTGCCCGCCGGCGCTGCAGAGCTGGAGGAGAACGGCGGAGACGGCGGACATGCCGGAGGCGGTGCAGTAGGCCGCCTCCGTGCCCTCGAGGGCGGCCATGAGGCGGCCGAGGTTGAGCACGCTGGGGTTGAAGTGGCGGCTGTAGATGAAGAAGTCGCGGTCGGGGCCGAGCTCGCCGGTGAACATCCGCCGCATGGTCTCCGGCTCCATCACGGTGAAGGTGGCCGATGCCTCGATAGACATGTTCACGCCTCCGTGCTCGCCGAACTCGTGGCGGGCATTGGCCAGCGCCGCCGCGGGGTCCTCGGCGTGCGGCGGCGGGGGCTTGGCCATGGACTGGTGCTTCTTGGCGGCGGAGATTAATGGGTCCCAGGGTTCGTCGGAGGAGCCCGACGACCGTTTCTTGCTGGACATGTTAACCATGTTGGAATTGAAGGTGGCCATTTTTGGGAGTCTAAGTTTTTGGGGAGAGTTAATTAATTAGAATCTGAGGGATTCGGTTTGAGAGAGATTTGTGGAATGGTGTCTCTATTTATAAAGTGGAAGGAGCGTCCAGATTCATTCCCATTTAGATGATTATGTCGATCGTCATTATTATTATTAAGATTTTATCAAATATTATTTAGTATAAACATCATCAAGGTTATCTTTATCCATAAAATCGCTTAGGTAACTAATTAATATTTTAATCGTAACTCTAATTAGAACGTTTCGTTTAGACTCGATACATCAAGTTAATTTGAATAAGAACAAATTAATCGAGTTTTTTTGTTATATACTTTTAATCTCAATATCAATTTCTAATATATTAGGAAAAAAATATTAAAAAAGAATAATGTTAATGTGAACATAAATGCTAGTAGCACTTATGGAAGATGAGCGACATATCACTCATCTGTATTGCTTTAATATTTCTAGTACTCCTTTTTTACATTAAAATGGAAAAGTCAGTGTGCGTGTGTTAGCCTAGTGATATAGTGGTTAATGTCCGGACCAAAGGTCACGGGTTCAAGTCCATCATCACGCGGCCTTTAAAATTTATTATAATGTTTGTTAAAGAAAGAAAAAAAAAAAAGGAAAAGTCAAGCAAAATTAAAAGAAAAAATGAAAGAAATGCAGAGTATGGATTCTACCACACGGGTGCGTGAAAGTCAAATAAATTGAATGTTCGTGAAGCGAAATTGCAATCTTCCAATATACAAACAACCCATACATTTCATAATATGAATTACTTTGACTAAGCTTGTTTTAAAAAGTTTTTATGCTCATACAATTCATAAAATGTTTCTATAGTTTATAAGATATTATATATATGTTGTTGGAATGTATGTATTATTGAGTTTATAAGATGTTAGTAACTGCCCCCTCAAAAAAAAAAAAAAAATGGTTGTTAGTAACTGCAATTGTATATGACTAAAATATATATAAAAGCTTTTACATAATGAGATTTTCTTTTAAAAAAAAGTCCTTTAATTTACACTTTCTAACAGATCTAGCTCAACTTTCTTTTTAAAGGAAAAGAGCTGGTTTATATGAAAAGCAAATGAGATATTTTATTAAAATGGTAATCAAACATTTAGAAGAAATTTATAATCATTTAGCGTCTTGTATGTTAACCTAAGCTAATAATTAAAACGTTTATAAACTTGGGTAAAGAATTTTATTATTTATGTAAAATTATATAAACATGAGCAAGGAAGTATAAGAAATGAAAGTATTAATCAATATAAGTTAAATTTTCATTCAAAATCCATAAATTTATAAATTCCGGAAAATTTCTTAATAAATAATGTTTTTTGTACTTGCACTGTTATTATTTATTTTTATCACATATCAAGATCTTTCAAATCACTTCATCTCCATACTCTAGTTGTCCATGAGAGTATTGATTTCTTAAGAAAACGCATTACTTATGATAGAGACTGTCTTAACTTCTCTTGATTTGATGAAGTTAGTGACATTATCGGAATCAATATCTTATGTTGTGACTTACTTTTGTTAATATCTTGACATCAAGAAAATGATTTATGAACTAAACGCGTGCCATTGCACAATTTGGGAAAATGATTGATATTCCTTAACAATATAGGTGGCATGCTAACATTCAGATTCAACTTGTGGTTAGACATTCAAAACTCTTCAATCCATTAAAAAAATTCAAATGTGTAGACATCGTTTAGTACATTAATAATTTCATTTGAGCTTTATGTATGTATAGATGAACACAATCAGAAAATGTTAGCATCCTACAACATCACTCGATCCTCTTTAATTTCATAATTTTAAGTCGAAAATAAAAAATAAAACTAAAATTCTTCCTAGATTACACGTTAGAAGCCTCTGTATAATATCTAAAATAACATCATTAAAATGCAAAAAGTATTTTTATTTTATTTTATCTAAACATAATACAGTTAAAGCGCTTATCTCATCATTATCATCCATCTCTACAATATAACATGCAATTATATTGTTATTGTAATTTATACTTTTGTAACGTTTGATATTAATTATTTTTTTATTTTTTTATAATGTAGAATTGTGATTTACCATTATTATATTTGATTTCAATAAGTGGTATATTTGAAAAAAAAATAGAAAATTAAAGTTACTAAAAACTTCAACTATTTGTAATTGCTATGAGATATTTTAAAAAACGGAATATTAAAAATAAACTGATAATGAAAGTTTCAAAAAACGGCAATTCGGAGCTCCTATTATATATTATCAAAATATATATATAGAATATATTTATATATAAATCTGCATAATTCAAGCAATCAACATAATTGTTAATGAATATCATCTAAAAAAAACATAATTGTTAATGGATAGCAAATTAAGCACAAAAATTTATGTTAATTAAATTATGTGATATCAGACTTTTATGTATATTCTAGCTATACCTTGATTAATAAAGGTAAATATGTGTCAACTAAAAAAAGGTAAATATTTGTTATGTTATATAATTATGTTCATGTATAAGCCACAATCATGTAATCACATTATCTAATTACCTACTCAAGCTAGGAACCATAATCTCATCTAGAGGTGTTCACAAAAATTAAAACTGTTGGTTTCGACCCGGAACCAGAACCATGTTCAACTGTTTTTGAACCGAAACAGCGGTCAACAGGCCAATTTAGACCTGAAACCGTATGTAAGACGGGCTGATTTCGATTCCAAATATTTGGAATCATGAACCAGGGTTTCGACATATTTTTTTTTTTTATGTTTAACTCATGTAGGTGATTTAGGGTGACATCCATTCTATAACAATCTTCAAAATTATTTTTAATCTCTAAATCAATGTGGGACAAAGAGAAATTTGGCTATCAAAAGAATCAACCTCTATTTTTATAGATAATCTTCACATCTATCTTTCTTCTTAAAATCGATGTGGGACAATCCCATTGAGAGCCAAATATGCTTTTGTTCCACATTGATTTTGAAATGAAAGAGAGCTTTGAAAATTATCAATAAAAATGAAGATGGATCCCTTTGAGAGCCAAATATTCGTTTGTCCCACGTTGATTTTGAGAAGAAAATTAGCTTCCAAATCTCCTTATAAAAGTGAAAGTGGGGAGTCTTCTGTAATAGAGTAATAGTTGGGTAGTCCGGATAATATTCATAACCAACCCAATTAATTGAAATTGTTTTCGAGTCACCTGAGTACTTGCTTGATTTGAATTATTGTTGAATTTAAAAAAAAATGAAATTAACACACAGTTCAAACTGTGAATCGGCGGTTCTGATATTGAACCGGAACCGCCAAACACGGCCGGTTTAAGTCCGAAATTGTGACCCTCGACAGGTCGGTTTCGATTTCAAATTTTTCAAATCGGAATCAGGCCCGTGAACACCTCTAATCTCATCCCCAATTTCAAAATTAATGGCTAGTTCATGACACATTCTAATAATTGCAGCATAAATATTAGCATGTCGTTTACCACTATTAATTGTTTATAATTTTCTTTAATTAAGCTTGTTCATTACATTGAATAATATTTTTATTATTAATTATATGTTTTGAACAATTATTAATCATATGTTATTGCATGGTGTAACAAATTGAATTAGTAAACATTTTTCATAATCGGTTATTAATCTTTTCTTTTAAAAATTATTCTCTCTCCACCTTATCTCTCATTCTCTTTCGCGTCTCCAAAACCAAAAGATAAGGGTTTTATAGACTTCGGCCGCCGACCAATAGGCAAAAATGGGAAAGAAATCGAGGACAATTTTCCCAACTTTGGATATTTGCCCTGGTAAATCAAGTCAAATTATTGTTTCCTACTCTTGTTCCGTCGAAAATCAATTTAATTTCTAGGTATTTGTCTTTATGTACATTTAATTAATTTCTTTCTAGTTCAATATAATTAGGCTAGATTAGGATTTTATTTTATCTCAACGTCAATGATATATTGGATTAATTTGTTGATCGCAAATTCTCCTTTTTCTTTCCCATATATTTTGGATGAAGTTAATGTGCTTCAAAAATTTGTTAATTGTTACATGTTGTTTTGCTTTAGAGATATTTTTTGTTCAAATTTTATTACTTGTACGTACGATTATTCGTCAAGCATCAAAAAATTAATCTTGATCTTATAGCTTTAAAATTTGATGGATCGTCTTGGGCATGATGTTGGATTTAGAGGCAAAATAATGGAAATGAATGAAAGATTATTAACATATTTGAAATCAGGGACATAATAGTTACATACAATGTGAACGAATTGAATAACAGAAGTCATAATTAAAATGAATAGATAAAATCTAAATTTTTAAATTTCATGAGCATGTCTACTTATCTATTTGCTAAACCAAGTACAAATTTTCTAAGATGCTAGCCTCTTCTTGTCTAAGAGTTGCTGCACAATCAAGTTTTAAGTAATTTGTGTTGATCATTACATCAGATTCTCAACCCCTTGCTCAAATATCTTATTTATCTACCACAATAATTTCTTTATCCAAATCGAAAAATCTTGAAGCCAATACTACCTCCTTCGTATCAATTGTGCATCTTTTAGAGGGAAATGCGAAATGAAGAAAACACAATATAATTGAAATGTGTGTATGTTTTCGGTTGCTTAAATCTAAAATATATAACCACACAAAATTACAAAAATATGAAAGAAATAAATTGTTGTCGGAATTTATGCTTTGTAACATCCAAAATAAATTAGTTGTTTGAAAATTAATAATATACAATTATGATATACCAATTATATATCATTTCCAGAAACGGAATATTAAAAAAAACTGAAAATTAGAAGAATCTATTTTCGATCATCCGGCCTTGCTATTATAATATAAAGATAAAGATAAATAGCTAAATTTGAGGTAATCTCTTTCTTATCAATCATACTTTCTCTAATCGGAAAAATTGGAATGAAAGAGTACAAAGAATATGAATTGTGAATGAAATTGTTTGCAAAATTCTAGAATTTATAGATAGAAAATAGTACAAAAATGAAAATTTTATTATTATAATTAAGTTTTTTTCCATAAATTATGTCTTTGTAACGTCCAACATTAATTAGTTGATTAGTAAATATTAATGAATAATTAAGATAATAATAATAATTAAACGCAAAAATTTGGGTGAGACCGGTCTCAAGCATGAGACCGGATCTCACCCGAGTTGGTATATATAAAGGTATCCGAAATCTTCATAAGTTGATCCGCTAGCCAAGTGGTTTTTCACTCTGCCTGCTATTCTCTACGTCATGGGTTCGAAACTCAAATGGTGCAAAGCTTTTTTTTGGTTTTTTTTTTTGCATTGTTTGATTTATTAAGACACTTTGAAGTGTCCTAATAGCTGTGTGATAGGACACTTTATGTGTCATATTATCTGTTTTGTTTATTTTTTCAGTTTTTTCAGTTTTTTTTGTAAAAAAATTATGTATTCCAATAATATTTGTTAATCTCCAATTAAAATTTATTAATCCCAAATATTACTATTCTTCTTGTTAATTATTACCTTTTACCTCGTCAAATATTACTTTGTTTGCGATAATTGTTACATTGTAAAATATATTATTTTTTCCTTGTGAATTATTACTTTTTATCCCTACAAATATTACTTTTGTTTACGACAATTCTTACATTGAAAAAAATACTATTACTTTTCTTCTCATAAATTATTACTTTTTATCTTGACAAATATTAAATTTGAAAAATATTACTTTCGTTTACGACAATTGTTATATTAAAATAAATTTTTACTTTTCTTCTTGTAAATTATTACTTTTTATCTCGATAAATATTACTTTTGAAAAATATTACTTTTATTTACCGATAATTGTTTCATTGTAATAAATTATTACTTTTCTTCTCGTGAATTATTACATTTTATCCAACAAATATTACTTTTGTTTATGACAATTGTTATATTGAATGAATTATTATTTTTTTTCTTGTGAATTATTATTTTTTATCATGACAAAATATTACTTGTGAAAAATATTATTTTTATTTATGAAAATTGTTACATTAAAAAAATATTACTTTTCTTCTTGTATTATTACTTTTTATTTCGATAAATATTACCTTTGAAAAATATTACTTTTATTTACGACAATTGTTACATTGAAATAAATTTGTACTTTTCTTCTTGAAATTATTACTTTTTATCCCGACAAATATTACTTTTGTTTACTGATAATTGCTACATTGAAATAAATTATTACTTCTCTTATCGTAAATTATTACTTTTTATCCCAACAAATATTACTTTTGTTTATGACAATTGTTATATTGAATGAATTATTACTTTTTTCTCATGAATCATTATTTTTTATCACGACAAATATTACTTTTAAAAAATATTGCTTTTGTTTATGAAAATTGTTACATTTAAAAAATATTACTTTTCTTCTTTTGAATATTACTTTTTATCCCGATAAATATTACCTTCGAAAAATAGTACTTTTGTTCTACGACAATTATTACATTAAAAAATATTACTTTTGTTCTCGTGAATTATTACTTTTTTATCTCGATAAATATTACTTTTAAAAAAATATTACTTTTATTTTCTTCTCATTAATTATTACTTTTTATCCCGATAAATATTACTTTTAAAAAATATTACTCCCTCTGTCCCGTTATTCATGTCTCATTTCTTTTGGGCACGGGTATTAAGGAGAAGAATGTTTAAAGGGTAAAAAGATAGTGTAATACCCCGGGTTTTATTATCTCGTTATAATTAAAATTTTATTAATTATTAAAGTTTTGCATTTCTTAATTGCTAATTTTCAATTATAAGATTTATGGCGCGATCCGTTTCTAAAAATTTATTTCAGAAATCGAGTAACCGGATACAGGATTATGGTTTCGGCGCCTGATTAATTTTTCGTTCGAGACCTCGGAATTGAGCAGCGTCTGCATTTCCATTCACTTATTTCTCGATACGAATCTTTTTCCAAAAAGTCAGTTTTTGTCATTTTCGGATATTTTTATCGACCCGTCGCGTCTCGACTGTTTCTTATTTTCGAAAAACGAACCGACATTTCCGACAAATTAAAATATTTCGGATTCAATGGTCTCGACCATTTTCGTCAAAAATATTGTCGTCTAAGAATTTCATTGCTCGTTTTAATTTACGGTTTAAAAATTTAACATCTAGATAAAGTCTATCCTAATATTACCTTTAAATATCTCTTTCTCTCTCTCATTCACCCCCATCTGCCGTCCCATTTCCCCCATAGCAGCAAACACCATAAGCTTTCATTTCTTCATTTCTTCAAGCTTCAAGTTTCGATCACTCTTTCGTCTACCGTCCGATTTTCGATCCGAGTTCGATTTTGACAAGGTAGGAGCTTCTTCTTCATTCCCAACCAAACAAAATTTCATTCTTTCCATCTTTAAATTTTCGAAATTTTTGAAGGATGGTTGGATTGTTGTTCTAGCTTTTGATTAATGTTTATATGATGCTTAGTAATGTTTTTAATAAAGGAATCAAGTTTGAAACCAAGTTTTTCAAAAAAAAAAAAATAAAAAGGACCGAAAATCCTAGAAATGTTAGGCTTTTGATTTTAGCTTTGATTCTTGATAAATTGTTTATAGATTATGCTTCTATGTGATGATATAAGCATGTGATAATTATTTGGGATTTTTCTAAAAATATTTTATTTATTGAATGAATTTGGATTTTTAATTCTTAATTTATCAAAAGGACCGAAATATATATGTACAATAAAGCCATGTATTTGATTTTTAATGAAGAAGATAATGATAGAATTGGAATCTACGTTAAAAATTAAGTGACGTAGAATTTTTCGAATTTTAATACCAAGTTTTGAAATTGAGAGTTTAATTCTGGATTAAGTCGAATTTGGATCAATGAACTCAGTCTTTGGAATCACCATTTGGACCCGGCCAATTTGGATTAACTCGTTTGGACCCGATCATTGGAATTACCAGTTGGACCCGGTCAATTTGGATGCTTCATTGGACCCGGTCAATTTGGAATTACCAATTTGGACCCGGTCGTTGGATTAACTCAGTTTGGAGGTCCGGCCGAATTCGGTTGGACCGATCTCGGTTTGGCCGGCTCGGTTTTCCAGCCAGCTGTGTTTTCCAACCAGCTCAGTTTTCCAGCCAGCTCAGTTTTCCAGCCAGCTCAGTTTTCTAGCCAGCTCAGTTTTCTAGCCAGCTCAGTTTTCCAGCCAGCTCAGTTTTCCAAATAACTCAGTTTTCCAGCTAGCTTGATTTTCCAGACAGCTTGTTTTATCCAGCTGATTTATGATCAACTTGTTTTCAGTTGTTCCTTTCGTAAACTCAAAAGTATATATTAAAGATTAATCAAGTTATCAAGTCTGTTATCGTATGGTTTCCCTCTCGATCTTTTTCTAAGATTTGATTATTTACGATTAAAGGAGGACATCATACATAGAAGAAAGGACGGAAGATTGAAGTTTGGGTTTCCGTTACGTAAACCATTAAGGTGGGCTTTTCTATTATACAAATAAAATGTGGCTATTCGGTTCTTGAATAACTCGAGCTTACATTTTTTTCTTATCACTTTAAAAAGCATGTTTTAAAGTGATTGTCTTGGCATAAAAGAATTTGTTTTGTGAGTTCTATTATGCCTATCTGAGTTGGTTCGCCAACTGGAAATCGATCGGATTCTGAGTTAGCCAAGAGGGTGCTTTCCAGAATTAGTGTACACGGTAGCCGGAGTGTGTGGTACTCTGTTGAGGGGTAGCCAGCCACGGTGAGAAGCGACCGCGGAAGAGTGCATTCTTCCCGGCGTTATTCAGATTTGGTCATATTGAATTAAAAGTAAGAAAATGCTTGCAAGCGATTATGAAAAGAAATTTTAGTAAGCACGGGCCTTTAATGAAAAACCCCGTTGTGTTCTTGTTGAAATGCACGATAAATCCATTAAATCTATTATATGTTTTTGGCATGTGTTCACTAAGTACTTTGTACTTAGCCACGTATATGTTTTTAATTATGCGAGGTTGAGTGACGGAGTGACGGCGGGAGTTGAGTACGTGGTTGTAAATCCTTAATAAAGCTAGTCGAGCCTCGATTTCACATCTTCATATGTGGAGTCAATCTACGTTCTTTTTCCGCTGCAAACACTCTAATATGTTATAACACTTTTTGTTTAAGTATTTTGTACTTGAAACTTGAAACGACTTGTTAGTTCTATTTGAGAAATCCTTCGAGATTGTCTCGCGTTATATTTTCAAAGTTTACTTCTATGTATTTCCTTGATGATTCAAGATTTATCCCTCAGTTATTCATTAATCCCCTTTCTTCCCCGCTTCTTAATTCCAACCCCTAGTCACACCCCGGCTTAGCCGTCCTTCGGGATTTGGGGTTGTGACAGAGTGGTATCAGAGCGTTTCGTTTGCTACGAGCACGAGTCTTCTTTTGAGTAAAAGTTTAGTTCGAACCACTAAACTTGAGAAACTAGTCACGAACTCAACACCCCGTTACGCCGGCTCAACCAATAATAAGGTAAGAAATTTTAAAAGTTCTCGTTCTTTGCAAAAGTTTAAAAACATCTTGAAAATATGTTTTAAATATTATTCTAAGCTTGAATTTAATGCTAGAATTTATCTCCTTGGAATTATATGATCTATAATTTCCGTTTTCAAGAGCATGTCGGATTGAGAACTTAGAAGAATTTTTCTAAGGCATCTTCCCGATTTTTGAGAACTTAGACTTTTAAGAAGCGTTGGTTTCAAAGCAATAAAGAAGAACTCAATCAACGAAGAAATGAAGAAGTAAAGAGAAACGAAAGCAAAAGAGAACGAATGTCACTTGCGTATAAGTGATATGAGCACAGTCATCTTCATTGAAGTTCATTATTCGACGGAACTTCAAGTTGACTTTGCTTTCCATTATAGAGAACCGTTTAGATTTTTGCTGGTCGAATCTAGCTAAGTAAAGTTTAGTTGAGTTCTTCCTTTATTAGAGTTAAGAAACCTCTAAGTATAGAGTTATAAAATTTGAGAATTTTTTTTTTATTTTTGGATTTATATACAATTTTGAGATAATTGCTAAGTGCTTAAGTTAAGTGGTGCTATTTATTGTTTAAGTTGTTTTTGTTTAATACACAGTTTATTCTTTAAGTGCTTTAAGAATCCCTTAAGTTGTGTTAGTTTTTATCCTACCAGTTACTGATTTGTGTTTTGCAAATTCTTCTCTTAGGATGAGTACGGAGTGCTTCTCGAGCTTCTTTAGCAACCGGTTCAAGCCTTCCGTTAGGCCTGAGGTACTTTTGAGGCTGTACCATGACTTCATCCCACGCTCGGGTTGTGACTTTGGACAGTATGTTATAGACTTTCTACACTTCTTGGAAACTGTTAAGCAACTTGGAGTGGACGATAGACAAGCTATGGTGGGTTGTATCGCCATGATGCCCCGAAATGGAAGGGATGGGCGCAAAAACAGTCATGGTTTTTCCTTGTCTTGGTGGGGGCTAACACGGAACCTACGGGTGACTTTTGTACGTTTGCATCCGCTTTGTTGAGACGGTTTGTCACGGTGGGTAGTTGTCCAAGAGTTGAATTTGAGGAGCACGCTTCGTACGAGTCGGCCCGAATGACCTAGTACGGTGGTGACTTTCTTCTGGAGTTCTACCGGAGGAGCGGGGTCGACTGCGGACCTACCCTTTCTTGGGGTTAGACGGGCCGACGAGTTTGCGGTGGACCTTCTGCGGTCCCACTTTACTATGGATTTCTTGAAGATATCACCTCCTCGTACCACTGCACACCTAACCCGGCCCTTAAGCTGAGTGGACCTTGCGAGCTCCCATACCTGTCTTTTTAGACGAGCCGATGGATTCTTGTCGGAGGGCTAGCCTTCTTTGAGGGGATGGCGGCACGGAAGTTGTACTTGGGGCCCGGCGGCTAGCACCGGCCGAGCCACGCCGGGAGTAGCGGGCGACGATGACCGGATCAGCACATACCCGACGCCGAGGTCGAAGGGACCTTGGGAGCAGTTTTCGGCGTAGAGCTAGAGGAGGAAGAGGAACCCGAGGAGTTTCCTTGGTGGTTGGAGCCGGCGAGGGCGGTGAGGAGAATCTTGCGGCGTCTCCGAGAGTCGGACATGGACCCGTCTAGGGCCGGTTAGGCGTGGGAATTAGTTTTTGCTTTTGTAAATAGATGCGGAATGTGTTAGACTTCTTTTGGTGTAAATAGTCGGGAGTTAATGTAAATATAATCCCGAGTCTAGCATCTTTCCCTGTTGTTGACGGCAATGCATCTTGTTAAAGCATCCGTCTTTTAAATTTCTAGAAGCATATTATAGATAGGCGAGATAGCCTAGTACGGACGAGATAAAGTCTAGATCTTTTGGATGTAAGACCTCGTGGAGGCAAATTTTGGTTATTCCAATATATATATATGACCCCATGTGAGGGCTTTTACTCTTATGTTGCAATCTTCTTATATTACATTTTTATGTTTGTCAACTTGAGAAGTTGTACAATCGAAATCCATTTATCTTTGTTCCAGTAATGATTGCCAATCTGTTTAAAGTTGTCATCGAGTATGCCGGTTTGATAAGTTATGTTCTAATAAGTTTCTTTCTAAATCTCGGAATATCTTCAAAATGGAAGGAATTTGAAAATGAAGGAGGAAGAAGAGGACGTGGGAGAGGTAGAGGAAGAGGTAGGGGTAGGGGTAGACCTCGAAGAAGATCGGGGAGCGTCGGGAAGCCCCACCACCACCTCCACCTCCACCACCACATCGCCGTGATATCGAGGATCTATTCCTCAAAGAAATCCACCTACTTTCAATGGATGCGGAAACCCGAGCGATGCGGAGCTTTGGGTAAGAGCTATTGAAAGAATTTTCCGGCTTCTCGGATGTGCTTGATGAGGAGCGTCTTTCTTGCATAGCCTTTCAACTCATTGGACCTGTGACTTACGGTGGGAGGCTCGCAAGAAAATCATTCCGAGAGGAGCATACGGCTCGGTATACCGGAATGAATTCAAAGAGCAACTTGTTTGACAAATATGTGCCAAAGACTTATAGAGCAAAGAAGGAATGCGAATTCTATAATTTGAAACAAGGAAAGATGTACGTGACGGAATATGATGGAATATTACGTGAATTGGCAAGATATGCACCGGATCAAGTTGATACGGATGAGAAAATGGCAAAGAAGTTCCGTTACGGACTAAGACACGAGATTGGAGTGTCGTTAGCCGATCATGGAGGGCGAGCTACAACGAGTCACTAGAGAGAGCTCTAGAGATGGAGGCGGTAATGCGGAAGAAAGACGAGCTCCGATATCCGTGCGGTACAAGCTCAAGCTCGGACTCGAGAACCATTTCAACAATAACTACAAGGGCAAGAGAAAATGGGAAGGCGGAAATAACGGTGGTTACTATCAACACAACAGCCGTCGGGGTAATCGGGGTGGTAATCAACGTGGCTTTCAACGGCCTAATCGAATAGCAATCGAACAATAACAACCTTGGCAAGAGGCCATGGCAAGGAAACAACCGGTCGGGGCAATGGCAAGGGCGGCGAATGCTCCGAATCAAGGAGGCAACGGTCGGGGAAAGGTTGTAATCCCTACTTGCCGTAAGTGTAATAGGGTACATTTCGGCGTACGTCGGTGGGCACCGAAAAGCTGTTTTAGCTGCGGCCAAAAGGGTCACATGAAGAGAGAGTGCCGAGACCACCCCAAGCACTTAGGCCGAACCAATATGGTCAACCCCAACCTGCGAGGGCTATACGGGCGCGGCCGCAACCTCAACAACGGCCACAACGGCGGAATGCTAGGGCCTTTGCCATCGAACAAAAGCCGCCAATTAAGAACAAAGGAAATTTGGCGGTATGGGCAAACTTCTTAACTTTCCCGTAATTATTTTGTTCGATACGGAGCATCACACTCTTTTATTTCTAGTTCTTGTGTCGATAATTTAGATATCATACCGAACGAGCTAGTCATAAAATGAGAGTAACTACGCCATCCGGAGAGATCACAACCACTTCACTTGTTTGCTCTAACCTAGAATTGGAACTAGGAACTTTTAAGGTTATAGCTAACAATTTGAATGTCATGGTAATGCGGGACGTAGATATAATCCTAGGAATGGATTGGTTAGGCGAGAATTATGCTACGATTCTGCGTAATGAGAGAAAAAATTTCTTTTCAATTACCCGAGAGAAGAGCCCACAGAATTTCACGGAATTACAATGGGTAGGAGAGTGCCGGTTATCTCGCCCTTCAAGCTAAGAAGATGATGAAAAAGAAAAGGCGTCGGGCTTTCCTTGTTTACTGAACGGGAAGCCGGAGTCGAAAAGACCATAGGAGATGTGGCGATCGTCGAGAGAATTCGAGGACGTATTTCCGGAAATACTACCGGGGCGCCACAAAATCGACAAGTGGACTTCAACATTGACACGGAGCCGGGTCGGCCCCGATGTCGAAAGCACCATACGAATGGCACCGAAGGAATTACAAGAACTCAAGATACAACTACAAGAGTTGTTGGATCTTGGTTTTATTAGACCAAGTGTTTCACCATGGGGAGCACACTGTTCTATTTGTAAAGAAAAAGGACGGCACAATGAGGATGAGCATAGATTATCGAGAGTTGAACAAGATAACCCTCAAGAATAAATATCCTTTGCCAAGGATAGATGACTGTTTGATCAACTCGAGGGAGCATGTGTGTTTTCAAAAATAGACCTTAGGTCCGGGTATCATCAATTGAAAATCAAACCGGAAGATATACCCAAGACGGCTTTCCGAACACGATATGGCCACTACGAGTTCTTAGTTATGCCATTCGGATTGACTAATGCTCTGCCGGTATTCATGGATCTCATGAATAGAGTTTTTCACCCATACTTAGACAAGTTCGTCTTAGTATTTATTGACGACATTCTCATTTATTCCAAAAATGAGAAAGAGCACGAAGAACACTTGAGAATAGTGTTGGAAACTTTGAGAGCGAAACTATATGCCAAGTTCGGTAAGTGCGAGTTTTGGTGAGTGAAGTGATGTTTCTTGGGCACATTGTGTCGGCGGGAGGTATCAAGGTGGACCTGCTAAAGTGGAAGCGGTACGTGAGCGGAAGTCACCAACCAACCCTAATGAGATTAGGAGCTTTTTAGGTCTAGCCGGATACTATAGAAGATTCATTGAAGGATTTTCTAAGATAGCTAGACCTATGACACAATTACTCGAAAGGAATCAAATATAAGTGGACGGATGAGTGTGAGGCAAATTTCCAAGAACTAAAAGACAAGTTGACTACGGCACCGGTTTTGGCTCTCCCGAAGCAAATAAAGAATATGTGGTGTATACGAGATGCTTCTAAAAATGGACTAGGTTGTGTGCTTGATGCAAGATGGAAAGGTGATAGCCTATGCATCACGACAACTTAGGCCACATGAAGTCAATTACCCCACACATGATGCGGAATTAGCGACCGTTGTGCATTCGTTAAAAATACGGAGACATCACCTATATGGAGTTAGGGTTGAGATTTTTACGGATCATAAGAGTCTAAAATACTTTTTCGAGCAAAAAGAATTGAATATGAGACAAAGAAGATGGCTCGAATTAGTAAAGGATTATATTTGTGGTATCAATTACCATCCGGGCAAAGCTAATGTTGTAGCAGATGCTTTGAGTCGCAAGACTCCAACACACTTAGCTTGTTTCCTTACCGAAGAAGGAGAACTCATTCAAGACTTTGAGAGAATGAGTTTGGAGGTGATCAATTCACCGAAACAATAACTAGTCGTGTTGCAACCCTAGTGGCTATACCGGACTTGCGAGAAAGAATAATAAGTGCTCGGAGGAAAGATGAGGTGTTTGAGAAACTACGTACGAAGGTGAGATCGAGTAACCACAAGCGATTACTGCGAAGCAACGAGATAATGCAATCGAGTTCGATGGAAGACTTTGTATTCCTCATGATGATGAGCGAAAAATGACATCATGAGTGAATCTCATGATACACCTTACCTTTGCTCATCCGGGAAGTACGAAGATGTATCGGGACTTAAAGAGAAAGTTACGGTGGGACGGCTTAAAGCGAGATGTAGCCTCCTTCGTTGAACGATGTACGGCTTGTCGGCAAGTAAAAGCCTTACACCAACGACCTTATGGAAAGTTACAACCGTTGGATATTCCAACATGGAAGTGGGAAGGTATAACAATGGATTTTGTGACCGGTACGCCGAAGTCGAAAAGAGGAAACAACGCAATATGGGTTGTAGTAGACCGTCTCACAAAGTCGGCTCATTTTATACCAATTCCGATTACCTATGGATCGGAGAAATTAGCCCAATTATATGTCCGTGAGATCGTACGTACGCACGGAGTACCAACGTCGATAACATCGGATAGAGATTCAAAATTCACCTCAAGATTTTGGATCGGCTTGCAAAAAGAATTGGGTACCAAACTCGATTTCGGCACGGCTTTTCACCCTCAAACGGACGGTCGGTCTGAAAGAACAATCCAAACACTAGAAGACATGTTGAGAAGCTGTGGTGTTGGATCAAGGTGGGAGCTGGGAAAATGTTTTGCCACTAATCGAATTTGCTTATAATAACAGTTATCAAGCAACAATAGGCATGGCTCCATATGAAGCATTGTATGGAAAGAAATGTAGATCACCGCTTTATTGGGATGAAGTAGGTGAAAGGAAAAATCTAGGGCCAGATTCAGTCGGTGAAATGATAGAGATCATTCGACAGATCCGGCGAGAATAAAGGAAGCCCAAAGTCGACGAAATCTTATGCCGACGTACGTCGATACGAGTTATCATTCGAAATTGGGGATAAGGTTTTCCTCAAGGTTTCTCCGTCTAAGGGAATTATTAGGTTTGGCGTGAAGGGTAAGCTTAGACCCAGATTTATTGGACCTTTTGAGATTTTGGAAAAGATAGGACTCGTTGCTTATAGATTGGCTTTACCGCCAAGTCTAGGGAGTGTTCATAATGTTTTCCATGTCTCTCAATTAAGAAAATATGTGTTCGATCCTAAACACGTGGTTCACCGACAAGACATTGTTCTTAGTCCGGATTTGAGCTATGAAGAAAGACCGCAAGCTATCTTGGACCGAAAGGTACAAGAACTCCGAACCAAGACGATACCGCTTGTAAAAGTTTTATGGAATCACCACGGGCAAGAAGAAGCTACGTGGGAACTAGAAGAAAAGATCTTTGGAAAAATACCACGAGCTTTTTGAAGAAGGTATGCAAATTTCGGGACGAAATTTCTTGTTAGAGGGTAGAATGTAATACCCCGGGTTTTATTATCTCGTTATAATTAAAATTTTATTAATTATTAAAGTTTTGCATTTCTTAATTGCTAATTTTCAATTATAAGATTTATGGCGCGATCCGTTTCTAAAAATTTATTTCAGAAATCGAGTAACCGGATACAGGATTATGGTTTCGGCGCCTGATTAATTTTTCGTTCGAGACCTCGGAATTGAGCAGCGTCTGCATTTCCATTCACTTATTTCTCGATACGAATCTTTTTCCAAAAAGTCAGTTTTTGTCATTTTCGGATATTTTTATCGACCCGTCGCGTCTCGACTGTTTCTTATTTTCGAAAAACGAACCGACATTTCCGACAAATTAAAATATTTCGGATTCAATGGTCTCGACCATTTTCGTCAAAAATATTGTCGTCTAAGAATTTCATTGCTCGTTTTAATTTACGGTTTAAAAATTTAACATCTAGATAAAGTCTATCCTAATATTACCTTTAAATATCTCTTTCTCTCTCTCATTCATCCCCCATCTGCCGTCCCATTTCCCCATAGCAGCAAACACCATAAGCTTTCATTTCTTCATTTCTTCAAGCTTCAAGTTTCGATCACTCTTTCGTCTACCGTCCGATTTTCGATCCGAGTTCGATTTTGACAAGGTAGGAGCTTCTTCTTCATTCCCAACCAAACAAAATTTCATTCTTTCCATCTTTAAATTTTCGAAATTTTTGAAGGATGGTTGGATTGTTGTTCTAGCTTTTGATTAATGTTTATATGATGCTTAGTAATGTTTTTAATAAAGGAATCAAGTTTGAAACCAAGTTTTCCTCAAAAAAAAAAAAATAAAAAGGACCGAAAATCCTAGAAATGTTAGGCTTTTGATTTTAGCTTTGATTCTTGATAAATTGTTTATAGATTATGCTTCTATGTGATGATATAAGCATGTGATAATTATTTGGGATTTTTCTAAAAATATTTTATTTATTGAATGAATTTGGATTTTTAATTCTTAATTTATCAAAAGGACCGAAATATATATGTACAATAAAGCCATGTATTTGATTTTTAATGAAGAAGATAATGATAGAATTGGAATCTACGTTAAAAATTAAGTGACGTAGAATTTTTCAGAATTTTAATACCAAGTTTTGAAATTGAGAGTTTAATTCTTGGATTAAGTCAGCTGGATCCGGCCGGCTTGATTAACTCGAATTTGAACTCGGTCATTGGAATCTTTGGACCCGGCCAGTGGATTAACTTTGGACCCGATCAGTTGGAATTACATGGACCCGATCAATTTGGATTAACTGTTGGACCCGATCAATTTGGAATTACTTTGGACCCGGTCAGTGGATTAACTGTTGGTCCGGCCCGGCTCAGTTTTCCAGCCAGCTCAGTTTTCTAGCCAGCTCAGTTTTCCAGCCAGCTCAGTTTTCTAGCCAGCTCAGTTTTCTAGCCAGCTCAGTTTTCTAGCCAGCTCAGTTTTCCGGCCCGGCTCGGTTTTCCAAATAACTCGGTTTTCCGGCTAGCTTGATTTTCCAGACGGCTTGTTTTATCCGAGTGATTTATGATCAACTTGTTTTCGGTTGTTTCTTTCGTAAACTCAAAAGTATATATTAAAGATTAATCAAGTTATCAAGTACGTTATCGTATGGTTTCCCTCTCGATCTTTTTCTAAGATTTGATTATTTACGATTAAAGGAGGACATCATACATAGAAGAAAGGACGGAAGATTGAAGCTGGGTTTCCGTTCTGTAAACCATTAAGGTGGGCTTTTCTATTATACAAATAAAATGTGGCTATTCAGTTTACTGAATAACTCGAGCTTCTGTTTTTCTTATCACTTTAAAAAGCATGTTTTAAAGTGATTGTCTTGGCATAAAAGAATTTGTTTTGTGAGTTCTATTATTCCTATACGAGTTGGTTCGCCAGCGGAAATCGATCGGATTACGAGTTAGCCAAGAGGGTGCTTTCCGGAATTAGTGTACACGGTAGCCGGAGTGTGTGGTACTCTGTTGAGGGTAGCCGGCCACGGTGAGAAGCGACCGCGGAAGAGTGCATTCTTCCCGGCGTTATTCGGATTTGGTCATATTGAATTAAAAGTAAGAAAATGCTTGCAAGCGATTATGAAAAGAAATTTTAGTAAGCACGGGCCTTTAATGAAAAACCCCGTTGTGTTACTGTTGAAATGCCTGATAAATCCATTAAATCTATTATATGTTTTTGGCATGTGTTCACTAAGTACTTTGTACTTAGCCCTGTATATGTTTTTAATTATGCAGGTTGAGTGACGGGTGACGGCGGGAGTTGAGTACGTGGTTGTAAATCCTTAATAAAGCTAGTCGAGCCTCGATTTCACATCTTCATATGTGGAGTCAATCTACGTTCTTTTTCCGCTGCAAACACTCTAATATGTTATAACACTTTTTGTTTAAGTATTTTGTACTTGAAACTTGAAACGACTTGTTAGTTCTATTTGAGAAATCCTTCGAGATTGTCTCGCGTTATATTTTCAAAGTTTACTTCTATGTATTTCCTTGATGATTCAAGATTTATCCCTCAGTTATTCATTAATCCCCTTTCTTCCCCGCTTCTTAATTCCAACCCCTAGTCACACCCCGGCTTAGCCGTCCTTCGGGATTTGGGGTTGTGACAGATAGAAAGTGGTGGAGCCCACAACTTTTTGTGAGATAAGCATGTTTCCTTATATGGAAACAGGACAAGAATAACAGGACAACCCAAAAAGGAATACAAGACAAGGAATAATGGGACGGAGGGAGTACTTTTGTTTATGAAAATTGTTACATTGAAAAAAAATATTACTTTTCTTCTTGTGAATTATTACTTTTTATCTCGATAAATATTACCTTTGAAAAATATTACTTTTGTTTACGATAATTATTACATTGAAAAAATATTACTTTTATTCTCGTGAATTATTACTTTTTATCTCGATAAATATTACTTTTATTCACCACAATTGTTATATTGAAAAATAAATAATATGTACATTATGCTTTTAGATTAATTAAGTAAAAAATAAAAGAAGAAAAGAAGAATATATGTTAATTTTGCTTGTTAGATTAATTAAGAAAAATTAAAATAAAATTATTAAAAAATAAAAAAATTAGTATAATGTTACTTTGAAAAAAACATTACTTTTTTACAGAAATTGTTATTTTTTATCACGACAAATGTTACTTTGAAAAATATTACTTTTATTTACGACAATTGTTACATGTAAAATATTACTTTAATTTGTTAACTGCAATTGTTACATTTAGATGAATTATATTTTAAGATTTTTTAAAAATAAAAAAAGTGAAAACTAGAAAAATAAATAAAAGTAAAAGAAAGGGAGAAAGATTTATATTTTAATATTTCTAAAAAAAAGTGTAAACTAAAAAGAAATAGTGAAAGAAAGGGGAAAAAAATCGAAACATGTGCCTTGGTAGTTTTGATCACAGGACCTTTTTGAGAGAGAAGGAGTGGCAAGCGCCTTTGCCAACCACTAGGCTGGCAATATCTATTTTTTGTTTTGCGGTATTATGTGTATATATAATGTATCTTAAGCGGGTCGACCCGGATCCGGTCTCTTATTAGGGACCGGTCTCACGGGAGACCAACCCATAATTAAATATATTATTTCCAAAAATGGAATAAAAATAATTGAAAATGAAAGTTACTATAAACGTCAAGTCGAGCTTGTTTTTATATATTATAAAGATTACAATTACATTAATTTGGTGGGAAAACGACTTTTAATTAAGAAAGTGGAACGTTTATTGCCAGTTGCCACTTGAACAATTAAACTGTTCATCCATGCAAGATCACGTGTATTTTCTAATGCGAAAGTATCCTTCAAAATTAAATAAACAAATAGGGATTAATTGGTTATTATAAGAACACGTCAGTAATGATCTATCCACTTATTAACCAATAGCATCATCATTCCATACACTCCATTCCTCCTAATATTTTGTCCAATATTTCTAATATTTGGTCCAATATTTTATTTATGAGTGTCCCAAACTATACGGTCCTATTACACATTTAATACTAATTTCATAGTATTGGAAAACAACATATATGCTACATTAAATTAATTATTGTTAGTCTCAAACTTCATTATACAAGAATAATTTATCTATCTGGGAAGTTTAGTCGAATAACTCGTTTCCTAAGATAATTACAAATATCTAACATGCAATTTAAGCATATGGAAATTAATAAATAGATGGACTACTCTTGGCTTATAATCATCTTGGGCCGAACCAAGTTTGTGTATTTTCAAGCTCAAGGTTCACTCATTTATTATGGAATTGAGTTCAAATTTTATTTACTGAATATATACTTCTTAGCTCACGAGTTTAATTGAGCCTCAACAAGCTACCTCATTTGAGGAGTTGAAGACCAAACTTAAATATCTGAGGAGCTTCACCAATATTCATTAATTATGCTATGGTGGAAACCATTTTAAAAAAGTATCGAAGTGATTTAATTGGAAGCGAGCATAGATCTAACGTCTAATGGGTATGAAAATATGGTCAATATTTTTACTTGTCTTTAGAAAAATCATAAACGTGTTTGTTTAGTCTGATTAAATCCCTGAATACAGGATATTGTGTTATATATTTATATAATCACTAAATAAATCTGAGCTCAAAAATTTATTTTATTTTATTTTTAATTAATCAGGAGTTAGAAAGAATGAGATCTGTATCTACATTTCTCGCTCTTACAAAAATTGTGCTATTCGCTTACGTGTGTTAGTTTAGTGGTAGAATGGTTAATGTCTGAGGCCAAAGGTTTCGGGTTGAAGTCCACCGTCACTCGTCCTTTAAAATTTCTTGTAGAACATTTTTTTAAAAAAATGTGCTATTCGAGTTCAACCAAGTTTAATATTATCAAATTACAGATACGAATCCAGACCTATTGTTGTGTTGCTAAAGAGAACAAATACCAATTTCATTGCCAATTACACTGGGATAATTGGTCAAAATATCTGAGGGTATCCCGAAATTTAAATAAACTTGCATTTCTAAGTTTTTTTTTATAGATACAAGTTGTATTATCAAAGTGCAAATTCATAATATTACAAATAATTGTATATAAATCATAATATTATCACAATATATACTAACAAAACTAGTATAAACTAGACACACAATGGGAAGACAACTCACAGTCACACACCTTAGTGGGATTTAAATTATAGGCCTCTTGCTTAAGGACAGACTTATGGTGCCTCACATTTATCACTTGGGCTAGGTTTCATTAATTGACAACTTACAATTCAAGTTGAACATATATGTAGCCTATGAGGCCTAGCCCAAGTGGTAAAGCTAAAGCATCAAAGTCTCTCCTTAACGAGAGATTTTTGGTTCAAGTATCACCAAAGTGTGGGTTATTTACTAGTTTATACTACTCTCTCCATCCCCCAAAAGTGTGGTGTGAGAGTGCGGCACGGGTTTTAAGAAATTGTTTGTTAGATATATTTTGAGTGAAGTAAGGGGCTGATGCAGAGGCATCGATCCAGCCCCTGGGTAAGTGAGGAGGACTCACTTGGCTGCGGTAAACTTGAAGAGGACGTCCCATATCGGTTGGATATGCAAAGCTGTTGATGTTTAAATAGTGTGGGCAATCCTTCTCTCTTAACCATGATTTTGAAGCGAAGTTAAGCCCAACTATTGACAGCCTGCATTAGTTTTTTTTTTTTTTCTCAATAACTATGTGGCTGTATTTAGAGAAGTTTCTTTAAGAGTTTGGAACTTCATTATGCATCTATCTTGTTTTCATTTGCTAAAGAATTCGATAATTAGGTTGAAATTAGATGTCTTCAAAAGTTGTAAAATTGTAAGGTTAGAGTATTGGAGTCATCGAACTCTCTAGGCTCGGAGACTTATAGATGATAAGGATGAATTTAAATTCAAATGCAAATTATGTATGCGACGACATTTCTTTTAGAAATAAAAAAACAATTCAAAACACTAATCTAAATTTAAGGGGAAAAAATCCTCATCCTTTAATCATTAGCACGTGATATCTACGTGGTTGCTATCTCATCCCCAATTTGAATAGAAAAATAACAAACAATTTTGTTTGATATGGTTGGCACGAAAGGATAGAAAGAATATAATTGTGTAAAAGTAGAAAAAAATAAAGAAACTAAAACCCAAATAAAAATGTGTTAATATAGTGAATCAATGCAAGTGGGATTCTCCAATTCCATGTACCTTGGAAGAGAGAGAGAGAGGGGGGTAGGTTCGATGCTGCATCCACCTTCATTGAGTGAGCCCATCTTACACCATCCACGTGTAATCCACTATAAGAAACAAAAAAAAAAATTCTTTTTTCATAATTTCTTAATCCAATTTTCTTTATCTTTTTCCCCTAATTTCCCAACCCATTTTCTCCCTAATTCTGTAACCACGGTTGGTGAACTGAGAGACGTGGCAGAGACGTGGCGGAGACGTGGCTGAGGACGAGGATGAGCAAACGTGAAATGATGTGTCGCCGGACGAAAACAACGGACTGCTATCCAGTTTGTCCAAAGCATAAGATCCATGGACCTGAAGGCGTCGGACATGGTGAATCTCATTTCCGAAATCGACTTAAAGATCCGAAGGTCATTTTGCTCAGGATTGATGTACCAGGTTTCTTTGTTTCTCTCCCTTTTTTTTGAAATGAAATTAAGAGAATGGAGATGGGTTTTCAAAGTTAAATTTTTTGGAATCTCGATTTTTTGTATTAATCGATAAATCTGTTCTAAATCAGATAATTTTTCACCTTCCAGTATTTGACGAATTCTTAATTAAGTACAGCTGGTAGGAATATTGGTATAGATATGCATAGTTAATGATTTCTGCTTCTGATTTCTTGATTTTTTTTTTCTAATTATTTCCTTTTCCAAGGTGTGATTAATTTCTTTCGTGTTGATATGTAGTAAGGCTTTCTTGTGACTACATTTCGGACGCTTAACTAATTTACTGGTTTGTTTTCTCTGTTTTCTGGTGGAGAACCATTAATGTTCTCCCCTTTTCTTTTTACATATGCACTTATGTAGGGTCGGTTCTATTGATTATCAACTCTCTTATATAAGTTTTTTAACTGTGTCGATTCCACTTGTCTGTGCAACGAAGCTACTAATATAAAATGATCACATTGAACAAATGTATTGTTTCCATATATTTTCTGATGAGTATATTCAATCATTCTTGTTTCACTAGAGTGATAGAAATCCATTTTCCCAGCTATTCAAAGTGGAATTGCATCGACGAAATTTATTGCATTGGGCTGGATAACATTTTGTCCATGTATTTTGTATGGTGCATCTCTCAGTACTTTCCACTTTCTAAGGCCTGAAGGGTGAAAAGGGAGAAAACTAGTTACGTTTTGCTTTTTTGATTTAAGATACTTCTTATTTAGATAGAAGCTACTTTGTCAAGTGAACATAATCGGTCTCACGATGTGGTGTTGTCTCGTGTCCTTGTTTTGTTTCCTTCATTCATATTTGAGAATGAATCTTTTTTCTCTACCTTATTCTGTGTCCATTATAATGTTGTTGAAACTATACTTTCTATATTTTGTATTGTGTCTGTCAAAAGCTTATTTTATAAACCTAACTTACCGTCTCGTTATTTTCTTTCATGAATTATCTCTAAACGAGAGCGTGTGCCAGTTTATATAGATAGGTTTTCAATCTTGCATTTCTGATTTTAGGATGTCTTGCATTCTTTCAATAATTATTCTTTCAATATCAGCACCTCTCCCGGGACGCTTAATTTGCTTTGTTTTTATCATTAGTTCTTGCTTAGTGTTGCTTCTACTGCAAGGTCTCAAAATCTTAAGCTCAGCACGTTGTATAAAACATTTTGCTATGTGTCACCTTCATGCCTCACAAAATTATTAGGTTGATATTAATTGTTGCTTCATTACCTTCCATGAACACATAATGAAAAATAAGTTACTTTTGTTTTACTGATAGCTTCTTATGAATTTGCACATTTTGATTTAGATGATAATTAACTAATTGACAAATTTATGTGGATACATGATTAATTTCTTTCGTATTACCCACCAATAGAAGATGAAAATAATATACCTATGAATGATATAAAGAACCAGTAATGATGCCTAAATATAGAGAAATATGTCTACAAGTGTGTTAATTTAAATGAAATTTTCTCATTACAGATACTACAAGCGTATGGATTTTGATTTGAATGTCGCATTGGGGTTGCATGACTTTGAAGAATGTGATGTTGAAAATGGCACACGTAGTCCCTTACGCTTAGACAATGTAGTAGCAGACAAAGATGTAGATAATGGACGGCAAATCCCGAAAAATCTACCGCACTTAGAAAGCTTGGATTCTAGCCATGATGAAAAACTGGAACAAAGCAATAATGAAGAGTGTGTACATGAACATTCTGGCGCACAATACTCTGATGGCCCGAGTCGTGATCACGCAGAAGATTATAATAATTTCGAGTTTATGTCCAAAATTGAGAAGAAGTTGGCTGTAGGGTCTATTATGGGTGATGTTGAGCAACTTTACCTATTATATTGTGAGTATGCACAGTGTAAGGGATTTAGTGTTAGGCGTGGCGAACAACGTTATATTGGTAGGACCACGGAACTACGTTGGAAAGAATTCAAATGCTCTTGTGCCGGACATCCTGATTGTAAAAGATCGAAAGGTCGGGTTGCAGCATACAAGAAGTTGATTACAAGAACTGATTGTAAAGCGAAGATTAGAGTATCTAGAGTAATCGGCGGTCCATGGAGAATAACGTTGTTTGAAACGTTTCACAACCATGCCCTGGTTTCAATTGATCAGACATATTTATTGAGATCCTCACGTAATTTATCATATGCTAAACAATCTGTTTTACAAGGTCTGCATTCAGTAGGGATTTGTGTGAGTCAAGCTTGTGATTTTATGGAGAGAGAATGTGGTGGCCCACAAAATGTGGGTTTCACTAGGAAAGATGCATATGATCATATCCGACGCATGAAAAGGTCAACAACAATCGAGAATGGAGATGCAAATGCACTTCTCGACTATTTCATTACCAAGTCCAACACAGAAACTTCTTTCTTTTGGAAAGTTGAACGAGATGATGAAGGATGTCTCATGAATTTTTTCTTCCGAGATTCTCAATGTGCTCATGATTTCGCTGCTTTTGGTGATATATTATCTCTCGACACTACTTATCGCACCAACGGTACCGCTTGATTTGTGCTCCTTTTATAGGTATCAATCACCACGGTAGTAATGTGATGTTTGGAATGGCATTTCGTCCAATGAGACTACAAGATCTTTTGAGTGGTTGTTCGATGCATTTCTTGAATCTATGGGTGGCAAGCAGCCAAAGGTTATATATTCCGATCAATGTAAGGCCATGATGAATGCCATTGACACGAAGTTTACTAATGCAAAACATCGTTTATGTCAATGGCATATCAATCGAAATGCTCTATCACACTTTGGACACTTAAACGGAAATCCGAGTTTCAAAAGTAAGTGGTATACATGCATGAATCATGTGGAGAATGAGGATGAGTTTGATGAACTATGGGAACAAATGATCCAAGAACACGATTTAAGTGATCACCCATGGTTTATTGGAATGTACGAGCTTCGTCAGAAATGGGCTGATGTTTTCACTCGTGGTATATTCACGGCAGGTCTAAAAGCCACTTCGAGGAGTGAAGTGACCAATAAGGTGCTGAAGGCTTTTGGTGGATCGCGTGGATCATTGTACGACTTCGTTTGTCGGTACGAACAAATACAAATTAGATGGCGTTTGAAGGAAGAGTCAGAGGACACGTTCTGCTTATGGTTGCCGGGTCAGTTCGTAAGTAATAATGCACTACTGACTCATGCAGCAACTGTTTACACACGGTCAGTTTTCAAATCATTTGAGTTTGAAGTAACAGAATCTCTCAATGTTGTCGTTGACAACGAGCATCGTGACTTGGGCGATAGTAATTTGGAGTACGAGGCACTCACGTGCAAACAAAGTTCTCGTAAGAGAAAAGTTGTTTTTAATAAGATTACAAAGCATGCTTCTTGTACTTGCGGTATGTGGGAGAGCGAGGGATTTTTTTGTCGGCATATACTCAAAGTCTACTACATGAGGAACGTTGAGGCAATTCCTGAAGCATTCATACTGAAAAGATGGACTAAAAAAGCAAAAAATGTAATTAATTCTGGAGTCACTGTCAATAACATTTCCGGGATCTTACCGCATGTGACGTTTGTGAATAATTTGATGAGAAAAGTAAACGACATAGCATGTTTGGCTAAAGATTGTGTCGAAGCAGAGGAGTTAATTCAAAAACAAGTGGATGCCCTCCTGCAAGCTGTGTTAGCTATCGTAGGTGATACTGCCAATGTTGGCAAGCAAAAGAGCAGAGCTAAGGATTGCGAAAAGTTCCGTGATCCAAAGACGTTGAGAGAAAGAGGTTTTGTGAATGCGCGGTTGAGTCGTCATTGGGAAACAAACAAGAGAAAAGGGAAAAAGAAGCAGATAGCACCATCAAAGCGTAAGTACTACCCTTTTAAACATATTAATATTTATTTGTTTATTTATTTCAGCATAATCTACAATGCCTGATTACTAACTTGTATGTGTTGGTAGCAAGGAAACGAACTAAGGTTCAAGCAGGTTCGTCGAACACCCATGCCACAATCAATTTTATGGATCCACATGTATGTACGGAGACGCATGATCCATCTATACATTAGTGAAGAGAAGATAGAGAGTGGTCTCCGTTTCGGCGAGGTAAATTGCTAATTTGAACTGTTTTGCTTACTTTGGATGGTTGAGCTGAAGTATATTCTTGACCTTCATGTTGTCAATGTCATTTAGTTTTTTGGAACTTAATTAACGTCCTAATTAATTGACCGAGTTGCTTAATTTATGATGGCAGTTGCTTAATTTGTGATGGCTGATGATATCAAATTATGATTTTGGTTGTTTGTAGATTTCATCTTAAGAACCTATTTGCATGTCAAGGGAAAGATCACGAACCGCAGTTCTAGCCAAGGTAGGATACCCTGCTTTTATGCATATACTTTTCTTTCATTTGAAATTAATAAGTTTTTAGCTTCATTATTTTCCACAGAAGTCTAGGAAGGATATTAATTTCATTAATTAATCTACACTTTATCTTTTGCAATTGATTTGTTTGCAGCAAGTTTATTTTTGGCATGGAGGTGGAGCAGAATGACACAGGTCGAAAAACCGAATACTTGAGTGAACGATGGTGTTGGTTTTGTTGTCTTCAAATAGAGTAACATTGTTCTTGCTGATGATTTATTTCCTCTTTTTATAGAACAATGGTGATTATTGTGTTGCTATTTGCTTCCTGCTATCCTTTGGACATTCTGTTGGCAAACAATTCGAGGTTTTGATTAGTTATTGTAATGTTGTTGTCTTTGCCTTCATCATCGTATTCGGTAAAAAAACATCTTTGCGTGTGTTAACATATGTGATGACAGGATTTTACTTAAAAAAAAAAAAAAATATATGTGATGACAGGGTGTTTAAATATACAAACCATGAAAAGAAAACTGGAAAACAGGCTGTTTTTAGTTTTTTTACCTCCAAAACGAAAAACAGGCGGTGGATTGGTTTTGTTAATTTTTGGCATTGGCGGGTGCTGCGAGACCATAAGAACTCATTCTCTCCAATTAAGCAAAAATAGAAGTATGATTTTTTTTTTAGATGAATACACGATTACGTATATATGAATTAGCATTCGATAATTAGGAATGACAATGGATCGGGTATACTAATTTATTATGTATTTTCTAAATCTAAATTTATTTAGAATTTTTCTACATGTTCGTCCTAACCTCGGTTAAAATAGTGACTTTACTGTACATACTCGTCTCAAATCTGTTGGGTAATATTCGATAAAACTATCAACACTACAAGTAATTAATTAATTAAAATTAGTAAAAATCCTTCTTTCTATGTTTCAACCGTCTCGTTGGTTTATGCTAAATTACTCGATAAAAATCTAAACAACGTTAATATTAATTAAAATTAGTAAAAATTCCTTTTTTTTAAGTATATTTGAACCATCTCGTTGGTTCATGCTAAATCAATATCTCTAATCTTTGCCAAAATGCCGAAAAAAATTAAACAAATTAATATTGACAACTTAATAATTGATCAAATTAAAATTATCAATAAAAATAAAACTATTTTAATTCAGTTTCATATATTCTAATTCTAATTTAATAATTTTTATTTTATTAAATTCTTCTATTATCTATATTAAAATAATAACAATTTCGGAATGCATTTTTATAAACCCTTATTTTATACATTCTTAATTCATATATAATAATCTATAGAAAATTTGTAAATGAAAATCCCTATGAAGACTAAATAAATATATTTAATCAACATGTCTATATGGAATCCTTTTTATTTTTCATTCATACGATTAGTGCTTTCTATAAAATATATACATTGAATTAAATATGGGATAAATAGCTAAAGAAAAGAAAAACTTGAAGATGTAAATGTATTTTTTTCAGCATTTTGGCAAAGATTAGAGATATCGATTTAACATGAACTAACGAGACGATTCAAATATACTTAAAAAGAATGATTTTTACTAATTTTAATTAATTTTACTTGGAGTGTTCATATTTTTATCAAGTATTACTCAACGGATTTGAGACGCGTATGTACAGTAAAGTCACTATTTTAACCTATATTAGGACGAACATGTAGAAAAATTCTAAACAAATTTAGATTTAGAAAATACATAATGAATGATTATACCCGATCCATTGTCAATCCTAATAATAAATTTAGATACATGAAATAAAATTAATTTTTTAAGTTTGATTAATAATTAATACGAATAATATCACAACTTTTAAATAAGATATAAAATTATTTTTAAAATGTATACAAGTAAATTAAAACATAAAGTTATTTCCTGTCGAGTCTCGACGGACTACTTACTAGTTTCTCATCAAATTAAAATTGAGTTCTATCGATTTATCTCATCAACCTAAATTTAATACACTATTTATACACACACACAAATGACAAATATATACATTTAAGACGGGGATACAAATTATAATAGTAGTATATTTTTTAATAAATAAGTTTAGTTTAATTAAGTACTCCATCCGTTCCATTGATAACGTCTTATTTTTTTTTCGTCTGTCTCATTAATAATGTCTCTTACCTTTAATAATTGCATAAAAATATACGATACGATATTTATGCGGGGACAAATATTTTTTCCAAATATAACAATTATTCGGGGACGGAGTGAGTATTTTTTTTTTTTAAATTGCAAAATATTAACCTCCTTATCACCCATTTAGAAATACACCTCATCAAATACATAATTTATGCAGTACAAGTGTAAAATTATCTTGTTTTACGAGCTAGTTTCGAGGCCATGCAAATGCAATCATTCATGCTTGTCAGCAGCACCTCTTCCTCTTCCTTACCTTGCTTGCGCGAGTGAATAAATTCTTTTTTGGTGAAAGGAACCGCCGGAGTCCCGGACAAAGATATAAGGCGGTTAATCAAGGTAGGTCTTATCTTCTTCCATTTCTTTAAATTTAATTATAAATACTCGCAATAAGAACTCAAAAAGTAGAGGTTTAATTCAAATCAAACAACAGTTCAATGTGAAGAAAAAATGGAAGGCGAGCCAACCACAAAATGGAACCAAGGAGAACCGAGCACAAAGTCGATAAAAGGTTTTGCAATTGAAGTTCATTAATGCGCAATTATTAGGTAAACTGAAGTGTTTTTAATATAAAATATACATATTTAATTGTACATAATTCACATGCAGGTGGAGATATATGGGCTAGATGCTACATTTACCGGATTCTGAAAAAATTAAAGGCCGACTTGGATGCAATCAACATGGCTAGATTTAAAGAGTCATGCTTTGGAAGATTGCTCGATATGCCGTTCATGCTGTTCCAAGGACAACTTGTCCTCAGTTTAATGTTGCGGATGCAAGTGGATGATAATTCACAGGGACCGTTGAAGTTTTTGTTAAGTGATGAAGGAGCTGAATTTGGGCACAGAGATTTCTTCGTCATGACAGGCCTTTCATTTGGTCCGACGGTAGATGCCCCAACATCATCGCAGATTCATCAAACAGTGTTCGGTTCCAGGTTATCTATTAGTTTGGCAGAAGTGGATATTGCGTTCGAAAGAACGTGTGATGCCACAAAAGGGTCCGGGGATCTTACATACAAGCTTGCCCTATTGTGGTTCGTCTATGGTATTCTTTTTGCAAGGGATTATTCTAAGAAAAAGATAGACCTGAAATACATGCATCTCGTAGATGACCTTCCAAGATTCAACTCATATCCATGGGGCCGAGATGCATATGAATTCTTGGTTACTGGGTTTTACAAATCTCATCGACGATTGATGGGTAATAACAGCGACACTCCGGGATTAGATGTGTACGGATTCAGTTTTGTCTTACAATCATGGGCCTGTGAAGTTTTTCCGGAAGTGCGAAGTTATTGTGGTGTGAGAGTTAACGGTTACGCTGCTCTGTGGCCTAGGATGTTACGTTGGTCAACGCCAAGGAAATCATATTTCTATCATTTAGCCGGCATCTTCAGTGACCCGAGATCAATAAAAATGGTTCTATATTTTCCTTAGAGTTAATACTTTAATTTGATAATATTATTAATTTTTGGAATAACTTTTGGTCTATTCTTGTTAATTGAATCAATCAGGAAAAGATCATCTTAACAGAGATGGAAGAAAACTTGTTGCGGGGTGTTCATATCCCTGTTTGGAAGCCTAGCCCATATCCCCTGCTTTTTCAAGGTCCCAGTTCGAATGTACCAGTTGGTGCAAAGCGAAAATTGAATTATGATATGGACGACACCTCCAAAACCAAGTTTGCACACACCAACAAGAGAGTCATTTTTTCTCCGAGTGAAGTGAAGGCATCACAAGCACCCACTTCATGTAATCCAACAATAACTTCTTGTCAACCATCATCGAGAGGACATATTCCACGAAAAGCTAAAAGGAAGATGACAATGCAAAGACTAGAGGTTAGTGCAGTCATTTATCTTTCACTAGTGTACTTGATTGATATGTTCATTAATGGCCATATTTAAAATATTACTTCTGATATAGGTATTGTGTGCAAAGCATTACTTGTGATATGTTGATTAGTGGCATCATGGTGCTATATTTTTTTACATGTGGAATTTATATTTTGGGACAAACACATATGGTGCACAAAAGTATATTGATTGTGAGGATTGAAAAAATGAGAGGAACTACGTGCATGATTCTGTTTTTAATTTTTAAATATACATTTGATGAAAAACTAACTGTATTAGAGATGCAAGCTATTTACTTGATGAGTTTGATAATGCATATCATTAAAATTTGTTTTCTTAATTTCGGCAGCATGAAGGTAAATGTTGTGCCTTGGAGTGTTATGGAGTACTGCTCCGAATGGAAGAGATGATTAGATCTATATTCCAACGCTGTTGTAATTCGGAATCAGGTGTGGAAATGAACTATACAATGTCGTCAATACGCTCCCATGCACCGAATTATCCACAACAAGTGCAAGTCAACAATTACTGTGGGTCTGAATTTCAAGATCTACAATGGCATGAAGCTTTATTTGTGAAATGTCATGAACCATCTTGGAAATATGAGAAAGGCATAGACGTTCCTGCATTTATCAATGAACCTGGTGGTTTAGAAACTGATTGCGCCACGATGAACACACCGAGCACTTGGCTTCAAGACATGGAACAAGTATCTGACTTGCACGTACAGAGTTTAATAGCAAATATGGCCACGTTCAACCACGCGTACGAGAATGTGGATACAATGTCAACAAGTGAAGACATTAAGAAAGGAAAGCGATTACTATCCCGATGTAATAGGGACACATTGGTGGTTGTCAACTGATCCTAGGATCGCACAACATCAAAATATACGAGAATGAGGTTGGAGTAGTTGAAAATCACGAACCAACACAAGAGCAACATATGCGAGAATGAGGTTGGAGTAGTTGAGAATCACAAACCGGCACAAGAGCAACATATGCGGAATGAGGTTGGAGTAGTTGAGAATCACAAACCACCACAAGAGCAACATATGCGAATCTGGTTGGAGGAATTGATAACAACGCACCAATGTTCAATCCGATGAAGGATTACCTGCAAGACTGGTTAGAAAGTTTAAGCAATGGTATGAGGATGCAGCTAATGGCGACAAGTGAGTAGAATTGTGTCGGTCTTTTACATGAATAATGTTAAACCACAATTCACTTATTGTCATTACAAATTAATGAAAATGACTAATACATGTCACTTGTTTCTTTGCAGCCTTGGTCTAATACGGGTGCCCTTATCTTTCATGGAGGAAATATCATGGGGGTGGTTCCGAGTACTATATTGTCGGACCTTATGGTTAACTGACGAGGTATTTTGTTTTTATTTCGTTGATGGTAATTACAAATTAAGATATTGAATGTTGTTTAAAAAAATATTAATGACAAAAGTTTTATTTATTCCGCGCAGCACTGTGATGTTTTACTCAATCTATTAAGTTTAAAGACCAAGATTAAACCACGTATGTTCTTACCGGGCTGGACTTGGTTGGATAGTTTTTGTTGGGTAAAAATATTTTCTCATCATAATTAATCATTTTAATTTGTTATTTGTTAATTTCATTTAACTCGCGATGCATTTCTTTAATTAACGTTATGTTTATATATATATATATATATATATATATATATATATTCGATCTAAAGTGCTTCATCAAAGCTTTGAAGATGTGTCGCCATTCATGAAACAATACGTAGAAGGGGTTCATCCAAGAGAAGGGGCCTTGCCATGGAAAAAAGCAACAAATATATTTGGGATTGCGCATGTAATGCAAAACCATTGGGTTGCTTACGAAGTTGATTTGAACTCTCAGATCATAACAGTGTACGACTCCATGTCATGCAACGAGAAGTGGGAGATGGTGAAGGCTGATTTTGCCAAGTTTAGGTGTTTCATTCCATGGATGTGCTTACAAGCAGGTGTGATGGAGTATAAAGGAGTGACCACTTTTAATGCCGAGTGGGATGTAGTGCAATACCAACACCCACCTCAACAATCAAATTGTTCGGACTGTGGAATAATGGCTGTTAAAATGATTGAGTGTCTTGTGTCTGGTTATCCCTTGGACTGCATAAACCCTGAACGATGTGGTTATTTTCGAGAAGTTTACTGTGCACAGCTTTTCAATGCCGGCCAGCAGTTGTTGATTTAATGTTGGTAGTTTTATTTTGTATTAGGAGAATGTATGGATTCCAACATATTTGTTTTGGCATTTTGTACGCTAATATCTATCACAGTAGCACAACATGTGTTTTTTCATTTTGTACTATGTTGTGGTATCCCCTATTTTGTAATGAAGTATTATGTACGGAGTTGTCTATTTAAATATATGAATGTGATGTTGCTTGTGTAGACTTGTGATTGTGAACTTTCCGTATAGTAACTACGAGAATGAAGAATGAACAAGAGGGAAGTAATAACTGCAATATTCAGAAACTTTGCAACTCCATTCGGAAAATTTGTTATTTGCAAGATGTCTTCTTCATCTTTAACCTCTTGGTGCTGATGGTTCCTTGCAACATTTATTTTCCTACAGTCATGCTGCTCCATTTGCTACTGTGGGTGCCATATTTTTAGTACAATCGGGCTATTAACATTGGTTATTTGGGTTGCTGCTACATTCAAGTTGTCTTCTTTGCAGCTAAGCCTTGAGTCTGTTTCGCTGCTGCTGGTCTGAACTCGTGGCTGTGTGTGATGATTGTAGCTTGTTGTGAAGCTTGGAGCTTCGGGGGGAGGATGGCTATGGTTGGAATTGGGTTTGAGTTTGTTTCACTAGGCTGTTTCTTTAGAAATACCTAGCACCCATTGAACATCTTCCTTACCTCATCTTCCGATTTTGCTCCTCTTTCTGACTTGCTCCGAATTTGTTTAGCTTTATAACACCTTGGTAATTAATCACCATATGTTGTCTCATGAAATACTCCCCTAGTCTTTGCCATGTGCAAGACCATACTCCCCTCGGGTATACTCGAGTTCAGATTGTATTTATCGCTCTCTTTTAATATTATTCGTAATTTCGACTAAAAAAATAGAAGGAATCTTCGATGTATAAATGAAGCACACCAAGTATTTGCTAAAATGTCAGGAAGAGTAGATGGAAATCTGTTGAAACTGTGCTTGAATTCTGAAGCACGCAAGGTGTTTGTAAAAATGCCAAAATGAAGAAAACACCATAAAATAACAGCAAAATATAGAAGTACGACCACTTTAGTGGATGATCATCTCTCATCAATTAGCTTCTGAGATACAAGTGATTCTTATTTTTTTTTCTTTGAAAAAGGGATAGAAGTAATATTAATGTGTAGGTAGTAATCCAAATTTTAGTAAAATTCAAATTTAACAGAAAAATAATAATGTCAATTGACTCTAGTGTTTTGATTGCATTGAAACAATTATTTTGAGTAAGAATATAGTATGAAATGAGTAACATGAATGTGTTTGTACACTAGTGTCTGCATAATATTTTTACCAATATTTTTGTTTGATACAAAATAACTGCACATTAGTGGATGCACAAAAAGATGGTTGCTCTAATTTTACAGGTCACCACAATACCACAAGAAAGAGTGTTAAACCCTTAAATGTCATCAACAAACTAATAAATACTAGAAGTATTGATGGCAAGTCTAAATTACAAGAACCACTCAATTTCTAATTCCTTGTGTTGGATTCTCTATATTTGAGCTTCTAGCTCCAACTGCACCCTTCTTGCCAATGGTCCTCCCTCTTCTAGTGTTCTTAGTTGGATTCATAAAGTGAACTTTCGCTTTGCTTGGAATCTGCAAAAAAAAAATGGACAAAATCAGCTTGGAGATAATGCTATTTGCATGTATTTGAAATTCTCCAAAACTTTTGCCTTACATTTTTTTTAAGGGAACTTTTGCCTTACATTGAAATAGATGTTTCCAGCTTCCGAAAATTAAATAGCTTCTTAGTTTAAGGTTAACGGACTCTCCTACAGACCTACCCTCTCCCAATCTTTCACCTTTGTCAACATACACTTGCGGAGCCCTAATATCATGATTAAGATTTGTAGGCATATCCATTACATCCTTGTCATCTCTCAATTGTATATAAACCTCAGAATTTTACATGACCAATCACCTCTTCAGTAGCTTTACAGAGAGGATATAGAAGCCACGAGAGTCAAGATTGCAAGCCACTCCAGACATTGCTTCATAAAAAAAACAAATACAAGAATGAAAGGCCAAACTTTCAAAACAATGACTGAATCAAGATCCAAAACACATGACATTGTGAAATTAAACAACTAGGAAATGAAAAACCAGATTACAACCTTTCTCATATCACAAGGAGACCCAGCAAAAGTAAGAGGAAAAACTGACCTTCCCCTGAGGTTCTCACCCCGTAAAACATATTTAGAAACAGACCCTCTTGTGTCCACTTTTTCTATGTTTGTGTTGAGGTCTTCAACATTATTCTTGAAGCTTCTTGATTACATCATTTACACTGAAACATCAATTGGTTATGTATTCAATTGTATGTTTCACACAGTGAAGGTACTTGAACAAGTAACTCTTAAAAAACAGGCCTACAAAGGGTAAGATGGGTATCACATACCTCTAAAATGGAGTCAATCTGCATATTTAAAAAGTTACTACTCAGTGATAATGCAAAACTTACACATTAGCCACTAAAAGAAACAAACATAACCTAACATCTCCACAAACTGTACATTCAGCTGGAATTTGATTGACGCCACCTCCTGGATCTGTCAATGATAGATAGTTTAGATAGAAATCTAGTGTTCACAAGAAAGCCTTACTATATATCAACACGAAAGAAATAAAACATGAATCCACATAAATTTGTCAATTAGTTAATTATCATCTAAATCGAAATGTGCAAATTCATAAGAAGCTATCAGTAAAACAAAAGTAACTTATTTTCCATTATGTCTTCATGGAAGGTAATGAAGCAACAAATAGTACCAACCTAATAATTTTGTGAGGCATGAAGGTGACACACAGCAAAATATTTTATACAACGTGCCGAGCTTAAGATTTTGAGACCTTGCGGTAGAAGCAACACTAAGCAAGAACTAATGATAAAAACGGCAAATTAAGCGTCCTGGAGAGGTGCTGATATTGAAAGAATAATTATTGGAAGAATGCAAGACATCCTAAAATTGAAAATGCAAGATTGAAAATCTATCAATATAAACTGAGACGCGCTCTAGTTTAGAGATAATTGATAAAAGAAAATAACTAGACGGTAAGTTAGGTTTATAAAATAAGCTTTTGACAGACACAATACAAAATATAGAAAGTATAGTTCCAACAACATTATAATGGACACAGAAGAAGGTAGAGAATAAAGATCCATTCTCAAATATGAATGAAGGAAACAAAACAAGGACACGAGACAAAACCACAGTAGACCGATTATGTTCACTTGACAAAGTAGCATCTATCTAAATAAGAAGTATCTCAAATCACAAAAGCAATAAGTAACTAGGTTTCTCCCTTTTCACGCTTCAGGAAGGCAGGGCATTCATGTAGGCAGGGCATTCATGTATCCTTAGAAAGTGGAAATTGCGAGAGATGCATCATACAAAATACATGGACAATAAGTAACTAGTTTTCTCCTAAATGCAATAAATGTCGTCAATACAATTCCACTTTGAATAGCTGGGAAAATGGATTTCTATTACTCTAGCGAAACAAGAACGATTGAATATACTAATCAGAAAATATATGGAAACAATACATTTGTTCTGTGTGATCATTTTATATTAGTAGCTTCGTTACACAATCAATTGGAATCGAAACAGTTTAAAAATACTTATATAAGAGAGTTGATAATCAATAGAACTGATCCCCTACATAAGTGCAAATGTAAAAAGAAAAAGGGAGAACATTAAGGGTTCTCCCCAGGAAAACAGAGAAAACAAACCAGTAAATTAGGTAAACGTCCGAAATGTAGAGGCACAATGCCTTTCCAGAACTCTTTGCAGGTTCAATGTTCACAAGAAAGCCTTACTATATATCAGCACGAAAGAAATTAGTCACACCTTGAAAAAGAAAATAATTAGAAAAAAACCAAGAAATCATAAGCAGAAATCATTAACTATGCATATCTATACCAATATTCCTACGAGCCGTACTTATAAACATAGACCTCAATAATTAAAAGAATACATATTCAAAAATTATAACAGAAACATTGAAATTATATTTTTCTTTTTTAATTATTGTGGGCTATATTGTGTAAATTGGGAACTATGTCCAAAATCACCAATATTATTAACCTCAATTGAAGCTTAATTTGTTTTCGAAGAACTCCATGGCGGCTTTTACGATTTATTATTGTTTTTTTTCATTCTTTCTCTTCTTGCCCTAGTCTCGTCAAATGTTGGAAGGTGAAAAATTCTCTGATTTAGATCAGATTTATCGATAATTAATCGAGATCTCAAAAAATTCAACTTTGAAAACCCATCTCAAAATAAAAAAGAGGGGTGCGAAAGAATCAAAGAAACCTAACCAGTATCATCAATCCAGCTGTACTTAATTAAGAATTCGTCAAATACTGGAAGGTGAAAAATTATCTGATTTAGAACAGATTTATCGATTAATACAAAAAATCGAGATCCCAAAAAATTTAACTTTGAAAACCCATCTCCATTCTCTTAATTTCATTTCAAAAAAAAAAGGGAGAGAAACAAAGAAACCTGGTACATCAATCCTGAGCAAAATGACCTTCGGATCTTTAAGTCGATTTCGGAAATGAGATTCACCATGTCCGACGCCTTCAGGTCCATGGATCTTATACTTTGGACAAACTGGATAGCAGTCCGTTGTTTTCGTCCGGCGACACATCATTTCACGTTTGCTCATCCTTGTCCTCAGCCACGTCTCCGCCACGTCTCTCAGTTCACCAACCGTGGTTACAGAATTAGGGAGAAAATGGGTTGGGAAATTAGGGGAAAATGATAAAGAAAATTGGATTAAGAAATTATGAAAAAAGAAATTTTTTTTTTGTTTCTTATAGTGGATTACACGTGGATGGTGTAAGATGGGCTCACTCAATGAAGGTGGATGCAGCATCGAACCTACCGAGAGAGAGAGGGGTAAATTTGGGCCCAAATCAAGCATTTGGATGGATAGGACACATGACACATGCAATCATAATGTGTTAGTACATTATTTTGTGCAGCTGCTTTCATTTCTGGGCCCACTAATCGGAAAAGGATAAGCCACCTTCGATTTCCATTTTCCAACAAGAAAAAGAAATGGCCATCTCAATCCAGTCCACATTTCCGGAATATAGCATTGCCATTGCCAACTCCACCTTTCTCTCGTTAAATCAAATATCCAAATAGAAATCTCTTTTCTGATTTGCATCAGATGAACAAGATTTACTCGATGCGTATTTTATTTTACACAGAAGTTCGAGTAATGGAGTTACTATCATCATAACAAAAATTCAAATGGTGGCCTAGTCATCTAGTCTATTAGTATATAAATATCATTGCAAGGGGAAGTTGAATGTAATAAGTTTGAATCTTATCAGTATAATTTTAAAAAATCAAAATTAGTTATCTTTTAAATATACATAGGCATCTCCAACCCTCCCTTCTACACAATAAAAGGAATATGTCAGAATATTCCATTTTATTTGTTTTGTTTTAAAAATATGAATAACTTATCTTAATTTATAAAGAATAATAACATTAATTCGTTACATTAATATATGAAATAAGTTTATATTATAAATAAATAAAATTACAAACCTAATAATCGAGTAAAAATGAGATGGGACGAAGATTTAGCCTTATTAAAAAACCCCTCAAATGAGTAAGAAAAAAGTATTTGTTCCTAATTATTACAAATAAAATATAAGCTACACAATAAAATATAGTACTAACTAATTGTATGAATAATTGTATCTACTTCGTTACTTATGCTTCTTTTATGTAATTGGATTTGATTTTAATTTGCCTCGTATATTATGTAATTGTGTTTTGTAAGTAATTCTATGTTACTCCCTCCGTCCCATTATTCTTGTCTTGTATTCCTTTTTGGATTGTCCCGTTATTCTTGTCCTGTTTCCATAAAAGGAAATATGCTTCTCTCACAAAAAGTTATGGGTTCCACCACTTTCTATCTTTTTACCCTTTAAACACCATTCTCCTTAATATCCGTGCCCAAAAAAAATGAGACAAGAATAATGGGACAGAGGTAGTATTTTATTGTTGGTGTAATATTTTTAGAAATATAACTAAAATAAAAAAAGAAAAGATATAACAAAAAAAATAAAGAGAGAAAAAAACAATACAACAAAGAATGAAAGAACAGTATCTGATAAAAAGAACTCTTATTTCAGCTACATTTAAAGCCATATTGTTCAATTCACAAAAAATGCCCTGAATTATAGTGCTAGTTTGGAGGATCTATTTGAAAAAAAATTGGCATTTTGCTCGATTTTAAAGATGGGCTGGAGATGCCTTTAAGCAATAAACCTGATGTTGAAGTTGTTTTTATTTTTATTGTTTTAGTTTATTTTTTTTTATGTTACTCTGTTTTATTTTATTAAATTAATACTTAATTAAATTTAACTTATGGTTAATTAATCTTAATTGGAATTTAGTAAAATGTAATTGGGGATTAACAAATTCTAATTATGATTAATAAACCCTAATTAATTGAAAATTATAAATCGTAGTAATTGAAGATTAATAAACCTAATTAGGGATTAATAAATCCTAATTAGAGATTAATAAACTCCATTTACTAATTACCCTCTAATAACCCCTAATTACATTAACTATCCCTAATTCTCTTTAATTACCTCATAATCTTCCTTAATTAATTACCCCATTTATAACCAATCCTACCGTGGTGTTGATTGTACCCAAATTTTTGTCTACTTGTATGTAGTTTGCAAACTACTATAGGTATAGTTATGCGGTTTATTCAAGACTGACTCACGAACAAAGACAATAAATCTCTTCTCAAAACAATAATTATACAAATTATTAATTTTTTATTTTCCCTTTTTCTTTATTTATTTTTACTTTAATTCAGTTCTAGTCCTTCAAACTAGGACAAAATAACGTGCTTGAGCTTCAACTTCAGTGACATCTGGTGTACATATGTATGGCGTACAAGATCCCATCTATCGTTGTTCGATCATTTCTGGCCTTGAATGAGTAGAAAAAATAGAAATCCCTTCAAGTAGAGAAAACAAAATTTGGTATAATTTCCCAGAAATTAGAGAAAACTAAATTTGGTATAGTTTCCCAGAAATTAGAGAAAACTAAATTTGTTAGTCCTAATCATGGTGATGGAACAAGTGACCACTATAATGCCGTTGATATTTTTTTTTCTTTTTCTTTTCTTTTTTAATTTTGACTCGACACATATGATATGATCGAATAATAAGTGATTAAATAAAGACCTTGTGGATTGTATGATTGGGTAAACAGCTTAAAACATATAATTAGATCATTTAAAACACGTGACCAAGGAACAAGACCTTATTAATTATTAGTAATTAAATTACTTTCTATCTTCAATATGTAAACTTAATTTGCAAGAATTGTATATAAACTAACACGTGACCAAGAATTAAAAAGTTGAATTAAATAAGTAATGATAGTTAAGATTTTAAACTTAAAATATAATTTCAAAAATTATAAATGGTCAGATTAATTTTTTTTCCTTTTCATGATAAGAATATCAAGATGTGGTATGCGACGTTGCTCTAAATAAATTGTGTACGTGTGTAATAAATCCATGAAACACGAAATAAGCCAATCACACTAGAAATTTGGGATGTGACTAGCTCAACTTAAAATGATTAATGAGATTCACTATTGTGACTTTGGCCACAAACTCATCGGCTCCAGCTATATCACCACAATCTGAATAATTAATCCAAGTAAGTTAGTCAAAAACTCAACGTTAATCAATACGAAATATTTATTGGTTGGGGAAATTCAATAAGGTGTACATGCCTGGCTGAGCATGACACACATGTATTGTATATAAAAAATCGATTGAAATAAAGTCAAATTAGATCCTTCAAATTCAAAATATTGCCCTATGCTCACATTGGAAGCCAATGTTTTCAAAATCGGACCGGTTATTGAATCGGTCACTTCATCAGATCACTGAATTACTGGTTCCACCGATTTAAAAGTCTTTTTGATTTCTTATACAAAGCTCGATTTGTAGGTTTGCAAAAACTCAATTTGTTGGCTCGCGAACAAGCTCAATTAAATACGAGCCAAACATGTTCGCGAGCCTATCAAGTCGAGCAACACAATGCTTGAGCTCGGTTCAGTTAACTTATCGAGCTCGATTTCAAGCTCAAGCTCGGCTCGGTTTGTCATCGAATCGAGTTCCAAACAAACTTTTTCCGAATTGATAGCCGAGTAGCTCACGAGTAACTCTTATTCGTTTACAACCCTATGTATTTCCACCAAATAGAAGCCTTCCATATTACTGTTAAGTACTCCATCCGTCCACGAAAAGTTTGGCATAGTTTATTTTTCAGTCCTTTTACCAAAAAATTGTCAAATCTATTTATAGTGATAGACCCCACACAACTCACTTATTAACTTCAAATATTTCATTATTTACAAAAAATGTCATTGTTGGTCCCACTACTCACTCAATTAATTAATTTAAAACTACATAAACAGTAGACCCTTATTCCACTCACAACATAATCAAATATTTTCTTAAAACTCGTTCCGTTTACAATGTGATAAATTTTTCATGTGAGGAGGAAATATATTATTCTACCATTATGTCCCCTAACCTAAAAGTTGAACAATACTTAATTTTTTAATTTTGGGGGGGACAAACCTCAATGGCACATATTGAGGTTTGATATGCAGTAATTTCTTACTCTCTCAATCTCATTTCAACAAGCCTCATTATCTTATTTGGACGTCTCATTTCAATAGGTCATTTTCTAAAATAAAAAACTCAACACATAACAAACACCCTAATATAACTAACTCATTATTTATATCCTATGTCATTATCACCCACATAACAAACACCCCAATCTTTTACTATGTCCTAATTGTTTTGACAAATATACCCTAAAAAAAGTTACCTTCTCTCTTTTGTTTTATTATAAATAACTCATTTCTTAACATCCATGCCTGGACATGGAGACCTATTGAAATGGGACGGAGGAAGTAATATTTATCTTTTAAAGGGCACATATTTCTGTTTTTTTTAGGTTAGGGACAAAGATAGGACCATGGAGTACGAAAATTAAACATTCAACTTTAAATAAAAATCATAGGACCATTGAGGTTTGGTATGGTGTAATGTATGGAGTAATATTTATCTTTTAAAGGGCACATATTTCCTCATTTTTTTAGGTTAGGGACATAATGATAAAATAATATATGGTTAACAATAATATAAAATGGTTCTATTTGATGGAAATACATATATTCTACATGTGCCTATTATGTCCCTACTTTTTATTAATCAAACCTTAATGGTCCTATCTTGTCTCTATTTATTTTTTTTTAAATTTTTGGTGGACAAGATTAGATAGTTTTTTTTTTTAATTTATACATGACAAGTACTTTAAAATTAAGATGGACAAGAGCCCCTCAACGTGGCTCCGCAACGAAAGAAAATGGTCAGATTAATTTGTTCTTTTCTTTTTATAAGACTACTTTGCATAAACCTAATCAGAGTTTGTAATAGTAGCAAATGATAAACATCAAAGGGTCAATTTGACCATTTTCCTAATCTTTCTTTCTTCATATATTTGCTAGTGTTGAAGTAGAAAAAATAAAATTTGCAATAACTAAAGAAGAATGTAAAAGGATCAAATCGCTTTCGCTCAAAGTAAAAAAGGCAAAACGCATTCTCTCCGTAGCGGAAGCCAAGACCCCCGGGATAAGGGAGCAAAATATATAAAACAATTAAGAAGGGACCTCTGCATTAATCAATCTTAATTTAATTGTATCTTTTGCCCCAACTTTTTTAAATTTTTGATTGGACAACATTTAGATATGTTTAAAAATTTATACATAACTAGAGGCACTTCAACAAAATTGAGGGCAAATGGGCAATAGCCCCACCACTCTATAATGTGGCTCCGCCACCATATTTTCTTCTATAATTTAAATCATTCGGTCATTATTTAATGGAATTAACATATTGTTTCTGTTATTTAACCCAAAAAAAACTCAAATCAATTGAAAGTTAATAAAGATGATAAAAAATTGTTTTGCAGAGAACCAAAAGATAATCTATACCTATTATAAAATAGCGGATTCTTACAAAATTGGGTTTGCCTAATATGTCCCTATTACTATGTTTATTTTAAGGGCAATAGTGTAAATCTATATTAAATTTATTATAAACTTAATAAATTAATAATAGTCATACTCCTACTACAACTCAACTTAATGAATGAATTAATAATATAATCCTACTTGTACTATAACTCAAAAGTGAAAGAAAAAAGACAAACATAAATTTTAAGAATTGTGTTAAGATTTATTAGGATATTAATATAGTTGTATATTAATTTTGGTAAAAGTTTATACTTTTATTAAGTTAGCAATTTTTAATAATTATTTTCTCTAATAATTAACAATAACATGTCGTCTTTATTATTAAATTTCATCTTTATATTTAAATTTTTTCTCTTTATCATTGAAACATCTCTTCACAAAATTTTATTTTATATTTTATTTAATTTATTTATGTAATTTATTATACTTTATTGTTATTATTTGTTGATAATTCTTAATTGAGTCAAATTAAGTCGAGTACCATCAAGCTCAAACACAATTCATTTATTAAAGAATTTGTTCAAGTTTAATTGTATAGAATAGTTTCTAAGAAAAAAAATTAAAAAATATGAGGGTGAGGGAGAGGGAGAAGGGGGTGGGCACAGTAGCACGGTTATAGCGGTGGTGGTTGTGAGAGGAGGAAGGAAGAGGGGACGTTGGTTGGTTGTTCTAATTTCAAAGTCATATGTAGAATACAGATAAATATCACGTATTTTTCGATAATTAACCCTATATTAAATACATAATTATGCATAATAGAAAAAAATTTAAGCTTTTAATGATATTCTATTAACTATCACTATATATAGTACGTAGCAACTATTGCATACTAACATATTAATTAATATATTGTATTCATGGATATTAATTTAATTTAGAATATAGGTATATATGTAATTTGTATTATTTAAAATTAATATATTAGATCATTCAAAATATAGATGTATTCTTTTTAATTTTTTTCGTTGGTTTTGCTACAACACCGAATTTGTCATGTCTTAATTTAAGAAAATTTGAATGTCTTCACTTAACACGAGACGGTGTACATATAAGACAAACGCTTTTCGTTTAAAAGAGAAAGTTAAATAATAGCTTACAATAATAATATCAAAAGCTATTTCACAATACATCAAGAGAATATTTTTAATGACCTAAAAAGAACATTAATATAGGATTTTACCCATAAAAGTTAGGTTAGATTCTGAAGTATAAGCATGTAATACCTAGAGTTTTGGTTCTGGAACTCTCCATTTTTTAATATATACGACTCTTCATTCATAATTAGAATAAATATATTATAATAGACGATTACTTATCGATGCATACAATTTTGATAATTGTACATAAGATATGATATAAGAAATTTGAATTTTTTTCTACTCTTTACATGTACTTGCTAATATTTTGTTAAAGTTAATAATCAATAATTAATAATATTATAACTTTAAAAAAATATCAACAAATATATTTTATTATATAATAAATTAGTTATTTTAAATTAGAGGTTATACGTGCAACGCACGTAATGTCCTGCTAGTATATATATATAGAGAGAGAGGTGATGTGCTACACACATGTCGTGAACACCTCTCTCGTTTTGTCCATATTAACACCATTCTAGTTAATTTTTGATATTCTGTTTTATTCTAATACCTTAAAAATTATTATTGGAATCGTTAAATTTACAAATTAATAATTTATTCTTTTTACCTTTAACTTCAAAGAATGAATAAATAGGACAAATCGAACTTTAATTTTTTATTAATTTGTAAATTTAACAATTTCAATAATAATTTCTAAGACATTAGAATAAAATGCAATATCAAAAATTAAATAAAATGGTGTTAATATAGACAAAACGAGATAAGTACCCATGACAGAAACTCACGGAAGGTGTGTAGCACATTACCTCTCTATATGTATATATATATATACATGGGAATGATCAAATGGAAATTATGTCTCTCGTAGAAACTGGAGTCGCTATTCTATTCTTGGTATTAAAGGATTTTAGATTTTAGTGCTTTCAATTATAAGGGTGCTCTCCATACAGTTGAAATTAGTAAATCATAATTAGGATTAATAAATTCTAATTGAAATTAGTATATCCTAATTAAGAATTAGTGATCTACCCATTTTTTTTCATTTATTTAACGTCCAATAAACCATAATTAGGATTAATAAATTCTAATTGAAATTAGTAAATCCTAATTAAGAATTAGTAAACCGTAATTGTGTTGAATTATAATAAATAATTAAATTTAAAAAAATAATTAATTATAAAAGTTACTTCTTGTTCTTTTTCTTTTTTGTACTTTCCCATTTTGAAAATAAAAATAGAAATTCAAGTTATAGCACAAAAGTTGGATTTGACAGGGAATTGTGAATCTTCGTTCCCAGAATTTTCAAGTTTAAAATTATTTATTTTAAATATATTATTACACATATAAATACGCAAATAAATAACAGAACAAATTATATAGAAAACTAATGTTTTATTTAAATTATGGAAAGATAACATATCCATAAAGTAGAATGGCCTAGTAAAACAAAAAAAAATTGAACATGGATCTATCGAAACAAAATATAGAAAACCAGTCATGTGAGTTCTTGAGGAAAATTAACACGAATAAACATTTTCTGTTATTTATACATTCTTGTATATTTCATGCTTAATCTTATTTAATGTACCGAGAGATCCCTTTACAGCTGGTATATCCCAATAAAATATCGAGAAAAAAAATCATCAGCAATAATCTATCTTGCTATAGTTTATGTGATGACGTATACATAAGTTTGAAGTGCAATAATCATTTAACAATGGCTACATAAGGGTGTGAATTTATACCTCAATCTGGTGAAGAGACTGCGTATTGGTAATAGTATTGCAATCGTTAAGGCTTAATCTAGACTGCTGCAAGTGTTGGAGAAAATCCATAACTATGGGGTCAGTCCACGGAGCTCCTCGTGGAGCTTCGTTGCCCGCCACCCAACCCAAATGGCCGCCTTTCGGAGTAACTATGAGCATACAGTTGGGATTTTTCTGAGATACAAAGAAATGGAAAAGAAAAAGGAAAAGGAAAAGGAAAAGAGTCAGACAATTCAACACTTCTGCACAAGGAGAGAGAAGAAGCTTATATACATAAACTGCAAACTTCCTGGTTACAGCCACACATTTACGCGATAGTTTCTCTTATTACACCATTTACCTTTTCTATCTAAGAAAAGGAAGCTTGAATTGTAGTATATTATTCGAACTGCGAAAGACAATATCTGAAAAAAAGAACTCTTATTTCATCTTCATTTTTAGGAGTTAACATACAATAGGATATGGGCAGACTAAAAGATGAAAATATTCATTACAGGAGGGTGTGAGTAACTTTCTTTTTTCTTTGTTTAATAAACAGTCATAAAGCGTCAATTATGTAATTGGTCCGCAGGCTGGTAGCTCAAGTTTAAGGCCCAATCAACATTTTGATTATATACACGATCTTGAATTATGATTGAAACTTAAAGGAACTAAAATAATATGGAGATGGACATAGTGAAATAGAAATGCGTAACAGACAAGAGAAGTTGAACCTGTATGTCCTCACGAGGAATTCCTCGAGATGGTGCAATTGGATCATTCTCAGCCTGAAAATCATTTGAAGGTATAGCATTTGAGCCTGATTATCCAACAGATAATTATATCCACTACTTTCTCAAAGGTATCTCTATTCACATAGATTAATTTAATGAAAAATTTAAAGACTGCACGAATTCACATCAATTCAAGAAGTATAGGAATAAGGAAATTCAGCATCAGACCAACCATGTATTCCTGGAATAGTCTCAAGACAGCAAGAGCTACACTATTTTCATAAAACCCATAAACTGCAAAACAATACTTGCCTGAATGCATAACATAGGTATTGTGACATTCTTTATGGAATCAGAACTGCTTGAGTTGGAATAGTAGTCATCCACAGATTTAAATCCAAATGACACTTGACGGGGTCAAGAAGAGCAAGCAATTAGTGATCAGTGGTAAGGCTAGGGTTTTATGCATCTATAAACATATACAAACCTCGTGTTAGTCCCTCATCAAATTCTCTAACGGATTTAGCATTAGCGACCAATGGGATATTAAATTCACCTCCAATATCCTCAAATAAAAGTGCATGCCTGAAAAAGAAGCCATTCCATTTAGATCTTGTACATGATATTGAATATGAATGACAGAAAAATTAATTTTAGGAAATCATTAAGTGTAGAAATATAACAAAGACATAACTTCATGGTACCTCCTGAAAATTTTGCAGAGCGAATTTGCCAGAGCTTTGTCATAAATGATGTTAAAGCCTTTACGGAAGTCTTCATCTGCAATGATCAAATTAAATGGGTTGCATAAGGATACGGCACCAGCAAGAGGGCAAGAGAAAGATTCCTGTGATAAAAGAATATGCATAAGAATAGGAGAACGGAACAGTGCAAGATTAAAATGCAACCTGAGAGTTGAAAACTAACAAATCAGAGAGTTAAGACACCCTGAAGTTACATGAGAAATTACCTGAGTTTTATCTAATAAACATTTAATTGTAATTTTCCTCTGGAACACTAGTTTGTCAACGGATGAAGTGTGTATTTGTAAGAAGGGATACATACCTCCCTTCAGCGGTGAGGTGTACTTATTGGCGAGATAATAGTTAAAGAGAAATCATAACATAATTTTGCAAATTCTCCTTCATTTTTTGGCTCTTGACATTCTACATTGTTGTTTATAGGATATAAATTCACTACACTTTGTAAAAATCCAAATCATCAGACAGCCATCAAGCAAAGAGTAGAACTTCCATAAAACAGCATGGAAAATAAACACCTAGGAGCAGCTGATCCTAAGTAAAGAGATTTTCGAGATCTTCCAGTGCGCTTTTCCGAAATGCAAAGAGCAATAAAGCAAATATCCAGTCATGGGAACAGAAAGTAATTTCACAGGCCAGAAAATAATGTCACAAGAACATAAAAGTAATTATAATCCATGATATCCCAAAGGACAAAGGAAATGCAAAGAATTTCCGGAAATCAAAGCAAATGGAAAGCATCTCTTGCTTGAAAGTAGTTGGAACTTTAATTTCATATGTGCAGGATTACCATTCTGTACTCGTACATCGTTGCCATCAATGTCATGTTAACTACTCCATATGCTTCATGAACATCACATCTTTTTTTTTTCTTCAGAGAATTACACAAGGTATATATATATATATATATATATATATATATATATTATCAATAAACTACTATACCACCACATAGGTGGGACCTCAGCACCACACAAAGGTGGGACCACTACACCACCACACAAGGTGGGAAAATATACTACACCGCACGGAGGTGAGATTGAACCCAAGACCTCTCACTAAGGAGAATTTTGTGGTGCCTCATCTTTGCCACTTGAGCTAGGCCACATTGGCCATGAACATCATATCTTAGTTCAAGAAAAAGAGTAGGAGTCCAATCACATGAGGTGAATCTTGATTTTAAAAAGGACATTTTTTTTTTAGATGTAACATCTCAGAAGCAAAGTTATACGAATATTTTGAGTGTTACATTAAACGCCAAAATATAGCTACAAAGGAAAAATGATACTACAAATAAAACATTATGGCTAAGCAATGAATTTTGTAATGATCATGGTCCATTCGAATGTATATCCACGGATGAGTGAAGATTGGATACTTGACTGGATAACCAGAAGGTGACAGACCCATAAGATCCAAACAATGCAGCATGAGACATTACAACGCCTAAGCAACAAGGATATTTTCTTAAGCAACAATACATGGCAAACCTAATGAGACAGTGCGCTATGGAAAATAGGATACATTAAGTGGTGCATAACTAAAATGAAGCAAAAGTTAGAACCTCTATAATACAATGGAAAAACTTGAACGTAGTTCAATTACCTGTCCCACATAGCGAACCAAAATATTAGCTCCAAGAGACCAGCCAACAGCATATAAATTGGCTATTGGATAGCGGCTGCCGACATGCTCCACTACTTCAGAAATATCTCCTAGAAATGAAGCTGAATAGAACTGCAAAAAATTTAGAAAGAAAATGAAATAAATGAAAGCCTGTCAAGTGATTATTCTCATTCACATATTCATCTGCCACATGCTGATGATATTATCGGTTCATTTTCATAGCATTGACATTTATGAACCAGAGCAACACTCTGATTTTATAATCTACTCCCTCCGTCCCAATAGCATGGTCTCACTTCTTTTTGGCACGGTTATTAAGAAGAAGAGGTTTAGTGTATAAAGTAAGTTTGTTCCACTTTATTAAGGAGTATTTTAATTAAAAGTAATACTCCTAACCAACAACTATTTTTCCCTTATTACACACTAATTATTTCCTTATTTGGACTGAGACCTTGCCATTGGGACAGCCGAAAAAGGAAAGCGAGACCTTGCTATTGGGACGGAGGGAGTATTATTCAATCTTTCTGCATAAGATGGCAACTTAACTCGTAACTAGAAGATCTAGTTTCACACAAAAAAGGGAAAGGCTCACAAAAATGCAGTACCTGAGCTGTGGTGACAGGGCTGTTACCACAACCTCTGCTATTAAATACCACCACTCGCCATCCTTTACTTCTAGCTCGCAGTAGCATATGCCTCACATATGTGTCGTCGCTGCCACCAGTGAGACCTGGCTGCAACCATCTATCGTCAATAATACTTTTACATTCCTCCATTTCTAACATATAAGTTGTGTTTGCTTCTTGAATTTGTGTGGACAAAAATTACTGTTTTCCACAGCCCTCCCTATAATTTTTTGTGCTTCTTTACCTTACAGTTCGACACCTTTTCAGTTCGCACCATTAAATCCAAGTCAATACAGTTAGCGGTTCTATTGATATTATCATACTCCATGTAGTTCATATTTTCCCGAGCCAAATTTTCGATCATTTACTAAATTAACATGGAAATAACTGAAAGGGAATTCTTCTGTTACTTCGAATAATAGTTAGATAAGAAACAATAAATCAACATGACTTAACCCTAAGAAGCCATATCCAAATTAAAGCTAAGGCATCACTGGACCTAAAAAGTTTAAGATGGTGAGTCAATTAGAGTTAGCGCTATGTACCAGCAAAATGAGAACGGGAGAATCCGAAGGCAAACTGCGGTCGTCGCCGGAGACCCAGTCGAGGGCGACAGCGCCGTCGTCGCTAGTGCGGAGGCACTCGCGGCGGAACCTGACGTCCGGGAGTGAGCGGAAAAACGCGGCGAATATAGTCTCGACGTGTCGATTGGAAGCAATTAAGGGGTAAGGAACGTAGGGGAGATGAGGGGCTTTGAATGCGGGGAGGAATTTGTCGGCTGCTCCGCCAACAACTTCGAGAGAGGGGTGGAGTTCGCTGGAGGACTCCGGCATTCGGGCGACGGCGGCGCGGAGAGTAGAGAAGTGAGAGGGTTTAGAGGGGGTAAGAGTGTGAGTGAGGTGGCGGAGAGAGGCGGAGAGAGGGGTGGCGAGGCCGAAGGTGGGCCTGGACATTGGTCGGCAGCAAAGGGAATATGTGGCTGCCTTCCAACTTCCACTAAAATGTTCCAACTGATTCTCTCTTCTCTCTCACTCAATTTTTGGCTCATAAAATCTTGCAGCTACCTTTAAATTTCCTCCGTCCCCATTCCGATTTTCGAACAAGTATTCTATTACTAATACGAAAATAAAGATACCCTTTCACGGTGTTCCGTTCAGATTTTTTTTTATTCTGGTAATTTGTATAATTTTAATTCATATATATTTTTATTAATTAAAATTTTATTAATTTCATATTCTTTCTATTTAATTAATTTCTTCTATTACACATATTAAAATAATAACAATTTCGGAATACATTATTATAAATCCTTATTTTATACATTCTTAATTCATATATAATAATATATATATTTAATATTATAAAAAAATTACGTTCATATGTGATAGTATATTCATTAAAGTTTACTTTAATATATTATATACAATTATAAAATTATATTGTCAATTAGATTATGTATAAAATTGTAAGTGCTCGAAAAGTATTAGTCAATCAATTTAATTAATTATATATATATATATATTCATATATTCTAATTCGAATCTATCATTATGATTATTATTATATTCATTATATATGTATTTATTTATATTTGTAATTTATTTATATTTATATTTCTGTGTATAATGATATTAATAAACTATTAAATGTTATAGTATTGATCTATCCATGTTGTTATTGAATTCTAATAGACTTTTATGTGTCATATTAAATTTAATTGTTGAACTATCTCCGAAGTTCCTGTAAATGATGAAAGCATTAATTACTCTTTCGTTATGCTTGTACATAAACTTTTTCCCTCCGTTCAGATTTTCTTTTATTCTGATAATTTGTATAATTTTAAATCATATATATTTTTATTAATTAAAATTTTATTAATTTCATATTCTTGAAATATCACATGTTTATCTATTAATCACATCTCATATTTATCTTTCCATCTATTTAATTAATTTCTTCTATTACACATATTAAAATAATAACAATTTCGGAATACGTTATTATAAATCCTTATTTTATACATTCTTAATTCATATAATATATATATATATATTTAATATTATAAAAAAATTTACATTCATATGTGGTAGTATATTCATTAAAGTTTACTTTATTATATTATATACAATTATAAAATTATATTGTCAATTAGATTATGTATAAAATTGTAAGTGCTCGAAAAGTATTAGTCAATCAATTTAATTAATTATATATATATACATATATATATATATATATATTCATATATTCTAATTCGAATCTATCATTATGATTATTATTATATTCATTATATATGTATTTAATTAATATTTGTAATTTATTTATATTTATATTTTTGTGTATAATGATATTAATAAACTATTAAATGTTGTAGTATTGATCTATCCATGTTGTTATTGAATTCTAATAGACTTTTATGTGTCATATTAAATTTAATTGTTGAACTATCTCCGAAGTTCCTGTAAATGATGAAAGCATTAATTACTCTTTCGTTATGCTTGTACATAAACTTTTTTCCTCTTTATCTGATTATCTTAAATTATGAAGACCTAAAATGTAACGTTTGAAGTTGCCCTTTCCACGATGCTCTGTTCAGTTTTTTCTTTATTCTGGTAATTTATCTAATTTTAATTCATATATATTCTAATTTTAATTTTTATTAATTAAAATTTTATTAATTTCATATTCTTAAATATCACATGTTTATCTATAGATCACATCTCATATTTATCTTTCCCTCTATTTAATTAATTTCTTCTATTATGCATATTAAAATAATAACAATTTGGGAATGCATTCTTATAAATCATTATTTTATACATTCTTAATTCATATATAATAATCTGTAGAAAATTTGTAAATGAAAATCCCTATGAAGACTAAATAAATATATTTAATCAACATGTCTATATGGAATCTTTTTCGTTTTTCATTCATGTTTTTCTAAAAACTTCGATTAGTGCTTTCTAGATTATATATACATTGAATCAAATGTGGGATAGGTAGCTAAAGAAAAAGAACAAAAAAAACTTGAAGATGTAAACATATTTTTTTCCACATTTTGGCAAAGATTAGAGATATCGATTTAACATAAACTAACGAGACAGTTCAAACATATATTTAAAAAGAAGGATTTTTACTAATTTTAATTAATTTTACTTGGAGTGTTCATATTTTTATCGAGCATTGCTCAACGTATTTGAGACTTTTTCCGCATTTTGGCAAAGATTAGAGATATCAATTTAACATATACCAACGAGACGATTCAAATATACTTAAAAAGAATAATTTTTACAAATTTTAATTAATATTAACTTTGTTTAGATTTTTATCGAGTAATTTAGCATAAACCAACGAGACGGTTCAAATAACATAGAAAGAATGATTATACTTAAAAAGAATGATTTTTACTAATTTTAATTAATATATTAACTTTGTTTAGATTTTTATCGATTAATTTAGCATAAACCAACGAGATGATTCAAATAACTTAGAAAGAATAATTTTTACAAATTGTAATTAATTTTACTTGGAGTGTTCATATTTTTATCGAGTATTACTCAACGGATTTCAGACGCGTATATACAGTAAAGTCACTATTTTAACCGAGATTAGAACGAACATGTTGAAAAATTCTAAATAAATTTAGATTTAAAAAAATACATAATGAATGAGTATACCCGATCCATTATCATTCCTAATTATAAATTTAGATACGTGAAATAATTAATTTTTAAAGTTTGATTAATAATTAACGCGAACAATATCACAACTTTTAAATAAGATATAAAATTATTTTTAAAATGTATATAAATTAAAACATAAAGTTATTTCCCGTCGAATTTCGACGGACTACTTACTAGTTTCATTCTTGTATGATTATCCCCATTTTTTTATTTTTATTTTGAGAACTGTATGATTATTAGTACATTAAAATGAGAAATTTGTCAATACACTTATATAAAATTTCACCTCACTTAGTGGCAAGTTTTATTTTATTTAAAAAAAAATTATTTGGAGATGGAGATAATATTTCTTCTGATACTAGCTTAATATTGTATACTAGCTTAATAGTAGTGTAGAGTACTTTATATGATCTATATCTTTTTAGGAAAATATAGTATATAAATTATCACAATTTTAAATTTAAAGAATTTCATATAAAAAATAGTTATTGTCAAATAAATTCATCAGCTATGCCCCAATTTCTAACCACAATATTACTTTCAAAATGTAGAAAACATATACACAACTTATTGATTTTTTGCAATTGGGATCACACCCAATTCTTTTGATGATCGAGATTATGTTGTGACTTATTTTTTAGTAGAGCCTACCAAAATGGAGAAGAAAAAACGGAATTACATCTCATAAAAAAAGTCGAGTTCTTTGATGTAGCTCGAAAATATGCCAAGGATGGCATAAAAGCATTTGCCTCAGATGTACTTCTCTTGCTATAAGAGGCTTTTGTGTTAAAACTTCTCTTGCTCGTTTTTTACTAGTACCATCATTATTTGTTGAAGTATTTATCGTATTTGGTAGGGGAGTTTGTGGTCGATTTGGTGCGGTTTGACATCGAAACCAAACCAAATCGTAAAACACAATTTTGTAATTTTTCGAAACAAAATCAAACTATTTTAGTATTGAAATCGGACTGATTGGACGTCTTTTAGTTATATATTTTTTAATATTTTTATGTTATATTAGGGGCTCAATGTCTAAATAATCACGTTTATGAAAGTAATTGCATGATTCTTGGTGTATTGTAGGTTTTCATATTAATTTGGAAGAATAAGCATGATTCTAGAGGATATTTGAAGCCTTCAAGATGTTAAGAGGAAGTTCTGGCATGTGCAGAAATCAGGCAGTATGGGTATGCCGCCTGCTGCGTACTGGAGGTGAAAGCAGTCGGCGTTTGAAAAGTTTTCGAGGCTGATTTGGACGTGATTTTGGATTGTGCACGAGATTACTTCAAGATTTTGGGCCTTAACTCTTATTTTATAGGATTTTATTATTATTAGACTTTATTTTATTCCTTTTCTAGTTAGATTAGAATTAGAGATTTTATTTCCTTATTATTATAGATATTTAGGAGCATGTGATAAAGTAGTTAAAAAAATAGAAAATTGGTAGACTCACGCCTTTTAAGGAGATAATTATTTCTATTTTGGATCCATGTCATTTATATTGAAACAATTCAAAATGGAATACATACCACTTATAATGGGACACATGGAGTATTTAATTGTTCTGGTAAAATTGTATTAGCTTATTTAACTTAAATAACAACCTTGTCACAACCACTAACTTCAACTTCAAGCATAATGTTGTGGTTAACGTTGTTTTATTGCAACTAATCGGCTAATCTGGCAAATATTTGAAAAATATTTTGCATGAAATTAGAAATAAAGAAGTCATAATAAAAGGTACAACATATTAAATTATTATGATTAAATTGTAGTATTAGTTTATCTTTCTAAAATAAGTACTCCATCCATCCCACAATAAGTGGGACGTTTCTTTTGGACGAAAATTAAGGATACGAGTAATTTAAAGGAGAACTTGTGGAGCACACACCTTTATGTGAGAGGAGGTGGTTTTCAAAAAAGGAAACGAGACACTTAGGTAGAACAAACCAAAAAGGAAAGTGAGACACTTATTGTGGAACAAAGGGAGTATTATGTAATTCTCAAACATGCCAATATGGGAAGTTGATAGAAATAATAGAATCATTCAAATTACTTTAATTAAAATAATAAATGAATTAATAATTATTATAAATATATTTCAGTATATATCGTGATTGCGATATACAACGGTATACGTACCGCAGTATCTAAAAATTGATACCGTTATCATTACCAAGAATTATGATATACAGAAAATTTGGGATTTTTGATACGAAAAGTATGGTATACTAACTTTTCGGTATTATCACCCCGTAAAACCAACAATTATGAAAATGATACTTCCTCCGTCCTACTCAATTTGCTACATTTTCTTAAATGTATGTCTCGCTTAATTTGTCTACTTCTAAATTAGGAAAGAATTAATCCTTCAAAACCATTCAAAAGTGGTAGGACCTACACATTTTCTATCTTTTTACCCATATTCTTAATCTTCGTGCAGTAGGTAGACAAATTGAATGGACAGAGAGAATAATATTTTTGTACTTAATTTTTTTGTTTATGTACGCAGTGATTTTTTTCCTTGCAAGGACAGTAAATCTCAATTGTAATTTTTCGAAAACGAGCAAGAGAAGTTTTAACATAAAAGCCCGTTATAACAAGAGAAGTTCAGTTTGTTAGTTCGGTTCAAACCCACACGCATCCCTTTCCCCAAATAAAAAAAATGGACATAGTAATCTCATTCTTTTTATAAACTAAAGAGAACAGGGAATAAAGTAGAGAGAATAAGAGTTCTATCTATTGAGATGTATTCAAAGTGTGTACAATATGAGGACCAAAGGCCTCTATTTATAATGGTACAGAGCTAGGGTTTTAGGGTGGATGACTTGGTCAACACTCATATAATGGATATCTATAAGATATTTACAACACTTCCCCTTGAGTGACCAATCCCTAAAACAAATGTTGCCTCATTAAAACCTTGCCAGAAAAACCCAGTGGGACAAAATCTGATCGAAGGAAAAAGAGTACAACTGCTCTGCTTGAACTTGATCATTGTAGTCTTTGAGTCGTTGCATGCCGACTTGTGTACCAACTTTCTTAATGTTGACATCGGCAATACCTTTGTGAATAAGCACGCCAAATTGTCACTTGTGCGAGTCTCCGTTGAAACAATGATACAAGTATAACATTTCACATTTGACAATATTATTGTGATGTGCATGCTTTGTTAAAAACCTCTTCAGAAAAACCCCGTGGGAAAAAAAAAACTCGATAGAGGAAAAAATTACATAACATACACTTACTCATGTGTTGCATTAGTTGTCTCGTTAAAAACCTTGACTAAGAAAATCCATCGGGAGAAAAACTTAGTAAGGAAAAAAATACGAGTCAACCATTTGGCCTTTAGAGTATAATCTTTAGGATTACTCAAAATTAACCTTTATGGCCAAATCTTCATAAATATATAGTACTTTCTCACTCCCCCTGAAGATAATAATCTTCAAAGTTAACATATTTCACTATTATAAACGTAATTTCGTATAAAGATTGGGAGGAGATTTAGTGAATAAATCCACAAGTTTTTCACTAAACAAACTTTTGTGGCCATAGTTCATATAGAACTCATTTGTGCAACACAAGTTGAATTATTCTCATAGAGAATAGTGGGGGATATATCTCATATCATTACACCAATTTGAGAAATTGCATTATTAGGATGAGATAAATAACCAACATCCTAGTAGCCACCAATGTGAATTTCGATCTCTTTCATAAAATAGACTAATATAATTTTAACCTTTTGAAGATAACGAATGATATTCTCAATATCAGTTCAATGTCTCCTTGTGAGATCATTAAATCTTGCTAGCAATGTTACTTTAAATGTTATATCAGATCTGATAGAATAGTGATCTCAGCACTCAAAATAGGGAACTTCTGATCCCATAATATAATCGTTATCTTCTATATTCACTTCAAGTCGAGTGAAGAGATAATCATTGGAGTCTTACTAGATGTGATTTATAATAAAAATCAAATCTCTCTCTACAACCTTTTCAAATAGGTCGACTAGTGTAATAATAATATGCTCCTTTAGGAGATGCTCCCATAATATAATCGTTATCTTCTATATTCACTTCAAGTCGAGTGAAGAGATAATCATTGGAGTCTTACTAGATGTGATTTATAATAAAAATCAAATCTCTCTCTACAACCTTTTCAAATAGGTCGACTAGTGTAATAATAATATGCTCCTTTAGGAGATGCTCGATCTTCATATCGAGTCAATACTTAGATTTAACTAAGTCTTCTATCACAAACTCTACCTTTATGTACGAGTTGGCTTTTTCATCAATATAAAAGTTATTCAAAGACTTTTTGATATTTACACAAGTACATATATCATTATTCGCATATCCTTACTTTAAAAGGATTAATTCACAATGGTTGTGAATTTATATTTCTCTTTTTTAGAAATTTTGAGTCCATTAGAAACTTTCATATATATTCACGTCCAATGACCCAACAAATATACAGATCAATGATATTCATTACTGCGATAGATATTAAATAACGGAACGTGATGCCATATTAGGAGAATATATATAAGAAAAATCAATTTAGGATCTCTGCCTAAATCTTTGAGCTATTTACATTGCTTTATTTCTCATCATCTCATCAATTTATTTTCTCTTAGTACAAATACTCATTTGTGTCAACATTATTTGACATGTGTACTACAGAGCAAAAGATTATTGTTCTGCCTCAATTGCTTCTTTCAAATTTACTCAGTGCCTCTGGCACTTCTATTTTCTTTGATCTGGATCCAGAATATCATTTTAAAATGATATAAGCAATTTTGTCGAGGCAAAAGTATTGTCGACAATTATAATATTTTACTATTTCTCATTTCTCTTGAATTCACATAATTCATGGCATTTTCAATCAACCAGATTTTCATCATTTCTCAATGATATTTTTCTTTACTAGTTATTCCGTAATCCCATCTTTTAATATTTGGTGCACGTGCATATGCACTGGGATTTTCGTCCTTATGACGATCCTCTTTAAGAGATTGATGAAGTGATATAATTTCTCTATTTAATTTTATATTCCGCGGATCTTTATATTTAACACCAATAGATCTCTCACGCTTATGGCGTTAAAGAGCATCATCTAATATTTTTAGTTCACGAGGAACTTCAAGATCTTTTTGGTGCATATACAATATGTATATGAGATTTGATCACTCGTTTGGCAGTAATAGAACTTCAAGTTCATTGCGTGAATATTTAATCCAACATATATTCCAACCTTTTGTTGGAGACCCATCTTTTATATGTTGTGGGTTTGCATTATGTTCTCGACCAACTATATATGAACTAATATTGTCTCAATGTGGTATCATTTATATTGGATATCATTAAGTAAGTTTCCTTTTGAACTTACTAGAGTGAGCATTCTCTAGCATTTAATTTAGTATCATTATGATACAAGCTCTTCCGGAGCCATTTATCATTTGTGCAATATATACGCACAAAAATCAGGGATAATCATATATTACCCAAATATTTAATTTCTTTGTTCTTCAAAGCATGTAATATTCTTTATGAATATTAATTGTGCAACTTCAATAGCATCAATATATAATCTTTCAAGATTATTCGAAGTTCTTGTTTCTTTAGAAACAACGATTATTATATCATAAGAATTATAGATATAATATATCACAATATATTTTACAGTATAACATAGATTTAAAATATAACATATAATATGAGACATATATTGCTCACGTAGCATGTACAACATGCTTATATTACAAAATAAAAATTGTATGATGCAAGTAATAATCAAATTCTCGTAATATGAGAATCAAAACTATTATGAGAATCAAAGCATGTGAATCCATATTATCAATAGATAAATAAAAATATTCACAGTAAGTAATTCATATAAATCAAAACCATAAACTTAATGTCTGTATCAGGTTTCTCAAATAATAAACATCTATTTATAATTCAATCAATTGTTCCCGTTATGAGAAATCGAATCTTTCCACGACCAATGCATTGATGGGAACACATTAAATATATTATATTATAACATTCCAATGTATATGATTAAAGACAGAAACATGATTTAATTTTTATGAAAAAAATTGTGAAAACCCAATTTTTAACAATCGAAGATGATATAAACCATTCAAAATTGTACCTCGTTGGAAAGACACGATTCTTTCCTAGGGCATACCTCCAATCTAATTCATTAATTGGTTTGAGACTCTGGGCTAAAGACCCGTGCTGATAACGTGTTATAAACTAGAGAGAACAGGAAATAAAGTAGAGAGAATAAGAGTTCTATCTATTGAGATGTATTCAAAGTGTGTACAATATGAGGACCAAAGACCTCTATTTATAATGGTACAGAGCTAGGGTTTTAGGGTGGATCATATAATATATATCTATAAGATATTTACAACAATTCTTCTATTTTTTTCCCTCCCCAAATTTAATGAGGAAGAACATTATTTGTTGATTAAAATAATAATTAAAAATGATAATATGAATAAAATAAATTTGAATTCTATTTTTAACATTGTTATCTATTTCTCCACACTCCAGTCTGTCCAGCCGCGGCGACGACAGGGGGGATAAATTAATAAGTTCCGGCGACGGCGAGAGGCAACTTTAACACTTAAAAAAGAAAAAAAATTTCCAGGCGTGCTTCTGGACGTTAATTATTTGGAAATAAGGAATGGAATCTCCATCAACTTCAGCTCCAGATCATCGCGGGAACACGGGCAGCTTTCAGAAATCCCACTATCAACGGACAGTAAGCCTCTTTGTCCGTTTCTTATTTTCACCACTGTTTTGTTGTTTATTCTCTGACTGTCTCTCTCTCAAGGTGTGTTTGGCGGATTGGTGGTTGGTTAAGGCTGAAAATGACGTCCAAGGAAGACGACTCGCCATTGCAGGGCTTTCTGACCGGGGGTATGTTCCTTATTTTTGTACCCTACATATCTTCATTTATTGTTTCTTTATATAATGTCATGTTTAATTTTCAACATTGGCTCTTGAAATGCTTTTATTTCTACCTTGGAATAGTTGGGTTATGGTGGGAATAACACAAGAACAGATTTTGCGCAAGTGACCATTTTTTAAGTAGTCATAATTAACTGCTTTGACTAGTTCGCGGATTCTACTTCCCTTTGTCCCCAGAATTCTTCTCAAACATTTCTAAAAGTTGCTTTCGAATCCTGAGAATTAATGAGTTGAAATGGTGTAATTAAGTACTTGAAAAAAAAAAGTATTTGAGTTGAAAATAACAGAATACATGATTAATTTCTAGAAGATTTACTCAATTTTCTGTTCCTACTTTGATGCTTGCTTGAGTTGCTTTTGTATGAAATATATTTGACAAGATTCTGTGTGAGAACGTCCGTCCATCGCCTCAAGGTTTTAGTCCCTGAAAAAATGACCATAGATTGCAAATGCTGACTGATGAATTCTTAATAAAATTAACTTTATATTGATAAAAATTCATCAGTTTATACTTAGTTGCTTATGACCTGGAAGTATGTCATTCTGAGAGTAAATTAGTTGTTTTTAATCTAATGTGGAAAGGCTGCCTCAGAATTGTTACGTTCGATGAAATGGGCTTATTGTTATTGTCTGAATTCACCATGAAATGAGCTTTCTTTGTGGAAAATACTTGCTGGGCTTGTACATTTTCACAGGCTTTCATTTTGCAATCAAACAAATAATTACATTGTTTTACATGTCTATCACGCTCTTATCAGGTGTAGCAAGCAACAACTAGTTTTGCAGAATTCATGGTTCAGTGGGAGCTTTTTTCTTACATATGTTACTGATATGGCACTCTATGGCACCCTCCTCATGATCTAATAATGGCACTTTTGTGGCAATTCACCATTTTTATGCAAATTTCCCATAACTTTGCTTTCTCTAAGTCTAAGGTGGATTTCTAGTGAAGTGATGATTATTTTTTTTTTTCTCTTAAGAATTCAATCCAATTTTATGCTACAGGAAACAAGCCATGCGAGTGTTTACATCAGCACCAATACTCAAAAGATATGATGATTTCACTATGGAAACCATCGATGGGATATGCGTGCTACTAAATGGCTTTATAAACAAAACTCGCACATTGGAAAATGGATTTCCATCTGATGTAAGTTCCCAAGCTTGCATTACATGTCTTATAAGAGGCATCAATGCTGTATTGTATAACATAATTGATATTATCTGGCTTCCACTTATCCTATTTCATCCTACTTAGTTGGTTTTTTCCTCTTTTCTTTTGACATTCGTTTTTCCCTAATTTCCTCATTTCAATACATCATTCTCGTCATACAACTTTCTGTTATGGCAAAAATTGAGGTATAGTTCCACTGATTTCTAAAATCATGGTTCGTAAATAGTTACATGATATGAAGAAATCTAGAGGAAATCATTCTTATCTGCAAAAACTTATACATAAGAATACTTGGTCGCTTTCCCCTTAACCAGTACAAGCAAGGATAATAATGTGATTCCACAGAACATTCTCTTGCAGTTATAGCTGCTATAGCATCACATATAAAATGCTGAAAGCTCAAGATAGAAGTTAATTTGTTGATTTGCATTTCCCACATTTTCATGGTGGAATATTTTTAAGCCTTGTAAGCATCAATATTTCTGGTGGTGTTTCTTTTAACTAGATGAACTTTTTTGCTGTGTTAATATTTTATCATTCAATACTTGCAGGTTTTTAACCATTTTCTTTTCGGGTTTCCACCATACTGGAAGGAGTATGATGAATTTTTTTTGCATAAAGAGCCTCCCTCCGAGGACATTCTGAGAGACAAACATCTTGAGCAGCTAGCTCAGCAACTTGGATGTACGTTTATCAGCTTAATCCTTTTGAGTAGCGTGTAAACTGCAGAGAAGTTTTATATTTGATTTTAGGAAAAAGTGGATGTATGCACCCAAACTTTTTCAAGCTGCAACTCAACGACCCAATATTGCAATTTTTGGCAAAATGCCACATGGCCACCGTTTCTTTTGGAGTTCCACTATGATTGGCACACGTGAAAGTTTGAGGGCATCTTTTTCTTTTGCATCTAGATTAGTTGACAAAATAGTCCAAACAACAAATGTTAACAAATTTAGGCGCGAGTAGAAGCAAATACATGCAGTTCTAATTCATTTTCCCACCAGAGATATCAATCGTCTGTTTGAAAAAAGGCTTAAAAACCTATATATTTTCATGAGAGTGAGTCGAATAGTGGATTCCAGTGAAAAATTTCACCTGCGGCAGCCGTAGTGGATACTTAAAAAAATTGCAAAGATTGGTTTGTGTGTTGTAACTAGGAATTTTTTTTTATAAATAGACCATCGTTCAATGTCTAAATTGTATTTTTACCATTAAATATAGATCCTTGCTGTTTTCTGCTACTAATTTTTCTGCAATGGAAGGTGCACAGCCACATGTTGACAGTTGTGAACAGAATTTCGAGTCGCAAGGAAAAATTGAAGCCACGGATAGGCGGAAAAGCAAGCGAGCTAAATCTTTGGTCGTTGCATTGCCTCAAAGGTGTAGTTTTAGTGGTTTTCAGAAGGAATCATATATTGGAGGCACCAGTGTTGAAGATCATACTGCTCCAAAGCTGCCTGTGAATTCTCTTGAAAATGAGGTGAAATCATGCAGAAAAACAGCAAAAAAAAGAATTTTGTTTGTCAGATGCTGCTTCTTTATACATGGTTTTGACCAAATTCCTGAAACTTGTAACCAGGACACGGGCATCAGAGAGATTAAAACTAGAAGTAAAACCCAGAAGGCCAAAAATAAAGCAATGGAGTCACCTTGTACACTGGCTGCTTCAACGAAGTCACATCATGCTCCAGAAACTGTAGTTACTGGAAACAATAGTTTGTCGGAGAAGGCTAAGGCTAAGGATTTGGACTTGGAGGCCGTACAAAAATCTGCTCCTGTTAGTAAGGCCAAAAATAAAGCAACGGAGTCACCTTGTACACTGGCTGCTTCAACAAAGTCACATCATGCTCCAGAAACTGTCGTTACTGGAAACAATAGTTTGTCCGAGAAGGCTAAGGTTAAGTATATGGACTTGGAGACCTTACAAAAATCCGCTCCTGTTAGTAAGGTTGGCATGTTTGTTACAGTTATTCCCTTATTGATACAATGCTTTTGATTATTAATACTTCCTGCGTCCACGAAAACTGTAACACATTTGTTGTGGCACGGGTTTTAAGAAATGTTCGGTAGATGTTTGTTGAGTGGAGAAATGGACCCACCATTTTTGAATTGTTGTGAGGTATAAAATATAAAAAAGTGGGTGGGGTGTACAAAAATGAAAGTGCTACACTTTTTGTGGACTGACGAAAATGGTCTTGATGCTACAGTTTTCGTGGACGGAGGGAGTATTATTATTTTTATATAACTTTTATCAATAAAGCAGAAGAATCAAAATTGCATCACAGGAACAAGATGTCTGCCTGATTTTTCTTCTTGCGGAACCTATTGTAAAGAAAATTACATTCCAGTCCCCAAAGATATAATTAGCATTAAAAAAAACACCTTAGTTTGTCTTTAACACCCATATCGCAACTTTGGTCTTCAACCTCTCCCACATTAATCAAGAGGTTCTGCCTTATCTTCGCATATTTTACTATTTCTTTCAAGCCATTGAGTTCGGCATTGTTTTACTATGCTTATTATATCCTAATAATTCATGCCGTGTTACTTTCAGTCTATTTTACGTTCTATTTTACGTTTGACTTTGCAACTGCATAAGTATGGAGCCAAAACTAGTTATGTAAAGAAAGGAGAAAAGGTAAGCTCATCTCATTGGGTGCTCTAGATGCTACTCCTTAGACAATACTACGTTGCATATATACTGTCTTTGTTTGTGTGTGTGTGTGGGGGGGGGGGGGGGTTGGGGGGTTTCATAACAATCAAGCCTCAGTTTAGTACAACTAACACCTTGGGTAATACAGTCTGGTGTGTGTGTGTGTGTGGACGTTTTGTTATTTAAGTAGTAGAGCCGAGTCATTTAGGATTGAATCAGCAGTTTTTCTGTTTGAGTCATGTAGGATTGAATCAGCAGATTTTGTGTTTGACAGGAAAGTTCTTTCCTGATCAGTACTTGGGACAAGTTCGATTGCAAGTTATTGCTGCATTTCATCTCTTTTGGTTTCATTCATTTCAATACAAAGTTGGGTCTGGGTTCTCTTTCATCTTGAAATACCCTTCACTTCACTCTATCAGTTACATTTTAAGAATGTATGGATGCTATCTTGGTCCAAACTCATCATCAAAGTAATCTGCTAATCCACATGCAGCTGATTTAGAGTAAATTTAAATGATGTTAAAAAGTTTCCTCACCTATGGAGACAGGGATGGGAAGGAAATATAATACTGTTTACATGTCTTCTGTCCTTAGGCTGATCTAGGCCAAACTCAGTTACTTTACTGATCAGGTAACATTTTGGAGTTTAAATAAATTTATGAAGAGACAGAGGGTTTAAATAAAAAAAGTCGATGGATGAATCTAAGCCTTTAGAAATCATGTGATAATATGGGAATGCAGTGATTATGCTGAATTAAAATAAAGAAAAAGGGCTTGATCTTTCCCTTGGCCTTGGATTGCAAGTACCCACATTTTCTGTTCAAGCAAAGTTCCTGCTTCTGTCACTTATTGCAGATGCAGTATTATCTACTAAAGTAAAATTCTTGCTTAGGTTTTTGTTCAGCCCCTCTCGTTTCTTGTATTCCTTAATTCTATTAATCCTCATGTGCTACTCCTATGGAAGAGTTTCAAATTTGACCCTCTGGACCGCTATTCATAGCATTATGCATCTCTAATATGATTAATTTGCTTTTGTAATGACACTCGAGGCATGTTTAATAATAAATATATCTCTGGGGGTTGTGGTGTAATTGATTGGTAGAATCTCATGGGATTGGCTTTATAAAATTCATAACATTTATAATAAGTTGGGTTGCATTGGATATGAACACACAGTAGATTTGAAATTTGTAATAAGATGTTTGAATTTGTAACCCTTTTGTTTTTGGTATGTCTGAATTTGTAGTACTTAGTTTCTTTTACACCAAAGTAACCCATTTCTTTCATCTACCTCTTGATCAGAAAATTCCCAAGAGCAAAAAGGAGACAGGTTGGAGTCCGTCACCCGAGTCTCAAAGTTTCAACAGATCTCGATCAGGTAAGTCTATCTTCCGCATCTTGAGTCATCACAGGCCTCTACTATGAGTAGGAATAGTTTCTCTATCTAATATTTTGGTCTCACAATTTATGAATTAGTTGGTATTATTATTGTTGCTCTTCAAGAACTCTAAACCTATTCAATCAACCAAAGGGAAATCAATCTTCAATTGTTGAAAATCTTACAGGGAGATTGTTGATGCCTACCTTGGAATATTGGCGCAATCAGAGGGCAATTTATAACGCGGTTTGTCTTAAATTTTATGATATAGTCGCTACTTTTACTGATTTAAGATCTCTGTGATGGACTGGTAATACATAAAAAGTTTGTGATACTATGCAATGGCTGCTATTCATCAGAAACCCCAAATGTTGGAACTGATGTCAAATGTCGAAACATATTGCAGGATCGAACGATTACTGGAATCGAGGAAGGCATGTACCCCTAACAGCTTAGAAGTGGTATGTTGTGGCAAACTCATGTCATATTTGAAAATGTGGTTACCTGTACATTCTTTTGCAATACATCTAATTCTGTAATGTACAGTATTCCTGTTTGATTATCGAATTTCAAGCAGTGCATTTCTTGTGAAAGTTTGAGCTTCTTTTGTCTCAGACAATTCCAACAATTATTTGAGTCTCTCCGTTGGAACTTATAACAGGATCGGAACAATTTAATGTACACAAAAATTCTTATGTGACCGGTCGCACGGTGCGACCTGTTGCACAGGACCAGTCACATGCACGCACCCAAAAAATAAGGTTTAATTAAGTGTGTGTAATACACGTGCCAAAATGGTGCGTCTAGCAGGCACGTGACGGGCAATGGCCAATGAGTGCTTTTTATTTTATTTTTTAATGTCTGCCTTTTTAATTTTTTATTTTTTTCCAATTTTTTTGATGTTTTATTATATTTTGTTTTCTCTTTAATTCTTTCCAATTAGGATTTATTATTTCTCAATTATGGTTTATTAATCCCAATTACGATTTATTAATTTCAATTAGAGTTTCTTAACCCAATTAACATTTATATTAATTAAAAAATTAGAAAAAAAATTTAAAAAGTCAACGAGCGTTGATCGGTTGCACAGTGTGACCGGTTGCACAGGAGGGTGGCTTTTTAATACCAAAACAAACAGATGGAATGAATATACAGATGTTTTCTGGCCTGCTTTTCCAAATGGTAATGAATATAGAGTGTCAAAGTGGTTAGGTCAAGTCGGCATGAGCCCACGGGCCAACGGGTGAAACGGGCCGGGTTGGTCTCGGCTTGAAATTTTTTTCAGGCCGCAATAATTTAAGGGCGCGTTTGGTTGGCACGGATTCTGCTCCAGGAAAGTAATCTGATTCCTAATTGTTAAATTCCTGTGTTTGGTAGAATAGGAGAAATAATCTGATTCCAAAAAATTTAAATTCCAATGTTTGGTTGAATTTTAAAAAAATTAGGAAAGTAATCAGAATCCTGAAAATAAAGAAAATAGCTTAAAATTCTAGGATTCTTATTCCTTAAAAAAACTTAGGTATTTTTTTTTCTTGGTACGGGGATTTTAATTCATAGACACAAAAAACGGTGTCCTCTCTCTGCAACTTATCGTCGTTCTTCTTCTCTTCTCTGCAAGTCGACTTAATAAGTCTTCGGTATGCCTGAATTGAAGAGGAACTAATCATATGACATATTAATAATTGTTAATTTCCATTTGTCAAAGCTGTTGTTGTTTGTGAATTGAAGAAATTCATGGAAAATTGAGAGATGGCCGCCTCTGCCACTGACGGACTTCGCCTCCACCCCTACAAATAATGATAGGTCTTACTCTTCGGCCATCGTCGCACGTCGCAACTCCAAGTTCCTAATCGCAGCGACCATCCACTCCAATATTATTCCCTCTTCTTTTGAGATAATTGCCAGAAACTATAAATTATGCAGTCAATATTTTTTCCCCCAAAATTAAGTTCCATTCAAAGATGTAAAGATATGAATGTACTTGCCCCATTTTTCGTCAAATTATTAACTCCCAAATTCCCAAAATCAATGGTTTCCATCGTTCGCATTCGGCTGAGAAAACTCTGCCGCCAAAATGGAGTACCCACGGCTCTCCTCAACGGCGTCATTTCTCTTTCTTCCGTCAGACCCATTTGTCACGCGGTCGTCGCAGGTCATTGCCAATGTAAAATCTAAACAAAAATTTAAAATCCTGACAGTTTTCTTGTATCTTCCAAACACGGGATAAATAATCTGTTAGAATGTACTTTTCTCAGAATCACATTCCGTAGATTCACATTCTCCGGAAACTTTTTATTTTCCTCATAATCATATTCCATAGAATCACAATCCCTGACAACTTTACTTTCTTGCCAACCAAACGGATCCTAAATGTAATCACAAAACGTAAAAATGATTTTCCTGAATCAAATTTACAATTGTAGTAACCTCCAATTTCTCCCTAGATTTTTGTCTTCAAACTTGATCTTCACACCGTTTTTAAAAATTTCAATGATCATATGTCTTCTCAATCTTCTTGAATTTGATTTTTGAATTTTAGAATCGTCAATGATGACTACGAAATAATGTGAAAATAAAAGAATAATTAGCATGTGCATCCAAGCTAGTTGAGACATTTTTAAAGTTTTCCTTCGAAACAGATATTTAATTAAAAGAATAATTAAATAAAATATGAGTGTAGGATATAAGGAGTAAAAAAAAAAAAAAATGAGTTCATGTGAGTCCATTTAATTTGGCGTGGGAGTAGGAACAAAGCCAGCGGCATGTGCCCCTTGTCTCCCCGTCTTTCTCTCTAACTTTTGCATCTTTCTCTTTTATTTTATTTTTTATGAAAAAATGTTACTATATAAAAGAAATTCAAGTACGGTAGTAAACCTTAATTCAAGTGCATAACCTGCAAATCACACAAAATAAGGTGGTAAACTTAATTCAAGTGTAATAACCTGTAAATCACACAATATAAGTAGATTATACACGAGAAATATAATGTGATAGACACAACTTATAAGGTGCTGGTGAAATCTGAATTTCAGACAATTAATCACAAGTGTAATTAGATTATGTTGTTTATGAATATTGTAGGGGTAATTGCCGGTTGCCATTCAAATTATGCGATATACTGTACTTCACCCACCAAAACTTTTTTCATGTTATTTACCCACTTAATTATAATATATTTTTCAATTTACCCCATATGCTATCCATAATTACCTGTTAGCAATGATATGCATGAAAAAGTAACTACATGAATAGATTAGTACTTGACTTTATAGTGTATAAGAAGTTATAAGAAGTTCAAACCATAATCTTCCCCAATCTTATTATGATCACAAGATCTAGACTCTATTTTTCTTCTCTTCTTTTGATGACGAAAGTAACCCGTAATCGCTATTCTATGTGGGCATCGAAGATTTTGACTTTTTGAAGGAAAAGTGATTATCTTATTAAGTACAATATTTGATAACCAACGGTAGTGTAATTTAACAAATAAACGTAATTGAAATTCATACAACCTAAATTCAACATTTGATCATATTAATTAAGAGCAATTATAACGTAAACCCAACTTTAGTATTTGTCAAAGTTTGGTGCAGATCTCATGATCATAGTGAATCACACTTTGCAATTATAACACCGAACACTAAACCATGTCGGAAAGTGCAATCATTTTCTAAACAAAAGAGAGATGTCTTGACTTAAGTAATATGCACAGCTCCACATTTGTTATGCAGATCCGACATCATCAAATTTGTGTTGGGCAGTTAGAGGAGACAAGATCATGTAATGGTACTAAACATTAAGGATTAAAGATGACAACATAGATCTTGTAATGCTATGACCTAAGTGACACAATTTTTTGTTAAAAAGGAGAAATACAAACATTATATATTCATATGAATTGATTCATACAAATCCTAGTCCTCATATGAAAATTAGGAACTAATCTGAACTGTTGATATTTAAATGATCTACGGTTGTCAATTGAAACATAAATGTACTACATAAAAACCATAATTTATAAAAACATCATTTTTTATATAAGAAAGATAAAACATCATTAAACATTATTGTATTTATAAAAAACATGACTATATATAGAAAAAAATATGGTTCTTAGTTCTCACGGAAAAATTAGTTCTCACATGAATCCATCCCACATAAGAATATATATATATATATAGGGGATGGTTATACTAGAAATGATTCCCCTTGTGTTAACTAGAAATAAATCTATACCATAGATTTGAAAGATTTAGATGGTTGTGATTGATTAGAGATAAATAAACAATTTATCTTGATTAATATTAAAAGGGTTTTTATGGTAAAAAACAATAAATAAAGATCTTTCAAGATTACATCTACTTTCAATAATCTCAATATATATTTATTCAAGAATTATGAAAGAGATCGTATTGCATTTATATCTCGATCATTTTTTTTATTATGTTATTGTCTTTTATGTGTATTAGTTATTACATTTTAATTTTATTTTTATAATATTTTTTATTTATTTGTGGTAAAACTATTTATTCAATTTTCTTTTTTATTGCATATTATGTAATTGTTTTTTTTTATGTATTACTTATTGCATTTTAATAATCTTTGTATTGCATATTACATTTATTATTACTTTATAATGCTTCTTATATCTTATTTATTTGTGGCAAAACTATTAATACATTTTTTTTCTTTTTTACTGCATATTATGTAATTGTTTTTTTTTTGTATTACTTATTGCATTTTAATAAATTTGTTATTGTATATTACGTTTATTATTGCTTTATAATGCTTCTTACTTATTTGTAGCAAATTTTTAGTACATTTTTCATTTTTTACTGCATATTATGTTATTGTTTTCTTTTGTATTACTTATTGTATTTTAATAATTTTTTTATAGCATATTACATTTATTATTGCTTTATAATGTTTCTTATTAATTTGTAGCAAAATTCTTATTGCATTTCTCTCTTTTAATGCATATGATGTGAAAAAAATGAAAAAGTCGAAGCTCTGTATAATATCAATTTGATGAAGATTGAAGATTGCCTCTGAAAACAATTAGATAAAAATTCCACAAAAGAAGGAATAATTTATTTATTAATTGGTTGGAAATACGGTTCCCACTTCCCACAAAATATAGTGAACAATAACTAATAATTTTGAGACAATTACTATTCTGCCCATATTATTTGTATTGATTGAAAAATACGGTTTTCATAGGATTTAAATAATTATAAAGATTCCATTAATTTACACCCTTTATCTATTAAATGGACATCTAAGATTTATTTTTAGTTAACACATATGTATCTATTTCTATTTGATCTCTTCCATATATATATATATATAGATAGGGATAGGATTAGGTGAAAACCATAGCTTATTTAGAAACTACAAAATAATATTAACCATTGATTATGATATAATCAATGGACAAGATCCATTGCATAAGGATCAATTTATTTTAACAAAAATAAAAATATGATGCGAGAAGGGTAACTTTGTCATGCACATAATTTTATCTCTTTCAATTCTCTCCATAAATTAAGCCAGATTTTTCTCACCAGCCATATATATATATATGGAGTGGTTCTAGTGAAAAGAGCCCTTAAAATAAGAAATAGGAATAAATCCCAACCCTTGATCCACAATAGATGGATGGCTAGATTTGAAGCGGGTCAGATCCGGGTCAAACCGGGTCGGACCCGGGTCAACCCGTTGACTTTTCAATTTTTTTTTCTGTTTCGAAATTTTTTTTCGAAATTTTTTTTTCGTTTTTTTTTAATAAAGTGTGGTGTATCTCAATACACTGTGTGGTGCATCTCATTTCATGTTGTGGTGCATCTCATTACACAGTGTGTTGCATCTACACATTGTGATGCATCTCATTATACATGGTGGTGCATCTCATTACACATAGTGTTGCATCTCAAAATGCATTGTGGTGCATCTCATAATACATGGAGATTTATCTCATACACTATGTATGTGTATAACTATATCAAAACGAGGGAAAATCTTGGGGTGATTTGGTATGATGTTTTTCAAATTATTGTATTCATACCATATCAATAAGCAAGTGTTTGGGTTTTTTTTTGTCTCCGCCTTTGGCTCCGATTTTAATTTGTAGATAATGATTGTGGCAACATTATATGTTTTTTAGCTCTCTCCGAGGCATTCGGCTCCCCTCGCTCGACTCTTGAAAAAAAATAAAAAATAAAAATAGTGAAAAAGAATATTAAAAAATTAAAAAATGGTGCATCCCAATACACTTAGTGGTGCATCTCATTGCACAGTTTGGTGCATCTCATTGCACAGTGTGGTGCATATCATCTGACTCTTAAAAAAAATTGAATTTTTTTTTGAAAAGTCAACGTGTTGACTGGGTCCGACCCGTTGACCCGGATCCGACCCGGTTTGACCTGGGTCAAATCTGACCCCCATCCCTTGTAGATCTATGGTGGAGATCTATTCCTATTTCTTAAGTTAAGATCCATTCTTATATGATCATTTTCCTATATATATATATATATAGGGGATAGTTCAAATGAGAACTACATCTCTAGGTGCTAACTAAGGAACCGATCTAATCCGTTAATCTAATTTAATCAATGATTATAATTTCATATAACTAGCAACCTTTCTTTTTTCAAATGTTTAATGATCAAAGGTCATAATAGTACTTATTCTTTGATTTGTAACCGAATGATCCTTAACCTTGTAACGGTTTTTTTAATAGCTATAGTAGTTGATTTCCTTTTATGCTATCGATTTGTAATTCAAACTAATTTTTTTTCTTTTGTTCTACTTTTTAGCCAAGTTAGCTTGATATCTATTCTATATATATATATTAAAACAAGGTAGTAACAAATTAATTTTAGCGCCAATTTTTGGGCATTTTTGTTATTTTATAATTTTTATTAGCAAATATTTCTGCACGTCTTGAGACGGTTTAGTCTAGGGCATGCATACAGTTCCGCATCAGTTTCTTTTTCAGTTTGAAAAATCAGTTTTTTTTTTCTCATAAATCAAAGCACACGATTTCAGACATCGTTTGAAAAATTTATTACGACTTTCTTTTGTTAATTTCTGAATAAATCAGTAGATGAAACATAGTAGGAGTATTAGTTATTGAGATTAATCACTAAATGAATCTAATCATCGAACTATGGCATTGAGTACATAAGATATTCAACAACCTCTGTTTTGGCGGACGATATCGGCGCAAATGTAAGTAAAAAAGAATCTTGATATCTCCACCAACGTGGCCATCCGCCATCAAGGTGAAAGGGGTTGGAAGACGAATGTTTGGTGGAGAAAATGGAGAACAACGAATTGTTGAATGTCCAGGTAAATCCATATTTATTTTTCTTTCATCTCTCGGATATACCTGATATATAATTTTTATGTTTCTGTGTTATTCAATTGTATGGATAACTACATCATTGGTTGGTAATGTTTCGTGCACTTATCGTTTTTTTTAATCGAAATAGTGGGCTAAGAAACCATATGCCACAATACATTAAAATAAATGAATCGACGATATATATGAGATTCATCCACTTATATGTCTTTACGTTTCAATAGTTTTATTGTTTGTCTGTTTAGAGAATTTATATTGTTATGCACTGTTAAATAATTGAGTTTATAGACTTATAGTATCATCATCAACGGTTCAATTAAGTTTCTGAGATCTTAATTACCAAATAGATTTTCATTATTTGGCTTTAAGAATATATTTGTGCACTTTTCTGAAATAATGTTTACTGTAGTGTGTGTTGATTTGTGTAAGATTGTCTGTAATTGTTTTTAATCCACTTCTTCATTGATGTTGATGGCAGAGCTCAAAATATGGTGATTTACCAGGGTTCTTCAAGATTGACAACCGTGCTCTAAGTTCCACTATGTCAGTCCATTGCTCCTTTATTTTTTGTTTTTTTAACATCTGAACAAGCAGCTAATTCTATTTATCCTTTATGCATTTAGAGAATTCCTGCAAATTTTATCGAATAATTTGGAGGAAGTATTTCCACAATGTGCATGCTTGAAAGGCCGTATGATTGATTATTGGTTTTTCTAGAAGGATTACCCTCATTTTGTGGAGTCGATCCAATTGGCTAATTGGTAGATAATGCCATTATTTATGTGCATGCAGTTCATAGGAGAGTGCTATGAAAGAATTTATAATTGTAACTGGGGCATGAGTGGATCAAGAATATTTTTTACGATGCTAATTCATCTTATAAATATGTTGGAGCCTAGAGGTAGAAATATTATAGTTTCTTTATGTTTGCAGCCCTACGTATATTCACGGTGCACATACATTCATTAATTGTGCAAAAGTATATAGATTGCAATTTGCAATTCCCAAGTGATATATAGTTTACTTTTTGTTCTTAATTACTTGAGAATACTCAATTTGAACTTTTTATTTTGTTCACGGTAGCTTTGCAAGTATACAAATACAATGAGAGCTTTTGAGTGATATAGTTAAATTTAACTATATTCTGATGTAGCTCAAACTAAGACGGAAAAAAAAAGTTGGTTGATACATGACTATTTGTTTGTATACATTTTATGCTTATGAGTTGCGACAAAGAATTTCTAATACGCCGTCTACAAAAGAAAACTTATACCAAGCATCGCCCACTTAGTATTTATTCCTTACATGTTTGGATGCTTCAACATTGAATATTTGCATGCTAAGAATTCTATTTCAGGACAAAGAATTAAATTACTACTCCCTCCGTCCCAATAGCAAGGTCTCACTTGCTTTGGGTACGGTTATTAAGAAACAAGAGTAAAAGGAGAAAAAGTGGTAGGTCCTACAGCTTTTGAAGAGTTAATTATTTCCATTTTTGGAATGAGACCTTGCTATTGCCTATTGGACAGACAAAAAGGGAAAGCGAGACCTTGCTATTGGGACGGAGGGAGTACATAATATCACTCGGTGATAAGATCAGTGCACATGATTTCGCAATATTATATTATTTAAAAGTTAAATATAATTATATTTTGTATTTATAATGTTAATTAGAATTATAGAATTTTTATATTGTGATGCCCGTGCATCGCGCAGGATTTTGCAATATTATATTATTTAAAAGTTAAATATAATTATATTTTATAATTATAATGTTAATTAGAATTATAGAATTTTTATATTGTGATGCCCGTGCATCGCGCGGGGTGGTGTACTAGTTAATTTAACACCAATGTTATTTTTTTATATTTTGAACTTCGACGGATATTGAATTATTTTTTTTATTTGCCACAAGATGATTTCTTTTGATTATTTTGCTGCTTTATATATATCTTTTTGTTTGCTTATCGTCAATTGGATATATGCTTATTTATGTTTATTTTGATATTTTTTTATGGTTTCTAATTCTTTATTTGCTTATTATCAATTGGAGGTATGTGTATTGTTTATTCTATTGCTTATTTGCGTTTTTAATATAAGCCGTTGTTTTTTTAATATAATTTATTTGCTTTTTGAAATATAATTCATTTGCTTATTTTAATATAAATAATTTGCTTTTGTTAATATACTTCATTGTTTTTTAAATATAATTCATTTGCTTTTTATAATATAATTCTTTGTTTTTTATAATATAATTCACTGTTTTTTCAATATAATTAATTTGCTTTTTTAAAAAAAAAATTTGCTTTTTAAAATAATTCATTTGCTTTTTATATAATTCATTATTTTTATTTTTTTTGGATATAATCAACAAAACATTATCTATGCAAATCACCTCAATGATCAAATAGAAACCATTCCTTATGTAGAAACTAAAAACCAATACAGGCCTTAGATTTAATGTAATTAATGGATGAGATTGAATGTGGTTATTTTGCTTAATTATTTACACGAGCCTAAGGTAAGGGATTGTATAGTCTTTTTCTTTAATTTTGTAACGGTTGTTTCCTAATTTCTTGGTATCCACTATCAACAATAGATTAATTATATGTGGTGGTTTTTCAAAATACGAATAAAATGCATATGGTTAAATTCATAATGTTAATTTTTCAGTGTGTAGCCTTGTAGGTGCTGTATGCAAATACCATTAACTTAAGAAATTCTTGGATTTCGCATTTAATTATATCAACAATTACATTTACGTTTAACAAATATCTTGCTAACACATTCATGGTGTTATGTTGTTGTATTAATAATTAAATGTTTTTTTGTAAAATTATAGAATTATTTAAACCCACTATAATTACACTACCAATATATATATATATATATTTTGAGCAGAAAATAATGTTGGTTACAATATTTAATAATGTTGTTATTCACTAGATATAATGTAAAAAAGTTATTTTATATAAAGAATTAATGTTTTGGAGACCACAATATAATACTTTTGTATCTAAACTATTATTACTATTGTTTTCTTTAATTTACACTTTGCTTTTTTATATTTTTTATGCATATTTTGCATATTCTCTGTTCGTTTGGAGTACAAACAATGATGTTTAAAATGTTTTCAATTATCAACAAGTACAACTCGTTTAGGATTAAATGTTTCTCAAAGAATTAAATAATATTTTTTCGAAATTAATTTAATGCTTTTACAAATGCAATAAAATGCTTTACAAATTTATCTACGTATTTCGCAACGGTTCTTTTTAAGAAGAAGCGATCTGGACCATTGATCTTTGTAGATCTACGGATGTCATGACCGGTGCATTATAATTGAATATGAAATGCATTATCGTAACAATGCACTGTAATAAATCAAAAATGCATTATTATGACAGTGCATTGTAATAAGACATAAAATACTTTATTTTGATACATAAAATGCATTATTATTATTTTTTACGGGAAAAGTGTTTTGTACGTGAACCAATATATATATATATATATATATATATATATATATATATATATAGATAGGATTAGGTGAAAATCATAGCTTATGTAGAAAATGGATCAAATAAGATGGTCTAACAGATGAGATGAACGGTAGCAATTTCATGAATAACTCATAAAAATGGTCAATTTATATAAGGACAAAAAAAAGTTATATTCAACTTAATCTTATGTGCTTGTATAAGGTATTGGCCTAGCGATAGAGTGGTTAATGCTCGAGGTCAAAGATCTCGTGTTCAAGTTCACTGTGGCGCCGTATTTAAATTTAATTATTAATTTATCAAAAAATAACAAAAATATTGATTAGATAAATAGACTACACCGTTTGGTCTTTCTTTATTTTCTGTTGAATCTTTTGATCTTTAATTTAAATTTATTTACCGAAAAAAAAAAATGCCCCACTTAAGCCCTTACTGTGCAAATAATTTTTATTTTATTTTTCTCAATTGTCATCACAATAGCGTAATCCATCCGTGCCTTGTAGACATTATTAATCAAGAATCTCCCCTTCACATGAATAACGATACTCGATAAAATATATGACTGAAATTGAAATTTAAACTAATACAGATATTGCAAATAATTAAAAGGGTTATTTATATTTTATGGCCCGAAATTTCATCATTTTTCCGTTTGTGGCATGTACTTTAAAATTTTTCAAAAAAAATCACGTACTTTACGATATTATCCAAATAAGGCCCGCCTTTATTTTCCGGCATTAGAATGATGAATCATCTGACCGACTATCTAAAGTGGATATTAAAATGTCAAGTGTACCAAAACAACGTCGTTTCAGTTTGAGTATAATTAAAAATTGACAAGGTCATATGACCTTTGGCTTGTACGATGGAACCCTAAATGTCTTTTTATTCTCTCTATAAACTTTTTTCTTTCCCAAAAGTTGACCTATAGTTTAGGGAGAGAATAGAAACACATTTAGGGTTCATCCGTAAAAGCTATATGTCCTATGACTTTGTCAATATTTAATTCTGTCCAAACTGAAACGACTTCGTTTCGGTACACTTGTCATTTTAATATCCACATCAGATAGACGGTCAACTGATTCATCATTCCAACGCCCGAAAAATAAAGGCGAACATTTTTTAGATAAATTCATAAAGTAAAGAATTTACACAAACAGAAAAATAATGAAAGTTGAAGCCATAAATTATAACCCTCATTAAAACCCTTTTTCTAATTTAAAGCACACATTTGGACAGCGACAAAAATTATTCTCACTGAATAAAAAATTGTGGGGGCCCAATAAATACGGGCCGTCCAGTACAGTTTTATTGGCCTGCTAATGAATTCTCAGACATCGTCCACGTCATCAACAATTCCTCATGGCATGAAACACATCAGACAGATTTCGTTTTCTTTTAATAAAGGAAATCTTTTTTTTTTGCTTATTCAACTATTAAGGATTTTTTTTCATTGAGCTCCAAACATAATTTTTAAATAACTAGATTTACCCGCGCGCGTTGCGCTGCACCATTCGATTGTATTTCAATTTTTACATTTTTAAATGTCAATAATATCTATATAATCTAATTAAATATTTCAAATTAATAAAATTTATCTTTGTGAATCTTCTTATACAAAATAATACATTTAGCAAACACAAAAATTAATTAATGTGACAAACAATAAAATAATTACTACTCCAAAGCTTAATATTTGAATTTAAAAAAATGAAATGCAGCATACACATCATTATATAGTGAACTAAATTTATTAGGCTATAAAAGCCTATTTTTGAATTTGAAAAATTGAAATGGCATGATAAAATATTGTACAATTATTTGCATGTGGCATGCAAAATAAGCGGAAAATTGCATTACAAATTATTTTGCTTTAATATGGTAATAGATTTTATGTATCAATATCAATATGTATTTTTTGATTGAATAAATCAATATCAATATATAAAGAGTAAGAGATTTGAAAAAGATTTCGTTTGAGTCAATATAAATCAATATCAATATATCAATGTATATCTAATTTCGTCCCTGTATTAAAACATTAAGAAACAACTACTACTATAGATTACAAAAATGATGTCAAACTATCAAATTTATTTTTTTATTCAAGGAAAACAAATACATTTTTCATTTTTCATGCTATAATTAGGGGTTAAAATTAAAAATCATTTTGCTCACTATCTTGATATATATACATTTTGATAGCTAGCTTGAACACTTATTCGAAGATGTGGAGCAATAATTTTGAGATATTTGAGTCAAAATTTGGTTTTTTGAATACTCTAACATATATATATTACATAAGAGTATATACCCAATAGTCGTTCTAATTGTAATTCTAATATTCAAAATCAAGAGATTAATTTGGAAAATTTAAATTAAGAAATTAATTTATATTGAATGTATATCTAAGCTCGTTCGTCTATTAAGAGATTAATAATAAAATAAATCAATATCAATATAGATTTTATGTATTTTTTGTAATAAATGAATATCAATATATATAAAGAGCAAGAATTTTGAAAAAGATTTCGTTTGAGTCAATATAAATCAATATCAATATATCAATGTATATCTAATAAAGCTTATATCATCACTAATAGTGCAACAACCCAATGCAACAACCCATGCATTTTAGGCGGGATAATAGTAGTTTGGGCGGAAAATTGCCATGCAGAAGATTCTGCTTTAATATAATATAGTATAGATTTAATATTATTATTTTAGTTTACTTTCAACGATATTTACATATAAATTGTACACGCTGTAGAACAAATTATAAGAGATTATCAAAATGTTTCCAAAAGAAGATTGAGAATTTAATCGAACAAAATTTAATAATTCAGAAGTCATACATATAAAGTTTCTTTATTCTAAGAGAGAAAACATATTTATGATTTCAATTGAGTGCAAAAACGTGAAGAAATTTTAGTAAAAAAGTTTTTAAAAAGTGCAGTTTTGACGAATATGATAAAATATCCAAATATAGAGGAAAATAGCAGACTTTAAATAAATTTCTTTTTTGAGGTAGACTTTAAACAATAAGCAGAGTATTTTTTTTTTTTTGAGGGAACTTTAAATAATATTAGAAAGTGGGAAAAGTGTGTCATTAATATCAAGTGTTTGAATATTTTATTTTGTTTTTTTGTATTTTATTATTCCATGGGAGCACCCCTCAAAAAGCAGGAGGCAGTGAGGAGAGAAAAGGGGTGCGTTTTTGAGTTCGGTGATGGTGTTGAGGAACTCGGGAGTGAGAAGGCGAGAGGGCATATCAGTAATTTCGCAGGTGCTCGCAGTGGTGACGTCGTCGGCGGCTACCTTCTTGTTGATGCCCGAGATCTTTCTCGGCGGTGATGGTCGGAGCCGGATCGTCTTATTCGCGGAGGCCAACGGCGCCTCCGGCGGCGGGGGAAGCGCTCTCGTTCCCTCCTCTCTCAATGTCGGAATAGCCATCGCCGTCACGGCCATGGCCGGCCTCGCGCTCGCCGCCACCCTCGTCTACTCCTCCCGTAGGTAAAGACGAATCGAATCAAATCAAATCAAATCAATCTTGAGTTTCCGTCAAAATTGATCTTTAGCCGTATAACCCTAGCAGACAGAATTGGGAGAGATTTTTTTTTTTTTTTTGGTGTATAGGTTTGAATTAGACGAAGTAGATACATATAATTAGGTATACTTAAATGTTGGTACAAAAACAACCATTGATGAAAGCCCTGAGGCGGAGCCACACTTTTCTGGCCCTGGGATCGAATAATACGACGCCGTCCCGTCCCTCGCCGTCATCATCATCATCGTCATCTTCTTCGTGGGTTCATTTGAGATCGGTTTTGTTAATCGTTGCTTCTTCATCATCATCCTCGTCCTCCTCACCGGTTTCTTCTGATCGGTTAGTTTTTTTTCCACTCTACTTCTTCTTCTTCTTCTTCTTCTTCAGACTTTGAATTTTTGATCCTTTGTTTTTTTAATTCATTGACTAAAGATTTCTTCTTTTTTTTTTTTCCTATTCCTTTTCTCCCTTAGCGTTCCCTTCCTCATTTCGCAATCCCAATAGTTCTTCTGAGATTTAGGTATTAAGATTTTATATGAACTGATATGGTGAATTAGAAGAATTTCGGTGACCAAACGGTTGGTTATACCTTTGGTGATCAGAAAATTGTGAAATTCGGGTCTTTTTTTTTTTTTTTTGAGGGTAAAATTCGGGTCTTTCTTAGTGATATCTGGAAGGTGATAATCAAATTCTAGGATTAAGAGACAAATTAGTCTAAGTATTTTGAATTTGGTGAAACATCAAAGAACATAGCTTTTGCTACTCAAGAAGTACGTTGAGTTACCTTCTAGGAAGGAGTCAGGATTGCAAGTTGTTAGTGTGAAGAACTTGGTTTTATGTAATGCCTTATGTAGTCCCTCTTCACCTTTATTTGTCTGTTTTGCAATTATTCGTGTTATTTATCTTGTGGTGGAATGTTATATTATTTGATCAATTCTCTACAGCAGAAGCCTTAAATCTCCTTGGTCTAGAAGGAGAAGGAAACATGCTCTCTTGGCCAAACAATGGAAGGGTTTGTTTGATGCTGATGGGAGACTTTCTGATGGAGGAGTAAAGTTTTTGAAGAAAATCCGTGCTGGGGTATGCTCCTCTTTTCGTTTTTATACAAAAATTGTTTTACAACTTCAATGTGTTTTTCTTAGGATGTTCCATTTCTGCATATCAATATGTTCAAACTTCAGTTATTTATTGAATTTTGTTGCAGGGTGTTGAGCCTAGCATACGCATGGAGGTCTGGCCATTCCTTCTTGGAATGTAAGGATTCTCCTTTTTTGTAATTCTCACTATTTCATTGCAACTTTCATTGTCATTACAATTTGGGAAATGCCCATTGCTTTAGATCCCTTGGACTGGCCATCTTTATACGCTTGTGATCTTCCTCTGAACACGTTGGCAGTAATCAATTTTTTATTACGTTTAGCTTATGGCTATAACTGTTCTATGACATAATGCAATCTACTTCATGATTTTCTGTTAAAAGGTTTTGGATCTTCTTTGGCCATGACATTGCTCTTGTATTCAGTCTGTCATTTCATGTTTTTAAAGATTGTCATGGTTCCTGTATGAGTCTATTTGGTATCTGTGTAATAAAAAGATAAGAGTCTTCAATAGTTGCTACCCCAAAAAAAACCTTCTAGATTATATGCCTTGACAGTAATGAAGAGGGTGGTGAGAGCTTCTTGTTAAACAGTTAAATAATAAACTGTCTTGGAACACAATGATTTACATGACTTTATTCATTACGTCAAGGATCCTACATTCTAAATAGAAGAAAATATTCTTGATGTATGTTATGGTAGCATATTTTTGTTCTGTTTCCTGTCTTTCTCATCCTTCCTTTGCATGCTAATGATTTCTTTTAACCGGACATTTATCATTACAGGTATGACGTGAAAAGCTCAAAGAGAGAGAGAGATGCCATTAGAGCTCAAAAGAGGTATGTTTTTCTCTTACGTAGACCTCGTTTTGGTTGGAGTTGGAACAGAGGAAGCTCCCGCAATCCACCCACTAAAAGTAAAGAACCCGATATTGTCGTATTATCTTTTAGGAACCTTTTCCATGTTTAATTGTTTACAAGTACCTGTCTTTTTTTGCAGCAGCAACACTGAGATAATTAGGTACTCACATTAGATTAGATCTTGCTATAATTAATTACCTAAGAACATCATGAGATGCAATATTGATTTAAACAATGGAGGACCTTTTTCTTTTGTTTTTTCATCATCTTTAGACGCCACCATAAGATCTGGTTTCTGTAAAAATATTTGTTTTGAATATGTAGATAATGGTGAAACTACTTTAGCAAACTTAATATTAGTAAGGATATTTGTGTGTATTTTCTTTTGTCAGCATGCTGCTTCTTTTGCCAGCATACCGCACACACATGTTATTTTCATTAGGAAGCACCATGGGTTTTTATCACAAAATGGGTTTTGTTGTTTTCTTTGTTTTCCCAACATATTGTCGAGCAGTCAAGAGATCCTATGGTTGGCGACAATCTATGTTATCTTGATTTGTTTCAAACGTTGCTTTACGATTCAATTCTGTGTTTTCTCCTCTAAATTATGTTCTCTCATTACCACAGGAAAGAATATGTAGAGCTACGGAAACAGTGTCGTCAAATTTCCAAACGTGGTGAAAAGAGTTTTAAATTGAAAGAAACATCTGGAAACAATAGCAATGAGGATGGGGGAGATATCATTCAGGTTTTTGATTCCTCAAGCTTGGACGAAGCTGCTAGTCCCAGACCTTCTCTATCAATGGAGGGCGCTAGTTTGTCTGGTGAGCTAGGTGGACGCAAGAACTTAGTGGAGCAGGAAGAAGACGACGATGGTGAAATTACTAATGAAAACATTTCTGAAGCTGAAACGGAGTCATCGGATTCTGATTCTGAAGATCTGGAGGACACCAAACCTCTTATCACATCAATGGTAAGCGAAGATGATAATCTTTATGAGCCCGTTTATTCAGCTCTGGGAAAACTAACCACGAAGCCTGCATCTTATAAAGTTGAAGATTTTGCCACATGGCAGAGGATCATACGCCTTGATGCTATACGGGCTAATGCTGAATGGGTGATTTATTCCCCTTCTCAAGCTTCAGTATCAGAAGCAAAGGCACACCAACTGGCTGGGAGTGTCGGATTGAAGGATTATGATCATCTTGAACCATGTAGAGTTTATCACGCAGCTCGTCTTGTTGCTATTCTTGAAGCTTATGCTTTGTATGATTCTGAGATTGGTTATTGTCAAGGAATGAGTGATTTGCTTTCTCCAATCATATCCGTGGTAGAGGAAGACCATGTGGCTTTTTGGTGCTTCGTAGGATTCATGCGAAGAGCTAGACATAATTTCCGTCTTGATGAGGTTGGAATCAGGAGACAACTGAACATTGTATCGAAGATCATCAAATGCAAGGACTCACATCTGTACAAGCACTTGGAGAAGCTTCAAGCCGAAGATTGTTTCTTCGTGTATAGAATGGTGGTAGTGTTGTTCAGAAGGGAGTTGACGTTTGAGCAGACACTTTGCCTTTGGGAAGTAATGTGGGCAGATCAAGCAGCAATTCGAGCAGGAATTATTAAATCTGCTTGGCGACGAATGAGGCTAAGGGCGCCTCCGACGGAGGATCTGCTACTCTATGCAATAGCTGCTTGTGTACTGCAGAAGCGGAGGTTGATCATAGAGAACTATAGCAGCATGGATGAAATCATGAAGGAATGCAACAGTATGGCCGGTCATCTCGACGTCTGGAAACTGTTGGACGACGCTCATGATTTGGTAGTCACCCTCCACGACAAGATTTAGGCGGATCTGCGTTGGTGCGTCATCTTCCTTTCACCAGGAGGTTTTACCCGACCTTGAAACCTTTTTTTTTTTTTTTCATCTACAGAGAAAGCACTTGATAGGCGCACACCTTGTATGTTGAGTTATTTATGGATTTCACTATGTATTATTGCCCGCGCTGAGGACTCCTAGTGAAGTGGCAACATGCTAACAAACTTCTTAAGAAATGGTCAACATTCTCTATGACTTTCTTTCTTTGTACTCCCTCCGTCCACGATAATTGTGGTTCGGAGGGAGTGGCACGGGTTTTAAGAGTGGGAGAATATGTTAGATAGATGTATTGTGAGTGGAGAGTGAGACCCATGTTTATTGTGAGTGGAATTATTTCCATTTAAGGAAATGTCACACTTATTGTGGACGGACGAAAAAGGAAAGAAGATCACACTTATTGTGGATAGAGGGAGTATTTCATCTAGTATTTGGATTGTGATTTAGGATGTTATGTAATTAGTTAAAAAAATGTCAATGACTTTCTTTCTCGAGGAATTGTAGGAAAATACTCTCTCCTTTTCACAATAAGTGTTTCACTTTTCTCTTTGGTTTGTCCCACCCAAGTGTTCTATTTCCTTTTTCGGAAATTACCTTCTTTCACAAAAAGGTGTGAGCTCCATTACTTTCTATCTCTATTATTTAAATTACTCTTCTCCTTAATTTTCATGCCGAAAAGAAATGAGACACTTATTGTGAGACGGAGAGAGTAGCATTTTAAGGGGAAAAACAATACTAATTATAACACCTCTTGAAAAAATTACAAAAAATAACATTTTTGGATATTTATACCCCCAATTTTTTTATTTAATGACATCCATATCATATCGTTTTTACATTTTCAAAAATGTGAATTCACACATTATTATATGTGTGATTTTCAAATAGTTGTGATTTTACAAATTTTTTTCACATGTATAAACCATCATTTGTATCATTTTCACATTTGCAAAATTGTGAATTCACAAATTTACATTTGCAAAAATATGAATTCACATATTATTATACGTGTGATTTTCATATAATTGTGATTTCACACATATTTTTCAGTACACATTTGTGTTTTCACATATTATAGTGATGTTATTCACATATTATAGTGTTGTGATTCACATATTATACTGATGTGAAATCGAGGAGGAAGGACAAAAATATCCAAAAATATTATTTTTTGTAGTTTTTCAAGCTGTGCTATAATTAGTATTTTTTCCCTCAAAAGCGCTATTATCCCACTTGCCCCTTCTTTCTTTATATTTCATGTACTAAGATATAACCAAATGAACACTACCTGCCATTTCAAGTTGTAATTTTGCTTATCCGTCTTCTTAAATAGTACTCCCTCCGTCTTACTCAATTTGTCTACCTTTCCGTAAATGAATGTCCCACTCAATTTGTCTACTTCCAAATAAGGAAAGAGCCTACCCATTTTCTATCTTTTTACCCTTATTCTTAATATTCGTGCTGAACAGTAGTTAGACAAATTGAATGAGATGGATGGAGTAGTATGTTTTATATTGTTGAGACCTTTATAAGTATATATTTATTAATAATAATAAAATAGCGAAAATAAAAATCTAAAAGAAAACAAACATCATAGTCCAACAAATACACGTACAAATGTCCAATTAATGACATCCAAACAAAAAAATTGAGCAAATTAAATATTTAAGAATTAGATGCAAATAGAAGAGATCTCGCAAGCCACTGCGTTTCCTTGAGTGTAGACATCTGCTTGAAGAGAAGGCAATAATTAATTAAGGATACATGCATAATGGATTTAACTAAGAAAAAGTGATGAATCTAATTAATTTTCCTTGTTCACTAATGACCATGCATTTATGAATCAGACCCTGAGTGGAATGGCCTTGAGAGGAAGTGCCTTGTGCAAAGCCATTCCAAACTCCTCCGCAGTGTCAACTTGTTCCCCCTCTTCCACTTTCCAGTCAAACTTATGAATGAGAGAACCCACCACCAGATGCAGCATTCGATCCGCCAGCGCCAAACCCGGGCACACTCTTCTGCCCGACCCGAAGGGAATAAACTCGAAATCTTGGCCCTTGAACTCTATGTTCCTGTCTAAGAATCTCTCCGGCTCAAATGAAGTTGGGTTCGCCCAAACGCTCGAATCTCTCCCAATAGCCCATACATTAACAAATATTTGGGCGTTTTGGGGGATCGTATAATCTCTCATCTCAACTTCACGGACCGCCCTGTGAGGAATTAAAAGTGGACCGGCCGGGTGGAGTCGTAAGGTTTCTTTGATGAGTGCTCGCAAGTAGGGGAGCCTTGATATGTCCGCTTCTTCAATTTCCTTGTTTTCTCCAATCACTTTTCTTAACTCATTCTTAGCTCTAACCATCTTCTCCGGGTTCACTAATAGTTCCGTCATTGCCCATTCCACTGTGATTGTGGTCGTGTCTGATCCTCCAAGAAATAAGTCCTAATATAGATTACTAATCGATGAATAATATATCTAATTATGTACGTATATTTGTGTGTGTGAGAGAGAGAAGATCTTGTGGAGTAGTAGTCTCACCAGAAATAATTGTTGAATCTCCCTCAAGCTCAAGCGGTACTCGCGACTTCCCGCCACGTCATCAAGAAGTGTATCTAGCACATCAATATTTTTGCTTGCCGCGACATGAGGATGAGATGATCTTGATTCCAATCTGTTGTTGATAATGCCTTGAACAATAGCTAGCAATTTCCCAATCTGAAACTCCGACCTCCTCTTGATCCCCTGCGGATCAAACCGCTTAAGAAACGGAAAGAAGTCGGCAACATTTGGAGCGCCCAAAATCTTGGTGAACCCCATAATAGTATCCTTCAACTCTTGAGCAGCATCGGAACCAAAGTCAGTGAAATCAGCAGAAAAAAGTGTGACCGTCAGAAGATTGAGCGATGTTACGAACGCCGCCTCGCCCAAGTTCACAGCTCGCCCATTAATGCTGCATTCATGCACATGCTCCAACAGTTGCCCCAGCTTCTCCCGCCGAACCCCTTCGCCGGCCTCCAGCCGCCGAGCCGAGAACATCTGCTCTCTCATCAGTTTCCGCAAATTTCTCCATTTCTCTCCAGCTGGTATGAGTCCCACTGACATCTTATCGAAGCCGTGCACTTCCGCCGCCGCCGGTACGGTCCGGCCGGAAAAGGCTTGGTCATTCTCTTGTAGCACCAGTTTCGCCTCTTGGGGTGATGATACCACTACTGTGTATATGCTTCCCAGCTGCAGAGACATCAGAGGCCCGTACGTTTTGGACAGGTTGGCCAGTGATTTGTGCGGCTGCCGCCCAAGTTGGAGAATGTTTCCGATGATCGGAAACGGGTATGGCCCCGGCGGAAGCTTCCGTCGCCGCCATGTACCTGGCCGCCGGATAACAAACCACGCCAAAAACACCGCAATTATTGCAATAACGACTGCGGAATCCATTTGCTCAATTATCTCTCTTCTCTCCCAGCTTACTAATTGGACCACAGATATGCTGTGTTCTAGCTAATAAACTAATTACTCCTTAGAATATGAATCCATTACAATCATATAATTTATTGCTTAATTTGCGACAGCTATGGTTTACTTCAATGGGAATCTTAATGTCATCAGTTTTGTTTTGCAATTTACTAGTATTAATTAAATACTCATCGACTGCATTGATTTCATTTCCGAATAGTAATTTTATTCATGTCCAAATTTGTTGATCAAATATGCCTTGGACCGTGTGCATTCACAAGAAATCACGCCAAAACCACAACCACCACTATTATTTCAATTACGAGTAGTACGTCATTCTACTGACTAAATTGCATTTGATTTAGTAATTGGATCACACAGGAACCATGTGGTTTAATAAACTAATTAGAATATGAATCGATTATAATAATGAATGCAGTCAACAATAATTGTATATACTTTGTGACAGCTATGGTTTAGTAATTTTATTCAATGGGCCCTTAATTAAATAATATTACACGGAATCAATTTTGTTTTGAAATTTACGTACTATTAAAATAAATCATAGTTGAAGTGACTAAATGATGTACCACAATTATCTTTTTAGAGGTCTTGAGTTCAATTTCGTTTGTGTACAGTGTAATATTTTCTCACCTTGTTTGGTGGTGTAGTGGTCCCACCTATGTGCGGTGTAATAGTCTCATCTTTGTGTGGTGTAGAGGTCTCATCTATATGGTGATGTGATGCTTTATTTGACGTTATATATATGCATTTGTATTCTCTAAAAAAAATGAAGCATTTCAATAGTCGAGTAATAAAATACGACAATTAGACAAGAGGTTTTTTTTTTCCAAAAGCAATCAATAAGTAGTCCGTCGAAAATCGAAGGAAAGTTATTTTATGTTATAGTTAATTTAAAAGAATAAATTTAAAAAGTAAATTAAACTAAAACATTATTATAAAAAATAAATTACTTATATTCCGTCTAAAATGTATGTAACATGTTTCAAATCCAATTTAAAAGTAATTTTACCACTCGTTCTTGTCTCAAACCCGTTAATTATTCCAATTCATTTAAATTTATGAACATAAGCTGTTACAATATTTGATTATCCATCTCAATAATAACAAAAGCTTAACAAATGATTAGGGAAAAAAAATCATCTAGACATGTCGATTAAAATTCGGACGACCCATCTAGAATTTATATACTTATACGTGTTTCAAAACCGATTAAAAAATAATTTTACTTATTGTTCTCGTTCCAAACCCATATAGTAATATCCACTAATTATTCAAACTTATTTAAATTTAAATATATTAAACATCTAAATAATCAAATATAAATTATTACAATATATAAATGAGAATAAAAAATGAAGAAAAGTCCATATAATGATACTCCAAATTCATAATGATATTATATTTGAATCCGTTATGAATTTATTAAACTCGTACACATCACATCTCGATCCTGATTCAAAACATGACTTGTGATTCTACATCATTATTTTTTTATTAAAAATTATAGCTTAGAATTTTCTTCTTTGTCCTTGTTAGGGCTGTGCAAGCAGTCTGTTCGGGCCAAAACCGATCCCAACCAAAGGGCCGAATATTTTTAAAAACAGGAATTTCGGACCGAGCCGAAATCGATCGAAATCGACATGTGGCTTGCGGTTTCGGTTCGGTTAAACTGACAAAAATGGCCAAACGGGATTAGATCGAATTCAACCCTCAAAAAATAAAATCTTTGGATCAAGAGTCGTGTATTCTGTTTTGTTTTAGATATAAGCATGGAGAATGATAGAGTGATAGAGTGACAGAGAGAGTGATGTTCAATGGAAAGCCCACCGGCCGCTGTCATTGTTGATAGCCTTGCTCGTCCTCGTACTTTCAGAGAGGAGAAACGAGAGGGGAGACAGAGAAATTAGAGAGAAGATTAGGAAAAGGAAGTAATAAAGAACAAGAGAGTGTTGGTGTGTGGGATAAACAAAAAGAGAGTCGGAGGGACGGAGGGAGTAGTATATATTAAATATAGTCGGTCGGCCTCGGTTTGGCTCAACCCAAAACCAAGTAAAATCGAAAACTGAAAAAAATTAATTTTTGAAATCGAGGTCAAACCGACGGTCCGACCCCTACATAAAAGTGACCCAGCCCAATTGAAATCTATCGGTTCGGTCCAATTTGTCGGTTGCGGTTCGATTCTGCATACCTCTAGTTCTTGTATAGTGTTACTAAGTCTTTCTTTTAGTAAAACTAGCGTGTAGCTCGTCGAAAAATCGACTGAAATTCATTATTTAATTAAATTATTAGATGCAATGTGATTGACAATTATAGAAATTTTTTTCAAAGTCAATTTCTTTAGTTTCTAATTAAATTAAAAAAATCGTTGGTTTTTTTTTTGTTATTTAACCGAAAGTAGCATCCAATCACTCTAAGTCATTGGTTGTGGTAGAGGATATCGATGAACCAAGATGATGAGGCTAGAATTCAGCTACCCAGACCGGTTTAAAATATATAATCGTGCATATTTTAAATCCGATTAATAAGTAATTATTGTAGCCGTTTCTTCCCCTACAGTAATATTCGTATTTAATCGAACCTGTTTAAATATAAAATGTCAAAATAATAAACTATAAATAATAGGTTATTTGCCTCAATTAAAATACGAACACAATAAAGTAAATATTAATAATGAATAATATAAATAATAAAATATTAAAATTAAATTTGAAGTTCATACAATTTATGGAACTCGTTTATTTATGAATTTAAGATTATATAGATGTACCGAAATCATACAATATGTGAAACCCGTTTAATTTAAATTAATATATTTACTCATCATGAACTCAATTAAATAGTAATTTCCTCTTGTACATGTATCAAACATTTAAGAAAAATAGGAATAGAATATTGGAAGAAAATGCGATTCCTTTTATTAATTAGGTTCCATTTGATGAAATCTTTTAAGAAATCAATATGAAATTCATTTTATTTGAGTTTTTAGAAGAAGAAAAAAATATGAGTAGAAAATGAGAAAAATTCACTCAAACATATACATGACCACCCGTTTAATTTGAAATCATCTCAGATGTTAAATAAATATATTTTAGTGCATACTAATAATTTTCAATTGTATTTTCTAATTGGTGAAGTCTTCTAAAAAAAAATCAATGTGAAATTACTTTTATTTTAGATTTTAGAAAAAATAAGAATAGGAAAATTAAGAATTTTGATTAACGCTGTCACCTGTTTAATTTGATATTACATTTATCGTTATTCAAATACTCTCTCCTCCGTCCCATATAAGTTGATACATTTTCATAGTATCTCATAAAAAGTTGTGGACCCTACCACTTTAACCACTTTATATCTTTGTCCTTAATACATGTGTCCAAAATTAATGTGTCACCTTATATGAGACGGAGGGAGTACATCTTAGCACGTATAAATAATACAGTTGTATTATGCAATTAGTTAAATCTACAAAAAAATCCATGCGAAGTTCTTTGTTATTTAAGATTTTTGAAAAATGGAAATTGTAAATGAACCCGATTGAAATTTTAAAAAATAAGTAATTAAATATAAAATCCAACACATATTTTTTGTGTATTCCATTTGTTCCAATTTTATGTCTCAAAATTATAATCTTCTATCTTTTATTGAAAAGAAATATTATAATGAAATATTTTTCTCTTAAATACCAGTATTTTACTTTTTAATTAGAAAATCTTTAGTTTATGTTGTCACTTCTTTCTCTCTCTATATATTTTTAAATACAATAAATCTATTCGGTCACACTGTGGTCGGCCACACGCGTAAGAAAAAGGAAAGTTAACTGTAAAAATGGAAATAATTACATTTCCCCTTAGAGTTTATGATTCCCCAATTAGGGTATATTTCCTTTTTCAAAACCTATATTACCTTTTTTAGCTTGTGTGGCTGGCCACAGTGTGTCCAAATAACACTACCCTTTTAAATATTGATTGACTAAGAAGCTTATTTAGAATTTATATATTCATACATGTCGCAAATTAATTTAAAAATTAATTTTACTATTCGTTCCCGTTTCAAACTCGTACTGTAATACTTGTTCATTATACAAACTCGTTTAAATTTATAAAACTATCTAAATTTTTAAATATAAGTACATACAACAATTGATTATCTATCTTGATATTTATTGTTAGAAAATATAATAAAATTATTTAATTGGCAAACTTAATAATTGGCCGAATTAATTTTTTCAATAAAATATGACTATGTATTCATAATAATGATTATCAATATATGTTAATAAAATTTAAGGATGAAAATTTAAGAATAATTTGAAGATTTAATCGTAGACTTTAATTTTATGGAATTCTGTACCATATATATAGAATATAAAATATGATAAATATTGGTTTTAATTCAGAAAATTGAAGAATTTAGAAAAATTGGAATGGAAGGAGTAGAGGGGTGCCACATAGGAGAGAGAGAACTCTATACCATATATATAGAATATAAAATATGATAAATTTGGTTTTACTTCAGAAAATTGGAGAATTTAGAAAAATAGGAATGAAGGGATTAAAGGGGTGCCACATAAGAGAGAGGGCCCGAATCTTTTTTCTTTTATATAATAGATACCCGTTTATTCTAATTGTTGAACGGATAAGTGCTAAAAATTATTAATAACTCTTATAATTAATTAATGGGCTAAAAGAAACATTAGGGGGAAAAATGTTAAATACTAGAAATGGGCTGTGTTCTAGAGCCCATGCCCAAGAGGCGAGGCCTGTAATTTCTAAATTTCCACACAGGCGCCTGAAAAAGTAAATAATGAACAACTTATGTCTGTCAGTCTACACAAATATATCTGGGACTGTGACTCAAAAGATAATTTCACTACAACTAGTCGTTACATCGCAGTAAAAATTTAGAGAGAGACGGAGAGAGGTATAGAGAGAGAGAGAGATCTCTGTTCCCTCTCCTGGTTTCCAAATCCCAATCTTTACTGCCAACAGTATGTCTACGGATCCAGAGCACTCTGAATTACAAAATGGATCACCCGAATCCGAACCTTCAGCTGCAGCAGCCGTTGCACCGCCGGCCGATGGTCCAGATCTCCAGCAGCCTGATCCCAGCGACACCGATCCTCAGCCACCTGATGCTGAGAGATCCGGAGAAATGCGGCCAGTGAATGCCGAGGCGTCGAATTCTGCGCCGGAAGGAGAAATCTCGAGCGAATTAAGTGATGCCGACTCGCGCGCGGCGCAGTCAAACCAAGACGTGGAGAGCGATTCGAAGGCCGGGAATGATGCGGAAGGGAATCGGACGTTTACTATGAGAGAGCTGCTGAATGAATTGAAGAATGGAGATGCGAATATCAGCGATGGCAGAGAGTCCGTTACTCCTCGTAGGTTGGTGAATTGCAGTGTTAATGTTCTAGGTTGATGGGTTATTTTGTTTAACTTAATTATGTGCAACTGATTGAAAATTGGATCTAGGCGTGCTCTGTCTGTGAGTCCACTGTCATAAAAATTTATCTTGCGATGGTAATTGATGCTCGATTAGTGGGAATGTGATAAGTGCTGCATTAATATGTAGCTTAGATCTCTTTGAACTCAAGTTTTTGGTATTCATTGACTGAAATATTTTGATATCTAAGTGATTTACATTTCAAAATACTGGAAACTGGACGATTTATGGCGGTTAAGTGTGTAATTTAGGTCTCAAAACTTAAACCGTTAGAATTCCTGGGAACTAGCACAATACCTTTTTTCTGTTACACTAAAAAAAAATTGTTATAGTACTTGACAAGCTCAATGGCATAATCATACAACATAGAGAGATCAAAGTCGAGCAACATGGACATGAATCACATGATTACATTCAGAAGCTCAACAGAACTGTTGAATGAATTGAAGAGTGATATTCGATCAGGAAACAAGTACTGGCAATTTGGGTTATAGTTATTCAATTGTAGGGATAGTGTAATACTGACTTCTTTTGCAAGATTAATTCTTGGAAGCAGTGTTCAGTTTCGTGATTTGGAAAACAAAATTTTATTAGTTGGCTATCTATGTCCTCAATTACAAATAGTATCCAGTCATAGTAGAGTTGGCTAGGGGAGTACAGAATTTTCAGCTTATGAATATTTTAAATGCCTTAAAGCATTGTCAGTGCGATTTGTTAGGCTTTGTTTAAGTTTCCAATTATGTTGAATGGAATCAAATGGCAAAGAAAACTAATCTACTGTGATACTGTTCTATGATCTCAACTTGTCGAATTCCCCCCGTTTGTCTCACATCGATTTGGTAAATATCATGCATTCAACATATAACTTGGATAACCATCTCCCCTGAATAAGGCCTTTTAAAGGGGATGGTGGCCCAATTCTAATAAGGTCTCCGAACACGCCCAAGTCTTTATTGAATTTGATGTCTAAGTGTAAAGCCAATTGTCATACCGACCTACACGTGAGGGGCATGTTGAAATCCCCCGTTTGTCTCACATCAACTTGGTAAACATCAGACATTCAACATATAACTTAGAAAACCATCTCCCCTTAATAAGGCCTTTTAAGAGGTGATGGCCGAATTCTAATACAACTCTGATAGATTAAACTTTGTTAGATTAAGTAATCAGGAATGAACATAATTGATGTGGAATTAACAAGTGTAGTAGAATGTCACCTAAATGAGATCATCCAAAAACTTATGTGGAAGTAGAGCTTATAATACCATCTTTGCTGCCGTTTTCATAGATTTAGCCTGTCATGTGTTTCTATGTCATATTTATTCGTAATGCTACAATGCTCTAATCACACTATAGCCTTTTCCCTTACACTGTTGCACATCCTTTTGGTTTTCGTTGATTGTTGTGGGCTTAATGGATCCTTATAGGATCTGTTTTTTTTTTTTTTTTAAATGATGATTGTGAAACATGAAACTCCATTTCTCCTTGCATGACTAGATTTTTTACTTGTGGTTTAAGTTGTGTCTAATGAAAGGATTTAGAGTTGATGGAAGAATTTCGAAGGACTATACACGGTGGACCTAGTTCAATTCAAACAGCTTAGAAGATAGTACAGATGAGAGCTAAAATTTATTGCATCATACTTATTATCCCACAGATCAATGGATACTTTATTGTGGATTTCAAATTTATAAATCCAACAACCTTGAGGTCTTATGCTAATTGAATTAATATGAAATTGTTTTCATATCAAGTTCTTCTTTTATGTGATCACTGGCTAATTTTTATTTTTTTTGGACTGGCTGGTGTAAAATCTGGTTTCTTTGCTATGACGAGTGCTATTTATAATCCTTTGGTTGGATTTTTGATGTTGTTCCAGCCAAGCAAACTCAGAACTGCATATCGAGCAGAATAATGCGGCTATGGAGTTGATTAATAGTGTCACAGGTCTTGATGAAGAAGGTAGATCTCGTCAAAGGATTCTCACATTTGCTGCCAGGAGGTAGTATAGCATCTTTAATGTATATATGATGACACTGCTACATATTTTTATTCACTTCATTTCTGTTTTTGCTATGGTTGATAGTATTTATCTTGCCACAAATCACTGAGTGCATTTTCTAGACAAAATGGCATTTTTGCTACCCAAGCTAAGGGCTTTTTGCATGTTCCTTTCTGAGAACAGAATAAATCCTTTTTTACCATGTCTAAGGGATCCTCTGGTTGTGTTACTTCACTTATATATATATGAATACCATATTCCGGTGGGAACTTTTGGGGTGGGAATGATTAGAAGCAGTTTAGACTCCTTCGTATGCATAAGCAAATTCACCAGGGTGAACTCATCGTGACTTTAACTGCTGCTGTCATAAGTTTTACCTTGCAGAAGCTTTCCTACACTAAGATTACATTTGTTAATCACATCTTTTGGCATTGATTTGCAGATACGCAACTGCTTTAGAAAGAAATCCGGAGGATTATGATGCATTGTACAATTGGGCCCTGGTTCTTCAGGTCTGAGTGGTGGATGTGAATTAGACTTTATAAGAATGTATTATAGTTTATTTCCTCACATTTTGAATTTCTTGGGTTACTTGAGCTTTTCTCCTAAGCCAGTTAATAAACCATAGAATTGGTGGGATAGATTTGTGTGCGTGTGTTGGCCTAGCAGTAGAGTCGTTAATGCCCGAGGCCAAGGGGCTCGGGTTCAAGTCCACCGTGGCGCAGTCTTTAAATTTAATTGTTAATTTATCAAAAAAAAAAAGAATTGGTGGGATGGACCTAAAAATTATGGGTTAAAAATGATTGTGCTTAACTTGGCCTTTGGATCCCCTTGTTACTATTATTAATTATTGATGTAGTTGTTCAACTGGATTTACCTAGAAATCACTGCCTTGAAATTGCTTTAGAAGGCTGTCAGGTTCTCTGAAATTTGCACTATGCATGCAGGAAAGTGCAGATAATGTGAGTCCAGAATCCAGTTCTCCTTCAAAGGATGCATTGCTTGAAGAAGCATGTAAGAAGTATGAGGAGGCTACCCGCCTTTGCCCCACACTTAATGATGTATGTGTCGCTGCTAAATTGTTTTATTTTTTGGTATAGGTGTACTCTAAATTTTAACTTTTGAATATCAATGAGAAACAGTACCTTGCTGATGCTTTTGATGCTCAAGCAAAAAAAAAAAAATGGCATTATCACTGGCTAAATATAGCCCCTACTATGCATGCATGTATGTATATGTTACATGGACAATATGCGCAATTACTTAGAAAAACCCATTAATGCATTACGCTCCCGAATATATATTAGTTTAATGAAAGGCTGATTTATAGTTTGTTCATAAGATTGTAATTAGTGACATAAATTCTCTCTTTTACCTATATTTATATTTTAAAAATTAAATAGTTTCTTTTAATCAAATGAAAATTTGTGAGATTTTTCTTCATATATCAGGCTTACTATAATTGGGCTATAGCAATATCTGACCGGGCTAAAATGCGTGGCCGGACAAAGGAAGCAGAGGAGTTCTGGAAACAGGTTGGTTCTATTAAATTCTTTCCACTTGGGAGATGGATCCTTATGTTTATTATAGTATCTTGCTTGATCACTTTCTCCATCTTTTGATACACTTCCGGTGAACCTTTTCTTTTTTTATCTAAACAAGAGCTGGTGATGTTAAAACTTTTTGATCTTATAATTCGACCTGTTGAAGCATTGAATAAGAAGAAAAGCCATGACCTTAGGAAAAATGTAAAAGTGAAAAGAGGAGGAAACATATTTCATTATGTTTTGAGCTCTGTGCATATTTGTTTGGTTAGGAGTTTTAATCTTTGCAACAGCTTCTCCATAGTGTTGCATATAGATATTCAGATTTTATTTTGTCTGCTGATTAGAAGCCTGTTCTAATTAAATGGTTAATAATTGTGCTCATAGTTGATGGTTGTTAGTGGTGGTTCTCTGTGGATCCACAAGTGCATTAACTATGTCATTTTCAGCAGTTGCTCTCATTTTAAAATCTAAATCTAAAATGGCAGATATACATAGAACACTTAAAGTGAAGATTTCCAGTTAATTTAAAATTAATGTTATCCTATCTTGCCCATTGAAGTAAATATTAAATTGAACTGTTTGTAGAAAAATTCTAATTTCCCATTTGTTGATGTGGTTTATGTTATGCTTTATGTAGTTTACTGTTATTTCCGAAAGAGGAGTAATCTCTTCAAATGTTCCTGGATTGAATATGTTGGCACTTGACTTCTTAATACTTAGAATTCCTGTGTATTTCCTTTTGCATGCTTAAGCACGTGACATGGCTTTCAGATCTTGTAAACGTATTGTATAATAATGTTATTTCCTACTGTTCTGTTATTTGCAGGCTACAAAGAATTATGAAAAGGCTGTCCAACTCAACTGGAATAGTCCTCAGGTAGGTTTTCATGGAGGCCGTCATATTCATGAACGTTTTCTTCCAGATATTTCTCAATTCCTCCTTTTCTTAGGAAGGCCCTACCATGATCTTATCTTTTCTCTTGATATTTACTAATAATGACATTTCTTACAGGCGCTTAACAATTGGGGACTTGCACTACAGGTTTGTTTAATAGCATCTCATCTAAACCAGCCATTGTTTTTTTTTTTTTTGGTTTTTTTTCCCCTAGTCAATCCTTTAATAAGATGACAAGTTTTAGCACTGCACCTTTTATGCATCTACTATCTGGAGACTTACTTTCTCTGTCTTGTGCTCGAATTTTATTTTTCAGGAACTCAGTGCAATCGTTCCTGCTCGTGAGAAACAGACAATAGTCAAAACGGCTATAGGCAAGGTATGGTATCCAGGCATCTCATTAAAGGATTTGGACATTTAATTGAACCTATGGATATAAATTATTTCTGTTCTGGTAATCCAACACCCTTGTTTGTCTACAGTTCCGTGCGGCGATACAGTTGCAGTTTGATTTCCATAGGGCTATTTACAATCTTGGAACTGTACTGGTTAGTTTGACACTTGCCCTTCAATAATTTTGTGGCATATAGTTGTTAAAGATTAACTAGACGTGCTAGAATATATAAGAATGGGGAATTGGATAAAAGGATGTGATGTTGAGCCAAAATTTGCAGTATGGCTTAGCAGAGGACATATCAAGGACAGGGGGACATGTGACTGCAAAGGAGGTGTCTCCTGATGAGTTATATAGCCAATCTGCGATATATATTGCAGCTGCACACGCATTGAAGCCCAATTACTCAGTAAGCACGTTGTGTTTGATCATCATGCTTGATTCTTTATATTTACCTTTTACATCTTACTCTCATTTCCTATTTGACAAAGTATCTTAGAATGATTAATTACTACTCCTTCCACGCCTCTGAGATAGGCTACCTGAGAATTTCATATAGCTTAAAATTAAATGTACCTTGAATTGTAGACATAAATCTCATTCTTCCTATTTTACCCTTGCAAATTGCAATAAATGATACAAAATAACCATATTACGATTGAAACTAACATTCATTAAATAAGGTTATTTCAGTAAATGATAATTAATGCTTTTGATAGTGAAACTGTACTTTATAATTTGAGCCAGATGATAATGGAAATGAGTTTATCTTGGTGGGATGAATGGGGTAGATTATATGCCAAACTTTCGACATCTGGGACTAAATATATCATTCTCACTTAAAGTAAATTCCTGATGTCGCACTTCCTTTGCTCTCTGCTATTGTTCCCTTTCATGGTTTTTATCTGCTGTCATTCTTATCCCTTCAGTTCATTCATTATATATTGCCTCTGTTCATCTGGACACCTTTCTATTTACTGATAAATCTTCTAGGGTTTCTGAAATAGAAATCTTGAGAGGAAATCTCATTTATTTTTCATTGTTTTGGTTCAGGTTTACAGTAGTGCTTTAAAGCTTGTGCGATCTATGGTAAGTATTCATTTCTTCACATTCCAATTTCTGATTCCACATTTGTACTTGTGTTTCATACGTTATCTAAAGAATGTGAAATTATATGGAGGTTCTTTCAAATGCTGTATCAACATTTTGTTTATTCTGCAACCATTGTACTCACAAAGATGTCTAATCTCTTATTTAATTTCATTGACTTGAATCTGTGTCAGGCCTATTGTTTAACTTGGTGGTTTGATTGTTGTATAAGAAAATACACTTTGGTTTCTCTAGTGATTGGAGAACATCCCCTTAGATCCCCCCCGCTCCCCCAACTTTTCAATACAATAGTAACCACTGACCTCGGAGGATAAGAGCTTGGAATTTTGGAAAGTGACACTGTCCATTTTGTAAGAAAATTGAAGTTACTTGTTACACCTCAGAGCCACGGGGGTGGGGCCCAATAGCAATATAGTGGCACAGCAAGCTTTAGTAGTAGCAACTACTGGACATATGTTCTCGCTTTGCCGAAATGGTTAACGCAAGTTCCTAGAGGAGTCAATTATACCAACTTATAAACATTTGAAACATGAGCTTCCCTATCCTATGCTAGCTTTACTATGGAACATCATTTCTCCAAATAATACATCTGAACAAATTTGTACTTTTTCAGCTTCCGCTGCCGTATCTAAAGGTCGGATATCTGACGGCACCGCCTGTGGGGAACCCAGTTGCACCTCACACTGATTGGAAACACTCGCAGTTTGTGCTAAATCATGAAGGGCTTCAACAGGTAGAGAGAGTCTTTACCTATATTTAATGCTTTGTTCTGATGCATATTGAGCAATTTTTAGAACAAGGATAATCATGATCATGCATTGTTGTTGAGAAAATTAAGAAATCAAGTGCCAAGTTCTTTTCGAATATCAAAACATAATCGAATCATTTGATAGCCTGCTATTTTAAAAAATTTGCACTACATTGGAGCATAAAGCTTAAATTCAGATCCCTAGTCCTAAGAGCTAAATTGAATTTGAGATTACCTTTCTTTTCCCGGTGGTCTCTTCATCCCTCAAGATCATTCAGTTAGGGTGTGTTTACTTTAGTTGTAAATTTATCATTGGAAAATGAGAGATAAGAAAAAATAGGAAAATATTATCATTTCCATCCTTTTTTATCACATGTTTACTGGGTGGAAAAGAAAATTATACGTATCACATGGTCCCCCCATCCCCTCCTCATTTTTATGCCTTTTGTCCCATGGGAAAATATTATCACACCTATCCCATGTTAATATTATCCACAATTGGAGTGAAAAAGGAAGGAAAAGTGGCTGCCGGGAAAATTATCCATCCTGCCCGGGGAAAATTAACAACTGTAGTAAACATGTGAAAGTGATGGAAAAGTGTGAATATATTTGTATTCCACCCTTTTCCATCAAAGTAAACACACCCTTCAAAGAATCCCAAAATTTGAAAAATTTGTCTATTGACTTATTACTAGTTTTACTTGTCCGATAAGGTGTGCTGATATTTCATGAGATCCGTCAATCACATTATATATTCCTCTTGCTATCCTGTTCTGTGTCAATGCTACTTTCTCAAATGAAACTTAAGAATCATTTTGATGCAGATTAGCAAAGCCGAACAAAGATATTCATCCCTGAGCCTTTCATCAAAATCAGTAGATTCGCCAACCAGTAAACCTGTCATCAGAGTCTATGTTGGAGATATTATTTCTGTATCGGCATGTGCTGATCTTACACTACCACCTGGTGCTGGCCTGTGCATTGACACGAACCGTGGACCTGTTTTCCTGGTAAAATATTTATGTTTTTCCAAAGAATCAACTTTGGGCTCTCTTCTTCTGTTTTTCAATTTTGTTTCATTGGCGCTGCAGGTTGCTGAGTCTTGGGAGGCTTTGGACGGGTGGCTCGATGCCATTCGATTAGTTTATACCATTTTTGCGCGGGGTAAAAGCGATGTTTTGGCTGGTATAATAATTGCCTAATTTTGTATCTGTATATTATGGTGACTTTGCAAATATTTTTCTGGAAGATGCCTACTGTTAAGGTGTTTTGTTTATGAACCATTAATGGTTTGTTGTTCATGTAGGCTTTGTATATTAGCCAATTAATGCTATAAAATGAGATAGGATTTATATTATAGATACTTCTACAGTGATTATTAACAACTATTTTAATGATACATTGGATTGTCGCATTTTTATATTTTGGTTTCATATTAGTTACTGATTACTGAAAGTTCGATAGTACGTCCATGTTTGAGAATTCTTTTGGAAGGAAAGTCTACAATGATCATTTTGTAGGAAATAACAAAAAAAGCTATTTTACCAGAAATATTACTCGTTCACCATAAATTTATGCAAGTCTTGAATAATATAAATGATAATGTTAAGTAAAGAAGATTCTTCGTACCAAAAATGTGTTTTGATGGACTGCGGTTGCATGTTTGGTTTGAATTCGAAAAGGAGAACCAAACAAGATGTTAGGGTTTCAATTTTTATGTTGATCAATAATTGAAATTTCCTAGACCTCGAATTCATATTGAAATCTTGAAATAGGGCAAATTCTCCATAAGTTCCACAATAAGGAGTTCTGAACATAATATTTTGAAGGGACAACTACCATAAGCTATCTGCGTTTACTCCATAATATTATCTTGATAATATGAATAATTAACACGATATTGTATTTTATTCAATTTGCAAAATAAACATTTTAAACTATGTTAATTGGTCAAGAATTAAGTTAAGAAAGAGTTAAATACAAATGGAAAAATGTCATCACGAATCACTTTGGCAAAAATAGATAAGAGGCACCCATGGCCATTGTCAATACCTTCATAATATGTATTTATGATTTCAAAATAGCTACTAAATAAAATAGGATTTACAAACTAACTTCTTCATTGAAATTCATCAAATTCTTATAATAATATATATCTGACCCCACCTAACACTAATTATTACAGTATTTTATTTTTTTTGAGGGAATAACACCAATTATTTTACTAACTAATTAACCAGACAAAAAGTTCATGCAAATTGGTGGAGTTACTTTCGCCAAAGCCAGAACCGACGCCGGAAGTATCCAAAGCCCTTCCCCACATATCAACCCCGACGCCACCGCCGGCACCATCACCGCCGCCTTCTTAGACTCAACCCTACCCCACAGATACACAACCAGCGTCCCCACACACATATCAACAGCAAAATACCCACCAATCAGAAACGGCACAGCCATCGCCGTCGGCAGCGGCATCCATTTCCCAATCTTGGGCGGCGCAAAATCCCTCACCAAGTTGATTGCCACCGCCGCCGCGAAGAATCCATAGCAGAGCTGTAGGCAGTGCTCCGGCAGCGCAGAGAAGCCCTGCACGCCGATGATCGCCAAGTTCCGGTAGATTATAGCAAAAGGGGCCTTGAATTCCTTCTCCGGATTGCCGATATCGAACGCCTTGTAGAACAAGAAGAAGCTCAACGGCGAGATCACGCAGCCGAGTACCGTCCCGACGGCTTGGCTCAGCAGCATCGCCTTCGGAGACGACAACGTTAGATGGCCGGTCTTGAAATCCTGCATCAGAATGCAGGAAACGTTGATGACGGACTTGAAGAGGCCGCAGGCGGCAAGGGAAGCCAAGATGCCGTGCTCTTTTCCGGCGAGCGCCGCCACGATGAAGAGGCCGACTTTTCCGTAGTTGTAGGACATGTTCATGTCGGTGAGTCCGGCTCCGTAGGCGTTGCAGAAGGCTAGAGATGGCGTGACGATGTAGGCAAGTAAGATTAGGTACCATTTGAGGTCGGGGAAGATGAAGGGAATCGCGATCGTTGATATGATGGCGAAGATAGAGTAACCCACAGCCGCTGCCCAGAGAGGTATGTTTTCTCTCATGAAGGTGTCGTCTTGCCTAGGATCGTCGAGGGATTTGTCTTCATTGGCTCCGGCTGTTGCATGCAAGAAGATCGATGCAGCGTTTGTATAACATAATTTTAAGTGTTGTCACATTTTTATGTGTAACAGAATTTAGTAACATTCACACATGCATATTTACGTATTATGATCATAAATTAATGCAATTTTATGTTAAGAAAGGTAATTAATGAAGTTAATTACCTGTTGAGTTTTGATTATTTATTCTGCGGTTGTGGATGTTGATGATTGTGATGCCTAATATCTTGACGAAATTATAGAGGCCATCACCGAGAAGGAGAGCGATGGGGATAAATGCCTGTTGTACGTATACATGGATCATATAATTAGTACTAGCTCTAGCTCATGAGAGAGAGAGAGAGAGAGAGAGAGAGAGAGAGACCTTATAGCCAGTGAGGCTTTTCATGCTGGTCTCGGGTATATCTGCTGGGAACCAATCTCCTTTACGCTTGGAGATGAGCGGCCACATCAAACCATAGGAGACCACAGCTCCAAGAAGCAATGATAAGTTTACAGCGTGGGAGCAGATCATTCCAGTCCCCACATATGTCATGCTAAAATCGAAATAAAATCTGCACCCAAACAGATTCTATTTATTTATTAATTTTGTTTTAAGGAAGTAAATTAAGTAATTTGATATGATGATACGGTACGTTTGCTTCTTTGCTTGCAGACCGAAAGTGGGGAAGTTGGAGAAACCACAGTTGTCTTTTGCAGTGTAAAACCACTGAAAGAAACCCCACACGAAACTCGCGCCAAAGCTCTTGATGAACCCATTTACTTGCTTCCTACACACATATACAATTAATTAATTAAATTATGTATCGTACGTACCAATTATTTGATTTTCACAGACGAGAATTGAAAGATTACTTACTTGGCCATTTTGTCTCCTCTGCCATGGAAGCCATTGATAAGTACTGCAGTTGCCATTCCACTCGGAAAAGTTAATTTGTAGTCAATTATCAATATCTGTACATTATTTATACAACTTAGGTGAGACAGAGAGAGAGAGAGAGAGAGAGAGAGATTAATGATATATAATGATCGATCGAATGAACTGACTTTGCGAAGAGGAATCAAGACGAAGAGGCCGACAAAACAAACTAAAAACAAGAAAGCAGTCATCCAAGCAATCCCAGGCTCCTTTATACTGCTCCCACTGTTTCCTACGACGCTCCGCCCACCTGATAACTCATACGTTTTCTTGTTCATCGCCAGAAGATACGAAGCAAACCCTCCTGCAGCATCATATTAATTAGTTACCAAAATAATCAATCATAATTCATAAATTAAAAGATGAAGGCGAATTCAACCTCCGAGGGCGATGCTGTAACATGCAACAGAACACGTCTGTATCATAGTATTTTCCTGCTTGGTAAAAGGAGCAGAAACTATTCCGAATTTGGCAAGCACTTTCGTCCATGTCCGTATGAACACGAACGCAAGAAGCGCCGCTGATACATTGAAGTGAGGAGTGATCCCAATCGTCAGAGTTATTTTCATTGCAATTATGCTGAATATGGATCCTATCACCACGCTCGCTACCAGGCCACGCACACTAATCTGCTTCTTCCACGGCTGCAGTTCCATTGATGACCACGATATTCTTGAATCCTCATCATCATTTCCCACTTCCATTTCTTTTTCGATCTCCTTCTTTGACTTCGACTCCTCTACACCATCCATGGCTACCTAGCTGCAAACAAAACTAGCTAGCTCCCACAACTATGGAACTCAGACTTTGTAATTAATTTAAAGAGGCTAGGAAAATTATAAGTTACTTACTTGTCATTGATTAATATGGAGCTACTGCTTTGATTTTGACATCTATGGTTCAGTCAAATTGGAGGAAATCAAAGTCAAGTAGCATTAATTCCTTTGAGACAATCCAATTCCTATGAGCATGTGTGTTCAACAATAATTGAAAAACCATACCTTGAAGAGAACCTTCTTTAGCAGTATCTGCAGATAAGCTATGAGAGTGTGTGAGAAATGAGAATCAATTGTTTCCACACAATTATTTGTGGTACAGTAAATGATACTATATACTCCCTCCATCTACGAAAAAGATCACGATTTAGTTTGGACATCAATTTTAATAAATGAGTTGAGTTTGTTGGTAGTGGAATAATAATTAATGGTTCCACTTATTATATATTTTTAAATTGCTTTTAAATAATGAGTTGAGTATGTTGTGAGTGGAATAAGGATCTCACTTGTTATTTGCGATGTGTCAATAATAGCAAAATGAGTAAATAATGGGTTCAATGGAGGGTTATAACTTATAATTAATTAGTGAATTGTGTAGGTCATATTGCTAAAAATGGAACGTGCATTTTTTTTCGTGGACGAACCGAAATATAAATATGTGCATCTTTTTTTGTGGGTGGAAGAAATATATATTAGCCAAGACTTTTAAGGGAGTTAAAATATGAGTATTTGAAAGATTATATGATTGGTGAGATATAATTTATATTCGTTGATAGTGCATTTTCTATGATGCCGAATGCCGTCTTCCTTCTAGACTTGGAGATCTTCTATCCCTCCTAATAGAATTGGATATTGGGTCCAATTCCCCTTAAAAATGTCTTAATAAGGGGAGGGATACCTCACCATTATATAGAGGTTCATGCCAAGATCTCCAAATGCGGGACATTTTAACACGCCCCCTCACGCGCAGCGTGGACAATACCAACGTCATCTGTTGACAATGATATTGGGTGGTACCCATCATTGGATTGAGCTGACTCTGATACCATTATAGAATTGGATATTAGGCCCAATTCCCCTTAAAAAGGCCTTATTAATGGGAGGGATACCTCACCATTATAAAGAGGTTCATGTCGAGATCTCCAACCAATGTGAGATATTTTAACACCTGCCGCTATTAATTTTTTTTAATTAGTTTTTTAATATGTTCACTTTCCTTCAATTTTAATTTCTTTTATTTTAGTTTAATTTTATAATTATTAATTAGGATTCATTAATCAAAATAGCGTTTATAATTATTTTTAACATTTAATTTTCAACTTTTTACATAATAATGGATTGTTAGAGTTGATTAATTATTCAACAATTAGGTATATAACTTTTTAAGCTTCGATTTTTAGTAATAAATGTTAATTGTGGTTCCCTATTTGATAATTATTTTATTTATATAATAAACATATTAAAATAATAAAATTATTAGTGAGACACAGACGGGGAATACGAAATACTGTGGAACAAAGGACACAAACAACTTCTAGAGGGATTTGTCATACAATATAGTAGTACTATTTTTCCACCTCATAATCGGCATGCCACATAAGTTTTCCGACGACAAAATTTCAGCCTCGTAATTATTTTTTTAAAATGTTGAAACATTGTGTACTAATATCAAAAAAATTAAAATGCATGATATTATTATTACAAAAATGTCAAATATTGTGACAATATATTGTTCTACCTAGCTCCGTCCACAAAATTGTTCCATGAAACTATGGGCACGGAAATTAATAAAAATTATATAGGTTTAGTGGGTAATAAGTGGAGGAAAAATGAATATTTTGTGTGGTGCAGTGTTGTGAGTAGATCATTTTCTTGGAAAGAGAATCATTTTCTTAAACGGATTAAAAAGAAAAGTAGGGAACAATTTTCGTGGACGGGGGAGTACTATTAATTTTTCAAAAAAAAAAACAATAATCTAACTATACCTATTAATGATTTCAACTACGTACTATGAACAATTGAGCATACATTTAATTCTTGTCAAGAACGAAAGCCTACTATACATACCCGAGTTAAAAGTTTTTATGGGCCTCTAACTTAGGGTGACTTGCAAATATAGGCCATAATTTTTCGGGCTTGCAAGAAAAGGACAGTAAGTTTTTTGAGTTGCAAAAACATGACACAAAGTTTTGAAAGTTGTAAATTAAAAGCCCGAAAATATATTACTCACCTGCTCTTGATCAAATATTCAAATACACATTTAAGATAGAATAAATTATAAATACTCAAGGTTATTTTTCTGCTCTAGCATTCAGCTTAATGATCCACGCTTTCAAAATGGTATCAGAGCCTTAGGTTTATTTGGGAATTATATTTTATTTATTATTATAAGTATTATCCTAACGGAGGAGACATCAAGAAAAATATGGATCCGGATAACTGTCCGAGATGTGAGTATTACAGGAACTATCTTCATGATTTGGAGGTACAAAAAATAAGAACCCAGACTGCTCTTGCAATCTGGAAGAGAGAATTCCACTCTGCAGCAATAAGAGTGGATTGTGAATCCATTATCTCTTGTCACCAAGAGATGAGAAAGAGAGAAAACTTCATTGAGAAGTTGAAGTATCTCCATCTAAGGACGGAGAACGTGATGATAGAAAACCATCAGAACCATACGGACTGATGGATCTAGAAGAATGTCCAAGGTGTGGACATTTCCGGGAACGCCTCCAAATCTTGGAGAAAAGAAAGATAAGATACCAGAGTATTCTAACACACTGGAGAAATATGTTGAATCTCTTAGTTCAGCATAACCAGGAGGAAGAATTAATTGATTCCTGCCTCCAAGGAATCAAAAGAAAAGAAGAACTTCTCCATAGTTGTATCTGCCTTGAATGAGAGATAGAACATGCCATGAGAAGAGACCATTGGATCCATTTGGGAGTAAATTGGAATCATCTCTAATGGAACCAAAGAAAGATAAATGAGTATCATATACTCTTTTAGATCAAGAGATTACTCCAGATTCATCCAAGATATCGGAGGATATGAGAGAAATTCAGAAAACAGTACAACATTATGGTGATAGCTTATATGGTGTACCACGCGATCTCTACAAGATTGCTATAAAACAGGATGAAATTTATAATATCCTGAAGGAGATCCAATCACGGATCGAAAAATTGGAACAACAACCTCGTTCCGATCAAATGATGAATCCTTTTGGTAATGAACCCACTTATCCATTACCAGTGGGAGAAACCAAGAAGAATCCAAACGTGGAGGCGTTGAAAAGAATGATTCGAGAAAAGAAAAGATGAACAATCTCGAAAGAATCAATCTTGACGACCTCCAGGAGTTAGCAGAATCTTTTGCTAACATGACGATGGTTGATTTAAAAATGAACCATAATGTGGTCCAAAACCCACAGCCGGTGAATCAACTTCCACAAGGAGCTATAATTGGAAATTCACAAGATTTTCAAAATGCACCTGGAGCCATTAATGTAGTCCAGGATTTTCAGACTGGAGCAAGGTATGATCAACATACCCCAAATGATGCATATATGGCGGCAAGAAGGACAATGGCAAGAAGGCCACAACCAAAGGTGCATGATACACCTTATGGTAAGGCAACCCTAGATCCAATTCATCCCTACGGAGTTATGCTCGACCTTGATGAAGTCAACTTCAAAGATCGAGAAACTGTAATTGATGAGTGGATGTCAGCTTTGAGAATTGCGGCAGCAACTCTCGATTTAAATAAGGAAGGATTCGTAAGGATCCTTGAAATGAGCCTGGCAGGAATTGCCAAGATAGCATGGGAATTCTTTCGTATGGATATCAAGAATGCATGTTTTGAGAGTGAAAATTTCACTGAACATGTTCAGAATATGGCAGTGATATTTAAAAGCCATTTTCTGGGAGAAGGATATTTCGAAGGATTCGATCAAGAAAAAAGAAAGAAATACTTGATGGCATTGTATAATCTAAGACTTGAAGTTTTGGATCAACAATCGCTTAACAAGTTTCTACAGCTCTTTACTCTATATCAACATCAATCTAAAGTTGATGATAGAGTTGCACTGGAAATTTTCTTTCTAAAATTTCCAAGCCTATGGAAGGAGATGTTAATTCGGGATTACGAACCAGAAGATCCTGAAAATTTCGCAAGAATGATGTCATATGTACATCGAAAGCTCTCAGAATGGTGTCAACAAGCAACAACTCTGAGGAACATGAAGAAACTGAGGAGGATTAACAAATATGCTCCTTTAAACTGTGATGATAATGATCTGCCAACGATCATTGGAGGAGAACCACCAAGGCTGAAAAGAAGCAAGAAAAATAGGTTTCAGCCCTATCATAAAGGTGGAGATCCAAAAAGAAATTCTTGGAAACCAAGAACTAAGTGGTCAAGACAGAAGGCCAGATCTTACAAATCAGGCCAAAGAAGTGGACCATCAAGGAATATGTATCCATTCTAAGGAGTTAATAAATCCCATGGAAGGACACCTGCCAAGAAAACTTTCAGGAGAACTCACACTAGAATTAATGAAAGTTTCAAATATTGCAACTGCTGGACGTGCGGTGCGAAGGGGCATATTTCCACAAATTGCCCTGACAACGAGAGAAGAGGTATCAATAAATTCGAATCCACTCCGAATATCGAAGATGCCATCTACTACCAAGAACTGATACAAGTATATCAGTTCGAAGATATACACTCGGATGAGAGTATATATGAACAAGAAGAAGTCTTCAGCAAAGAAGATTCGGAATGGTCTGATGGAACTAGATCGGAGTCAGACTGATCCAGAAATTATCCATCAGAAGAAAGATGACAGGACATGATTCTCCAGTCACACAACTCTCTCTCAAAATCTGATTGATAAGATTATGAAGAAGAGTCTAAATATACAAAAGTATCAAGGCTTTTCAGCAAGTAACATAGATCAAGTTCTGAGGAACTTTAATCTAAGGAGCAGGAAACAACAAATCGTCTATGGAATTACTAGACGAGAAATGTAGCTTCCTATAGAGCTTACAGGGAATCAAGTGGAGATGCAGTTGATTCCAGCTAGTGACATCAGAGAGGATCTATCAAAGATGAAGCCCAAAGTCGCTGAAAAGATGAACTGGATACATATTGGAGCAATCCAGTTGATGTTAAAATCGGCTCTCTTTACAGGAGTGCATACGCCGATCGATATCGCTATATGCGATAAAAGAGTTAGAAATCTGAAATATTCCGTATTGGGAACAATTGCGGGAGATCTTTGTGTTGGACAAGTGGTGGGAATCATCTATCCAAAGATTGCCTACAATCTTAATGATACCCATTTCAGCAAAGCCCTGACGCTTTATTAGGACTTTAAGCGCAAGGATTTATTGGAGGAAGGAAATAGGCATTACTCCATTACTTATCAGGTATCATATGCTCTTTCCAACTCACATTACTGAGTTATTTCTGGGAAAGAAGTTCATTGAGATACCAGATATCTTCAACAAGGTGACAACAGTTATTTGTCCTGATAGAGTGGAAATTGGTCGGTTAAGAAACGTTGATATTCAAATCCGAGATAGAGAAGTCATGAGACACGATCAAAGTCTCAGGATAACTTCAGGAAGATTATCCTTCCAAGGAGATAGAATTATGTCTTTGCCATATGGGAGGAGTCAGAGTCTCATTCGAGAAGCACAACCTCAAACATCTTAGAGTAACAAAGTTCCAGTGAATCTGAAATGTCCCGAGGGATGAAGAGAAGTGATAGTAAAATTTGACACTACAAGGTGGGAAACCAACTTCCCTTGTAATGTTCTTTACTATCTGCAGCAACCGGAGATCAATCATTACAAAGGTACCTTGGAGATTGGGGGAAAAGTGATGGAGATCAAAGGCAGAGCCGGAAGGGACACAGTTTTGCTATTGGGTTTGGATTTTCTTGAGGATCACAAACCTTGGGCAAATAAAGAAGATGGAATGGAAATCACGATTAATGGGAGAAAACTATTAATCGAATGACAAGTCCATTCTCCATATACATCTCTATAGGGATGTTATATGAAAAATATAAGGCATAATATTTTGCTACTTATATTGATTCAGGTGCAGAAATTTGTACTGCAAAACGAGGAGTCTTTCCAGCAGAGGTAGAAATTCAGGAAGAGATTTTTCAAAGAAGGTTTTGCTCTTGGCTAAAGGAGTAAAAGAGACGGAAATTCTAATTGGCGGAGCCAGAGGTACACCTTGGTATAAGGTTAAAACTCCACCAATTTATTTTCATGATACAGGTGCAGATATTCTGTTAGGAAACAATTTCCTACAGATGTTCAAGAGATACATGAAGGATAATGAAAGAAGGCAATTGGTGTTCACAACCATTTGCGATCACAAAATCATTGTCCAGAGGCTAAAATGGGGCTTTTAATCGCCAGATACCATTAAGTTTTCGCAACAAGCGTGGTGATGAAGGAAAACTTCGACACCCAAAAATGAAGGATCAAAGGACTCAGCGAAGTAGTGCTAAGCTGTATCAGGGAAAAGGATCTCAAAGATGAAGAGGTCCAAATCCTCAAAGCATCCTTAATATCTCATCAAGATATTAGGAAAGAAATGCAAGTGTCCCTAGAAGATGTTAAAAGGAAGATTAAAAGGAATTACAATGAGAATCCTTTAGCATGGTGGGATAAAAACAAGCTCAAAGTAACCTTGAAGGTAAAGCCAAATAAGGAGTATGAGTTTGTTAGATACAGGCCAATCCTGATGAACCTCAAAGATCAACAGGATATGAAGGAAATAATCAAGGAACACCTTGATTTAAAGTTGATCGAACCAGGAAACTCGTCTTACAGCAGTCCCGGATTTCTGGTAAGAAATCATGGAGAAATCAAACGAGGTAAACCCAGATTAGTTATTAATTACAAGGGAATTAATGATATTCTGGAGTTTGATGGATAATTTATCCCTAGTAGGGAACACCTTATTAACTGCATTAGAAATGCTAAGGTATTCTCTAAATTTGATTGCAAGTCAAGTTTTTACCAGATTCGCATGGAGGAATGGAGTAAGAAGTTTACGGCATTCTCTACTCCACAGGGGCATTATGTTTGGATCGTAATGCCAATGGGGTTGGCTAATGCGCCCCAAATATTTCAGAGGAAGATGGATAATCTGTTTAAAGATTATTTTTCTTTTATGTTTGTCTATATTGATGACATTTTAATTGCATAAAAAAATATGGAGGAACATATCAAACGTCTTGAAATCTTTGCAGATGTTTGTTACAAAGAATGATTAATACTGTCTGAAAAGAAGGCAGTCATTGCTACCCGGAAAATGGAATTTCTGGGTATCGAGATCGATGAAGCATGAATCATTCTACAGGACCATATTGTGCAGAAGGTCCAGAATTTTCCTGAAGATCTGAAAGAAAAGAAACAACTTCAGAGCTTTCTGGGAGTTGTTAATTTTGCGGGATCATTTATTAAGAATCTTGCAAAACATAGAAAAGTCTTCAGTACATTACTGAAAAAGGATGTTCCGTTCATCTAGACGGAAGAACATCGACAGGGAATGAAGGAATTAAAAGAGATTTGCAGAAATCTCCCAAAACTCTCGATACCGCAGGACGAAGACGACTTAGTCCTGTATAAAGATGCAAGTGATTATTGGTGGGCAGCAGTCTTAACCAAGATCACTCCTAATGGAGAAGAACCCTGCAGATACTGTAGTGGTTTATTCTCAGAAGATGATGCCGTGAGATGGCACATCAACGAAAAAGAATTCTTTACAGTCTGAAAGGCGTTTAAAAAATGGCCTTTATTTTTATTAGCAAAGAAATTTACTTTGAAAGTCGATAACACACAGGTTAAAGCTTTCTTAAGAAACAAGATGGAATCTAAGCCTGAAAATGCTAGATTAATTAGATGCCCAGGATCAGCCTATTGAATAGCTTCATTTCGCACTCTCTCCCTTAGTGAGTGACCGAGGCAAGCTGAATGTCAATATTATATTTTTGATATTGTCATTGTGAAATCTCACGAAAATGTTCTTGCAGATTTCTTAAAAAGAGATGGAGCAAACTGATGTGAACTCCATTCTACTGGCCCATAGGCATCTCAGAGAAAATCTGGAGATGTTAACGGGAGAGTGGGACGAGTGCATTCTGAATGCTGAACAAGCAGGAAGATTGCAGACTCTCGACCAGACGAAAGTCACCGAGAGAATACGAGCTTGCATACGGTCTCAGGGTCAACTCTGGGCTGCATGTCAAACACCAATCCTTCGGGTGGCCAAAGATCCTTTGGTGAAAGAAGAGTTTTGAGTACAGGGCTCTAAACCTGTAGCAGAGGATTCCAATACCTCTTGCTCAAGTTCTAAGGTGGTGGTATCTTCGGAACCATTGCCCAAAGAAAAAGATGATATTCACGGTCACACTCTGAATCATCATGTCAACCCAACACCTCTGGGGTAAAAGAGGAAGAAATTAATCTTAGGCCAATGACTGGCACTTCTAAGATTAATACTGATAAATTTGAAGTTTCTTTTTCTTGGCAGATATATCAAGCTAACTGGGAGAAGCTGCAGACAAGGACAAGAATCAACCTAGAAAAAATAAGGGTTAGTGTTTCAGGGAAATATCCTCGAGTGTGGATGATGCCAAATTCGGATCCACACGAAGTCAAAAGATGGTATGAATTTGGAGCACTTGCTTCGGTTTATACAACATCTCCATCATTCTCCGAAATCAAGAATCTACCTAAATGGATTCAAGAAGCGGTGTATGATACTTGGACTAACAATCCACAGCTTAGTCGAGGAGATATTTTGGAGCTGTATTTTATTAGTGCAACCCCATAACCAGCGGGAAAAGGAAACCATGAAGCCTTCCACTATATTAGGCTTCGAAGACCAGATGCACGCGCTCTCGAAAAAATCAGGGCGCCTACATAAAAAGAGACTACTCTAGTCTCTACATTACCAGAAGACCTCATCTCCACCAGAAGAGCATGGAGATTATGGGTCTGTCTCACAGAGATGGACAAAGTCAAATTTCCATTTAAATTCTTTCAGAATTCAGTAAACGGATCATTTATGTTAAATACTATGACAGGAAAATCAACAAGATTTGCAGAGGAAGCTTTCGAAAGAAAGAGGACTTTGCTGTGGGAAAACAAGATTGCGACGAGCAAAGAAACTCATCGCAAATACTGCAACATGGCTCATTTTGGAAACTGGTCTGAGCGTGTTTGTTCGGATTGCCAGAACCAAAAGGAACCAGAGTTCGGGAAGGGTTTCTTGCCCAGAAGGGGAAAAGAGAAGACTCGGTCCAACGAGCATCTAGAGCACAAGGTGCTACCAAAAGCAAGGACGCCCAGGGCCCCGGGAAAAAAGTAGATTCCAGACACAAGTTGGTGGAGTCATGTGACTCTGAGCTAGAAAACCACCCACTAAAAAGAAAACGACAGTAGTGGGTGGATGAACAGTGATTACCTACTAAATAATAGATGGGTAAAGCAACAGGAGAACCACTCTAATAGAAAAAGTGGTCCATTAGTCACAAGAAAGGGACCTCACACCGAAAGTTAGTTGTCTTCATTCAATAATGGAAGACAAGGAAGGACCCCATTCACGTGGAAGCAAGCTGGCCAAGGATAAGAGCATCCAAGGCAATAATGCAGGGGAAGAGGCCTTTCACTGAAGACCTCTATATAAACAAGGATTGAAGAGAGCATTAGGCATCGAAGAATCTACCCTTCATTTTCTCTGCTCTCTCAAAATAAAATTTGTTATAGTTCATATTCTAATATAGTATAGTTGATGTATTTCATTTCCGCTACCATAGGTAGCTAAACAAGTCTGTCTCCTCCCTAAAGGAGATATACTTATGTTGTAATAAATTTTATATAATTCCTAAATAAAGTTCGGGCTTTTGCTCATCCTTTCCAGTGTCTGATTATTCTCTGTATACCAAAATAATTACCATACGCCTCGAGTAGGAAACGAACGAAGGCTGTGCTGAGTGTTGCTGAAGGAGTCTGCGTCTGGAAACCATCGGTTGCGATTGTGTGGTTGAACGGGGTCCCTAAAACTTCCGGCGGAAATACCCGGCAGCATTACGGTAAAAAAGGTACGAAGTTGGTATACTTAGAATTTTATACGGAAGTGTGATGGGCCTGATAGTTTTGCATGATTTATCTCCAAATTGAAAATTGGATTAAAATGGGAAGAAATGATAAACTTGAGTATTTTCTATGGATTTTATTTCAAATGTGCCATTAATGGGCTTGCGAGTACTGTTCGGGCTGAAATGTGGCCTATTAATGCAACTTTTAAATCTTATTGGGGTAATTTTAAATACAGCCCCCAATTTTCTCTTCATAGCCTCTTAATTAATAAATTAATAAAAATACAAAGTAAAATACTATTTTACCCCTTAGCCCCCAATTTTATTTCCTATTAAATAATAACCGTAAAGATGAATAAATAAAGCCCTCATAAATTTGAAGAAAAAAAATGGAGTTGAACAACCATCTTTTTCGACATAGCAGAATTAGAAAAAAAAAATCTGAAACAAATTTTATACGACAAATCTGTAATTGAAGAACCTTTCCCCCTTCTATAAACCCTAATTGAATGAATCCCACGAAGCTTCACAAGCGAACGACGAGAAATTCTTGAATATTTGTTCTCTTCCGTTGGTTCCTACTCAACACTATCCGATCACATAGAAAATAGGAGTTATATGAACAGCGAGAGAAAATCGTCTCCTAATCTCGGTATTTGTATCCAAAACTTGAAAATGGAGTGCTCAAATCAGAAGAGGATTGGTATTAAATTAGTTTATTAATTAATTCTTGGGAGCATAGCATAAATTCTGATTAGACGCAAATATTCTTATATTTAAGCTAAAACCATTTAATGTCCACCATGGACACACCCATCACAGAAAGCTTCACGTTGAAAAAATATCAGAATGGCTACCAACTTTTATTTTCTTCCTAGTTTTTACGATTTTTTTTACTCAAATTTTTGGGTTCAGGGGTTATAGTATACTGTTGTGATTTTATGATTTATATTGTAGTTATTGTTAAATAGAAAAATTAAGGGTTATAGGGATAAAATAGTACAATTGATATAATTTTAATTATTTTTTTAAATAGGGGGCTACATGAAGTAAAATGGGGGCTACATTTAGAATTACCCATCTTATTGTCCTACTTTTGTCGGTCCGCAAACATATTGTCCTATTATCGAAAAGAGGTCAAGTTGGTGGCTTAAAAGAATTCTGAACTCATACATACCCTACTGATCGAGAAAAAAATTAAAGAAAACTTTGACTTAGAGGCTTTGCTTAATTTATTCCCTGTCAACAGTGCTAGTGATGTGGATGCTAATTAACTTAACATTTCCAGATCCACTTAAATCTAATCAGGCATTTTGCTAATTTTGGATTTATAGAAATCGCTAATTTGACCATTTCACTCTTTAATTTGTAGAAAACTCCACCATTCACATATGATCCACCATTTTTTTCTTTTAATGATAAAGAGTTATTCGCACCAGCTACCCAAAGACTTGTATATTGGATAAAATCTTACTCTTATATACTAGTTTGCAAATGACACATGAGACGTAAGTTATAATAAGAAAAATCGGTACGACCGGCTTAAACTATAAGATGTTGATAGTATTCAAAATCGAGAATTTTAATCATAGGAATACGCACGTCACCAATAGATCATCCCCAATATTCCCAATGAGTCTGAAAAGGATAGTATTGTAGAAGGGATGCTATGTATTAGCATGTTATAGAATGTATTTTGTTGACATATAATTATATTTGAGGCAAAATTTGGGATAACCAATATAGATAGTGGAAATTAATAGTTGGCCACAAACTTTATTTGTAGAAATTCTGGCCAACTTTTGGAAATTTGGACCAATTTGCCCTTGGAACCACTATTAACCATCCATCCACCTATTTCATTTTTCGCCAAATTTCAAATTCTCTCGTTTCTTCTCTCTAAAAATCCTATTTTCTCCATTTCTTCCGTCGTACTTTCATTTTGCCGTCGCAGCCGCCGTCGTACTTTCATTCCGCCGCCGCATCGTCGTACTTCCATCCCTTCCGCCGCACCGCCTTCGTACTTCCTCCGGGCCCGCCGCGCCGCCTTGAACTTTCACATTCGCCGCCCATATTCCAGATCCGCCGTCGCACCGCATTCTTCTAGATATACCGCCGCACCGCATTCTTCCGCATCCCGTTGCCTTTATTTCACGGCTTTTCTCTCCGAATCCATGGCGTCAAATTCCGCATCTAATGTCCCGGATGGTGTTCGTCTTTGGTCAACCGCATCCCGGTATGCCTTAGCACACCCGGTACGAATGGTCTATATCCGTACTGTGCCAAGTCCGGGGCGGTATGCCTTGGCACACTGGTACGAAAACGCATTCGTACTGTGCGTGCCAAGTCGCGATGCGCCTAGACTTGGCACACTGCACGAATGGTGTGTATTCGTACTGTGTGTTCCAAGTCTATGCGCGGTATGCCTTGGCACACTCCGGTACGAATATGTTGTATTCGTACTGAGTGTGCCAAGTCGCGACGTTCAGTGACGTGAAAAATGCAGGAAGAACACACATATGCACGAAGAGACAACAAGATGCGAAAAATATGACAAGAACATGATTTACACTAGATCTAGAAAACTCAATTAAAACTAATACAGTAAAAATACCTCAAATAAATCACTATGGAGATGAAAGCTACGCCGGAGAAGATGACCGGAAAAAGACTATAAGATAAATAATAAACTGTTCGAAAAAGTGTACAAATAAATCAAATCGAAAAGACGACCAAGGAAGAAGACGCGGCGGCGGAGGCAGACGGGAGGGAGTGGCGGTGGAGGAAGGGAGTACAGAGAGAAAGAGACATGAGAGGAGAGAGAAAGTGAGAGTGGAGTGGGTGAAAGAGAGAGTACGGTGAGAGTGGAGGGCATTTAAGTCACTTCAGCCCAAAGTTGGCCACAATTTATTAGAATAAAGTTGGTGGCCAACTATTAATTTCCACTAACTTAATTTGCTAGTCAACATGATTAACTCATTATATTTCCTATCCTATACTCGATAACTTTTTACGACTCTATTGATTTCGTCTTTCATTTAAACATAATACAAACATCAAAGATAATAGGATCGCCGGCCTAACAATTCTTTTGGACTGATTGTCAACTGAATTTCTCTATCAGTTTATAATATGTATTTATTATGGGAATTAAATTAATAAGGTTTGAGCACGAGCTAGGGCTGACCCAAAGCTATATCTATCATAAATCATGACAGTTGGAGTGGTTTGATTTGTAATTGAAAGGCCAGGGATTTATTAATTCTATAATCGTGCATTATGTATTGCATCTACATATATATGATTGTTACATGTGAAGGGACCAAGCGAGAAATTTATCAAATTTTGGTTGTGGGTATTCTTAATTATTTTGTATATATACATGATCTTAGAATTCTCATGAATTTCCACCAACAAAAATTGGTATATTTTCCATTTATCTTGCCGCGTGGCAATCATTAATTCGTATATATATATAGGGAGATGATCAAATAGGAACTCCTATTTATATGAGAACTCGGAACCAATCCAAGTCATCCATCCTCTAAAATCTATGGATATGATTTAATCTCATAACCAATTGAGATAGAAATGAGGGAAAGACGAAGAATTGAGATTGAATGACAGTGAGAGAATGAGAGTGTGTTTGTGAAAGTGAATTTCCTAATTTAGTCTTCCGTCCCTTACCTTTTAATTCATGCTAAACTTTTAGATTTAATCCAAGCCATACATTTTTTACAAATGAGTGGTCAAGATTAGTTCATAGTTCTTATTTAAAAAGTGGTTCTTACCATATCCACACCATATATATATATATATATATATATATATATATATATAATAAGAGATGTCGTACGACTATGCAATAGCGAGAGGATTCCGCGTGCTTGCAGCGACTTCCTTTTTTCAAAACTCTTACTTGCAATAGCTAGAGCTGTCTCGTTAATTGCATGCAATCAACTGATGTTAGAACTTAAAAGTATACCTTAAACACATTCAGAAAATCTATGCAATTATATCATGCAAAATTGATAAGTCTAGGGTTTGCGAAAGTAGCTAAAAGAGACAATAACACGATGACACAAGGATTTACGTGGTTCGATCGATGTGATCTACGTCCACGGGAGAGAATATAGAGAGCTTTTATTATGCTTGAGAGTACAATGAGTATTGAATATCCCTCTACATCTCTAACCTTGCGTCTATTTATAAGCCTTGAATTAAGCCCTAATCCTTCTAGGGATAGGACTCCTTATACATATCTAGTTTCTTAATAAATGCATATCCGATTCCCGTTCGTAGTAGAATTCTATCTTCATCCCAAGTAGGGTTTCGTTACCTGGTCTTCAAGGCAGATGTTGACTTTGTTTGGGCCGAACTCCGTGGGCCGAGCTTTAATATATAGGCCCAATTAGCCTTAGGTCGGGCCCAGGATGAGGCCGGTACTATCACATCCCCCCCCCCAAAAAGTAAAGAAGACATGTAGACGCAGACTACGAGGTCTAATTATTCGAGGTGATTGATCGCGCAAATCACCCATGCGAGCTGAAGTTCCGATCTGATGTTCCGAGATGAAGTATCAGGTAGCAGCTGTGTTATGTGGTTGAGGTAGGTTAGTAGACACGGCCCATACCCGATGTAGAGGGCGGGAAAAGTAATGGGCTATTTGAATTTTGTTGAGGGACGGTACATATTCCGAGAAAGGTGGGCCCACGTTTACACGTGTCAGATGCAACAGCGGGATTCACATGTATATTCACAGAAGTTGAAACGTTTCTTCCCCTATCACATTATTTCACATCCGCCGTCGCTAGCAGAAAAAGCTCTTACTCAGAAAGGTTTTCTTCTTCCCCAAAATCCCCAATTTACCGTTCCTGTACCGCCGGTGTTCACTCCGTTGGTTCCTCTGCTCACAGTTGCAAATCACCCGCCGGAGCATTTATCTTCTTTTTAACAAGTAAGTATGGCTTCCCATTCCCAATCTACGAGGGTTAGTGGTTCTCCGTTGGCGAGTGCCGTCGATAGCTGTGTAGATTTTAGGATTTTTTCACTAGGATCTTCCATTTCTGTTGAAACTTTGACAGTGCCCCGGTGTGTAGAGGGGAAAGTGGCCAATTACCCCTCAACCTTAGACGAGTCTAGGATAAAGTTCCTCGCCCGGTCGTATAATTTCCCCTCTAATGTCGACCTGATAGAACCTCGTCCGGAGGATAGGGCGTGTTCGCATCCGATGGGGTTTGTTACCGTCTATGAGGACAGTTTGCACTCCGGTCTTCGTCTACCCCTCCCTGAGCCGTTTGCCCAGCTCCAGAAGAAACTTGGTTTAGCTTTGGGGCAGATAATGCCTAATTCTTTTAGGCAATTTACTGATTTAGGCGTGGCAGCGATTCGTGAGGGTTACCAATTATCTGCCGAGCTCATTCACGAGCTCTTTGTCTTCAAAAAATCGGCGGACTGGTACTATGCCGCTGCCCGTACTGAGTTCAAGGGTCGAACTCAGAATAAAGTAGAAAGATGGCATTCGAAGTATATTTTTTGTCGACACGATAGTTTAGTCGAGCATATGTGGAGGGTTGGTAAGCCTTTTACGTGGGTGGGAGGCGAGGTGGATAAGGATCTGGAGGCTGCTGTTAAAGCAATGAGGAATTGTGGCCCCTTCGAGGGGAACTATGACGAAGATTCCTTAGCTGAGGCGGGGTTGAGCCCGTTTGAGCCCCAGAGGATGGTGGATCCTGCAACGGGTGAGACCCCGCTAGTGCTATTAGGATTGTGATGTTTTTGCTCATTAATCATCCTAACTCGTCTCATGCTTTGTATTGCAGTGAAGTTCGGGAAGATAAAGGGAGTCGATGCCAAGAGCGCAGCTCGAGGGAGTAAGAGGCCGAGGTCGTCAGGCCGATCTGCTTCCTCGTCTGACCTGGTTCAGCGAGCTGAGGTAACAGATCCTTCCGCGACAGATGTTCGCTCTCCTTCCGCCAGTCCGCACAAAAAATCAAAAGTTCAGGATATCATCGAGGTCTCGGGTGGTGATGGGAGCCCGGTAGCACCTTCAATAAGGCTGGAGGATCTTCATTTTCCTGAGGTAAAGATTTATTGCTTTCGTTTCTTATCTTCCGGTATTTCTGCCCTATGCTTTCTTTTGTTTAACTCCGTTTTTTCTTATAGAGCCTCGGTAGGGTGATGAGATGGCTAGAAAATGGCGTCGGGCAGATGTGGCTCGGCATGAGGACGAGAAGAGTCAGTACTCCGATAGGCTGACTTCGACCAAGGCTAAGCTGAAGAAGGCTGAGGGGGAACTGGTCAAGGCCAGAGAGGAGGTGAAGACTCTCAAGTCCGAGCTGGCCGCTCAGCTTGCGAAGGCCAAGGTGGAGGCTGAGAAAGCCCATAAAAGATTTGAGGCCGAGCTGAGTGCAGCTAAAGACAGGGAGGCCCAGCTGGCAGCTGGTCAAGGCGAGGTCTTACGGGCCTTTACAAAGAGGCTTCTATTGTCGGAGAGCTTCTCCGGCCTGGCCAATGAGTTGGCTGGGCTTATCAATGGAAACTACGCCTTGGATGCTTTGGAGGAGGCCGCTAGAGAATTTCCCGGCTTAGATGCTTCCAAGTATGGCTACGAGCGCCTAGAGGAAGCGGCTCTCATTTCTCGGTACGCCAGCGTGATCCTAGATCACCTCAACCAGCTACCTGTCCTGGACGACCTCGCCAACTCGTCTGTGTTGTTATCCGCCAAGCAGATTGCTGCATGCCCGACAGATCGGGACTCCACCCTGGACGAAGTCTTCGATGCTCTTCCTGATGCGGCCGAAGAAGAAGGCGAAGCCCACGAAGAGGAAGTGGAGAAGGAACGGGAGGCCGGGACTGGTGAAAATCTGACCTCCAACAAGGATGTGGAGGACCCCCCCTCCGAGCAGCCACCTTCTCAAAATAAGGAGGTCGGCGATGTTTAGTTTAGTGGTTTTTTTTTTTTTTGCATTGTATATTTGTACTGAACATCTTCGAATCAATGTATTTGTTTTCCTTTTCTTGAGTGTAGAGCTTGGATTCTGTCGGTGTTTCTACTTTGTGCATTCAAATAGCTCTCCTTTCACAAGACCTGGTTGACCAACGGTCCATTGCTCAGCAATGGAAAGAGAAATGCCGCCGAGCTGAGGAGCTTTTCGGCAAAAAGTGTACTCTGCTGAAATCCCGAGAAGCCGAGCTGACGGGATGGCAGATGAAGTTCGAGGCACTTTGTGAGGAGGTTGAAGTCAAGCGGCTCGCTTTTCAAGAGAGTACCGACTTGCTTCAGGCTAAGCTTCTTCAGGCTGAGAAAGAGTTGGAAGTTGCCTGAGGTCGAGCTGGCCGCGTTCCCAAGGATTATGAGAAGATCACCGAGGAGCATGCTGAGTATGAAGATGTTATCCGTCGCGGCGATGGTATCATCACCATATCCGAAGCGGAATTAAAGGCGAAAGAGGACTTAGAACAATATCTCGAGCTGAATGAAGCACTCGGGTCCGAGTCTTTTGGGCTTCAGGGTGCTTTTGACATGCTGAAAGAGAGTGCGGGCAGGTATAAGTGTATTTTGGACCGCCGACCCAAGTTACGTGTGCTTCTGGCAAATGGCGCGGGCGCGGCCCTTCCTTCTTCTGCTCGGACAATGCCTGCTCGCGAGGTGAAAACGGCTTCGTGGGGACATCAAGTCGGCTCGAGCCAAGGTAGGCGAGCTGTTGGTCGAGGTTCGGCTACCCCGCGAGGTCGAAGTTTTCCTGCTGGAAGAAGTCGAGGTCGGGGACGAGGCCGAATCTCGATTGATGATCTCCTGGGGCCTTCCTCCTTTGAGGAAGATTGGCTTAGCTTTAGCAAGAGACATCCTCCCCCATAGATTAGCTCGATTCTGCCTGTAATTTATGTACACACAAACTATTCCAAATAGTTAGAAATAAAAATATATATATTGGGTTTTTGAACTTTCCTGTTCGTTGTGAAGATTGCTTCCTTGGTTTATTTGCATGTTGCATTTTTGAGGGAGTTGGACTCGGACCTCTTTGTGTTGACAAGGGAACCATGGTTTGGACCTTGTATTTTATCCTCCCGGGGGAACCTGGTTCCGACCCCAGTCGAGAACTAATTATCCTTAGGAGGGAGTTTGACTCGGACCTCGTGGGATCTTCCTTTTTTGGAGGGAGGCGAGCTCGGACCTCGGAAAGGGTTTCCTTTGCGCATTATAGGATATTTTTACCCCATGTCGGATTATTACTGACCACGCAAGGGAACCGTAGTTCGACCTTATGAGGGGATTTTTGATATTATGGATACTTCGTATAAGCAAATCAAAAGACACAAGATGAAAGATGAAAAAAAAGAAAATTTATTAAAAAGAAGACCAAAAAGGAGTTTTGACGAGCTCGTTAAAAACATTAAAGGCAAAAAGAAAACCTAAGACTCTATATGCAAGACTTTGCTGCTTATACGAAGAATCTCTTTAGATGGGCGATGTGCCACGTTCTGGGTATTAGCTCGCCCGAAAGATAGGCGATTTTGCAAGCTCCTTTGCCGAGGACTTCGTGTACTCTGTAGGGCCCTTCCCACGTGGCTTCGAGCTTGCCGAGCTTCTCTGAAAGGCTTATCTCATTGTTTCGAAGTACAAGATCACCGACCTGGAGCTGTTGGGGTTTAACCCTTTGGTTGTAATACCGAGCCATCTGCTGTTTGTACCGAGCTTCTTTTATGCTGGCTTGTTCCCTTTTTTCTTCCAATAAGTCCAGGTCGGTTCGGCGCTGTTCTTCGTTAGCTTCGGTGGAGAAATTGATAGTGCGGGGGCTGGGTGCTCCGATCTCGACAGGTATGACTGCTTCTGACCCGTATACTAAACGGTACGGGGTTTCTCCCGTTGGAGTTCGGAGTGTAGTCCGGTACGACCACAGGACGTTTTGGAGATTGTAGATCCACTCCGTTTTCTCCTTCTCTAAGCGGGCCTTGAGTCCGTTCACTATTGTCCTGTTGGTGACCTCGGTCTGGCCATTAGTTTGAGGTCGGTTGATCGAGGTGAACTTTTGCTGGATATTGAGTCCTTCACAAAATTCTCGGAATTCTCTACTCGTAAATTGCGTTCCATTATCCGAGATGAGGACTCTTAGTACTCCGAACCGGCACACGATGTTTTTCCAGACGAAGTCAACGGCTTTCTCACTTGTGACTTTTGTGGAAGGTTCAGCTTCTACCCACTTGGTGAAGTAGTCGACGGCGACTATTAGAAACAGCTTTTGCTTAGGTGCCGGGTAGAAAGGCCCTACGATGTCAATGCCCCACTCCATAAATGGCCACGGGCTTTGCATAGTAGAGAGGTCGGTCTGGGGTAGTCTCGTCACTCTGGCATGTAGCTGGCATTTCAGGCACTTTTTCACGAACTCTTCCGTATCTTTTGTCATTGTTGGCCAATAGTACCCCCATCGCATGATTTTCTGAGCTAGCGCCCGAGCTCCAATGTGGCTTCCGCACGATCCTGTGTGTACTTCATTTAATATGTAGTCCGCCTCCTTTGGTCCAACACATCTTAGGAGAGGCTGTAAGTATGACCTTCGATAGAGGACCCCTCCCTCGAGGACGTACTGCGTGGATCTAGCTAGAATTTTTCTAGCCTTCGTCTTGTCCTCGGGCACTTCCCCGCTCTCCAAACATCTTATTAGGGGGGTCATCCAATTTGGGCCATCCTCTATGATCGTATTGACTTTTGCCTCTTCTATACTCCTGTTTCGGACTTCTTCTACTAGCGTCGAGCTGGTCGGGGAGTTCGCCAGCTTGCTTAGCTCGTCAGCTCGGGTATTTTGGCTTCTGGGAATGCGAACTATTTTGAAGAACTGGAAAGACCGTTCAAGGAGCTTGACCTTCTCCAGGTACTTCTTCAGCTTCTCACTTTTCGCCTCGTATTTCCCTAACACATGGTTGACCACGACTTGGGAATCACAATGGGCTTGGACAGCTCGGGCCTGGAGGGTTTGGGCGAGACGCAGTCCGGCAATGAGAGCTTCATATTCCGCCTCGTTATTCGTAGTGGAGAACTCGAATCGCAGCGAATATGTTAATTTCTTTTTCTCCGGGCTGATGAGGAGTATGCCGGCTCCACTTCCTTTCTTTACTGAAGCTCCATCCACATACATCTCCCAGCAGTCTGAGGGTGTCTTCTCTGGGACTTCCTGGAGTTCGGTTTTGGCTTTGATCTCTTTTCGTTCCTCGAGGTCCTTATACTGAGCTTCTACAAGGAAATCTGCCAGAGCCTGCCCTTTTATAGCTCGACGGGGACCGAACGATATAGAATGCTCTCCTAGCTCGATTGCCCATTTCGCGATCCTTCCTGAAGCTTCCGGTTTAGTAAGAACTTGCCGAAGTGGTAGATCAGTCAAAACGTGTATTGGGTGAGCTTGAAAGTAGGGTTTTAGACGCCGAGCTGCGTTTATCAGGGCTAGGGCGAACTTCTCAAGAGGCTGATACCTCGTCTCTGGGTCTTTGAGAACTCGGCTGACGAAGTACACCGGTAGCTGCCGATCTCCTTCGTCTCGGACCAACACTGCACTTATTGCTTCCTTCGATGCTGCGAGGTACAGAGAGAGGGGTTCTTCCTTTTGGGGGACTGACAAGGTTGGTAAGTCCCCGAGGTGGCGCTTGAGCCCCTCAAAGGCTAGCTCGTGCTCTCGACCCCATCCAAATTCCGGTGCCTTCTTGAGAATTTTGAAGAATGGGAGCTGTTTCTCGGCAGCCTTGGAGAGGAAACGACTTAGCGCGGTTATGCACCCTGTCAATCTATGCACGTCGCGGATAGTCCGGGGTACCTTCATCTCCTGCACGGCTCTAACCTTCAGCGGGTTGGCTTTGAGACCTTCTGGCGAGATCCAGCACCCTAAGAATTTTCCAGATCGCACGTTGAAAGTGCACTTCTTTAGGTTCAGCTTGAGGTTCGCCTGCCTTAGTATGTTGAGCGTAGTTCGTAGGTCGCTCACCGCCGAGGCCTCTTCTTTACTCTTGACGACAATGTCGTCTACGTATACTTCGACAATCTTGTCAATATGATCTCGGAAGAGGAAATCGACCATTCGCTGGTATGTCGCCCCGGCATTCTTTAACCCGAAGGGCATATATTTGAATGCAAAGACCCCGAAGCTTGTTGCGAAAGCTGTCATGATCGCATCTCCCTCATCCATTAGAACCTGATAGTATCCTTTGTAGAGATCGAGAAAGCAGAATACTTTGTGTCCCACTAAGGATTCGATCTTTTCATCGATGTTGGGGAGATGATAGCAGTCCTTCGGGCAAGCTTTATTGAGGTCGGTGTAATCTACACACATCCTCCACTCTCCTTCTTCTTTTTTTACCACTACCGGATTAGATAGCCAAATTGGGTACTTGACTTCAAACAGAAGCCCTGCTTTCAACCATTGATGTACCTCGTTGTAGATAACTTGATTTCGTTCGGCAGCAAATGATCGCCGTTTCTGTTTGACCGGGGTTGAATTCGAGTTAATGTTAAGCTTATGCGTAATGATTTCCGATGACACCCCCGTCATGTCTGTTGGAGACCAGGCGAAGACGTCTTGATATTCCCTAAGGAGCTGGATTACTTGCATGCGAGTTTGAGGTCCCCCTGCAAAGCCGACCTTGACGACTTTCGCTGGATCTGTTTCGGATAAGGGAACCTGTTCCGTCGAGGTGTCTGGGATCGACGTCGTTTCTTCCAGCTCCTTGGGATACTTTGATTGCTACGCTTGGGGTTGACCTCGGAGAGCAACCTGCATGCACTCCTTGGCCTTTATCTGGTCACCTCGGACAGTAAGGATTCCAGCCGAGGTCGGAATCTTTAACAGCAGGTGGTAGGGCAAAATGATGGCCCTGACTGCATTCAGCCAATCCCGACCTAGTATGATGTTGTAGGGGGATTTCGCTTTAACCACGTAGAACTGAATCAGTTTATTGACGCTGGTCGGCGGGCTGCCAATGGCAACATCGAGGGCGATGGTCCCTTCAGGTCGCGTCTCTTGCTGTGTAAAGCTCTTGAGGGGCAGGGGCGTGGAGTTCACCCGAGCTGGGTCGAGGCCCATCCTATCCAAGCAGTGTTGGAAGATGATACTCACGCTGGCCCCACCATCGATGAATACACGATGGACCATCTTGTTGGCCACTCCGACCTATATCACCAGGGCGTCATTGTGTGCTGTAGTTGTGGGTACAGGATCATCCTCAGAGAATGTGACTGTTTCTCCCTTCTTGAACATCTTCTTCGTTTGCTCCTCACCCGATGGGACTGGTGGTCTGCGAGCTTCTGCCTTCAACTTAGTTTTTGTCATCCCTGGGGGTAGTCCGGTGATGGTGGAGACCACTCCGTCGTACTGTGGTGTGTCGTACTGAGGGTCGTCATCATCCTCGTCTTGATCGACCTTAGCTCGCTTATTGTTTGGGGCACAGCGACCCTGTCCTCCTTTCCGTTTTCCTTTTCTGTTTTTCTTCCCCCCGGCTTCGTACTTCTTCAGAGTTCCCTCCTGGGCTAACCTCTCTATCTGTTCCGCGAGGTCGCGGCAATCCTCCGTGTGGTGCCCATGGTCGTCATGGAAGGAGCAGTGTTTGTTTCTGTCCCGAGGTTTAGACCCTGACATAGGACGTAGTTTAGTGAACCAGTCCTCGTGGAGTGCGAAAATCTTGGCATTCGTTTTCACAAAAGGAGGTCGTTGGGACGGCTCTGGTCCCACCCAAGGTCCAAGCCGGGACTGGATAGGTCCTGATCCGAGCCGGGACTGGATAGGTCCCCTCTGGAGGCGCTCGTGAGCACTTCTCCGATCACGATCATTCCGACCTCGATCCCCTTCAGTTCTCTTTTTCTCGGTCTCCTCCCGTTTCAATCGGTCCGCATCTTGGCCATCAGCGAACTGGTATACAATCCTCCACATCTCCTGGGCTGTCTCAGGTTTCTGTTTAGCGAGCTCCTGGTTCAGGGACCCAGGAGCAACCCCATTTCGGAAGGCCGAGATGAGGAAGACATCGTCGATTTTATCGACTTTCAAACTTTCCTGCATGAACCTGGAAGCGTACTCCCTTATAGATTCTTTGTCCTTTTGCTTCACCGATAGAAGGTAGGCGGTGTCTCGGCGAGCCTGAACCTTTGTATGGAATCTTTGCTTAAATATTTTTTCCAAATAGGTCCAGGACCCCACGCTGCCAGTTGGGAGGCTATCAAACCAAGCTCGAGCATAATCGATTAGCATCTCGGGGAACAGCTTGCACATGTGTTACTCTCTAAGGCCCTGGTTGTGCATGCTGTACCTGAAACACGTTAAAAAGTTGAGGGGGTCATCCAGCCCATTGTAGGCCGGAATGTTTGGCAACTTGTACACCGTGGGGAGTTTGGTGTCAAGCAGCTCGTCGGTGAACGGGCTGACAAGTCGAGCTGGTTCCTTTTCACGTCGGTTTGATTCCTCGGGGGACTGCGACTCTCGCTATAGCTCGGACTTCGGTACCTTCTAGGGCTCCGAGGTCGCCTTTGGATATGATGTCGCCTGGGGCTCCGCTGCGGGCTTGGACTCTGACGTCGAACTGAACCCCGCCGGGGATCGTGCCTCTTCCTTAGCTCCGGTTCCTGCCTCTCGGTGTAGCGAGGAGCTTTAGGTAGAGATTTTTGCGTGGAACTCTCCCTAGCCTCGGGTATGGGAGACATCCGGGTCGTCGCGAGAAAGCGTTTGAAACGCTCCTTGTTCGCTTTAGCGAATTCGGCCGCGGCGTAGGTGGTGGCAAGGTCAAAGTCTCTGGAGAGATCATCCTCCTTCAACTCGGATTCCTTCGGCTCCGACTCGTCGTTGATTTCTTCGACGTACCCTTCTGGAGTATCACCCGTTCTGAAGGACTGTCCGTTATGTGTCCTCCGATGCCGATTTTGCGATGGGTTTCTCTGAGGGATGTACTCTAGCGCGGGCATTCCTTCGGAGGGATTTCCTTCTATTGGGTCCCTGGCGTGCCTCTCCTTTGGAACCGAACTGCCTTTCTGGCGATTTTCCTGGCTTATGGGGCAGCTTTCTGCTTCGTTAGGATTCCCGCGTTGGCTTTGGGCCTCCCGCACGCTCTGTGATCGCGTTACCATCATAAATCAGCTACGAAAGAACCGTTGATCTGGTTCCCAAAGACGGCGCCAATGATAAGTCTAGGGTTTGCGAAAGTAGCTAAAAGAGACAATAACACGATGACACAAGGATTTACGTGGTTCGATCGATGTGATCTACGTCCACGGGAGAGAATATATGGAGCTTTTATTATGCTTGAGAGTACAATGAGTATTGAATATCCCTCTACATCTCTAACCTTGCGTCTATTTATAAGCCTTGAATTAAGCCCTAATCCTTCTAGGGATCGGACTCCTTATACATATCTAGTTTCTTAATACATGCATATCCGATTCCCGTTCGTAGTAGAATTCTATCTTCATCCCAAGTAGGGTTTCGTTACTTGGTCTTCAAGGCAGATGTTGACTTTGTTTGGGCCGAACTCCGTGGGCCGAGCTTTAATATATAGGCCCAATTAGCCTTAGGTCGGGCCCAGGATGAGGCCGGTACTATCACATCCCCCCCCAAAAAAGTAAAGAAGACATGTAGATGCAGACTACGAGGTCTATCCACGGTACTCCGTTCAAATTTTCCTTTATTCTTGTAATTTGTCTAATTTTAATTCATATATATTCTAATTTTTATTAATTAAAATTTTATTAATTAAATTTTTATTAATTTTATATTCTTGAAATATTACATGTTTATCTATTATTCACATCTCATATTTATCTTTCCCTCTATTTAATTAATTTCTTCTATTACACATATTAAAATAATAACAATTTCGGAATACATTCTTATAAATTCTTATTTTATCCATTCTTAATTCATATATAATAATATATATATATATATTTAATGTTATAAAATTGGCAAAGATTGGATATATAGATTTAATTATCATGAACCAACGAGATGGTTCAAATAACATAGAAAGAAGGATTTTTACTAATTTTAATTAATATTACTTTGAAGATGTAAACATATTTTTTTCGCATTTTGACAAAGATTAGAGATATCGATTTAACATGAACCAACGAGACAGTTCAAATATACTTAAAAGGGAAGGATTTTTACTAATTTTAATTAATATTAACTGTGTTTATATTTTTATCGAGTAATTTAGAATAAACCAGCGAGACGGTTCAAATAACATAAAAAGAAAGATTTTTACTAATTTTAATTAATATTACTTGGAGTGTTCATATTTTTATCGAGTATTACTCAACGGATTTGAGACGAGTATGTATAGTAAAGTCACTATTTTAACCGAGATTAGGACGAACGTGTAGAAAAATTCTAAACAAATTTAGATTTAGAAAATACATAATAAATGAGTATACTCGATTCATTGTCATTCCTAATTATAAATTTAGATACGTGAAATAAAATTAATTTGTTAAGTTTGATTAATAATTAATGCGAACAATATCACAACTTCTAAATAAGATATAAAATTGTTTTTAAAATGAATAGATATAAATTAAAACATAAAGTTATTTCCCGTCGAATTTCGACGAGCTACTTACTAGTTAATATGAATACGTTTTATTTATTTGATATGTGATAAAAATCCTTTGATATATAAGATAATAATCCTCTAGCATTTAAATTTCCTCAAAATTGTGGTATGATTTATCTATTTTTTACGTATTTATATTTATTATGATATAATTATTTTATTTTTCATATATATATATTATTTTTGATTAAATATATATTTTTATTATTAAAATCTATCAATAATACGTACATTCGATGCACGTACGACAATACTAATAAAAATGAAATGGGCTCTGATATTTGTGGTCTTGGTGCAGCCAGCGATTTTATTGACTTTTATATTAACCACCAGAAAATTGTTTTCTCACTGAAAATAATTGTATTTAATTCTGGCAATATAAACAAACGCTTCTATTGTTCAGTTGCCATTCTTGACTAGTTGACCAAGTCAACTTAAATATCTAACCTCACCAAGTTAAAAAAAAAAAATGAGAGAATTCATAATACCTCACCAAGTTTTTGAAAAAATCCATTGTAGCCAATGAAGCATGGCTTAAGTGGCCAAGCCGAGACACCACATGAATTTTCTTAGAGAGAGATTTTGGATTCAATCCCATCAGCATGTGGTGTATAAGTTTATTTTCATTTTGTTTGATGGTGTAATAGTCTCATCTTTGTGTGGTGTATAAGTCACTTCTATATGATAGTGTAATGGTTTATTTGATTATATATATGTACCTCGTGTAATTCTATAAAAGCAAAAATATAAAAAATAAAAAAAATATCAATGTAACCTCAATAAGTTTCAATTCTAAAGTCATTTCTTTCTAAAACATTTGTAGGTAAATTACAATGTAATGAAGCACGAGAACGGGAACGAAATACGAATACGAATACGATACGATACGAGTATGAAAATACGTCATTTTATTATCAAAAATCAAGATACGAATGCGTTGAAAATACGTTTATATTTATTTATATATTTTTTATTTATTCATAATAATATTAGACAAATCATATAAATACATTCATTTGAAAATAAATCAAAAGAATTGAATCACACCAAATGAATTGAAATCACACATGAGGCAGCGTGAATGGAGATGCGTACCCAGGCGGCAGCGCTAACCTAATCGGCGACGAGGCGTGAACGAGCTGTGGCACCGGACGAGACTTGCAGGACGAGACGTACAATAGTTCTCTTCTCTTCTCTACTTCTGTTCTATTCTCGCTTCGCTTAGAAGAATGTAGGTGAAAGATATTACGATTCTATATCTAATCGTATTTGACTTCAACAAAAACGTATTTTGACCGTATTTAATAGCGTATTTAATTAAAAAAAAATAAATAAAAACATATTTAATACGTATTTAGAGCATATTTTGCACATATTCGTATTCAATACATATTCGGGTGAGTACGCTACCCAAAATAGCGCATCTATGCTTCATAATGTATTGGTAGAAATTTAATATATAAAATACTTACACAATTTTTTTTGTCATAAAACATAAAACAAAAAAACTACCGAACATCAATATTGAAAGTTGCGATGGACGACGTTTACGGTTGTGATTTTTGAAATTATATATGTTTGGAATATTTATTTAATTGCGTGCAAATTTAAGAAAACAGTGGAACCTCTCTAATATTTCCGCTACTAATTGCCCGGAATAATAGTGTGAATGTGCATGTCCACAACAAGAAAACATCAAAGTATCCAATAAAATTTCAGTCACCATAACCTTAGTTCGGATTAAATATTTTAAAATAAATAAGTCAAGTACGAGAATATCATAGTAAACTGAAAATTTCTTTGGATATGTTAAAGATCTTCAAGAGTTGAATCAAATGATAGACCACAGTTTTCAGTTTGATCCAAAAAAAAATTATTTTTGTTTACTTTTCGTGTTTATTTTAGAAATGCCTCTAGAATCAATTTCACGGTGTTGCATCCTTTTCATTACCAACCAATTGGGGTATAACTAATTTTCATTCAGATTAAATTAGAGTAAGGTTTACTTTATATTATAAGGTGAAAAAATTAAAATAGTCAATTGGGATAATATGATTTTTAGCTATTGTTACAAAATTGTCTCTTTACGAGCTGCTATACTAGTGTGTGAGTGTTTTTTTGACTAGTTGATTGGTGTACATAAATCCCACATACTCCATCTTTATTCATCACGACTCACGAGTATAACATCTTGACGTGTTAACATATTGATTTGTTATAACTTGTTATTATTGTTAGATTTTATTTTTCTCCACATACCTCATTTTTGTTGACACGTTAATACAAAGCGGTACTCGATATATATTACATATTAATTATGTTGACTTTATCGACATGTTACTGTTGATAAATTTTATTTTTATGATATACATACATGCATGATGCATATAGTATATATTAATCATAATATGTACGAAGGTGATATTGTTGTACAAAATATCTGTAGATGAGTCCAATGATAAGAATGGACCAATCAAGTTGCACATTTTCCGACTGCGCCGAAGTCTCTCCTCGACAAGCAACCAAAACCATTGGCAAACAGATTTGGCTTCTGTTTACCGACCCAAAAAAATTTAGTTATAAGTAAATTTTTAATTTTAATTTTATCCAAGTAAATTTTAAATCGAAAGCATGAAATTCAAAATTATAATTAATCAAAAATTCCAAATTTTTGTATAACTTTTAAGGGCTCTATATACAATTTTTGTATTGGCACACATGCAAGACCAAGTGGAGCACGAGGCCACCGATCACCGTTCATTGTTACATTCTGTATTTCACTATAAAAAATGTATATTCATATTGAGTGACATCATAAACATATGTTTGTGACATGTATTAGTGATACGAAAGTGGAACGAAGACATCAATCGGAGAGTCTTTTAAAAAAAAAAATTGTTATATAGAAAATTTTAAAAGGTCAAACGAAGGTAGGTTTGAACTTGAAACTTTTGAGCTTGAACATTAACTATTTCACTATTAGGCTAATAAAGGCGCGTGAGCAAGTTGTACCTGCAGTATACTGCCTCAAGTGGATGAAGCTCCATTCCTAGAGATGCGATCTTCCGATTTTAATTTGATTTATTTATTATTACTACTATTTTTGTTTTTAATTTAATCTGTACTTTGATTCTTCCTTTCCGGATAGAAGTTTTTAGTTTATTAATTTTTGTATGAGGTGTGGCGTGCTGTGCCGTGTGGTGGGTGCGTGTCGACCAACCCACCTCTGTGACTGCTGTATAGGCAGGCATGCATGCAAAATCAAATTGCAATAACGACAAAACCTTATGTTGGTGTATTTATTCAAAAACTATGTGCACTTTTTCTTCCAAACAAACAAAAAAACAAACAAACTGTGTGCTAATAAATAATATCCGAGTCTTCCATTATTTTACCACCCCTTGATTTCCATACAAACCATTTCCTTTTTCTCCCTTTATGTTATCATAATCCCATCAATCAACACCTTCTTCAATTCAATTCACTTCACAGAATCAAAAGATAAACACAGAGAGAGAGAGAGAGAATTCATCAATCAATCATCATGTGTCGTGGGTTTCAAGAAAACCAAAGAGAAAAGCTCAAGATCAGAGCATTCTACACTCAGCTATCAGTTTTGCGCGCCAAAAACGCCTCCGTCCCGCCGGATTTCCTGACGCTGCATTTTCTCCCCCGCATCAACGGCACTCTTCTCGAGGTAAACGGGTCGAATATCCGATCCGACTCGCCCGCCTTCGTGACGCTCCACCGGGTTTTATCCGAGGAGATGGGCCGCAGCTTCAAATACGGGAGTAGAGAGAGAGTGACGGTGTGCGAGGGAGCGAGATTCGAGATCTACGTAGGAGATGTGAAGGTCTTAAAGGGGATTTTTAGGAAAGATGAGGGCGATAACTGGAAGATGGAATGCAAGAGCCCCAACGGCGCTGTCGTGAAGGGGGTCGAGGCTGCCGAGGTGGCGGTGGCGGCGGAGGGATTGGCCGGGGTGATGAGCGAGAAGGTGGAGATGGTGGAGGCGGGGCGGCAGCGGCGGAGGAGGAGGTGTTGCGAGCTGGAGGAGATTCCGGAGGTGATGAGGGAGGAGGAGTCTGGATCGGGTGCTTGCTGCTGCAGCGAATGCGGTGGGGGTGAGGCGGCGGTGGACGACGGCGGAGATTGCGAGACGGAGGTGGAGGTGGACGTGGAGGCGGTGCATTGGGCGGTGGATGTGGGGATTTGGGCGGTATGTTTGGGGGTTGGTTGCTTGGTTTCAGCTTCTTCTTTCAACAGACTAATTAGAAGAAAGAGATTCATTTAGTTGGTTTTTTTTTAATCTATTACTTTTACGGCTCGAATTTCACGCAGCCTATATATTCTAAAATATAATACTATCACCTTTATGATTTATCTGTTTTTAATCTCATGATTAATTTTCCTCAAGTTAAAATCTAGGTGGACATCTGAATTGTAAAGCTGGACGCCGGAATTGATAAAATGAAGTTTTTTTCTTTAAAAAAAGAACACATATGCCAACTCATCTTTTTAATAAAAAAATAAAGAAAATGAAAAAAAAAAACTCTCCCCTGACTTTCATCTCGATCTCTCCCCTCCCTCTTCTCCGACCGCCACCATCACCACCAACTCTTTGCTTCAGTGGCGACGAGGTTGCGGCCCATGGTCTGCTTCGTGCTGGAGAATGAATCGAGCGGCGTAACGGAATTGCGACGGCGCTCTCGATCTGTCTCTATTTCTTCCTATGCTCTCATCTTTCCCTGCGACCGCCTCTTCCCCACCGCCGCACGACGCAATTTTTGCATTAACTCTCTCTCATACCCAGCTCTCTCTCTCTCTCATCGTTCTCAACACCACAAGATCCCCAAATCGACTCCGCCGAGAAGGCTGAGGCCGCCGCCCCTCTTCTTTTACTGTCGCCATCCCTCTTCTCCAAATAATATAACAGATCTTGGTACTAATTTTAACTGTCACAAAGGTGGTGATCTTATTTGGATTTTTCTTAATTTATTATTTCATTATTTGTTGGGCAAGATAGGTTTATGGGAGCAAAATTTCATGGATTTGTCTAAGACACGCTTCTGGTCGGAAGTTATTGAATTATGTTTGTGGAATTTTGAACAATTTTGAATTGCCGTTGCTGCTCAAATGGAGCGAGGACGGGAAATCGAGCAGTAACCCTCTTGTTCGTCGGCGGATGGTATCTGAGTGAGTTTTCTTATTCGCCGGCGTGACATTCTGCATTCTTGCAGGTGCGCGGTGGTGGTGGTGTCCGTCGGAGAAGATGGGTGGGAGAGAGAAACGGACAGAGAGCGGGGTTGGAGAGGGAGAGTTTTTTTTTTTCTTTATTTTTTTTTCTTTAATGAGAAAAATGAGTTGGCAATGATGTGTCCTTTTTTATTTTATTTTTTGTTTTATTTTTTTATCAAAATAACGTCGTTTTGTCAATTACGGCATCCAGCGTGTCACTTTCGACTTCCACATAGGATTTAATTTGGGAAAACGATCACCGATTAAAATCAGAAAAATAACAAAGATGATGTATTATATTTCAGAGTTTATAGGCTGAGTGCAATTTCAGAATTTGCTTCCACATAGGATTTAATTTGGGAAAACGATCACCGATTAAAATCAGAAAAATAACAAAGATGATGTATTATATTTCAGAGTTTATAGGCTGAGTGCAATTTCAGAATTTGCTGAAACGTTTTGAATTTACAAACAATAACCCCTTATTTTTATTTCGTTGTGGTCTCAATTTTGTGTTTTTATGATATTTTGTGTATATTTGTATATTACCACCTAATTAGGACTTTCTGTCTTAAGATAATTGGCCATAAAGATATCTTTTGACTCGAAGAAAACTCTGCACGTTCCAAATTAAGAAATATGTTAAGAAAAAATCGTAAATCATAGACGATTTTAGGCTGCAGAGTGAACATCGTGTCTTGTTTTTAGCTGGGCAGCAAAATGACAATGTAGTAACTTTATGGACTGTTGAGCTTTTATATAATTTAATTATTTGCAACTTTGTTTTATTATATATCAAGTAATTTGCAGTCATTACATGATTTAACATAATGTAATTAGTTAATTGGTTTAGGCTCATTATTGTAATACTGGAATAGATTTTTGTATTCTTCAACTTTCGTTGGTACCTAGGAGAGGATGTAAAGAGCTAGTTAGGGCTATGCAGTCGGTCCAAACCGGATCGACCCGGACTGACCCGTCAAAATTGAGAACCGAATTCTTTTGAAATTTGGAACCGAACCGACCCGCCCCGAACAAAGTCTACAAACCGGGCCGAAATCGCACCGAAACTGACGTCGGGTTCGGGTCGGTTTCGGTCCAAACCGAAAAAATGGACAGAGTAGTTTTCGAGCAATAATCCAACCCAAATCAAACCCTAATTTGACCCAAATTCCAGCAATAATTTGACCCAAATTTGAACCCTAATCTGACCCCTAATTCGATACAAATTAGAGCCCTAATTCCATCCAAATTGAGCCCTAAATCTGTTAAAAAATCAAACTTAATTGGATTTAGGGACTTAGGTTACCTAATTTGAGCCCTAATCGACGGTGGAGGCGGGTCGGCGGGCTCGGTTGAAGTCGGACCGAGCGACAGCTGATGGCCAACTTGCTGGCGAGCGGAGTGATTAGGGCGGAGGACTGTGGAGGCGGGGACGGGGATTTGAGATGTGCGAGTGCGATGGGAGGCGGAAGGCGAGCGACGGACGGCCGGGGAGGCAGCGGCTGCGAGTGATGAGGTGGTGAGACGGTGAGAGATAGAGAGAGAGAGAGAGGCTGCTGTTGAGTGTTGGGCGGCGGGCGGCGTGCGCTAGTGAGCCACCGACAACAACGGACCGAGGCGGCGGCGCGGTGGCGAATGGCTGGGGGCGGTGGGTGGTGGCTGGTCGACATCGACGTGCAAGAGAGGGAGAAAGGGAATTAGGGTGAAGTGATGAATGACAGAAAAATTAAAAAAAAAACAGCTGTTAAATATTTTCTAATTAAAAATAAAATAAATAAATTTTTATTATCTATATATGGGTCGGTTCGGTTTTTGGCGGGTTGGAGAAATTGAAACCGAAACCGACCCGAAAATTAATCGGTCCCAAATTTTCTACCCGACCCGAACCGATATGTCTCATAAACCGAACCGACCTGCCCTGAACCCGTCGATTCGAGTCGGTTTGGCGGGTCCGGGGCGGGTTTGCTCACCCTTAGAGCTAGTTACATGCATATGGAGTTAAACCTGCCCACGGGCCCTGAACCGGCGGTTCCGGGCCCGAGCCCGCCGGTTACGGTTTCACCGGAGAGTGAACCGTAACCGGCCCGTGTACACTGTACACGGTTACGGGCCGGGCTTTTTAACCGGCGGTTCCGGGCCCGGTTAAAACCCGCCGGGATCCTGCTAAAAAACGGCCCGGTTTTTAATTTTTTTGTTATATATATATATATATATATATATATATATATATATATAAAACATTGAAAATTAAGAAAATGAAACATAAATGAAAATGAACTAGTTTTTCATTAATACTTGAAAATTAAAATAAACATGACTAAATAGAAATTACAAGTACTTGAAAATTAAATTAAACATTACAAAATACATATTTCAATTTTCAACTACAAAATAGAGATATCGCATTAAGAACATTACATACTCAATTTCCCATACTTCGGTCGGATGCTTTTTGAACGCGACGAACAAGGAAAGATAGCCATCATTTTGAGTCCACTTGAAAACTTTGTTGCAATAATTGCAATGAACTTCATAGGTTGGATTAGAATAGTCGAAGCAATGGAGCACTACGGGTGTAGTGCTTGTTGAAAATATCAACCTTAATACTAGATCAGGAGGCATTGTTGTTTGTATTTTGTAGAATTGAAGTTGAAACTTGAGTCTTGAGAGAAAATTAAAAAAGAAGAAAAAATGAAGAAGATAGATAAGGTGAAGAGATGAGGAAGATTGAATGATAGATCATTAAGTGAAGAACGGTGAGGGAGTGAAGTGAGTGAGAAAAGGGTTGGGCTTGGGGGGGTATTTATAGATAGAATTTAGGGTTTTGGAAAAATAATAATAATAATAATAATAATTAAAAACCGCCGGTTTTCGCCGAACCGCCGGTTCGGCCGAAAACCGGTTAATTACGTATTGTTTTTGTATTTTGGAGCACTTTTTTCAACTTTTGTAATTTTTTTTTGTAATTAATTGTTGTATATATATATATCTTAAGACAATATAAGCAAAAAAATTTAAATTTTACTTAGTAGTCATTGAATAAAAATATTAAATCATTTCTCATTAATATTGTTGAAATTACAACACTTGAAAAGTTGAAATGAAAAAAAAAAGGAAAAAAGGACTTGAGCTCAATTTTAATATTAAAATTGAGTTGCCTTACGTATCCTCGTAGGAATCAAAGTCCACGTAGTTCGATTACATTACATTACTCCCTTACTCCCTAGTAGTTCTCGTCCACCGATCGATCACTCTCGGTGAACTCTTCGTTTGGGCTCTCGTCGCGATCATCCCAATCGAGCTCTTGAGCTCTAAGGTCGGCCCTCGACCAATCATCAAGCAACATTGTGGCTTCAATGTTTCTTGGTTTCATCGTGATCTTCTTTGGTCCAACATGAGTCCGCCAATGCTAAAAGCTTGTTCGACCGAGACGGTGGATGCGGGGACGGCAAACAACTCTTTCGCCATGATAGAGAGTACGGGATACCCGTCTCTTTGACCACCACTTCATCACGTCGATTTGCGAGCACTATCTTCAACACCAAAAACAAAACGACAACCCAAATACATATCTAATTCACTATTACCTTGGCCCACTCAGTGAGTTCATAAGATCTATCTTGAGTACATGCCACTTAATTGTTGAACTAAGGGATCTAAGGAGTTTAAATCAAGTGGTATAAATGAAGAGGTAGAAGTAGAAGAAATAGGTGCATTCATGTCAAGATCAATACCATGAGTCATCCTATATTCGGCAAAAAGAGATCTTAAAGTTCTTTCTAAATCATCTTTTATTTGAGTAACATTAGGAATATCAAAGAAAATTATTTCTCCATCAATTCGTACATTTAAAAAGTCCATTTGCTTAAAAGCATTATAATAAATATCTAACATTTGACAAACACCATCATATTTCCATTTAGGATCTAAGCACTTAGCTACTAGAAAAACATCCGGAATATTTCTAAAATATTTTAGCCATTTTTGAACCATAAAATAAATCACACCTTGCAAATTGGGTTTACTAAAACAATTTTTAAAGCTAAGTGCAATATACATGCAATGTTCCAACACACGAACGGAAGTACAATAATAAACACCCGATAATTGAACGGTGGCATTATTAAAAACCTTTAACAATTGATATAAATCCATGCATTGGTCCCAATAAGAAGGTAATAAAGTCAATTGAACCGTCGCAAATTCTTTTCTAAAAAATTCGCATAAATAATCTTTATACTCTAAAGTAGAATTAAGCATTTCATAAGTGGAATTCCAACGATGTGATACATCTCTAACAAAACTCCTATGTTGAATATTCTTATGACGACAATATTTTTGCCATTTTTTACCTAAAGTTATATTTGTATGCAAAAGGGCAACGGCTTTTCTAATTGACATAACCGATTCATTAAAAATTTCAAGTCCATCTTGAACACATAAATTCAAAATATGACAAATGCATCTACTATGAAAATATTTTCCTTGGAAAGATGGATTACATGCTTCAATGAGTTCGGGAATACTAGCGGTGTTGGCGGATGCATTATCAAAACCAACCGAAAATACTTTATTAATCAATTGGTATTCATTTAAAACGGTTATAATTATTAAAGCAATATTAGTGGCCGTGTGTGGATCATCGAACTCCCTAAATGCAATTAAACGTTTTTGTAGTATCCATTTATCATCAACCCAATGACATGTTATTCCCATGTAATTATTTTGATGAAAACAATCCGTCCAAATATCGGCACAAATAGAAACTTTATGGTCTAAGTTTATCAAATATTTCATTAATTCCATTTTTTTATCAAAAGCTTGTCTTCTAATTCGTCTAAGCATATTACTTCTACTAATTTTTTTAGCGGCGGGACAATATGCATCTTTTATACTTTCTTGATAGGTTATTTTATCGGCAAATGTAAAAGGTTGTTTTTCCATAGCACAATATCTAGCCATAACATCTTCGGCATGTGGATGATCATATTTAAATAAAGGGTGAGAAGACGTACCCGTCGCCGAGAAAGCGGTGCCACGAATTTGAGTTTGTGTTGATGCAATCCCGTATTCTCCCGGATGACACGTCTCCATGTGTCGCCTTAGTGTGCCATAGCCTCCTCCATGCGTCCATTTGTAGACGTTATTGCAATAGTTGCAATAGGCGTTGTATTTTGGAGGATCTCCGGGCTTGTCGCTGAGTGCGGGCTCTAGGCATTTTTTTAAAATGCTTAGTAAAAGATATCCGACACAAGAGGTCGAGCCGTCGGTTTGTTTGGCGGCGCTCGACTTCTTCTTCTTCTTCTTCGTTGGATTGTTCTTGAGATTGCCGAAGCATCTCCTCCTCTTGACGATGAACTTGCTCGGCAAACTCTCGATCCTCTTGTTGTTGAAGTTGTTCCGCATACGCCCTTGATATTTCTTCGGCGGCCATTGCTCGAGCTTGCCGAGCCGATCTTCCTCCTCTTTTGGATCGACGAGGAGCATCATCTTGATTTTCGGCAACGCCTTTGCCCTTATCGACACGAGAGGAGGTCGACATTATGGAATATTGTTATGGATGGATTGGTGAAGTGTGTGGTGAGAGAAGTTGAGAACTTGAGCACAAAATTAACACAAAAATGAAGATTTGAAGCAACAAATAATAGATTGAATGCTTGAAATTAAATAGAGAGATATGAGAATTGGTGTGATTATTTGAGAGATTATAGTGTGGTATTTATAGGGTAAAATGGGGGGAAGGGAGGGGGAGAGCGGCGGCAACGGCTATTTTTCTAGCCGTTGGGGCTGCCGCCGCTGCCCGACCATTGATGCGGCTACAGGTCTTGTGCTCTGTCTTCTTCCCGTTGGAACCGGCGAGCCCGGTTCCGCCGGTTAACCGCCGGTTCCAACGGTTAACCGCCGGTTTTGACCGTTCGAACCGGCGCCACGTCACATTTTTTTTTTTTTTTTTTTTTTAATAATTCCGGTTAATCACGGTTTTTAACCGGCGGTTAACCGGCGGTCACGGTTTGAACGAAGGCAGGCCCGGAACCGGCCCTTGAGCTCACGGTTCCGGTTACGGTTCCGGCCCGTTGACTGCCGGGCCGGTTAAAAAACCGTTGACCGGCGGGCCGGTTCCGGTTAGGCCCGCCGGGCCCTCCAGTTTGGGCAGGTTTATATGGAGTATATTGAACTGTCAGTTTACATTAACTAAAATTAAATATGTACAAGTATCTATATAATTAATTGTTTAATTAAATACTTATAAGTATCCCCCTTTTTATAAACTTAAACCAACAATGTCCATTAAATCACTACAAGTCCAAAGATACAATTCGGGACAACCATGACCGAAAATTAATTTTCCGCACTAATCTATTGATTTATGTTTAGTTGTTTTAATTAGTGTAATGTCCTACTTTTTTTTTTCTTTCTATTTTCTAATGTTTTATCTAAATAAAGGAGTATATTTATTGTCTCGAGACGAAATGTGATCACGTATTCATAACTTACGTTGGTGTCGATTAGAAAGAAAAAAATGACATAAGGAATTTAATAGAAAAAAATAGCCTAAAAAAGAATCAAATAATAATTATGTAGAATAACATAATAATAATTATTAATATATCATTGATCAATTTTATAATTGTAATTATCTTATTTTAAAATAGATCAATATAAATACAATTATACATTTAATCAAGAAAACTAGTAAATCAGCCGATTCATAGGGCCCATTACTTTAGTAAATCAGCCGATTCATAGGGCCCATTACTTTATTTGGATTGATTTAACATCCAAGGCCCAAATAAATCAATAGTTTTTCTTGCTTTAGCCTTCTTTTCATTATGGGTAATCTTAAACGTAGCCCCATTTTACTATTTGTAGCCCCTTAATAAATAAATAATTAAATTTATATTAAATGTACAATTTTAACCCCATAGCTCATAATTAACTAATATCTAAAATTTCAAACAATGAAGATTAAAAAAAGAAAATGAATGAATTTCATAGCCCCAAAACCCCAACCCAGAAACTTCTACGCAAGACTTCCTCCTCCAAGACTTCCTCGGCGCTGGAATGTTCATCACTGACGGCGACTCTGGATAATGCAGTGCAAGACCGCCAGCTATGAGTTCAACACCAAATCCCTCCGCAATTTCGACAGGGATAACGTCAGCTCCGAGTTGCACAATCGCCTCATTACGATTCTCAAATTTGCAACTGAAATCGACAGAATCTTAGATATTCAAGAAATCCTCGAACGTTTTGCTTTCGACAATGTTTGCAAACTCTCCTTCATCGTCGATCCCAACTGTCTGGGCGGCGACACTATTGCCGGTGGCGAGTTCATGCGAGCGTTAGAAATAGCAGCGAATCTCAGTTTTGGAAGATTCTTATACGCTCTGCCGCAATTCTATCTAATCAAGAAGTTCTTCAATCTAGGGTCGAAGAAGAAGTCTCGAGAATTGATTGTTACAGTCCACAAATTAGCCAATAACATAATGAAAACGCGAATGGAGGAAAGATTAGAGAAGAAAAATGAAGATGCTTCAACAAATGCGTTAACTGTCGGCGGCAATTTCTAGATTTGGGGGTTATGCTATTCAAATTGCAAAATTATGTGTTTAGTTGGGGCTATGAAATTCATTCAATTTTTTATTTTATTTTGTTATCTTCATTGTTTGAACTTTTAGATATTAGTTCATTATAATTATTGGGGCTATGGGGTTAAAATTGTACATTTAATATAATTTTAATTATTTATTTATTAGGGGGCTATAAAGAGTAAAATGGAGGCTACGTTTAAAATTACCTTTTCATTATTCCATAATTTGTGTTTATGACGTTGCAACTCGCCCATACATACTCCCATTGCATCTCTTGATTGCTTATCTGATAAATAGAAAATATTTATAATCACAATAATCATTTTGAAGGTATTAGAATGTAAATTAATAAAATATAAAAAAAAATATTGATGTAGGTTAAATGTTAACTTACGAAAAGTGCTCACAAATAGTGATTGATATATCGGTCTAATATATATAGTAACAAAATCGTTCCAAAAATAGTAAGTTTTTAAACTATAGTATCATCAAGTCAAAAAAAATATATATAGTATCATTTTATTTCTACCAATCATAAATATAATTATATATCATGCTTAGTAAATATTAATATGTCACTTTATTATGTTCATTAACTATTAATATAATATATAATCATATTGTCTTTATCACTTTTTTATTTTTATTTTTTATGACAAGGATAACTCACGGTTGCTATTAGAGATGCGTACTTTTAATAATTTATTTACTAGCTTATAATATATTGAATCCATTTACATGTATTGATAGAGTAACTTTTTACGTACATAATATTATTACACGAAAAATAATCCTCATAAGATCATATAGTATCAATTACAAAATATAATTAAGTTATAAGGCATGCATAATTAATTTAAATTGATTTACAAAATCTCGAAAAGTATTTTAATTTTTAATGCATTAAACACATTTTGAGCATAAAATTACTATCTTTTTCACAAATACTCGTGTTAGACCGTTTCGACTTCCTATTTTTTTTTTCTTTGTAAGATGACTAAGCTAGCAAAGCTTAGTTGAAAATTAAGGCAGTAATGTCTATATGGTTTCAGGAAACTCATTACATACTTGTCGTAGACGATACTGCCCTTCTCTTCTCTCTATGTCTATACTCTATGCCCCTCAACATTGCAGTCAACGGATGCATAATTCGATTTTTATAATAATAATAAATAATAATAATAATAATAATAATACGTAATTAATAACTTGGCAAAAATAATAAAAATGCAAATAAGTGAAATGAACATGTAAAATTGAAAGGCAAAAAATAAAATTAACACACTGGATCAGAAAAACAATCCTAAAATCTAAAAAATATCGCTATAATTCGGAGCATCGTAACAGACAGAGAGAGAAAGAGGGGGGAGAGAGAAAAGTAAGAAAATTTCGGCAGACTTCGACACAGTCCATATCTATAGACTCTCACTGTCCGGAAAAGGATTCTCTCATAATTCAGTAACAAAGAAAACGAATAGAAGAAGATAAATCATCATTAACAACAAATTTCTGTTCCAATTTTTGGTTTAATCGAAGCGGAGATATCAGATTGATTGATGGTTTCATTAGCGGCTGCGTGAGAGAAAAATGGGGAAGACTTACTCGGCGAATTCGAATGATTACAATCTTCTAGAAGAGGTGGGATACGGTGCGAGCGCAACTGTTTACAGAGCGATCTATTTGCCTTACAATGAAGTGGTGGCGGTTAAGTCTTTGGATCTCGATCGATGCCATAGCAATCTGGTTTGTTCGATATTTGTTTTCTTCTATTTGTTTTGTGCTTCTGTTAATCTATTTTGATTCCGCGTGCGTTGTGAATTTAATTTTAGTTGCCTTTTGTGTGAGGTGACTTTTGATCTAGTTGGGCTGCATTTCTGATGTTGCTGAGAAATTTTCAATGCGTCTGCAATTTGAGATCTCGGTGCATTGAATACTGTTGTGAAATTGTTTGAATGGAGTTTGATAGAGTTTAGAGGGCGAATCTTTGAAATTTGAAGCTTTGAATTGGTCCAAGTTTGAGTTTTGCTATGCAATTTGGTTTCTTTATGATTATAGGTTATGTGAGTTGGCGTCTTATTATGAATATGGGGGCTTTAAAGCTCATTTATTTGTTCTTAGAGAACTTGGTCTTGTTCAGGTCTTGTTGTGCATTGTTTTGGGATTAACTATATCATGCATGCAAGTTGCGGACTTCTTAGGAAATTTAATGCAAGGAATGATAGCCATTATCAGCTGGATTTGGTTTGAGCAGCATAAAATAAATCATTCTTTGATTCGACAAATACTATTTCTGAGTTAACTTAGAAGAATGGCACGCATATTCAGAATTGTGAGGAAGGGTTGATTGAGAAAGATTTCATGTAACCTCGGATTGTTTGGCTACAACAGTAATGACTAATTGAGTACCCCAACACTGTACTTCTTGCTCTAGAATTTATTTATAAATCCAAGATCACAAGTGTTAGTGTTTTAGCCCCAATACAATTTTTTGCCTTTTCTGCTAAACCTTCTTTGTTCAAATTTAAGCCTTATTTCTCTCATGTCACTGTGATATTAGGTTGACTTAACGCTACTTCTGCAGATAGGATTCCTGACCGACATACCCTACATCTCAATATCTTATACCATACCCTACATAAGTGTCAATTATTATTCCCTTTTCTCTTTTTGGTTCCAAAACTGCAATTTTCTCTTTTTGGTTCAAAACTGCAATTTTCTCTTTATCATTTATATTTGCTAGCAGTTTATGCTAACTAGAATCTAAATGATGGAGGATTGCAAATTTGAAGAAGAGTTAGTCCAAATTAAGTTAGAGGTAGAATGGACTATTGAAGTAGTAAAAAGTCAAAGATGTAGGGAATAATAGTTTTAAACATTTTATCTCATAAATCATGAAATACATGTTAGCATCTATTTTAAAGCTCTCAAACCAATAGCAATGTATTGCATGTTGCTAGTTGAACAGGTATGATCATTGGGTTTGATGTGGACATTGGATCTATCGTGAAGTTCTGACATATATCTGTGTTGTATATAACTGTATTTCTTGATACTCATCTCCAAAAAAACTTTGGGGTTGATATAATCAAAATCGAGGCAAGTGACTTTTGCACTCTGCAGCATCAAATCTTGAACCCTGAAACTCCTCATCTCTTACTAGTAATTATAAATTTACCCTTTCAGGAATAGTTAAAGATATTTGAACTCCTAAAATGTGATATACTGTTGGTCATTTGCTACTGGTTCATAATGTAGTTAGGCATCGATTACCTTATGGCACAATGTACGAAATTTTAATGATCTTTTCTGAAAATGTATGAAGAGAATCTGTAAAATAGCTTTTTGCCTATGATTTGCTGCTTCTGAGATTTGTTGCCTTTTGGAGTTTACTATCAGTAATGAATTGCATGCAGAAAAATTTATTCTAATTGTCTTGGTTGGCTCACAAATCATTTGAGTAATTCTTGATATTTGCCTTGGGAGCTCTTCTATATTATAAGCCAACGAGATTGAAATGAGTCCAGTGTGGTACCTTCTGAACTCTTTGATAATCACAAGTTATCTCCTCCTAGAAAACATGTTTGGCTTTATGAAAAATGTTACATGGAATGATTTATTCATAGCTTTTTTTCTTTCACTTCAGGATTCTTAATGTTTGGTAACCTTGTGGTATTCCTTTTAAATGTACCTTTGTCTGATAGGAAGTTCTTTCCTTGGATACTAGGTTTTAGGATATAGGATTATATTCATTAATGAATGTAGCTTCTTTATTCGGTTAGAATGAGTGGATGTGGTTGGGCTGGAACTTTAGTTGATTAATATAATCTTTTCTGCAGGACGATATTCGCAGGGAAGCTCAAACAATGAGTTTAATAAATCATCCTAATGTCATAAAAGCTTTTTGTTCATTTGTTGTTGACCGCAACCTTTGGGTGGTAATGCCTTATATGGCTGAGGGTTCTTGTCTACATCTCATGAAGATAGCATATCAAGAAGGATTTGAAGAATCTGCCATTGGGTCTATTCTGAAAGAAACTTTAAAGGCTTTGGAGTACCTTCATCAACATGGCCATATTCATCGTGACGTTAAGGTTACTTGATTTTGCTAGTTCGAATCTAGACACACACTGGACTTGTTTATTGGACAGTATGCATTAAGTGGTTTACTTCATATTATGTTTAAATCTCCTTACAGGCTGGAAATATATTGATGGATAGTAATGGTGAGGTGAAGCTTGCTGATTTTGGTGTTTCAGCCTGCATGTTTGACAGAGGTGATAGACAACGTTCAAGGAATACCTTTGTAGGCACTCCATGCTGGTGAGCTCTCTCTCTCTCTCTCTCTCCCACACACACACTGAGGCACAAATACACACACTAACACCAAACAATATCCTGTATATCTATCTCTCCCAGTCTCACCTATTCTATCTTTTGTTACCAACTGCTACATTCTGTTTCACTTTAACTCATTATGCAGGATGGCCCCAGAAGTGCTGCAGCCAGGAACTGGATATGATTTCAAGTGGGTTTTACTCCATATTCTTGTACCGTCTTGTGGTTCTATGATAAGAAGTATTTTATACATGCATAAAATTTGACGAACATAAAAAAGGTGTTTGTGAATGCATCACTTATGAAGTTTACAATCATAGCCTCTTAGATTGTGATTTGGATATTATAATTCACATCTCCTAGAATCTAGACTGGGAACTCATTGTTCAGTTCTGAGGTATAGGTAAGATGTATGGTGGCGTATTGCCCCATACATAAGCTCAGTTGCGCGATCCTTGCCCTGTGACTACGTATATGGCATCTGAAGTCTGAATATGTCCATCCAAAAGAGTAAACTAGAATTCAAACTCTAATTGATGTATTCTGCAGAGAACAGTACATACTTTAGACTATTATTTCAAGCAATTTTATCATGTTGGGTCCATGCTAATCTTGTTTTCCTATTTCTCAGTTTTCCATCATAATCACTAGCAGTCGTAGATGCTGATTCTTTTCATGCATGATTCATAGCGCTTTCCATCAAATTTACAGGGCTGACATTTGGTCATTTGGAATAACTGCACTGGAATTGGCCCATGGACACGCACCATTTTCTAAATATCCTCCAATGAAGGTATACATGTCTACATAAGAGCTCTTTTCATGGATGATACTGTCATAAGTACTTCTTAATATTTGCCTCCACTCTCCAATAGGTTTTGTTAATGACCATACAAAATGCCCCCCCTGGACTTGATTATGACCGTGATAAGAGATTCTCTAAGGTATTCATGATATTTCCATGTGCACCATGCTCACTGTACAATTTTTTGGGCCTCTAAATTATTATTACCAGTTCATGATTAGTATCAGTTGGTTTTAACAGTCTTTCAAAGAAATGGTTGCTATGTGCTTGGTGAAAGATCAAACAAAAAGACCAACTGCAGAAAAGTTGTTAAAGCATTCCTTTTTCAAGAACGCAAAGCCTCCTGAACTCATTGTGAAAAAGTTGTTTGTTGACCTGCCACCACTATGGAAGCGTGTGAAAGATCTCCAGGTATATCCCTTTCCTGGAAACCAGCAGGGTTCAGAAGTAAAGTTTTCTAATATTCCTGTTGATACTGTTGTGAATTGGATGTAGATCAAAGATGCTGCACAACTTGCTTTGAAAAAAATGCCTTCAGCTGAACAGGAAGCTATATCTCAGGTATAAAATGCATCAAATCGTATTATTTCTTTTATTTTATTTCCTGTTTTATGCTAACTAAAAATTTACTGCAAAGGGAAGACGTCTCTCTTTTCTCCTGTTCATCTAGTGCTATTTGCTATTTTGCATGGCCTACATGTGCTAGACTAGAGAAAACTCTTCCACCACATGTGATTCGCCAAAAATAAAAGGAACAGAAAAAATTAGTGTCCATTCAGAAGTATACTTGACTGCTCAATTTTGTTTTTCCTCGAGTATTTTCATGTTTGATCGGTCCTAAGGAAGTTGCACACCCTCCTCCTTTTGACTGCAAATAGCTTGTTTAGTCTGAAATACGTAAAGCAATGTGTTGCGAACATAGCCAACCGCTATTAACAGACCTTGTTTTCAATTGAGTAGTCAATTGAGCTAAACTGCTGGTGTATGATCAATCAACAGCAGGAATTTTCTTATCACATAAACAGTTTGCTAACCATGGGATCCTATCTTTATATATTTACTGCTTTTATGAAGTAATGATGTGTGGAAATGCAGAATCACTTTGCTTGAGGATTTTAAAAACTATTAATTTTCCTGTGTTTTTCCATTGTGTGCATGCTTGTTGTAATTTTTCTTTCTCTTGATTGAGTAGCTTTCATTGTCTCTTTCAGAGTGAGTACCAGCGAGGAGTAAGTGCGTGGAACTTTGATGTTGAGGATTTGAAGCGCCAAGCATCTTTGGTATGTTAAGATAAGTTTTGTTTATGTTCAATCATCACCACGGAATAATTATGCACATTGAAAGTGGTCATATGGACTGTTTTATTCTTGGCAGTTGCAAAACGAGGATGAAATACAAGAAATCCAAGAAGAAGAAGACAGCATAAATTTTGATGTGAACCAAAAGGTTTTCACAATTATCTACTTTTTATTGAGATCTATCAGTTTTCTTTTTTATATATCTTTCTATACTTAACTCTTAATGGACAAGATTGAGAAAGTAGATAACAAAATTCTCTTTGCTTGTTCATAGGTTACATCTGATTTTGTGCTAAAATCAGTCGTCCACAATATTGGCAGGTAACTTTTGAAAATGTTCATTCCGTCTCTATGTGGATTCCAAATTTCTACCTAATTATAATTGTTGCCTTGTAAAGGTTGATTGTCTACAATTTTCTTATTTTTGTTATATGTGTTTGAAGAAATGCTTTTAATATATAAACTTATGTCCCTATTTAAGCCTAAACAGTTTTTCTGCTATGTCTCCTTTCATCTCCAGTGAAAAAATAAATGGTGATGAGGTGCTTGTAGTTGAGAGTCAGACAAATGAAGGACAAACATCTGAAAGTGACACAAAAGAGTATGATGCCCAGGTAAATACTGATATGAAGAAGAGCGACTCAAAATCTGAGCTGCCACATTCATTGGTTGAGAAAGAAGGAGCACAAGCGAAGACTAAAAATCAGTTATGCAGACCACGTCAAACTCAAAGTGGACCACTCGTGGCTGGTATGGTGCTAAGTAATTCACATTCAGAAAGAGCTCGGAACTTTGAAAGGTTTATATTTTATTTTCTGCAAACATCTTACTCTTGTTATGCTTGTGAAACAAATAATAGTGTGTAATCTAAACTTGACGAGAAATTGAGAAGAGTGATTCTCAGCTTCTTTCGTGTCCAGTTAGAAGTTGATAATGTAGTTATCATGAATTTGATCTCTATACTTAATCGTTAATGTAGTTAACCATTCTAGCTGTAGCTGTGAAGCTGATAGATTATGACTTTGGAATCTTGGTGACACCTGGAATCAATAGTCTTGGTGTTTCTTCCTTCAGTTTTACTGCAACAATAAATGAAAATTTCATTGTCTTCCATCCACAATGATCTCAACCTTAAAGCTGATTGTTGCAAATGAAATTGAAAACACTCTCCAAGTAAACTTGTTCGTTTGCTGCTCCATATTTCTCTGGTTAACTTCATTAGACAATTTTCATGATGAGTTTCTTATCTGAAAAGAGAGTTGCAACTACTTGTACTTCACGAAAGGCTTCTTACTTCCTGTGATACGACTTGGTTGAGTTATTCTAGTATTTTAATAGTTTAATAGATCTATTATTAGTACTTTGTTATTTATTGTTTATGAGCTGGTTTTGTGGTTTGGGCTGATTTATAAAGCCCATAGTCTAGGCCCATGGTTTAGGCCCTATAGGAGTAAGAATGGTTGCTAGATATAAATAGTCTTCTATGTACCTATTTTGGTTATCGTCAAAATGAATATTCAATTTGGAACCTTAGGGTTTGGCTTCTCGTGATCGAGAAGATTAGGAGTTCTTGCGCACTCGAAGCTTAATTCCGATACGTTTCGTGATCGAGGCGTATCATCCTGATGCTGGGACAAATACATCATTAGGTGGAGTATTCACTTTGTTAAGCTAAAATTGAAGAATCTTGCATGTCAGTTCAGTATGTGCTCTGATATTACACGTGCATTTTATAGTCTGATGCTATCGTTCATGATGTGAAGAGCATGGAAAAGGGAGGCTTAACTTTGAAGTGGGGTGAATGGATTTACTTACCCTGAATTTCTATACAAAATTATGCAAAAACTTAACTTGATTCTTTTCTCTGAGCAAATTATGAATGCTGTGTTATATCTGTATGGTCATTTCCTGGCTTTTGAATTTTACGAGAATTTCTCTGCCTTAGTTGCACTGATAAATGCAAAATATGATCATCAGGTATGAGATTGATAACCACCATGTGGCCGAGAAGTCTCAGCAAGTACGTAGAGCACCCAGTTTTAGTGGTCCTCTAAACCTTCCTAACCGAGCTTCAGCAAACAGTTTATCAGCTCCAATCAAATCCTCAGGAGGTACATTTAAGTAGTCATGCATATAGCTATGCTTGGATAAATTTCTTGGAAGCACGCTATATCTTCTTCCTTGTTTTCAAGGTTTCAAAGATTCCTTGGAGGACAAATCAAAAACGAACTTGGTACAAATAAAAGGGCGGTTCTCTGTAACCTCAGAAAATGTAGATCTTGTAAAGGTATAGCTCGGTTAAGTACTATTTTTTTTTCATGACTGCTTATTTATTTCTCATGATTTGTTGCTAACTTAACATAATTACTAGGATATTCCATTATCTACGGTTTCTCGACGAAATTCTCAGGTGAGAAATGAGCCGCTTTGATTGTTTGAAAAGATGGCGATGGTCTTTCATATATAACTCACTGTTGATGTGGTTATCAGGGATCACCATTGAGGAAGTCAGCTAGCGTGGGAAACTGGATATTTGATTCCAAACAAATGGTTTGTATGCTCCTTGTACCAATTGACCCTTAAATAACTGAAGCTAACTGTGGACTCCTTTCATTTGTTTATACTCTGTTCTTCGAAATAAATTTAATTTCTTACTTTCTGATGTTCTTGATATTCAGCCCCAAAGCCAGCCACCTAAAGAAGTTGGCAACAATAATGGACTTGCCTCAGTTCTGATGCCTCATCTTCAAAATCTCTTCCAACAAACATCAACGCAGCAAGTAAGAAAGTTTTCAGATATCATTTATGTCTCGTAGGCTTTATGTCTTTTCCCTCTCATTATGTACTTATCTAGGCGAAATGGCAACTTTTTTTTTTTTTAATCTTGATCTCATTTCTCCGTCTCAATTCCAGGATCTTATCATGAATTTATTAAGTAGTTTGCAAACAGTGGAGGTTGAAAATGGTGCGTTCAAAACCTGATGGTTGCTATGTTCTATATTCTAACATATAACTGAATACTCCTTTATTTGTTTAGCTGAACCTTTTCTCCTTTTGCCAGCTCCTCAAAATGGGAAACTGCCTCCTTTGCCTCGTGGTTCAGATACTAATGGCAGTGTAAGTACTTGCTGATAATTTGTTCATTTTGGTGGCTTTATTATTTATTGAAAGAGACCTGTGAAATGAAACCTTCTGTTTTAAATGATTCAACTTAGAATCTCAACTTTTTCTTGCTCACATTCACTGCATTCAATATATCATATTGTGTATGAAGAACTGTAGGCAATGTTTGTATTTGTTTTTCTGGATGCTTTTACTTCCTTCCAGAATGAAAATGTGTTTGTGAAATTATTCTCCAAGGAATTACCTATTTTATGTAGGATAGGGCTATATGCCTATACATCATCTCCTTTTCATCTATACCAATATAATGTACAAAACTTCCTTAATAATTTTGCATTAAGAACATTATATATTACTCTATTCAGCATTTACCAATTAGAGTACAAAACCAAATATTTTTCAATATACATTCTCTGGTCATGAATATTATCTGTATTTTACATAAGTAGAGTCAACCACTAAACCACAAAGAGGAATTGATTTGATGTTTATTGGAACATTTGTCTTCCAATCTAACGAAACCTAGTATTCCCTTCATCTTTCCTGAAACATCTACTTCGGAAACACAAGTCCAAAAGCACAGAAAGAAATGAACGCAGCCATATAACTTCTTCTTTACCTTAATCTAAATTTCCTATTTTGATGTCATGTGGGGAAACGTATTTTATATCCCAATCTGCATTACACAGCTTTAAATAACAAGTATGATTGTTAGACAAATGGGTTATGAAGAAAGGAAAAAAGATAACTTATACCTAAAATGGGGAATTCTTGTGCTGTATCAGTATGATGCTATTAAAATTTGGGTTCTATAAGAATTGGCCTGATTGGAGATTTGTGTCCGACTTTTGCAATGTGGTTCCCCTGAAATGTGAAAATTATTATACATGCCATCATATTATTATTACCATCTCCATTATGTTTCTTGGACACATTAAGGAATTGTTTTTTGTAAACAGAATAAAGATGGCATAGTTGGAGTCATGTCTGAATATTTGTGTATATCTTAAGGCTACAAGGAAGAATCTAGATAGTGCGGGCTAGTCAAAGCTTGTTTTACTCGTTCTTGAGCTTCAGTTAAGCTAAATACTGTTCCTTTTTCTTTAGCTTGAAGAGGACCCTTTCCTACTCTTGGTTTTCAATTATTTCGTCTGAGACTTTAATTTCCACATGTACTGTTGCTTGAGATTCTTATCTTAATTTTGTATAATCTGAGATTGGATATATTGGCCGATTTTGAAGCCTTAAATTTTTTCTATTGATCAGTATCCAGCTTACAGAAGTTCCAAGTTTTGGAGTATCTTTGCTTGTTCGCACATGAAGTTCTAAGTTACCATATAAATAGTTGTAGTCCGTCTCTCGCTTAAACGTCTACTGTATTGTTATGAGTCTGCACTGGTGCATACTGCTGATACTTGTAGCCATTTTTACAGGTTGAATCCATTGGTTCTGAAAGGGAAAGGATGCTGCTTATTAAGATATCTGAACTTCAAGCTAGGTGTGTTGTAACATGGCTGAAAAAATAAAGCAAACTATTATGAGCTATAATTCATTTTTCCTTTTCTTTTCTTTTATTTATTTATTTCTTTGGGGGGGCGGGGGGTTGGGTTGTGTACTTGACTTGTGAATGGGAGTGAGTCAATAGACTGATGGTAGTGGGGGAATTACCATCGTTTCCCCAAGAAAATGAGGGATTCCCCTAAAATGGCATATCAAAAACTATCCAACGAATCATCATTCCCCACTACAAAGCATCCACTTTCCATATCTTTCTATCGCCTTTGGTCATCAAATTTCCTAAGCAATTACCCCATAATTTTCAAGAGACTCAACTATCTTTCTGGCTGCCTGCAGGATGAACAGCTTGACCGATGAATTAACTACGGAAAAGCTCAAGTACATGCAAGTGAGCTCTTCTTGCCCATAGAAATATGATTATCAATGATTTTGTCTTGCAAGTTTTAGAGTTTCAGACTATAGACTTGTCAATACATCATTTGATTTGATGGCCACACTTTTCCGGTGCTGGCAGTTACAACAGAGACTAAATGCAGTGCCAACACGTGAAGAGGACGAAGATAGAAGGGGAGGAGATTCATGATTCTCAGAATATATGTTCATCTTTTTGTTAATTCACCGCACTTTGAGAATTCAGGTAAAACTCAAGATGATATGTAGCGATACACGTATACTAGCTTAACTGCTGCCTGCCCTAATGCCATGATGTTTTACAGCCGCAGTGGTCGTTTGATTTTCAGGGTGAAAATGTAGAAACAATTGCAAGATATTGTTGGTGTATCTGGAATCATGCTTGTATGTTGAATAAGAGCGTTAAAAAAGATTCCAGCAGGATTGAAGAGAATAATGAGAAGGGTTGATTATTTGGCTGCTGCGAAGGGAAAGTAGGTGTGATGTGGAGATGGTGTTGTAATCTCAATCCAAATGTGTATTATTTATTTGCTTATGAGATAGAAAAACCACAGGCGCATTTACTGTATTATGGTAACTGTAATTCTGTGAATATATAATTGTAACATTATGTGCTGTGCTGTGCTGTGCTGGTATATAGAGCTATTTGCACTCCGCGTACAACACGCAGGAGCTGTTGCTATGTTTTTCCATAATTTTGTCTACAAACTTCATTATTGTTCAACCACGAAAACTTGTGCGAGACCGTCTCACATATTTCAATGGCATGTGTACTTGCGTTGACTTTTGTAATTTCAAATTTGTTGTTGAATATAAATTTGGCTTCGGATCTAACATATCTCGTTATGAGACAGCCTTACACAATACTATTCCTTTGCTTGGTAGGTCTTTTGTCTAGCTATCGAAGATTATTGAAGATCCAAGTAGTACTTTTTAATAGTAGTAGTAATACTTTTCTACAAATAAAATGAAAAGAACTTTTCAACAAATTTTTAGGTGCTTATGGTGACATTACTTTATATCAGAAAGTGCTTTTTGTAGGATGCTCTTGTATATTTTGCCCATTTAGAATAAATTAACTTTTACTAGCCTTAGACGGCGTATTAATGTATAAATGGCATTTAGCACCCTTAAGCTTTTTTAATAATTTCCTAATCTTATCTCTAAGATAAGTAGTTTTAATTTTAATTTTCAATCACTTTAGATCAATGGAAAATATAGCTACCTCAGTCATAGAGTAAGAATGAACGGACTATTGATTAGGGGTGAGCAAAAATTATCGAAAACCAAACCGAAAATAAAATTCGGTTTGGTTTGTTCGGTTTGTTTGGTTTTATTTTTAAAAATTTAATTTGTTTGGTTTGGTTTGGTTTGGGGTTTGGTTTGATGCTTTGGCAACCAAACCAAACTACAAACCGAATTTATATATATATATATTAATTTTTTATATAATTATATATATTAATTATATTATATATAACTTTGCTCAATAATGAAAAATAATTTGAAAGAATTGAGTCGCAAGAGCTTGTTGGATCCAATAGAACTTGAAATAAAGCGTAGATATAAATATCAGGCGATAAGGCAATGGACCGGTCTTTTTATTGTTCGTTTAATATTTTTGGTTTTTCCTATAATATGTGGTGTATGTGTGTGTGTGTGTGTATATTAATTTTTTAATTAAAATACTATTATTATCTTATTGTATTAAGTATATTTTTGTTGATTTTGGATGAAATATTTAGAACATATATGACCATTCGGTTTGTTTAGTTTGGTTTTAACTTTTAAAAATTCGATTTATTCGGTTTGTTTGGTTTGGTTCGGTTTTAATTTTAAAAAATTTAATTTATTCGATTTAGTTTGGTTTAGGCCAAAACCAAACCAAATAACTGAATGTTCGCCCTTACTCTTGATAATTATTCATTCATTTCCTTTCATTTTATTTTTCTACTCCCTCCGGCCACGAAATAACTTCCTAGGAGGGAGTGACACGAGATTTAATAAAATAGTGGGTGAGCGTTTTGTGAGTAGAGAAAGGATCCCAAAATTAAGGATAGTGAAATATTAATTAATTGAGATAGTGATGGGTCATATCTGGTATTTAAATAAATAAGTTTATAAAGTATAAGGGGAGATAAATTGTTGTCCTGAAATATGTATGAAATTATTTTGTGGACGGCCTAACAAAGAAAGTTGTAAAATTATTTCATGGACGGATGGAGTATAACAAAATAGATAGAATAGTTGTCTCCATTACATCCCTAACTAAAAAAAAGTATCATCAAATTTAATTAGTTTTTTGGCTTGTGACTGTTTGGCAACGGTTAAACTTTGTTTTTTAACCATTGTAAATAGTAGTACTATTTAACTTTGCCGCATTTTCTATCTCAATTCTCAATCATCTAAAATATGTTAAATTTTTCATCACATATTTTTTAATATACATTTTGAAATATGTTAAAAAATATATATTTTGATAAAAATGTTAACTAATATATTTTGTTAATTAAAATATTAATGATTAATCTTATATATGTAAAATACAATAAAATGTGATTGGTTTGATGAGGAGGCTCATGAATAGTTAATTTTTAGGAAAAATTATTAAAGAGAGTCTAAGTTGAGGAGGAAGTAGTTGATGCGGTAGTATGTGACTCATAATTTCCTAGAATTGGAAATGCACTGGAGATGCTCTAATATAAGCAAGAAATAAAAAAATTAATTAATATAAACAAGAAATAAAAAATCAATAAACTTTAGAAGGGTTAGTACATGGAGTAGTACATACAACCTCAACTTGCATTTAGTAGAAAAGGGTTAATTATATATTTTGATGGAAATGAAACACAATACCAAATACGACCTCCGACATTATTGATTAATTTAGAATTTCTTTTGTTTTTTATTTCAACTTTACATCAAGAAAGTGAAGAATAATTAGCAGAGGAGTATAAATAACAAAACTACTTGCAACAAATGAGACGAATTATATATTTATTACATAGAAACAGGTCACGCTCTTCCTTACTCGTGTTTGGTAGGCTATGAAAATTTCCCTTCGTTCCTCGAGATTAATAATAGCTTTAATCATATTTATTTTCTCATTTCTGATTTTCTAAGCTCCCCAAACCAAACACTGCCTAATATAACAGCACAATTGAAACCTAAACACAAAGCACAAATGGCACATATTTCAAATTTCCCGATCCTCGAGAATGATATTTAATATAATAAATAACAATAATCCAAACATAAATGATTAAACTTAGCTGCTAATCGCCAATAAGGCGCATGTTAGATGCGACCGCCGTCCAACCTCTTTCAATGATCTCTCTCAGCCTCACTTCGTCGCCGTCAGCTTCTCTTTCGCTTAAACCATCTTACTTTTCCTCCACCAGACCTATATATACACGATACAACCAACTCAAACAGGTATTGATGGTAGTATATACTAAGGGTTGTTGCTCTCTCTCTCTCTCTCTCTCTCTCTCATTTCTGGATTTTTTTTAAAGTTAATATGTTGTTTATGTTTGGTTTGATGCAGAGGAGGTCGAGGAATGGCAAGTGTAGGGCGGAGCTCTCCACCGACGCGCCTGTCGCTATGGCGATCGGCGCGTGCATCCTCAACTCTCTGATTTTTCCGGCGGTTCCTTCGCAGGAGGATATGGAGGCTGAATCTTTGATTGATTCTGCCGACGCGAGATTCGCCGTTATGGGAATCATAAGCTTCATTCCTTATTTCAATTGGATGGTAATCTATTTTCTTTTCCTCACTCAATTAATTTGCTTTTTTTTTTTTAATGTTTTTGAGAAATGTTGCTGTGTCGGTGTAGAGTTGGGTGTTTGCTTGGCTGGATACTGGAAAGCGGCGCTACGCTGTTTATGCTATTGTCTATTTAGCCCCTTATCTCAGGTTCGAATCTCTTTTTTCATTTTTCTTTATTTTAGCAACTGTGCTTAGGGTTTCTTGATTAACTTTAAGGTGACAGTGGAAATTGACTTGAGTAATACTACGTCAAAGATTGAAGTTTTTCATTGATTCAAAGGGTAATTGCGAGCATTTTCAGCCCCATGCCATTTTAGGTCATTTAATTTCACTTTACTTGCTGAGATCGATGAAGTTTGCGCTTTGTCTTCATGAATTGCTTCCCACTGTTAGCTGGAAATTCGTTTGCAAGCTTTGTTATATAAGATTTTTTTTGGTTTTTAACTATTTTTACTTGCATAGAAAATCTGTGATTGCGCTGGCTGCCCATTTAATGATGTGAAAGTGCAAATTTTGTTTACTTTAGCGGGTTAAAGTAAGATAAAACTTGAGATGACGTAATCAAAATATGGTCACTTTTTGGCAGATTGAGTCTAATTATTCTTGATTGAATGGAGAATATTTGAATATAAAAGAATGAATTAATTTCCAAGTTGTTATATGATGGACAAATTACTAAATGAGAAACAACGGCAGCTCTCTAGCCTTTTAGGAGTTAAAGAATATCAAAATGTTTTGAAGATGTTTTGGTGGCTCTGCATTGCCTATCCAATAGGATTCTAAGCTTTTATGAAAGAGGTCGGTTACATGGGTAAGACTGTTCTTATTATCCTATTCCTATATCATGTTACTGAATGGAGATGCTTTGATAGAAAGTTCAAAACCTCCGGTCTCTATTCGCACAATCTTCTAATTGTTTTAGCCCTTTCTATCATGCTTGGAGTATCTATATTTAGCGTGCTTGCAAAAATTGTAAGTAAATTTGCATTTGCTGCCTTGTTTTTTGGGATTGGTGGTGTTGGGTGGATATTTCTTTGGGCATTAGCTCTAAAATCATGGGAGATGCTGCAATGATCTTACTTCGATTTGCCAGCATTCGCTTCCTATATTTCAATATCATTTTGATCGGGTAGACTCTTCTTTGCAGGTCGAACCTATCAATATCTCCCGAGGAAAGCTGGCTGCCAATTGCCAGCATTCTCCTTTGCATCTTTCACATTCAGGTGGAGAATCTCAGATTTTTAAGGATAGTACATTTTCTCTTAACTACGGTGATTCACTGAAACTTATTTTGTTGGCAGCTAGAAGCAAGCATTAGAAATGGAGATATTCAGGGCTTCCAACTATTCAATGAGGCTGCAAAGCGCGTGTCGTCAATAAGGAAGAATGGCAAAATGTCCAAAAAGGTATTTGCTATCCGAAACAAAGAGTGAAATATAAAATGCTTTTGGGCTTTTATTTAGTTTGATCTTTGATGCTTGACAGAGAGAGGAGAGGAAGGATTTCCAGAATCTGCCCTCTGCACAGGAACACCATAGAAACGAAATACGGGGTTGGTCCGCGCCCCAGAAACTGCAGAAAGATGACAGTGAAGAAGAAGAAGAAGAAGGCAATGGAGGCGCCAAGCAATAAGCATGACTGCATTTGGTTGAATCCGAAATGTGTGCAATTACATTATTGTTTAGGCAGTTCAGAACTTAAGAGGATTTATCTAACAGTATTTTGCGTTGATTTTTGAACTTGAGTATACATGACATGACAGTGTTCTCGTAGTTGACAGTCGATTATTGAAATGCCATATCGGCGAAAAAACTAGTGGGTTTAGAATGGCAAGAATTTAGGGTTGTTTGATTGAGAATTTTGGATACTTGAGAGGTTTTGGAATTAAAAGATTTTTGTTTTTTTTTTTTTGTGGGGGACTTTATAATAATGAAATTAGTATTTGTTTTACACGAAAATGTTTGATTGAAAATTATTCCCTCCGTTCTAATAGCAAGGTCTCTTTCCTTTTTTGTATGTCCCAATAGCAAGGTCTCATTCCAAAAATGGAAATAATTAACTCTTCAAAAGCTATAGTACCTACCATTTTTTTTCCTTTTATTCTTGTTTCTTAATAACTGTGTCCAAAGCAAGTGAGATCTTGCTATTGAGACGGAGGGAGTAATATTTTACGAGTCACTTTATATGAGCATTAACACAAAAACTTGTACTATTAGATTGTTTAACTAGTAAAGAATTAAGATATGACATTTGGTATATTTGAAATTTCAACCAGTGTAAAAAAGTTATTAATTTTGTCGAGTATTAATTATACTTTTAGAGGATTTATTAATTTTGTCGACTATTAATTTATATAGGTTTTATGTACCCCTCTTCATTCATATTTTATCGAGCTTGTAAATAATTGAATAGATTTTTTGTTGTCGTCGTCGTTGTTTTTTTTTTTGGGAAAAGGTGCAAATATCTCCCCTCATGTTGGCATCACTAAGCAAATACCCCCTTAAACTTTGTTTAGGCTCAAATTCACCATTTCCTAAAGTTTTCAGGTGCAATTAACCCATCGCCGTGATGGAAACGACACTTCCATTAGCAAAAAAAATATTTTTGATTTATTTTTATTCTTCTGGGACCCTCACAATTCCCAACGGTTATATATTACATAATTGGTGTTAAAAGTTCAAATTAGAAAACAAATTATTTCGAACTCTAGCTCACAACTATCAAAATTCAGGTGAGGTTCTCCGATAATTTGCACGAAAAAGGATGACGAACCACTTGAAGAAGATGAGGTCATCAATATCAACAACAAATAGTTGGTTTGGATTGCAAATTATTAGAGAACTTCGCCTGAGTTTTGATAGTTGTGAGCTAGGATTCGAAACAAATTTTTTTCTAATTTGAGCTTATAGCACCAATTAATTTTTGGGAATTGTAAGGGTCCACAAGAATAAAAATGAATCAAAAATATTTTTTTTGCCAACGGAAGTGTTGTTTCCGTCACGGTGATGGGGAAGGGGGTAATTTGAGGTAGATTTTTTTAGAACAAATTTGAGATAGATTTAATAACATAACATGGAGTATGAAAATATTTTGTTTTTCAAAGTACAATATTATTCGGCATTCTAGATTAGGACTTTAGGAGATTGTGCTGTACACGCGCCCAACGGTCAAAAAGTCCATATCAAATTATCAATTATCAATTATCAATTATCATTTATCATATTCCTTCGTCTAAGCAAGGTCCTAATTTGCTATTAGAACGGAGGAGTAGTATTAATCAAAATATCTACGCTGCAAAACCTTATATCCCCGGTTCCAGTTTCATCTCAAACAAGTTCACTGCTTTCAGTAATGGCTTCGTCCTCTCTCTCCTCGTCTTCTCTCTCCACTCTCAGAAAATCCCTTTATGTGGCTAATTCCAACCCCAATTCCCAAATCCCTTCAATCTCATTCCCAAATTTTCAACAACAAACTCAAGCCCAAACCCTAACCCTAACCAGTAATCGTAAACAACTAACCCTCCCCCCGCCGCACTCCTCCGCCACCTCCATCGCCGTCGCTGCCGCATCTCCATCACGATCACTCAAAACCCGCCTCAAGAACGGCGATACCCTCTACGGAATCTTCCTCCTCACCTTCTCCCCGACAATCGCCGAAATAGCGGGGCTCGCCGGCTACGACTTCGCCGTCGTGGACATGGAGCACGGCCACGGAGGAATCTCCGACGCCCTCCCCTGTCTCCACGCCCTCGCCGCCACCAACACCGCCGCCGTATTACGCATCCCGGAGTCCTCCGCCGCGTGGGCAAAAAAGGCCCTGGATCTCGGCCCGCAGGGCATCATGTTCCCGATGATCGACGGCCCGAAATCGGCCCGTAAAGCCGTATCGTACTGCCGGTTCCCTCCCAACGGCGTCCGCGGCTCGGCACACACAATCGTCCGGGCGTCCGACTACGGCATCGACGAGGGGTATTTGAGTAACTTCGAGGAGGAGCTGCTAATAATGTGCCAGGTGGAGTCGGAGGAGGGTGTGAAGAAAATCGACGAAATCGCCGCCGTGGACGGCGTCGACTGCGTGCAGATGGGGCCGCTGGACTTGAGCGCGAGCATGGGGTACTTGTGGGACCCGGGGCACAAGAAGGTGAAGGAGGCGCTGCGCGGGGCGGAGAAGGCGGTGCTTAAAGGCGGAGCGGCGTATCTGTCGGGTTTCGTGATGCCGCACGATCCGGCGGAGGAGCTCCGGGGGAGGGGGTACCATATGGTGTCGGGGGCGGCGGACGTGGGGCTGTTCAGAAAGGCGGCGGTGGAGGACGTCCGGAGATTCAAGTTGAGTTCGGTGGATGATGAGAAGGAGAATGCTGCTGTAGTTGCTGAGGAGAAATACTGGAGTGAGTAAAAAATGTCATCTTTTTGGTAAATAAAATGTGGTTGATTTTCCTTCTTAATCACACCTCAAAATCTTGACTTGCTTCCTTCTTTTCTTTCTCTCTTCATCTCAGCATTTGAGTTAGGGCTGATTTATTTTGACCGTTATTCCGAAATGGGAATTTACCGAAGGCTGAGAATAAATTTCAAAATTGCTCAACAAGTTTTACGTGGTAAAATGATAGAAATAGTATTTGAATTCTTTGTTACATGTTTAAGCTAGGATGGTGTATTTTAAAGAAATTATAGAGAGTCAACTCAAAATGTCCATACTTTACTAGTTTAAAACTAAAAACTAAAATGTTTTGAGAACTAATTAAAAATCAATTGAAGCACATCCATAATAATTGTGCGGAGTGAAGGATTTGACAATAGATTTGACATCAACTAAAACTAAAAAAATAAAGATTTTGAATTCATATGAGATCTATGATGTTAAAATGGGCTACGGCCAACAGAGCGCTGATCTAAGCTAGTCCATTTTCAACCAAATCCATAAATTTTATCAATTTGGGCATTCAATTTGAGATGTGGGCTTGTTGGGATTCATAATGATTAGACTACCTCAAAATTGTCCAATTCATCAGTAGTATATGTAGGGGTGTCAAAATTGGCCCGGTCCGGCCCGAAACCGGGCTGGGTTGCCAATTTTCAGGCCCGAAGCATTTTCGGGCCGGGCATCACAATGTTAGGCCCGAAATGTGTAAAAGCCCGCTGGGCCCTGCCCGGCCCGGCCAAATTGCACTACAAATATATTTTCGGTCCGGGCTGGGCCGCACATTTTTAGGTCTGAAAAATTTCTGGGGCGGCCCGGCCCGACTTTTCTTGCAATTTTTTTGGCCCGGCCCGATTATTCCGGCCCGAGAATTTGCCAGCCCTAAGTATATGCTATATTGTACTACTATTTTTATCTATGGAAGTTTTTACCTAATGTAAGCACTTTTTTTTTGTTTTTCTTTTTTAATTAAAAAACGACATCATTTTGATGACGTGGAAAATCCAAACTTTCCACATTATTAAATTTATTCGAGTAGAAATATCACATGTAAAATCTGGTTGACTGCTGTATTTTTGGTGCCGAAAAATTAGCTCGGGATAAAAGTTGACACAAAATTAAAATATTGAGCCTAAAAAAAATTGTGTTATCTTTGTCACACGTATCATTCATGTGTATTGCATATGCTCCAATGAAGAAGTGATAGAATATAATGATCGATTCCTCTGTACAATAATATAATGTGGTGGGCATAAACGTTCCCATGTTGAGCTGCATCCAGTTTCTCCAAAATCCAACTGTACCACGTGCCATGTTTTATTCATATAATTGACTTATTTCATCTCCACCATTAAAAATTAACAGCATTATTCATTTATGAATATCCAACAAGTGTATCATGGAAAGGAAAATCAGTAGAATATCATGGATTTTTTTTTTTAATTTGTCACTCATGAATATCCAATAATTATAAAACCAGATTCAGACGAAATTAACAAGACATTATTCGAGGGGATAAATTTGTTTCTCGTCCATGTTCGGTAATATAACAATTTATATCAGATAACTAGCGATAGGACAATTAATATAACAGAGTATAATAGTAATGAACAACTCAATGTTCACTCCATTTATCAATTGGTAACTACTGGCTTCTCTATTTACATAAATGATGCCCACTATCAAATTTACCCTTTACTCAAGACAAATTCTTTAATTCTTGATAACATTCCATATAATATTCAGAAATAAAAAGAATGAAATTACCTCTCAAAGGAAAAAGTAAATTTATTGGAGAACGGAGGGAGTAGACGCTGCTCAACAATATATCGTTATAAATTATGCACTAGTTGAATGAGGGTCATTCTAGTCAATTCATCCTGCCCTTTTGCCAATCTTTATCTACCATCTGGCCAAGCTGTACATTTGAAATTATTTATATATCTCTCCTCCTTGGACTTGGCCAGATTTGTCAAAATTCAAGATTGAGAGAGGAAAAGCTCAAGAAATGGCCACTCCAAAATCAAATCTTTTTTACACCATAATTTTGTTCCTGTCAATCCAAACCAAAGTGTTGTGCAACATTTACCAAGTTGGAGATTTAGATGCTTGGGGCATTCCCTCCTCTTCCAACCCCAAAGTCTACACAAACTGGGCCAACAAGTTCAATGGCCTCAAGATTGGAGATTCCCTCTGTAAGTATATACATACATATTGCACAAATTAAAACAACCTCATACATATTCCCTATGATATGATTCCTTAATTAATTCTCACACATTACGCACACACACTGAATGTGTTTAATTTCTTGGTGCAGTTTTCTTGTACCCTCCAAGCCAAGATTCTCTGATCCAAGTCACAAAGGAATCCTACGACAGCTGCAACCTCAAAGATCCAATCTTGTACATGAACAATGGCAACTCCCTTTTCAATATTACCAAAGCTGGGAATTTTTACTTCACCAGCGGCGTCGATGGCCACTGTGGGAAATCGCAGAAGCTTCACATTTTTGTGTATGGGAATGGATCCTATGTTGAGGATTCGCCGGCTTCCGGTCCGACCGCTTCTGCGCCTTCCTATCCCACGGTTTTCGGTGCGATTCCGGTTCAGGCCTCTTCGATCTCGCCGGCGCTCGAAATTCCGGTGTTGATGGCTGCAGCAGCTGCAATTTTGTTGCCTCTGCTTGTGTTCGTGTATTAATTATCTTTTTTTTGTTTGATGATATTCAAATTTTTTGACGGTGGAATTTTGAAGATGGTTTCTGTTTTTACTGGACATAAACGGAATGATTCTTTGAAAAGGCTCGAGAGATTTGTCGGCACCGCATTTTTTGTGTTATGTGTAATTCTTTATTGGTTAATGAAAAAAGATATATAATTATTTATAGTAGTATTATTTAATTTTTTTTTTGTTATGTGTCGATAATCACTGTTGTTTTCATTGTATCGTGATACTTGATTTCTATTGCTTTAAATATGAAGTATGCTTTCTTCAAAATATATATAGGGTGTGGATAGGAACTCATCTTGAGTCCGTAGGAATTATGTATTTTTATTACTTCGGAAATGCATATAATATTTTAATGCACAAATATTTAATACATTTTTAATGCACAACATACAATGATATAATGTACAAATTAAATATCGACAATACATAAAAAAGATTAAAGGTTCATTTTTTTCATTAACATGAATTTGTGCATTAATTTATGTGATAAAAATGCATGGTTCCTATGTACTTATATAAAGATGAGTTCCTATATAAACATATATATATAGGGGATAGTTATAATAGAAATGATTCTCCTTGTGTTAACTAGAAATAAATATAAGCCATTCATTTCAAAATTTTCTAGGGTGGAGATCAAATGTGAAATTATGGTTGTCCGTTTCTAATTTTTAAGTGGAGGACATCATGGTAATTATCTTTATCATGTATCCATATCTCAAGATTCACGCCTCAAAATTAGAAAGAAAACATACCAACCAAAATTATTCTCCAATTATTCTCAATAATGTGTGTTGCTTCATCGTTATTTCATCGAAAATATGTGGGTTTTTTCTTTTGCCTATATTGTTAAATTATGGTATAGCTTGAATTATTAATATATATATATATAAAAGCAGTACAAAAGCAATGAACTATACTATAAAATGCAATTAATTATACCAAAAAAACAATATAAACTATAATAAAAGGCAATAAATTATGCCAAAAAATATATAAAAATACAATGAACTAGCCGGAAAAAAACAATGAATAATACTTAAAAAAGCATTAAGTATACCAAAAAAATAATATAAACTATAATAAAAAAGCAATAAATTATGCCAAAAATATATAAAAATACAATGAATTAGCGAAAAAAAACAATGAATAATACTTAAAAAAGCATTATGAAAACACAATATGAAAACATGGTTGTAGGTGTATCATGCATTTATATTAAAGAATAAAACTTAATTTTTCCATATTTACAAATTGGAGTAAGAACTCAAATAAAAAAAATACAAATTGGAGTAAGAACTAAAATAATCTGAAAAGATAATACATATACGTAAATCTCAATCCTAACACGTATACCAAATCCCACCAATTAAGGAACGTGTAAGTTTGAGAAAAATACTAATAAACCCTTCCGGGTAAACATTATCTAAAATAAGTATAAAAATTGTAAACTGTAGATCAACTTAAATAAACGTCTCAGATTAATTTTTAGTTAACACGTATGAATTTATTTCTATTTGATCTCTTCCCTATATATATATATATATATATATATATAGTATCCATATTAGATCTTGAAAGCTGGGACCTTTAAATCTTTTTTTCTTTTTTTTTAGGGGAGGAACCTTTTGCTCTTGAAAGCATATTAGATCTTTGAAAGCAGTGACCTTTTAAGGACCTTTAGTTCGAATTTTTTGGTATATAACAAAAGTTCGAATTACAAATTTATTATATATTGCAAAACTAGTGCTCCCTTAGTTCCCCAAAAGTGTGGTGCATAGTGATTTATTGTGAGGTATAAAATATTAGTTGAATCATATTAACTTAGGACGGAGGGAGTAGCAAACTGTAAAAAGAATTTAAATAGTGCAAAAACTTATGTGAGTGAATAGTTAGGTTCAGGTTAGAGTTCAATTTGAATTGTGATAATGTTGTGTGAGTCCCACTAGATTCTATAATTAACTAGTAATTAATTATGTCACATTAAATCTTTTATTTCAGTAAAAAGCATACAACTGTATTATTCATATAACTTGCACCGACAATAATAAATATATAGTATATTAGATAAAAGATCATTCATTAATAAAAAATCGAACCGCAAGAAGAAGGTGAATTTTAAACTAAAGTCTTAAAGAAGAGCACTTCCATTAAAAATTTTACCTTTCTGTTTCCAAAGAAAAGCAGGGTGTCATTGAGATTTGATTTTAGACGGCCCAATTAAAATAATAATAATAATAATAAAATCAACGTTTAAATTGTAAAGAATACAAAATGAGAAGTCAAATGTGTATCAGTATGTGTCAAGGCCACAAAATAATGCCTTAAATTAAATTTCAAATAGATGCATCTATTGTTGCCTCTATGAGACTATGACTAAAGTAACGAGTGATGGCGTTAATGCTGCTATTACTAGTATTTAGTTACTTTTGATACTATTTGATTGTCCTTGTTTATTCACACATCCAAGTATAGGTGGCCACGGTTCGGTTTGGTTCCGAAATCGGAATCGAACTAGCGGTTCTTAGTTCCACCCTGATCGAATCGAAACCGAACCGTCTATTACTTCAGTTTCAATTTCAAATCGGGACCTCCAGTTTTGGTTCGGTTTGGTTCCTCGATTTTGGCGATTTCAAATCGGAACCGCATGTCAATTATATATATATATACATATATATAAATATCATTTTTTTGGCTATTTTTTCTTGTGTAATTGTAATTTTATGCTTTCTAATATAACATTTAAGTGAAATAAATATGAATTGTAACATAAATATAGATAAAAACGTAAAAAATAAAAAAAATTAGTAGGAACCGACGGTTCTGAACCGAAATCGAACCGAATCGAAACCGACGGTTCTCGGTTCCGCAGCTTAGGAATCGAAACCGAACCGTCGTCGATGCGGTTCTCGGTTCAGAACCAGAACCGACGGAATCGAAACCGCCGGTTTCGGTTCAGTTCCGGCAGTTCAAGTTCTTTTGGCCATCTCTACATCCAAGTCCAACCTATACCGGTGGAGAAACAGCTAAAACTAATCCCCTTGACTTCAATTAATTACTTCCCAATTGCAATAAAAATTAGGCTGGTTAATTAATCTGACACTTGTACATGGATTTAGAAAGGGCCATGCATCATAATGATGTAGTCACGTGAAAAAGCCAAGCACACTTGCTGTTTTAAAAAATCCAAAGCATCCAAACTAGGAAGAGGAAATCAAAGGCATTAATAATATGTATGTTTTCTAACTAACACTGAAAATTATGGTATCACGAGTTGCTATATTCTTGCTTCGTAATAAGGCATTTATTTTGGTTTAGAGCATCCACAACTGGGTGAGACCGCCCAGTCTCCATCGCATGCTACCGGGCGCAGCGGTCACACCCTGTTGTCGACCGACGAGAGGTCGAATGTCATGGCGCAAATCTGATCGGTCTCTCACCCTTATCTCCTCCACGCGGCAGCAGTTGCTCAATTCACCTTTTTTTTTTATTTTTAAATTAAGCAGGAAATAAAAAAAATTAACAACAGCAGCCAAACGGCTCTTTTGAGCCTCCAACGACTACAATCTCTCCCTCTGCTATAAATTCAACATTTTCATTTCTCAAATCACACATCAAACTCCTTTTCTATTCCTCTTCAAATCAAACTTCTCTCCTACTCTCAATAATCTTTTTTCACATTTTTTTTTGAAAAAATGGGAGACAAAGACCAACAATTCAACAATTGGTTCGAATTTTCACAACCCGATTTTCCGTTTATGCCAAATTCTCAAAGTCCATCCACTCCAACCTCTAATTCATTCCAACTATTCTGGACGGTGGCTATCCGTTCTCGTCCTCGCCGAGCAACACATTTTATCAATTTTTTACGCTCTCCCGGTGGCTATTAAGCTCACTTAATGCCGCATGGTGCACATCATTATAGAGTTTTCAATCTGAACGACGATGATGATGATGAAGAAGAGGTGCAAGAGGAGCAAGATTCTCCCATCCATCGCCGCCTCCAACAAAGGGGAAGGGGAAGAAGAAGGCAACAACCTCCCAAGCCGCGCCGTAGAAGGGAAGGGTCAGCAATACGGACCCGACGAGGTGCGATTATTGCAAAGTGCTACATCGATATCGGGCTTGATCCGATAACCGCCAACAATCAGAAGCTTGGTAAATTTTGGTCGCAAATTTGCAAGAACTACAGCGAGAATGAGCCTTCCCACACACCGAAGAGGGAAGCCGAACACCTTCGGCAGACATGGAAATGCGCCAAGAAAGAGATTACACGATTCAATGTCGAGTATGTCAAAGTGCAAAGAAAGCAATTTAGTGGGCGAAGCGACCTCGATCTTCAAACAATGGCGGAGTACGCCTACTACATGGCGACCAGTGTTCATTTCAAGAAGAAGGAAGTGTGGGAGGTAGTCAAGGATCTATCCAATTTCCTCAATTCAGACGCCCCGACACAACCCGTAAAAAGGACCAAGACTAGGGCGGACGGGAGCTACACCACTCAATCCACCAATCCGAGCTCCACTCCGAGAAATTTTGAATCCGTCACGGGCGACACAATATAGATGACGAGTCGGCCGCTAGAACAGAAATCGACGAAGACAAGAGGCAAGAAGAAGGCCACTGACGAGGATTCCGCGAAGCTGGACCACATTGCTGGACAACTGACCCAACTAAATCAAAGAGACGAGTTCCAACTCAACTACGACATCTACACAAGGCCGAAAAGCGGTATGGAGCCGAAAGTATTGGCAAATCATCTAGAAGTCTGCGCATTCCATAAGAAGAAATGGGGTTTCGATTTTTAGTTATTTAGTTTTATATTTCTATATATTTAAATAATCAATTGTGTTGCAATTTTTCAATGTTTCAATACAATTTGATATTTTAATTATAATTGTCTTATTTATAATTAAAAATATGTATTAAAAAAACTAATAATTACACAATGATTAGAGACCGGGGGTGAGAGACCTTACCATTGAGACGATTTTGAGACCGGTTTCTTAATGATTGGAACTCCACAAAAAGTACAAAAAGAATTAATTAAATATTAAGAGATCGGTCGGTCTGTCAAAGACTATTGGTGTGGATGCTCTTAGATGCTCCGTCCCAACGTTTTCATGTTTTCATTATTAAATTTATTATTTTTATATTTTTCATTACAATATATATAATTATTATAATATAATGAATCCTCATTAAGATTCATTACTAAAAATTGAAATCTAAAAAAATTATATACTCCCGCCAGTCCCTGATAAGTGTGGTTCAGAGGGAGGAGCACGAGTTTTAAGAAGGATGTTAGGTAGATGTGTAGTGAGTGGAGAATGAGACCCACTTTGTTGTAGTGTTAGTTACTTTTAAAGGGTAAAATGATAAAATTTCAAGTGAGGTCATATCCATTTAAGGAAGTACCAATTATGGGGGAGGGATGAAAAAAGGAAAGTGGACTACACTTATCAAGAACGGAGAGAGTACTATATTTTTAAAATTATTAAGCCTAATAATCAATTATTAACTAAAAATTAAAATTAAATACAAGTAAAACATATTATGTTCCCTAATTGGATATAACTAAAAGCTACTACGTGAATTTGAATTTGAATTTGGAGGAAAAAAAAAGAAAAACTAAAATATTGTGTGGAAAAAACGAGACACCAAAAGTTGAATAGATAATCTCAAGTGCATGCCTTAATTTCTAGAGCATCTTTCTTTGTGTGCCAAAAACACGTATAAACAAATGAAATACAGATTAAATTAAACACAAGAATTGAAGAGGCCAATAAACATTTCCTTCAATTTTTATCAAAGGTTCATCCCTTAATTACACCAAAAGCTCCATCAACAAACAACCCTTGCCATTACAAATCGCTGCACTTCTCTCCATTTCCTTTCCATGGAAATAAGTAAAAATAATATTGCTCAATGAATCAAGTTATATATATGAGCAAGAGCAACCATGACCAAATATCCTACTCACAAGTCACAATTCATTCACAATCTTAATTAATCTTTCACAAAAGAAACACAACTAGTTCTTGGAAATACTTACACGTTCAAGTTCTGAACGGATCTTGATATGTGAGACGGTACATAGCTAGGACATAACAGGACAACCCTGTACAACAATCCCGGGAGCCGAAGGGCATGAAGCGAAGGGACAACCGTCAAGATTATTCCCCCACCAGTCTATACTAATGTCCTCAAGCCCCAAACACATGTACAACAGAACCCCCATGAAGGCCAAGCCGGCGTCCAACGCCCCCGACAGCACGTAGTTGTAGCGCTGCCACAGCTCCGGCCTGTACCGGAACACAACGAATCCCGACAGGAAACCTAGTATGATCCAGGACGTGTAGTTGACGGCAGTTGCCGGCGGCATCTGTCCGCACGCGCCGATCAGGATAGGCATGTTGATGAGCCTGATCCATTCTTGAGAGGGGAAGGCCTTGGTCGCCAGCCACACAAGCAGAGGAGCTATGGCCCCGCCGAGGAAGAACCAGTTCACCGCTCCGTACAGTCCTTGATCGCCGAACATCTTCCTCGGCCCGATCAATCCCCAGACGACGGACGCGTCATAGAAGACGTGGTCGCCCGGACACGTCCACACGCTGTCTGAGGATTGATCGCAGATTCCTGGGATGCTTTCCATCAGCCACCACGCTGTTCCCAAGTAGACGAAGGCGGCTATGAGTGTTCCCACCACCTAATTCATATCCAATTAATATAATTACATATTTTTGTCTAGTTTAGTTTTGAATTTGATTGGAAGAAATTTAATTTAATTTACTTACGTACCTGCGCCATGAACATTGTTCTTGGAGGAATCTTCATGTAGTGGCCTAGCTTGAAGTCTTGAAGGAAGGTGATGGCTTGCGTCATGCTGATGTATCCATACACCTTGAAGCACATGTTGGCCACGGGATATCCCGGGTATATGTAACCGATTATATACTCGGTGATGATGTTCAATCCCGGCGTCTGTCGTCATTACTAATTAATTTTCATATAAATATTATTCTGAATTTCAAGTTCGAAATTCCGACGAGGCAATTTCTGAATTATGTACAGAGTTATGACTATCAGATTGGTCTAGCATGCAAGAAAAATTGCAAATACCTGGTTGGTAATGGCAGTGATGATCCCAATGGGAAGGGTGAAGAAGATGGCGATGACACAGGCGAGAACAACTCCCCACCATGGGAGCTGAAGCTGCTCATTGTAATACTCACATGCAAAGATAGTAAGCACAATATTCCCAACAAGAATGCTCCAAAACCACCACTCCGGCACCTGTCTGTATTTGCTCATTAATTTGGTATGAATGTCCTTTTCCTTCTCCTTAAAGCTCGACTTGCTCTGCTCCCATATCTCCTTCCCATGGAAGAGAAGCACGTGGACCACGGTGGCGCTGAGGGCGGCGAACCCCACGCCGTAAGTCATCACGAAGAATGTGCTCAGGTGGAGCTGGCCCTGCCGGCGGTAGGCGGCTCCGTCGAAGTGGAAGCTGGAGTCGATGATGTTGGAGATGTTGTAGATCTGGCCGGAGCCGGTGAATAGGTCCTCGGAGAAGATGGGGAAGACTTTGGCGTCGTAGAAGTTGTTCCAGTAGCTGATGGGAGTGACGACGTACATGATGATGAAGAATCCGACGGCCACGTTGGCGGTGGCGAACCAGGGGCTGGCCAGGGGACTGCCGAGGTAGGAGGAGATGGAGGACCAGTCGAGGCCCACGGCGGCGATGCCGAGGCCGTGGAGGCCGGAGCCGAGCTGCTGGGCGAGGACGTTTCTGGGGAACATCCAGCATATCCATGAGAGAGAAGTGAGCATTTGGAAGAGATAGCCTGGGAAAATGTAGTATGCGAAGCTGCAGACGAAAGCAATCACGAAGAACTGAGTTCGGCTCACGCCGCCTTTCGGCCTTTCGTCTTTCTCGTGGAGAGCCCTGTTGAAACATTGTGCAACATCTCATATTACGTACGTATGCGAATGATTGTCACATGTCAAGATTTGATAAACTACCAGAACTACCCTAGGCCGGTTCGTTAGACGGGACAAATTTTGGTTTGCTCTACGTTTATGTAAGTTCTACATTTGATCACGATATACTCCCTCCGTCCAATTCATCTTGACACGTTTTTTTTCGACACGGATATTACGAAGAAGGGTATTAAGTGTAAAGGTGATGTTTAATGTAGTTAATAAAGTGATATTATAAAGTAATTTTGAAGTGAATAAAGTAATATAGAGTGCTTTTGAATAAAGTGCTTTTAAAGTGAATAAAGTGATTTTTTAAATACGCCCTAATTATTTCCATAAAAGAAAACGTGTCAAGATGAGTAGGATGACTCAAAAAGAAATACGTGTCAAGATGAACGAAACAGATGGAGTATATTTTTAGGTCTTCATGAATTGATAGATGATTTATAATCCGGGTCCCATATTGGTCAAATTCAAATTTGAATATTTGAAAAATGGCTCCAATATGTGGACATAAATTTAATTGTATGGACATCAAGTTTGGCAGAGTTGGTGAAATGACATCCATATTGGGTTATCATATAATGTCTCTCTCATCCATCATATATTTGTTTTATTTATCAAGTTTTTTAACAAATAATGAACAAAATACTTAAACATCTAATTACAGCTAAAATGTTAATTAGCTGATTTTCATTTGTTTAATTATTATATCTTGTCGAGTAATAAAGTCTAAAAAATATCTACTAAAATAAAATGTTAGATCAAGTCAAAAGATGGGTCGCATTTGGCAACCAAAGTTTTTTTTTTCTTTCTTTTTTAGGATATTTCTATTACGTTAACGTTGTTTAATTCAAGTTATATATGTGCAGGAGGACTCGCCACATATTATATAAGAATTCCGGCCCAAGTATGATTGTGTATATGGTGTATAAAATGCGCATTTAATTGAATTTATGAACCCCAACTTGCGTCTACATATCAATTACTTAATGATGGCAACAAATAATACCAACAAAAAGCAATAAATAACAAATAAAGACATTTTGGCAAGGAACGGTCTAAAACATTTTACCTACAATTTGACATTTGTAATGTAAATGAAATTTGCTTCAAAGAATTAGTAAACACAAACAATTTATACGACTTAATTTAATTGACCACTCCAATTTCTTGATATCAACTAATAATTTTGAAAGCCAAATCTCCAAAACTCCGCAAGTTGTAGTTTTTAGTAATAGAGGAGATCCATCTTCGTTCCAATTCAAATTATCTTACCCTACGTCATGTCAATTCTAAAACATATATACTACCAATATAGCTAGCTTTTATCTCCGACCCCACTGTCTCCAGCTAAACAGGGAAAAAGAAATAAAACAAAAATTGGGACACTCATATATGTATATGTTGGGGAAAATATTTTTTCAATTTCAATCTAATATTTGGACTCATTGTCAAAACTGTTTTAACCACTGAATAATTTAATTTGTACCTTACGGTCCTGACCTATTTGATTTGTGTAAAATCTAACATTGTACCAAATTTTGAAATCCTAACAAATGACGTGTAATCTGGGAATCGCACGTGCATTAGTATATTTTGGATCCAAAGTTAGAATAGTATATAGGTCATAAATTCTAAACTTATTCTGACATTACATGTCATTTTTTAAGTGCCGGAAATTTGATTGGATGTTAGATTTAGTTCAAGTCGAATACATCGAATGAGGTACCAAATTGATATTATTATTTTTTTCAAAATCAAGATATTTTGATAATAATCACTCTGAATGTCATCAGGTTAGAAACTAGTAATATTTAATGTTTATGTTACTAAGAACATCATAATTTGAGGAGGATCGATATTACTAAAATAAAATTAATAAAACACGATTGATAAGAGAAGATCTCGTCTTAACTTGCCTGAATAGTGAGACTTGGACCAAGTTGGCCGGCCACCACATAGCTGCTGGCTCCACCAGATATCTTCTGTAGATCCCAGCCCATCCGAACCCCAACACCTACCATCACCAATCAAACAACAACTAATCAACATCCACACACACTCACACCTCCAACTGCGTGAAAACATGTAAAGTATACCTGCGTGGTGATGACGACAATCAGCGAAACGGAGAAACTGATGTGCTTCTGGTAGAAGACCTTAACGGCGGTGACGATATGAATGGCGTAAACGGTTCCCGCGCCGGAGTTGGCGAATATGGTGATGAGGACGTGCTCCTTGACGTTAAAGGGCCCAGGATTGAGGGAGAATTCCCATCGTGTCCCTCGGAAGAAAACGCGGTCGGTGATCTTGGCCGCCATGAGCTGGCCGAGTGGCACGACGGCGATCTGGGCAGAGATGGCGGTGATGGAGAGGGGCTCCGTCCGGTACCAGAAGAACTGGTTGAGAAAGGAGAGGAGAACGCAGGAGAGCGTGCCCAGAAACCACATTCTGAAGGTGAGAACGGGGAGAGTCGGATCGTCCGTCGTCGAAACGGTGAGGGCGACCTGCTTGATCGGCGAGTTCTCCTCCTCCACTTGTTCATAATTACCAAAATCCTCGAATTCTTCGTTAATTCTATGTGTGGAAGTGGGCACTGATCGATCGATATGATGCAGTTAAAAGAAGAAGAATGAGATTGAGTTAATTGTGAGAATTGAAAAAAGGAATCAATCAGGTTGGTGGGACACTTACAGAGAGGGGATGTGATTTGATGATCTGATGAATGTGGCTCCTCCATTTGTTATGTGGATAGAGAAAAAAGTGTGGGTATGATTATGAATCTTGGGAGAATATGGAAGGAATCTGGGAGTAGATGGCTGCTGTCCTATTTAACTTACTCCATAAATGAAATAGGAGTAAAAGTTTGGAAATTGATGGGGATGATGTTGAATGTTTGGTGTGGAGGGAGGGAGGGTAGATATTAGTATTTGTCAACTCTCTAGAAAATAAATTGTACTGAATTGTTTAGATTATGACTGCATCGATCTGCATGTGCTGCATGCCTTAATTATTACTACTGTATTATTGTGCTTATTGTAATAATAGATGATGGCCCCATGTACTTTTCAATATACTGGATCGTACGTGCATTGCACGTAGAAGTTATGAATTTAATTATATATATGTATATGATAAGGATCAAATAAAATGGAAATTTAAAGTAAGAAATATGAATAAATGTGGGTCATTGATATTTGTATGACCTATAGTATATCATATTATCTATTAAATATATCTTAAAAATTATACTTGAAGTGTTCATATTATAGGGTGTTACTATTCGGCCACACTGTGGCTAGCCACACAACGTTTTTTTTTATAAAATCATACCGGTTCAATTAATAATCGGTTTACTAAAAAAACTTAAAATTATTGTGACTATAGTACCACAATGTTATTTTTGCTCCAAAATTTAGTGAGATTATGTTATAAGATTTCCTTACTCATTTTCCTCACACTACAAAAAAAAATAGATATAGAGGCACTTGTTTAGAGACATTTTTTATTAAGTGCCTCCAAAATTTATTATCGGGGCATTTGGACAAATATGTTAACTTTTATATAACTAATGCGACACTTAAATAAAAATCGCTCAAAAATTTCTAGTTAAAATCTAGCGGAACAAATCCCGCAATTCTCATCTCTCTTTTATCCGCTGATGCAAAACCCTCTATACCCACCAGAAAAAAAAACCCTTAACGCAAAATCGCCCGCTCAACAAGAAGAAAGAGAGACGCAAGAAGATTAATCCTTTCAATACGAATTCACAGGTTGGGCCGGGCTCTTTCTTCTCCTTTACCCATCTCCATTATTTCTTAGTTCATGACTTTAAGAAGAAGGGCTCCTGGCATTTATTTGGTGATTTTTTTTTTCCAGAAAAGAAGCAGTTGGGTGATGAATGCAAGCATAATTTGATTAAGCATTCTAGTACAAGTATCAATTGCCGTCTATCATTCCTTTTATGCAAGGAATTTGCACCGTAAATGTGTGTTTTTGTATGTGTTTCTGAATTGTCTAAGGATTTGAAGAGAAGGGGCAACGCATTATTTTTTAATTGATAAAATTTTATTACTTGTGAGTTTGAAATTTGTCATTTAAAAAAAAATTATTTATGAAAATTTGGCAAATAAAATGTGTCATTCGAAAAGAAGGGCCAAGTTCCATTACTTCTGTTATGTTGTGTTGATTATCTAGATTTCTATCTTTGAATAATTTATGACAAAGATGTTCTGTTATGAATGTGCCATCTTGCAGGAACCAAACGGAACACAAGCTCTCATCCATGTAAGGAGCGGTTTAATCGAACTCTTTACCACCAAACATGTAAGATTGTTTCCTTGGTCCTTGTTATTTGTAGTACAGTGAGGAAAATGCAAAGAAATAACTTAGTTTGAAGCAATGAAATCATTTGATCCTATTCCTAGGTTCCCATATGATAGAATGTTGTTTCTCAATTGTAAAAGATTGAGATTTGAACGATTTCAGAATTAATAGATAGAAGAGTTTTATGGAGAAAAAGGCTTGAGCATTGTGGGTTATTTTCATGCTAATGAGAGATATGACGATTTGTTGGAAGCTTGACATTTAGTTTGTTGATGATTTTCTATTGTTATTTATATTTTTTGAATTTCTAGTTGGATGATAAGAAGCTCGAATCTGTTCAGAAGGGAAAGGACCGAAGTTCAGTTGTGTAGATAATTTCAGCGATAATTCTTAACAGAGATTGTAGGATTCAAATTTTCCGTAGTACTTGTGACTAGTATATTTCACATTAATCTCAACATATATATGACTGCACATCTCATCTTACATTTGTATTGAAGTTGCCTTGTCCATTTGGTTTTGTTGCTTCCATCATCCTGCTCTCTCTATTTTGATTTTATGATATGATTTCTTCACTCTGGTATTTCTTAAAGATCACATTCTGACATCAAATCATCAATCTTGAAAATTTGGACTATAATATTTTTTTATATTGTTCATAACTATAATTATTGCTTTCTTCGTAGTATGTATAATTACTTTCTTTTTATTTTGTAATTGTTGATTTTAATTTGTATCTTGAGTTTCTTTTAACACTAGCAGAGAGATCACGTGCATTGCACGTATAACCTTTTATTTAAGATAATATATTTGAAAAAAAAATGTAATATTACTAATGTTGACTATTAACTTCAATAAATTATTAGCAAGTAAGTGTGAAGAGTAGATCTTAGAAGAACCAAATCTATTTATAATTTAAATATATATTCTATTTTATATATATATAATTTTAGAATTTTTATTAAAGATGAACCAAATCTATTTATAATGTAATCAATTTGATAATTAGCGACCTTAGAACTCGGAAGAAACAGAACACGCATTATGATATTTCAATTATAAGGTAGAAAAGTTGCTCCAATCTGAAATTGTTTGAGTAATTCAATAAAATAATTAAAAATTACAAAGCTAATTGTTATGATGGTTGCATAACCATAGTTATCATATAGAAAGAGAGCTCTTTATACATAATGTGTATTTCGGAAGTGAATGAATTATTGTTATGGAAGACCATTTTAGGATTAACTTCTTAAGTTGTCTTGTGGAATCCATTGATCCAACCATACATAGTAAACAATTTTATCTCTCTTCTTAATTAGTTAACAAAAAACACCATCGATGTTGTAGTAAAACATCTAATTAGGGAATATCTTAGCCTTATGAATATCCAATTTATCATGTAGTCTTCTACACTTATCTTACGCTCGCATTTCAAAGAAATAACCTCATACTCAGACGTAACAATTATTGCATCCTATTCTTAAACGCATGATATCATATATTCTCATATCATGCACATATCGAAAAATTCTCCCTTCATAAACCATGGCTATAGACGTAAAAATACTTCATAATCGATTTCGGTAAGAAAAATAATAATAATTAGATTTTAGATAGAAGAAAAGAGTTTCATTTAAAATAATATATTTATCAAAGTCTAATATGTAAGTGATAATTTGTGAGCACTTATTCACATTTAATCAACATCAACGCGCATTTTTCTTTTTAATGTTTAATATTATTTTTATTTTAATACTTGAGAAGTTATAATGCGAATTGTTAAGTTTACAAATTATGAAAAATCAAACCCTAATTTTTGAAGCATAATGACACCAATCATGCTCGATTTCATTCAATTTTATCGTTTAATATGATATTATGCTTTAAAGCTATGAAATTAATTTATCAACCACTAATTCCTTGACTCTCTTCATAATAATCATGGCTACAAACCTAAAAAATACTTCATAATCAAATCAAATAATAACTCTAGATTAAAAAATATATTACACAAAAATACAAAATTTCGGCGCAATAAAGTAATATCGAGCTATCAAAATTTATGTTGTCTTTAGTTTTTCACTTTTGAGTAATAGAACGTGTAGGACTATATTGTTAATTAATTTATTAAGTTGAGTTATAATAGGAGTTGGATTATATTATTAATTTATTATGTTTTTAATAAATTTAATATAGATCTACACTATTGCCCTTAAAATAAATATAATAATAGAGATATATTAGGCGAAACCCAATTTTGTTTGAATCCGCTCTTTTATAATAGGTATAGATTTTCATCTCGCTGCTTTTTGATGGAGATATTTATTGATTATTTTTTTACTATTGTTTTCAGTGATAGCATTTATAGAAGATCCCGATGGCTACAAGTTTGAACTTTTGGAGAGGTTTCACACCCGAGCCATTATGTCAAGTTATGTTTGGAGTAGGCGATCTTGATCGCGCTATTGAAGTCTATGAGAAGGTATGAATTTTATCTGTTTTCTTGTAGTTAAAATTCATGAGATTTTTTTAAATGATCATATTGTTTCATTTTGCACTTGTTCTCTACAAAAGCTTAAATTTGAGCCATAATTTGTAAGCTTATCATATGGAGCTTCTCCGAAAGAGGGACAATCCTGCATACAAAGTATAATTACTTTTCTCATACAAATGTGGTTGATAAAACTGTAATTTAATGGTTAATGTTCTGTTGGTCTACAATTCTCTTTGTACGTGAATCTTCAGGATTATATTAAAGCTTAGCATCTTCGATTTTGGATAAGAAACATAGGATGCTTGATGCTTCGGATTCAGATGACAACGACGATGACCCAACAGACCAGAAGTGCATTTCATTGGAGTTCTGCTTGATTATATTATCAAAGAAATTTCGTGCAGAAATAATTTTTGGAGTTTATGCAAGATACGATCCAGTTATCATACTTTTAAGTTGTTAACTATAATTTTGAGATGTATATTTCATGTCCTACATAATATGTAGAATTTTGAGGCATAGACTTTGCACATTGATTAAATAATTGTAATTTTACCTGAAGCTCATTTAACTTCTTTTGCTTTCTGACAGGGGCGGGAAATTCCTATTGTCCACTGAGTTATTAAGGTATTATTTTTAATAAATACTTTGTTTAAACTACCCTGCTTAAGTATTAGAAAAATTATCAACTTATTGTGCAAGTAAATATCATGTTATTCCATGGTTTGAAAGGGAACAAGACTTTAGTGTTACATTAACTCTAACTGCATCAGAGCATTTCAGTGTCTTCTATTGGATTTACATAAACAAACATCATGTTTGAGCTCGGCAGATGCATATACAAGTCATGCATGTAGTTTTGTGAGTTTATCTTCATCTAGCAGTAGACATGTTTTTTTGAAGAAAATGTGATGTTGGTATCTATGTTAGTCTATTGTGTGTTTGACAGGAGATAATACTTTTGGAGATGACAAACTTCTCTACGCTCATGGTCAGCTTTGGTTGGAGAGGCACCATATTATGGGAAGAGTTGTTATTGGGGGAGCTCATAATTGAAATTACTTTCCAGAATATACAGATTGTCTCGGACAAAGATGACAATTGATGCAAGAATTTGTTGGAACAAGATCACTCAACTTCAAAGGACTCTTCATAATTTAGGTGTTATTGCATTTTGTATTTTGTAGAGGATACTCCAATTAACTCTATTTAGTTATTGATGAAATGTTGATGACATTACAAATGTGAAATAAATTTATGTTCAATGTACATTGCAAATGCATATTTGTTACATGAGTGGTTTTATTTATTGATATACCAATTAGTTGTGGTTGTATTTGTGTATAACATAGGTCATCAAAATATATACTTATGAGACATATATACATACATGTCATACAAGGTACAAATAAGTGCCCCATGATATTAATTTGGGGACATAAACTAAATTTTGATGCTACACATTTTATGTCCCGATACTTAAGCAAAAGACACAAATAAGTGCCCCAATATTTCATTTAAAGACACAAATAAATATCCTTATAGACTTATCAATATATTTTGAAACCTATTAAAGGGCATTTTTATGTGCCTCCAGAAATCAATCTCGGGGCATATTAAATTGTCTGGAAATCTATTGGTATAGAGACACTTAAAAAGTGTCTCTAACTCTATTGTGACACGATACTTGGAGGCACATGTGCTAAGTGCCCCGAAAATGAGAAGTGTCCCAATAGAGCACATATTGGGGCACTTTTTGGTGTCCGGAAAACCCTTTTTTGTTGTAGTGTCACTATTCTAATATTTTATTTATGAAAATTTCAAGATCTAGATCAAAATATATCCTAGCCATTAAACAAAAAAAAATTCAGTAAAACAATTATTCCATCTTTGCCTCTAAATTATTTAAAACCAAGCTAATATTTTTGTTTTGATAAATATCTTACAATTAATATTTTATCCAATGTTGTTCCTCTTAATAAAAGATAATTATATTCCTTTAAAATATAGATATCTTATATTCATCATCAGATGCATTATAATCATATAAATAATTTTTTTAAAGAAGAACTTTGATTCGATTATAACTTTGCAACTTTGATTCGACCATGATCAAATAAACAAGTTTTTATTATTTGAGGATCTGTGTATTATTTAAAGAATTTCCCTCAAAATTATGATCTTTTCTTTTTGTGCATGACCCCACCCATTTCCTTATATTTTAAATCTCACAACAAATCAAAAGTGATGGGTTCCTTTCTCCATTCAACTAACATCCATCAAACATTTCTTAAAATCCATGCCACACAAATTGCATCACAATTTTCATGGACGGATGAAGTACTATTTAACTCATTATTTCGTTAATGGCCTCTCGAGTTAATTGAAATATGTAAAAGTAATTCTTTCTAAATTATAATTTATATTGCCGATGAGGCCTAGCTCAATTGGCTAGCTGAGGCACCACAAGACTCTCTTTAGCAAGAGGTCTTGGGTTCAATCCCGCCTACGTGCGGTGTAGTATATTTCCTACCTTATTTGGTGGTGTAGTGGTCCCACCCTGCGTGGTGGTATAGTGGTATCTCACATTTATGTGGTGTAGAGGTCCCGCCTATATGGTAGTGTAGTGCTTAATTAGATTATATATATATAACTTGTAATTCTCTAAAAAAATAAAATAAATTATAATTCATATTCTTTAAATAATTAAAGATATATTAATTATCTACTTAACCTTATTTGTTGTGGGATTTTAAGATATTTATATTATTTCCCCCGTCCATGAAAGAATTGCCATAATTTTCTTTTCGGTCCTTCCCCAAAAATATTGCTACGTCCATTTATATTAATAGACCACACACAATTCACTTACTTATTAACCTCTCATACTTCATTATTTACAAAAATTATCATTGTTGGACCCACCATATTAATTTAAAATCATTAAAATTAGGACCCTTATTCTACTAACAACACATTTACTCAATCTAATGCAATAAAAGTGGGATCTCTATTCTGCTCACAATACATTCAACTCAAACTTAAAAAAACTCGGACCGGTCAAAAAGTAGCAAATCTTTGGTAGATGAAGGGAAGTAGTATATATTTAGAACAATATAATTTGTTTTAAAAAAATGAATATTTAAATTGAAATATATATTTAGAAAACTCGTTTATGCGGGTTAAACTTGAATAGGATTGCTAATAATTGAATTAAGTTTGAAGTTGATGGTAATCGTCTTAATTATACTCCCATAAAATAAATTAATTCATTAAAAGATTTTAAGTTAAAGATTTTTTAAGATAGTATTATTAACGAATAAGAATTTAAAAGTATAAAAAATTACATAGATAAATTACATAGTGATAATAGATTAGTGACAAAAATAAATTATTATGTTGAATGGTTTTCTATTTTCAGTTACAAAGATTAAAGAGAAAAAGTCAATGCGATCAGTACAACTAAAGTTTAAACAACAAATTATAAGTGTTCCTTTATAAAAAAAAAAGAAATCCTTTTATACACAACAAATTAATGAAACACATAGTGTTTATATATATTGATATTGATTAATATTTATCATATATAAAATCTATATATACGGTAAATTTAATTACTAATGAATTATTAAAAATAATATATTATGTTATACTATTACCCTTAAATTAAATTATATAGTAAGAATATTATAGGCAATCCAAATTTTATAAAACAAGGCTCTTTTTATATAAGTATAGATAGATATAGATAACTAGACTAGAGTTGTCAATTTGTGGGATCCGGTCTTATTTTGTTCCCATAAATATTGCAATTAATTAATATAGTAAAGTATAATCAAGCACAGATATAATACTATAAATTAGGATAAATATCATCTTTTAAATTAAATTTCGATATTTTTGATAAATGACATTAATACTTTTAATAATACATATTAGTATTTATTTTATCAAATTTGTTTTCAAATCTAGAATGAATTCACTTTTCTAGCACCAAACTAACTAGACAAGACAATAGTAGGACAATAAAGATGGCAACAATATCGAACTATGAGATAAAAGCAATCCCAAAGACTGGGAGACTGCAGCGCCTAAGAGTAGGGGTCCGACCAAAATCTCATGAACCGAAAACCGAACCGATCAAAAAATTCAAAACCGAAACCGACCGATTAGACCCTTTGGACCGAACCGAAACCGAACCGAAACCGAACCGAAAAATTCGGTCGGTTCGGTCGGTTTTTGAAAAAAACCGACAGTTTTAAAAAAAAAAAAAACAAAGAGTCCGGCGGAGAGGGGCAGAAAGGCGGCGGCGCAGCGGCAGAAAGGCGGCGGCAGAAAGAAGAGTGACAGAGAGTCGGCGAGAGAGAGAGGCGCGGCGGGACGGCGGCAAGACGGAGAGGGGTGGGTAGGACGGTAAGAGAGAGTCAGCGAGAGAGAAAGAGAGGTGCGGCGGGGTGGAGGCAGGGAGGGGCAGAGGCGAGGCGCGGCGGCTGCGAGGCAGAGGGAGGCGGGTAGGACGGCGGCGGAGAAGGAGAGTGAGAGAGAGTCAGCGAGAGAGAGAGGAGATGAGATGCAGGTGCAGCACAGCAGCAGCTTGAGAGTGAGAGGCGCAGCAGAGCACTAGCAGTAATAGATTTAGGGTTTTTTCATATATATATTTATATTATATATATTATATATATATTCGGTCGGTTCGGTGCCCGACCGATGAAATTTCGGGAAACCGGGACCGAAACCGAAAACCGAATTTTGCTAAAATTTTGGACTGAACCGAAAACCGATTACAGTGAAAACCGAACCGAACCGACCAAAACCCTTCGGTTCGGTCGGTTTTGTCGGTTCGGTTCGGCCCGTGCACACCCCTACCTAAGAGGAATGTCATGTGTCATATGATTAGGTCAAATACGGTGATCGTTTAGTAAGTGTTCTATTTTTATTAAAATTTGTATGAGATGGTCTTATAATATAATTTTGCCAAGACTTTATTTATTAGTGTAGAGAACTAAGATTATTTATAGCTCCGATAAATGGGAGAATTCGAGTAGATGTTGATGCATTATTTGACAAAGAGAACGGACGATTTGGGGTCGGTGTGATCGCGAGGGATGTAGAAAATAATATTCTTTTGGCTGTCTTTCGTCGTGTTGCACCGTCTAGCTCAGTAGTTGGTGCAGAACTAAAGGCTGTGGTGCATGCTATCACTGCTTGTATTACAGCGCATTTGGGGCCGATTGAGATATTCACGGATTCATTTACGGTGGCTCGAGTCCTAAATGATCAAGATGAGGCAACAGAGCTATTACCCGAAGAGATTCAAGATATATTAATGGCAGATACTCGAGGTGTGTTGGTTCATGGAGTTTCTCATGCTTATAGATCTGCAATTAAAGTAGCTCATTTTTTAGCGCAATTTGCAGCACGTATTTCTAGTCCGCTTGTTTGGACTATAGATTTCCCGGCTTGACTGTGGGAGATTATTATTTCTGATGTTTCTTGATCCTTTTAATGAAATTTCCTTTTCAAAAAAAAAAAATGTACCGTAGTGTATGCGTGTTAACCAAATCCCCCATCCTCACAATTAAACCAGTCATTTATATAAATAGACCATAGGTCAGGAACGAAGTAAAATAAAATAAAATAAAAAGCTCTTAATTATTTCCCAATGCTAATGAAACACTTCATGTCTAACCTATCTAAAATAATCAATATTCATGGACAAAGATATTCTTAAAAAGCGATAGGAAAAAAAGTTATCTATCTTGGTCTAATTTATCTTTGTAGTACTTTGTCACCTAGAATTAATTACCAAACTTGATCCAAATACTCATGAAGTATTTACATAATCAACCTTCACATACATATAGATAAAACAAAATAGATTAAGAAAATAATACTACATGAGTATATTATAAAATATATATTTTTCCAATATACCTTCTAATATACATATATAGAAATGTCAGAATGTCGGGCCGAGCCGAGCTAATCATTGGGCTATAATGCACATATTCTTCTAAAAATACTACATTGCAGTATCAGATTCGCTTAGGCTGTGGGTGAGGGTGCGATTCGCGTTGGATTCGCACATGATTCGTCACGTGACGAATCCTCAAATAAAATAAAAATAAAAAATTAGGATACTTGAATCTTGTGCGTGGAGAACGCGAATCCCATGCATGGAGGGTGCATGCGTGGTTAGTTTTGAGAAATTCATTTTTTTTAATGCATTTTTACAATTTAACAATTAATTCTAAAATATGCTTAATTAGATTATTTTGTTGAAAATGCTTAAGTTTTAGGTAGAGAAAAATATGAATTACATACATTTAATTTATAAATTTTAAAATTTCTAATAAAATATAAATAAACAGATGTATCGTTGACAAATCGCACCCCATAATTTTAAAAAATTGTATCCACGTATTCATTTGCATCGCCCCCACACCTTGCAACATAGCCCCCTGGCAATGTGGAGATTTCACGCAAGGTCGAAAATCAATCTAAATTTTGTTGTTGCTGTTGCTGGAAGAGTCACAGGCTCTGAAGGCCAAACCAATACAACCACAGTAGTCATGAAATATTCCTTAGATCAGAAGCTCATAATAAAAAATAAAAACTTGGTTTATTTTTATCAGTTGGAACCACACAATTTAACGAGTTAAAAGTTTTTATGGGCCGCTAACTTAGGGTGAATTGCAAATATAGTCCATAATTTTGCGGGCTTGCAAGAAAAGGACAATAAGTATTTTGAGTTGCAAAAACAGGACACAAAGATTTGCAAATTAAAAGCCCGAAAACATAATACTCACTTGCTCTTGAACAAATATTCAAATACACATTTAAGATAAAATAAATTATAAATACTCAAGGTTATTATTATGCTCTAAGATAAAGAAAAACGATCCACGCTTTCAGAATAGTATCAGAGCCTTAGGTTTATCTGGAAATTATATTTTATTTATTACTATAAGTATTATCCTAACGAATGAGACATCAAGAAAAACATGGATTCGGACGATTGTCCGAGATGTGAATGTTACAGGAACTATCTCCATAATTTGGAGGTACAGAAAACAAGAACCCAGACTGCTCTTGCAATCTGGAAGAGAGAATTCCACTCTGCAGCAATAAGAGTGGATTGTGAATCAATTATCTCTTGTCACCAAGAGATAAGAAAGAGAGAGAACTTCATTGAGGAGTTGAAGTATCTCCATCTAATGACGGAGAACGTGATGAGAGAAAACCATCAGAACAATCATATCTGATGGATCTAGAAGAATGTCCAAGGTGTGGACATTTCCGGAACGTCTCCAAATCTTGGAGAAAAGAAGGATAAGATATCAGAGTGTTCTAACACACTGGAGAAATATGTTGAATCTCTTATTTTCAACATAACCAGGAGAAAGAATTAATCGATTCCTGCCTCCAAGGAATCAAAAGAAAAGAAGATCTTCTCCATAGTTGTATCTGCATCGAATGAGAGATAGAACATGCCATGAGAAGAAATCATTGGATCCATTTGGGAATAAATTGGAATCACCTTTGATGGAACCAAAGAACGATAAAGGAGTATCATCTACTTCTTCGTATCAAGAAATTACTCCAGATTCATCCAAAATCTCAATGGATCTGAGAGTACAACCTCCTGGAAGAAATTACTCCAGACGGTACAACATTATGGCGGAAGCCTATATTGTATACCAAGGAGTGTATACGGAATCGAGAAAAAATAGGAGGAAACAACCTCCTAGAAGAAATTCGAGACCGAATAGAGAAGCTGGAACAACAACCTCATTCCAGTCAAAGAAGGAATCATTTTCCTAACGAGCCCACTTATCAATTACCAGTGGTGGAAATCAAGAAGGATCCAAACATTGAGGCATTGAAGAGAATGATTCGAGGAGAAAAGAAAAAATGAGTAACCTCGAAAGGATAAATCTGGATGATCTCCAGGAGTTAGCAGAATCTTTTGCTAACATGTCAGTAGTGGATCTAAAGATGAACCAGGATGTGATCCCCAGACCACAACCGGTAAATCAATTTCCACCAGGAGCTATCATTGGAAATCAACAGGATTTTCAAAGTGCACCAGGAGCCATGGGTTTAAACCAGAAGTTTCAAACCGGAGTAAGGTACGACCAACATACTCCAAATGATGCATACATGGCAGAAAGGCGGATTAGGGCAAGAAGACCCCAACCCAGAATACAGGATACCCCCGTTGGTAAAGCTACCTTGGATCCAATCCATCCATACAGAGTTATGCTTGATATTGATGAAGTCAATTTCAAGGATCGTGAGTCCGTAATTGATGAATGGACGTTAGCTATGAGGATTGCAGCAGCAACTCTCGATTTAAACAAGATTGCTTTTGTAAGGATCCTCGAAATGAGCCTTGCAGGAGTTGTCAAGATAGCATGGGAAAACATGTCTCTTGACATAAAAAATTCATGTTTTGAAGGTGAAAATTTCACCGAACATGTTAAGAATATGGCTGTCATTATTAAAAGCTATTTTCTGAGAGAAGGATATTTTGAAGGATTTGATGAAGAGAAAAGAAACAAATACTTGATGGCATTGTATAATCTAAGACTTGCAGTCTTGGACCAACAATCGCTTAACACGTTTCTACAACTTTTTTCTCTCTATCAACATCAATCTAAAGTTGATGATAGAGTTGCATTGGAAATTTTCTTTATGAAATTTCCAAGTCCATGGAAGGAGATGCTGATTCGAGATTACGAACCAGGAGATCCTGAAAATGTTGCAAGAAGGATGTCATATGTACATCAGAAGATCTCAGAATGGTGTCAACAGGCTACAACTCTGAGGAACATGAAGAAATTGAGGAGAATTGGCAAATACGCTCCTCTAAACTGTGATAACGATGATCTACCAACGATCATCGGGGAAGAACCACCGAGGTTGAAAAGAAGCAAGAAAAATAGGTTTCAACCCTATTATAAAGATAGAGATCCAAAAAGAAATTCTTGGAAACCAAGAACCAGATGGTCAAGACAGAAGGCCAGATCTTACAAATCAGGCCAAAGAAGCGGACCATCAAGAAATATGTATTCATTCCAATGAGCTAATAAATCCCAAGGAAGGACACCTGCCAAGAAAACTTTCAGGAGGACTCACACTAGAGTTAATGAAAGTTTCAAGGATTGCAACTGCTGGACGTGCGGTGCGAAGGGGCATATTTCCACAAATTGCCCAGACAACGAAAGAAGAGGCATCAACAAATTCGAATCCACTCCGGATATCGAATATGCCATCTACTACCAAGAACTGATACAAGTATATCAGTTCGAGGATATACCCTCGGATGAGAGTATATATGAACAAGAAGAAGTCTTCAGCGAAGAAGATTCAGAATGGTCTGATGGAACTAGATCGGAGTCAGACTGATCCAGAAATTGTTCATCAGGAGAAAGAGGACAGGACCGGATTCTCCAGTCACACAACTCTCTCTCAAAATCTGATTGACAAGATTATGAAGAAGAGTCTGAATATACAAAAGTATCAATATTTTTCAGCAAGTAACATAGATCAAGTTCTGAGGAACTTTAATCAAAGGAGCAGGAAACAACAAATAGTCTATGGAATTACTAGACGAGAAATGTCGCTTCCTATAGAGCTTACAGGGAATCAAGTGGAGATGCAGTTGATTCCAGTTAGTGACACCAGGGAAGATCTATCAAAGATGAAGCCCGAAGTTGCTGAAAAGATGAACTGGATCCATATTGGAGCAATCCAGTTGATGTTAAAATCGGCTCTCTTTACAGGAGTACATGTGCCGATTGATATCGCAATTTGCGATAAAAGAGTTAAAAACCTAAAGGATTCCGTATTGGGAACAATTGCGGAAGATCTTTGTGCAGGACAAGTAGTGGGAATCATCTATCCAAAGATTGCCTACAATCTTACTGATACCCATTTCAGCAAAGCTCTGACGCTTTATCAGAACTTTAAACGCAAGGATCTATTGGAGGAAGGAAATAGGCCTTACTCCATTACTTATCAGGTATCATATGCTCTTTCCAACTCACATCACACTGAGTTATTTCTGGGAAAGAAGTTCATTGAGATACCAGATATCTTCAACAAGGTGACAACAACTGTTTGTCCCGATATAGTGGAAATTGCTCGGTTAAGAAACATTGATATTCAAATCCGAGATAGAGAAGTCATGAGACACGATCAAAGTCTCAGGATAACTTCAGGAAGATTATCCTTCCAATGAGATAGAATTATGTCTTTGCCATATGGGAGGAGTCAGAGTCTCATTCGAGAAGTATAACCTCAAACATCTTAGAGTAACAAAGTTCCAGTGAATCTGAAATGTCCCGAGGGATGGAGAGAAGTGATAGTAAAATTTGACACTACAAGGTAGGAAACCAACTTCCCTTGTAATGTTCTTTACTATCTACAGCAGCCGGAGATCAATCATTACAAAGGTACCCTGGAGATTGGGGGAAAAGTGATGGAGATCAAGGGCAGAGCTGGAAGGGAAGCAGTCTTGCTATTGGGTTTGGATTTTCTTGAGGATCACAAACCCTGGGCAAATAAAGAAGATGGGATGGAAATCACAATTAATGGGTGAAAACTATTAATCGAATGACAAATCCATTCTCCATATACATCTCGATAGGAATGTTATATATAAGGCAGAATATTTTGCTGCTTATATTGATTCAGGTGCAGGAATTTATACTGCAAAACGAGAAGTCTTCCCAGCAGAGGTAGAAGAGGATCTACCCCGAATTGCAGGAAGAGATTTTTCAAAGAAGATTTTGCTCTTGGCTAAAGAAGTAAAAGAGACGGAAATTCTAATTGGCGGAGCCAAAGGTACACCTTGGTATAAGGTTAAAACTCTACCAATTTATTTCCATGATACAGGTGCAGATATTCTGTTAGGAAACAATTTCCTACAGATGTTCATGAGATACATGCAAGATAATGAAAGAAGGCAATTGGTATTCACAACCATTTACTATCACAAAATCATTGTCCAGAGGCTGAATGAGGCTTTTAATCGCCAGATACCATTGAGTTTTCGCAGCAAGCGTGGTGATGAAGGAAAACTTCGACACCAAAAATAAAGGATCAAAGGAGATTCAGCGAAGCAGTGCTAAGCTATATCGGAGAAAATAATCTCAATGATGAAGAGGTCCATATCCTTAAGGCATCCTTAATATCTCATCAAGATATTAGGAAAGAAATACAGGTGTCCCTAGAAGATGTCAAAAGGAAGATTAAAAGGAGTTACAATGAGAATCCTTTGGCATTGTGGGATAAAAACAAGCTCAAAGCAACCTTGAAGGTAAAGCCAAATAAGAAGTATGAGTTTGTTAGATACAGGCCAATCCTGATGAACCTCAAAGATCAACAGGATATAAAGGAGATAATCAAGGAACACCTTGATTTAAAGTTGATCGAACCAGGGAACTCTCCTTACAGCAGTCCCGGATTTCTAGTAAGAAATCATGGAGAGATCAAACAAGGTAAACCCAGATTAGTTATTAATTACAAAGGAATTAATGGGATTCCGGAGTTTGATAGATATTTTATCCCTAGTAGGGAACACCTTATTAACTGCATTAGAAATGCTAAGGTATTCTCTAAGTTTGATTGCAAGTCAGGTTTCTACCAGATTCGAATGGAGGAAGGGAGTAAGAAGTTTACAGCCTTCTCTACTCCACAGGGGCATTATGTTTGGATCGTGATACCAATGGGGTTAGCTAATGCGCCTCAAATATTCCAGAGAAAGATGGATAATCTGTTCAAAGATTATTTTTCTTTTATGTTCGTCTATATTGATGATATTTTAATTGCATCAAAAAATATGGAAGAACATATCAAACATCTTGAGATCTTTGCAGATGTTTGTTATAAAGAAGGTTAAGTACTGTCCGAAAAAAAAGACAGTCATTGCAACTCGGAAAATGGAATTTCTGGGTATCGAGATTGATGAAACAGGAATTATTCTACAGGACCATATTGTTCAGAAGGTCCAGAATTTTCCTGAAGATCTGAAAGAAAAGAAACAACTTCAGAGCTTTCTGGGGGTTGTTAATTTTACGGGATCATTCATTAACAATCTCGCGAAATATAGAAAAGTTTTTAGTTCATTACTGAAAATGGATGTTCCGTTCATCTGGACTGAAGAACATCGACAAGGAATGAAGGAGTTAAAAGGGGTTTACAGAAATCTCCCAAAACTCTCGATACCGCAGGACGAAGACGACTTTGTCTTATATACAGATGCAAGTGATTATTGGTGGGCAGCGGTCTTGACCAAAATCACTCCTAATGGAGAAGAACCATGCATATACTGTAGTGGTTTATTCTCAGAAGATGAAGATGTGCGATGGCACATCAACGAGAAAGAATTCTTTGCAGTTCGAAAGGCGTTTAAAAAATGGCCTTTATTTTTATTAGCAAAGAAATTTACTTTGAAAGTCGATAACACACAGGTTAAGGCTTTCTTAAGAAACAAGATGGAATCTAAGCCTGAAAAGGCTAGATTAATTAAATGGCAAGCTGAATGTCAATATTATATTTTTGATATTGTCATTGTGAAATCTCACGAAAATGTTCTTGCAGATTTCTTAACAAGAGATGGAGCCAACTGATGTGAACTCCATTCTACTGGCCCATAGGCATCTCAGAGAGAATCTGGAGATATTAACGGGAGAGTGAGACGAGTGCGTTCTGAATGCTGAACAAGCAGGAAGATTGTAATCTCTCGACAAGACGAAAGTCACCGAAAGAATACGAGCTTGCATACGGTCACAGGGTCAACTCTGGACTGCATGCCAAACACCAATCCTTCGGGTGGCCAAAGATCCTTTGGTGAAAGAAGAGTTTCGAGTACAGGGCTCTAAACCTGTAGCAGAGGATTCTAATACCTCTTGCCCAAGTTCTAAGGTGGTGGTCTCTTCGGAACCATTGTCCCAAGAAGAAGATGATATTCAGAGGTCACACTCTGAACCATCATGTCAACCCGGCACCTTTGGAGTAAAAGAGGGAGAGATTAATCTTAGGCCAATGACTGGCACTTCTAAGATTAATACTGATAAGATTGAAGTTTCTTCTTTTTGGCAGATTTATCAAGCTAACTGGGAGAAGCTCCATACAAGGATGGGAATCAACCCAGAAAAAATAAGGGTTGATGTCTCGGGGAAGTATCCTCGGGTGTGGATGATGCCGAATTCAGATCCATACAAAGTTAAGAGATGGTATGGATTTGGGGCGCTTGCCTCAGTTTATACAACGTCACCATCATTCACCGAAATTAAGAATCTACCCAAATGGATTCAAGAAGCGGTGTATGATACCTAGGCTAACAATCCACAGCTTAGCCGAGGTGATATTTTGGAGCTGTATTTCATCAGTGCATCACCAGAAACTGCAGGAAAAGGTAACCATGAAGCCTTCCACTATATAAGACTTCGGAGACCAGATGGACGCGCCCTCAAAAAAATCAAGGCGCCTACAGAGAAAAAGACTACTCTAGTCTCTACATTACCAGATGACCTCATCTCAACCAGAAGAGCATGGGGATTATGGGTCTGTCTCACAGAGATGGATAAAGTTAAGTTCCCATTTAAGTTCTTCCAGAACTCGGTGAACGGATCATTCCTGTTAAATGCGATGACAGGAAAATCGACAAGATTTGCAGAAGAGGCTTTCGAAAGAAAGAGGACTTTGCTTTGGGAAAATAAGATTGCGACGAGCAAAGAAACTCATCGCAAATACTGCAACATGGCTCATTTTGGAAACTGGTCTGAGCGTGTTTGTTCGGACTGTCAGAACCAGAAGGAACCAGAATTCGGGAAAGGCTTCTTACCCAGAAGAGGCAAAGAGAAGGCTCGATCCAACGAGCACACAGAGTACGGGGTGCGGCTAAAAGCAATGACGCCCAGGTCCCCGGAAAAAAAAATAGATTCCCGACACAAGTTGGTGGAGTCATGTGACGCTGATGATGGTCCCTGAGCTGGGTATTTGGTGTAGGGGGGTGAATACACCAAATAGATTTTTCGAAACTTTTTCAAGTTAAATCACAGAGTTGGTGAGCTCAGTTATCGATCCAGCTGGGGAGAGTCAGCTGGGTAAATAACTCAGCTGGCGGTGCGGAAAGTGGCGGTTTGAAAACTTAGCTCATTTACTTAGAAAAACTCAGTTTGAAAAGATTAACTTTACGTTTTCAGCTTAGTCAAGTTGTGCAATTTTAAGAGAGACACAGCTGTCTTTAGAGAGCAGCTGTGTGTGCAGTTTTGAACAGATATGCAATGATATGAAAGAGTTAGTACAAAACTGAATGTAAAGAGAGAGAGTAAGAAGCACGCGAGTTTTTACGTGGTTCGGAGTAACACCTCCTACGTCCACGACCAGGTTCACTGGTAATCCACTACCACTTGGTTTCCAAGTACCAAGCAACTTCACAACTCTAACCCGAGCTGTGTTCCAACAGTTTGTGGGCACTGTCAAGCCTACACCTTCAATTTCCGGGTACTGAAGAACCTAACCACTCGAATTATACGCTTCGAGCAAGAGTACCTTTACCTAACCTTTCTGGGTTTGGGTTTGGGTATGGGGTTCCAACTGTGAACGAGTTCTTACAATTAAGAACTTTAGAGTATGATGAACTCGTCCGAAATCTAGGCTTAAGATATACAATGAGTTTGGCCTAGGGAACAGACGAAAAACTAAGCAGTTTCTTAACTAGAAACACTTTAAGATAAAGTGTTCTTTGATCTATATAGAACTGCTTGAGAGCTTTTGAAAGAATGATGATTTCAGATAATGAAAGCTTGTAGAGAGTTTTTCGTTTCTGATCCTGAGGTTGAAGACGGGTTTATATAGGTAGAGATTCAAGACTAGCCGTTGGAGGAGCCGTTTGAATCTTACCTACTCTTCTTAAATACAAGATCTGCCGTCGCCGACCCGCACTGTCTTCATTTGTGTCACATCCTAGGTCCCGAAGTCTAGGATGCCGATCCGGCAATCCCTCATTGGTCGAGGTAGGTTGACTTCTCTCGATTTCGGATCTTCGCCTTTAGAGCCGGCTTTTGAATTCGAGCCGGACCGTCTTGAAGTGAAGTCTTCGTAGATAGTTCCTTTGTTCGCATACTGGACCAGCTGTGTTTTGAACTCGCCGAATTCTCTTCGCCTTGATCAGCTTGGATCACTCACCGAAGGTTGACGCCCGTCGTCTTGCTAGCCATAAAACACACTCGGGTCGACCGTCGTATCTTTGCTAATGACTGGGTCAACTCCCCGTCTTCCGCTCTTGACTCGTAAGCCTAGAAAATCTAAAGCTCAAACAAAGTAGCCGGAAAACACTATTTAGGTTGACGTGATCATCTATTCGGTTGGAGAATCGACTGGTTTTGGTATCAAATCGAAACCTTATAATTTTCCCAACAATTTCCCCCTTTTTGATGATGCCAAAACCTAACTGAGACAACTTATGACGCAGAAAAACTTGTGTTTTATTAATGTAAGAATATACATTATAACACAGGAAAAAGAAAGAAGAAGAAAAAATCTTCAAATCTTCAGTCTTCAATCCTTCAGTCTTCAATCATTCAGTCTTCAATCCCAGTTGGCTGGGTCTTCTCTTCTGCATCCGTTGCTTCTTTCTTTTGACTCGTCTCTGCAGCTGATTCTGATCCAGTTGGTTCCTCTAGCTCAACAGTTTGCCTCTTCTTTGACTTGTCTTTCTTCTTCTTATTCTTTACTTCCCCCTTTTTGGCATGATCAAAACAGGGTGGGAGAGATACACCATCGGCTGTTGCGATGTTTTAGTTTGGCGAAACTGTGGTTTTCAGCTCTGAGCAGCGAGGTTTGGAGTCTAAGTGGCTCAGCTGTTGTGTTAGCTGGCTCTTCTTCAGTTGCATTAGCCTCAGCTGTGATTGCAGACACAGCGTCCTTGGCCTGATTCGGCTGGGGCAGTCCAGCAGAGTGCTTGGAGGGATGAGTTGGCACGGGAGATAGCATCTTCTGAGTCGGGCACAACTTTATTCCTTGCAACTTTTGCTTCTTCAGACTTCTTCGATTGAATGAGAAAGTCTGATTCAGCACTTGAGGGGCTTGTGTTCAGCTCATATCATCATCATCCAGCTGCAGGTGATCATTGGCTGGGTGATGTTTCTCATTTAAGCTTGGTGCAGGGACTTGAGCATATTTCATCGGAAGATCTCGAAGCTGGTGTCCCTGTGGAGCTGAAGGAAATTGAGGAGAAGGCGGTTGAAATATCCCATCTGTCTTGGGGTTTAAGCTTGGTTGATCAGCTGGAATACTCCGTTGCGGTGTTGGTGACGATGATGTTCACGCAGGGACGTGAACTTCTCCTCCACCGTAAGAAACGACCGCTTGTGGGCCTTCTCTCGCTCCTGAGAGAGTGATTACAAATTCTTCATAATGTCACCGGCTTCTCCATTGACCGACCGAGCACCTTTGACTTCGAGTCTTCCGTTTGAAGACAATGCTTCAAGATATTTTGTCTCCTCAAGTTGTCTCCGATTCCCACGGACGGAGATAGACGCATTCTCGTTTTTGTCTCCCGCATATTTTTCATGCTCATGTGGTGGAGCAAGAGCTTTGTCATGACTGCTCTTGAATACTCCGGCTTTATCAACATCTGGTCCAGGTCTGTTGACGTTGATTTTTGCATCCCAGGGAGTTGTATGTCTCGTTCTCTCTTTCATGATGAGAGAAACAGTGGGCCGAGCGAGGTCTTTTCCTTTGACATTCCTGCAAAGTTTTCTCGCACCTTCCCGGTGAATGACGTTCTTGAGCTTTGCGCCTCTCACCGCATCGGCTCGGATCCGTCGAGGGGCTTCACCTTCTTTGACTTCCTTCTTCTTTGAAGTTCTTGAGAGTTAAGCAACTCTTATCTTGAAGCTTGGACAGATTCTTCAAGTTTGATCGGCTCCGGGAAATATCTTTCTGGATTCCACGTTCTTCTTCTGCATCTTTTGTTAGTAGAAACAAATAATACCAATTGATGGAAATAAGAAAGAATGCCGAAAAACTTTTTAGGGTTGATGCGTATATCTTCTAGCATATTTAAAGAGTTTTCTTGATGAATGGACGATCAAGATTTGTCTATTGATAAGAAGATCTACGGCTGGGAGTGATTCTCGCGACATATTAATTTCTTGATTAGAATATGAGAGTTAATGCGCGAGAGAGAACGGTTGAGGCGTTTTGACTTTTGCCTCGAAACTCCCATTATTCAATTCTTTGCAGGCTTTTAATTAAGATTGATTAGATATGACAAGATGTGAGTTGAAAGAAAAAACAGATTGAGTAGGTGTAATTAATGTTGTTTCAAACCTCTCAGCTAATCATTGTAGTCAGCTGATACCTCTGTTGAGTGGGTGTGCTGGGTCATTGTGGTTCCAGCTGATTCCCCCTCAGCTGAATAATCCTTCACATTCAGCATCTGGTTTAGCTGAATTCTTTCTCAGCTGATATCAGTGACGTTGATTCTGAATTTCGTATGTCCGTTGCATTCACTGGTTCCGTTCCATTCAATGCTCGCTGCATTCACTGGGTCCGTTCATTCAATTGGGTCTGCTTGCATTCAATTGTCCGTTTATTCAGTGTGAAGCATCGTCTGGAGTTGAGAAGTCCAAGTAATCCGCACAGCATTTTGAATCTTGCTTCTATCAGCGGTTTTGTGAGAATATCAGCCCGCTGTATGTCTGTGTGAATTTTCTCAACAATCACATCCTTCTTTTCTACGTGATCTCTGATGAAATGATGTCGTACGTCTACATGCTTGCATCTTGTGTGAAGTACTGGATTCTCTGATATGGCAATCGCACTTGAGCTATCACAGAAAATTGGAACCTGTCCAGTTTTTACTTCATAGTCATCCAAATTGATATTTCACGGAGAATTTGCGAGCGAGCCCGGCCATATATTCTGCTTTTGTCATGGAAGTTGCGACGCACGTTTGTTTCTTTGAAAACCATGAAATCAACTTACTTCCTAAGAACTGACAAGTTCCTGAAGTTGATTTTCTGTCCAATCGATCTCCAGCGAAGTCTGAATCTGAGTATCCCACTTTAGATTGTCTTCACTCGGGGTACCACAGCCAACATTCCGAGTTCCTTTGAGATATTTGAGAATGTTCTTGGCTGCTTGCATGTGTGCTTCCTTTGGATCAACTTGAAATCCGGCACACACTCCGATCGCGAAAGAGATGTCCGGACGACTTGTCGTTAGATACGCAGGATCCTATTATCCCTCTGTATTTGCCGGAATCAACCGACTTCCTTCAGATTCGGTTCAATCTTCCGTTGGTGTTCATTGGAATCTTTACAAGGATTGAACTCCATACTTGGCGATCAAGTCTTTCACGTATTTGGATTGATTTATGAAAATCCCTTCTGATGATTGCTTGACTTGAAGTCCTAGGAAGAAACTCATTTCTCCCATCATGGACATTTGGAACTTCTCTGACATCATCTCTCCAAATCTTTGGCATAAGAAGCTTGATCTTGATCCAAAGATGATGTCGTCTACGTAGATTTGAACAACCAGGATATCTTCTCCTGACTTGATGGTAAAGAGAGTTCTGTCTACTGAGCCCTTCTTGAATCTTTTGGATACGAGAAAATTCGACAGAGTGTCATACCAAGCTCGAGGTGCTTGCTTCAATCCATAAAGAGTCTTCTTTAGCTTGTAGACTTTATTTCCTTCTACTTCGAATCCTGGAGGTTGTTCAACGTAGATGTCTTCTTTGATTTCTCCATTTAAGAATGCACACTTCACATCCATTTGATAGACCTTGAATTTGTGATGTGCTGCATAGGTGAGAAAGAGTCTGATTGCTTCCAATCGTGCTACTGGAGCAAATGATTCTTCGAAGTCAATTCCTTCCTGCTGAGTGTAGCCCTTGGCAACCAGTCGAGCTTTGTTTCTGATGACGACTCCCAAGGTATCCAATTTGTTCTTGAATATCCATTTGAGTCCTATGACTTTGACTTCTTGAGGTCTGTCGACCAATTCCCAGACACAATTTCTGAGGAATTCGTTCAGCTCTTCTTGCATAGCGTTGGTCCAAGGCACACTCTTCAAAGCTTCGAGAATTGATTGAGGCTCTGGCACTTGAGCTACGTAACACGCCATTAGAGTTGTGTCTTCATCATGGACCGTCAGTTCAAGCTCTACTGAGAGTTGAGCTGTGTCAGCTGCTTCTTGATGATCCGATAAAGCTTGAGCAGCTGAGCTTCTGGTTTTGACTTGGTCAGATGGTTCTCCGATAATTGCTGATGATGGATGATCTTCAATCCATCTTCTCCTCTTGCGAATTTCTTCTTCCAATTGATTGATGCTTGATGTGGCTAAATTACGTCTGACTTGGAATTGCTCAGGAGTTAAATCTTGAGAAATAGGTTCTCTTTGATTTCTATTTTGAGGAGACTTCTGTAGAGGCTCAGCTGGAGATTGAGCTAGGGACTCAGCTGTGTTTAGATTCCCAGCTGATGATGTTCCCCCTTGATTTGGCGTTGAAGCTTCTTCTCGATTTCCAGCTGATGGAGCTTCTTAGTTGATTTGAAGTTCCTCCTCTGGCTCATTGTCCCAAATTATTGGTTCAAATTTATCTCGATTCTATTCTCTTGAGCCCTTGTCTGAATCATTCTTGAAGATTCTCCTTCGCTTCTTCGTTTGATAGAATCTCTATATTCGAAGGAGGATTCGTCAAAGGTAACATGTGGAGTTACTTCGACTATTTGAGTTCTTCTGTTGAAGACTCTGTATGCTTTACTCACAGCGGAGTAACCAAAGAATACTCCTTGGTCTGTCTTCTCATCGAACGTCTTGAGCTGTGTCTTCTCATTGTTGAGGATGTGACATTTGGATCTGAATACCTTGAAATATCCAATGTATGGTATTCTGTTATTCCATAGCTCATACGGTGTCTTTCCTTGCCTTGATGTGAGTAGGGAGCGATTCTGAGTGAAGCAAGCTGTGTTGATTGCTTCACTTAACTTCTTGGAATGGCAAGAGCTAGCTAGCATTGAGGTAGCTGCTTCCTTGAGAGTTCTGTTTCTTCTTTCTGCTACACCATTCTGCTGAGGTGTGCGAGCTGCAGATGTTTGGTGTTGAACTCTGTTCTTCTCGCAATAATCATAAATAGTTTCATTTAGAAACTCCGTTCCACGATCTGATCTTATTGACATTATCTTGCACTCCTTCTGTGTTGATAATCTTTCCAGCAGGATAGGAAGCTTAGTTCTGGTTTCGCTCTTCTGGTACAAGAATGATACCCATGTGAATCTTGAGAAATCATCCACAACGACCAGAGTATATTTTCCATTGAAGCTATTTTAGTAACCTTGGACCAAAAAGATCCATGTGAAGAAGTTGAAGAACTCAATCAGTTGACTGAACTGGCTTGAGAGAGAATGAAATTCTTGTCTGCTTTCCTTGTTGACACGCGCTGCACATATGACTTTTGTCATATACTTGATCTGGAATTCCATTAGCGAGCTGGTTCCTAGCCAGTTTGTTGATTGTCTTGAAGTTGAGATGATTCAAATGTCGTGCCATACCACCGACTTCATTCGCTTTTTGATACAAGACAAGTCTCGGAGGGCCGTCGTTCCAACAAGAAGTACATATTTCCTTCTCTTTTCCCTCTTAAGAGTATCTGCTTGGTTTCCATGTGCTTCACTGTGCATCCCTGTGCATCAAACTTGACAGAAAAACCGTTATCGCAAAATTGGCTAATGGAAAGCAAGTTATGTTGCAATCCTTGTACATAAGAAACATTTGGGATCATAACATTTCTGGTTTTAAATGTACCATAACCTTTGGTTAGGCCTTTGGAGTTGTCACCAAATGTTACTTGTGGACCTGTACGCTTGATATACTCCTAGAGTAGAAGCTTTAGGTGCGTCATGTGCTTGGAACATCCACTGTCCAAGTACCATAGCGTTCTCATCGACTCCTCAGAGATGCGTCGATTCCTTGCAACCTAAACAAAAAATTAAAATTCAGGTACCCAGTTTTAATTGGGTCCTTGTGGGTTAGACAGAGATCCTTTGATGACCCAGATCTGCTTAATGACTCGAATTGGGTCATTTGATCTGATAATTCTCCCAGCTGAGTCGATATACACATTCTTTGTGTTCTTCGGTTGTTGCAGGCGGGGTCTTGATCTCCGTGTCTTCCCGTTTTGATGTCTTGATTTCTTTTGGTTTCCAGCTGTGTGCCTAGCTGAGACGTTCCTTTGTCTCTGCTGTCTCATGTGATGCTGTGGCTGGAAATGATTATCCAGCTGATACTCATATGAGTGGTATCCAGCTGGGTATCTCTGATATCTTGGTTGATATCGATCAACGTGCTGGTGTTGTTGCTGGAATCTGTAAAACCAGCCTGTTATCTTCGTTGAGGTTGAGCACGTTGCTGTCTGAGTTGGGCTTGAGGTTGTGGCACAGCTGACCTTCTTGATGCCTGCTGTGTTCTCGACGGAGCTTGAGAATGTTTCACAGCTGGTGTTCCCGACGCCTGCTGTGTCCTCAACTGTTGATGCTGATCTGCTGGGATTGAAGGTTCATTTGCACGTACAAACATAACCTTTGTTCCACTTGTGAAGGCAATGTTTGAGGCATCCTTTGATTCGTTGTATCCCAGTCCCGCTTTGAGTGCTGCTGGACGCTGAGCACTAATGATCTCGTCCATTGTTGACGTGGCTTTGATGAGAGCTACTATCTTCTTAGATAGTACCTCTTCGGTGCTTTTCAGCTCAATGATCTCAGCTGACTTCTTTTCCGATTCAGCTGTGACCTTTTCCACATCTTCTATCAGCTGTTTCTTCTCATAGTAGAATTCCTTCATCAGCTGATCTTGTTTCACTATTTTGTCTTTTAGTGAAACGACTTCCTGTTGGAGCTGAGTTGTATCAGCTGCGTCTGATACTTTTGTCTTTTCCAGTTCCGCCTTCAGCTCGGCATTCTCACACATAATGACGTCAAGGATCTCTTGAAGTTTCTTGGAATCGTTCATTACTTTCTCTACTAGACTCCAATCAGGTAGTCCAGATTCTGAGATCTGTGTAGAGTGTTCGTGTGATGGTGAGATGTTAGATAAATTTTGAGTTCGAGACATTACCTCATCTTCATCGATGCCATCTGTTTGTTCCATGAAGCATGTATCCCAATCAGGTTCATCATGGGCCATCAGGGCTTCTTCTTCCGAGTCTGAAAATGGCATGTCATCCATTTTGTTGCACTCTGATTCTTCATCGGCGATATAAGCTCTCCTTCTGTCAGCTGCCTTGGCTTTCAGTTGGTCTTTATCTTTCTTAGACAGCTTTGGACAATCTTGCCGGTAGTGTCCTGATTCCTTGCAATTGAAGCAACCTTCTTCTGTTCGTTTATCAGCTGACTTCTCATCAGCTGCTGTGTACTTGTCTCTGTAAGTTCTAGCGAACTTCTTGTATTTGCCTTTGCTGGTGTTGAGTCTGTTGTAGTTTTTTACCAGCATGGCTATTTCTTCAAGTAGCTCTTCCTTGCTCATGTCCTTCTTATCCTTCTTCAATGACTCAGCTGATTGTATGTATGCGGATTTTTCAGAGTTGGCTCTGAACGCAATCTCTTTTGGAGCTGGGGTGAGTTCTCCGTCATTCTGTCTGCTTGAAGATTCTTCTTGAGTGATCTTCAAGTTGTATTCGTTGGCTTTTAAGAGTGAGAACAACCTTTCTGTAGATAAATCACCCAAGTCACTTCGACTTTGGTGAACTACCTTGTAAGTGTTCCATTCAGCTGAAAAGGTGAAAAGAACCTTTAGATTCTTTTCCGGCCGGGTATACTTCCCGGATTCTGATTGTCTCTATCTCGATGACTATGTTTGAGAACCTTAGCTCCATCACTTCGATGGACTCGTTGGCTAGCTGCTTGAAGTTGTCGAATTTTTGGCAAGCTATTGTGAATTTGTTTTCTTTGATTTCTTCAGATCCTTCACATAGCTTGGCAAGTATTTCCCACATCTCTTTGGCTGTCTCGCACTTGATGATCTTACTCAGGTAGGCGTTTGAGACTGTTGATGAGATGGTGTTTCTTGCGAAGCTGTCCAGTCCAGCTTGCTTTCGTTCTTCTGACGAGTAATCCTTCTTTGGCTTGAGAATTAGCCGGTATTCTGGTTGTCCTCCATCATGAGCAGGTACGAGTTCATTTCCTTGTTTATAAATAAGGATGGGTCCGTCTGAGATGACATCCCACATCATGTCGTGATGCGCACATAGGAAGCTTTTCAATCTGAATTTCCAAATTGCATAGTCGTCTACCGAGAAGGTGGGAAGATTCCTGTTAAGATAAGAATCCATAGAAATATACAGTATGTAATAATATGAGTTTTTCTGAAAAACGGATGCATTCGATTGACCCGCGACACAGAGAAAGTGATCTTTTGAACCACTGCTCTGATACCAATTGATGGTCCCTGAGCTGGGTATTTGGTGTAGAGGGGGGGTGAATACACCAAATAGATTTTTCGAAACTTTTTCAAGTTAAATCACAGAGTTGGTGAGCTCAGTTATCGATCCAGCTGGGTAAATAACTCAGCTGGCGGTGCGGAAAGTGGTGGTTTGAAAACTTTGCTCAGTTACTTAGAAAAACTCAGTTTGAAAAGATTAACTTTACGTTTTCAGCTTAGTCAAGTTGTGCAATTTTCAGAGAGACACAGCTGTCTTTGGAGAGCAGTTGTGTGTGCAGTTTTGAACAGATATGCAATGATATGAAAGAGTTAGTACAAAACTGAATGTAACGAGATAGAGTAAGAAGCACGCGAGTTTTTACGTGGTTCGGAGTAACACTTCCTACGTCCACGACCAGGTTCACTGGTAATCCACTACCACTTGGTTTTCAAGTACCAAGCAACTTCACAACTCTAACCCGAGCTGTGTTCCAACGGTTGCAACATTCCAAGCCTACACCTTCGGTTCCCGGATGCGAAGAACCTAACCACTCGAATTACACGCTTCGAGCAAGCGTACCTTTACCTAACCTTTCTGGGTTTGGGTTTGGGTATGGGGTTCCAACTGTGAACGAGTTCTTACAATTAAGAACTTTAGAGTATGATGAACTCGTTCGAAATCTAGGCTTAAGATATACAATGAGTTAGGCCTAGGGAACAGACGAAAAACTAAGCAGTTTCTTAACTAGAAACACTTTAAGATAAAGTGTTCTTTGATCTATGTATAACTGCTTGAGAGCTTTTGAAAGAATGATGATTTCAGATAATGAAAGCTTGTAGAGAGTTTTTCGTTTCTGATCCTGAGGTTGAAGACGGATTTATATAGGTAGAGATTCAAGACTAGCCGTTGGAGGAGCCGTTTGAATCTTACCTACTCTTCTTAAATACAAGATCTGTCGTTGGACGAATCTGCACCTGTCTTCATTTGTGTCACATCCTAGGTCCTGAAGTCTATGATGCTGATCTGGCAATCCCTCATTGGTCGAGGTAGGTTGACTTATACGATTCCGGGATCTTGCCTTTAGAGTCGGCTTTTGAATTGAGCTGGGTATCTTGAAGTGAAGTCTTCAAAGATAGTTCCCTTTGTATTCTATCTGTAGACAGCATTGTGTTTTGAACTCGGCTGAATTCTCTTCACTTGATCGGGAACTCTGTGGATCACTCAATGAAGGTTAACACTGTCTTTTTGTCTTTCATTGAGCCTTCCATTCCCATTGTGGTCGGCCTAATCTTCTGTTGGTGACTTCCCATTGTGAACTCTGGTAGGTCAACTCCTGTCTTCCGCTTCCTTAACCTGTAAGCCTAGAAAATCTAAAGCTCAAACAGGCGAGCTGGAAAACACTATTTAGGTTGACGCGATCATCTATTCGGTTGGAGAATCAGTTGGGTTTTGGTATCAAATCGAAACCTTATAATTTTCCCAACAGCTGAGCTGGAAAATCATCCACTAAAAAGAAAACGACAACAGTGGGTGGATGAACAGGAATTACCCACTAAGTGACAGATGGGTAAAGCTACAGGAAGACCACTACCATTAAAAGAAAGTGGTCCATAAGTCACAAGAAAAGGACCTCACACCGAAAGTGGGTTGTCTGTATCCAATAATGGAGGACCCGATTCACGTGAAAGCAAGCTGGCCAAGGATAAGAGTATCCAAGGCAATTATTGAAGGAGGAGAGGTCACTCCAGACCTCTATTTAAACCAAGACAGAAGAGAGCATTGATCATCGAAAAAATCTACACTTCATCTTCTCTGCTACCTCAAAATAAAAATTTTCTATTCTAGTATAGTTTAGTTTATGTATTTTAATTCCGCTACCATAGGTAGCTAAACAAGTCTGTCTCCTCCCTAAAGGAGATATATTTATGTTGTAATAAATTTTATATAATTCCTATATAAAAGTTGGGCTTTTGCTCATCCCTTCCAGTGTCTGATTATTCTCTGTATACCAAAATAATTACCTTACACCTCGGGTAGGAAACGATCGAAGGTTGTGCTGAGTGTTGCTGAAGGAGTCTACGTCTGGAAACCATCGGTTGCGATCGTGTGGTTGGACGGGGTCCCTAAAACTTCCGGCGAAAATACCCGGCAGCATTACGGTCAAAAAGGTATAAATTTGGTAAACGTAAGATTTTTATACGGAAGTGTGATGAGCTTGATAGTTTTGCATTATTTATCTCCAAATTGAAAATTGGATTAAAATGAGAAGAAATGATAAACTTGAGTATTTTCTATGGATTTTGTTTTAAATGTGCCATTTATGGGCTTCGCGAGTACTGTTCGGGCCGAAATGTGGCCTATTAATGCAACTTTTAAGTCTTATTGTCCTACTTTTGCCAGCCCGCAAACATATTGGCCTATTATCCAAAAGAGGTAAAGTTGGTGGCTTAAAAGAATTTTGAAATCCAATTTAACAAATAATTAATAGATCAATTTATACACAAACAGAAATGCAATATTACAATTCAGAAGTTAGCCTACAAATAACTACTTGAATATTTGTCAGCTTCAATAAATGAGCCTATCCTCAAAGACACATCTAATTATAGAAACCTTAATATTGGAGAACACAAGCATTGTTCTCCTCTTACAATACATTATACCACACACAACTCCTACGAAAAAAAAAAAAACCAAAATTATTATATATATGATTATATATTTACCTAGCACACTAATTCAGCACCATCTGCAAAAACTAGTAGACTCCAACACTCAATTTCTCACATCATCTGAGACTATATATATATAAGCCTTTGTATTCAGTTTCACTTATCAAACTCCAAACAATCTCTCTCTCAACAACAATGTCACAAGCTTCCACATTGAAGAGCATCAGCAAAGTTGAGAGGAAATGAAGAAGCAGAAGGAGGTTGAAAATTGTTATTGACATTGCCATAACTATCGCCTGCGTTGCCTGCACTTTGTCCACTCATCTGCAATAGCTGAATGAGGGACGAAAATATCTCATGACGTGTCACACACCGCGTTCCCTGAAAACGAATTTGCAACTTCTCTTAGCAACAATGAAAGATCATGAAAATTAATTTGCAACTTGTTTAGTACTTAATTGTTTTGGTGTATTTACCTCAGCCTCCACCATGAAATGAGCCCATATCTTCTTCGTTTCACGAACTTCCATCTCTCCCTTCAAGATAGTCAAGCCAAAACCTCGAATTATCTCTACAATCTCCAAAAAGAAACCATGTTCTTCGCAGAGGATCTGCAAACAAAGTTGAAAGTTGGTTTATTTCTCCTGTTTCTGGCTAAGCTTCTAATCAAAATGTAGATAGTTTGTGGATATATCTTGATTTGTAGATCACTTTTCCGTTACCTCTATAAGCATCTGACCGGGTGTACTAAGGTCCTCGACTATCAAAGGACAAACCATAGCATCATTGCCAACTTCATATGCCCATGTAACTCCGCCATCACCACCATTGATGGACTGATTTTTCCAGACCTCCGCGCTCTGTAATGTTATAATAACAATACATATTACTACAGATGCATATGATAAGGGCTTGTGAAAGGAAAAGATACAAGATTTAATGTTACATGTAAGTCAATTATCATTTTTTTACCTTTGGCTTAGCAATTTGTTTTAGACTTTCAGCATGTCTTGTGAGACTCTGCATGAAGTTCAAATGTCTGATGGTTCGTTCCAACAAACGATCGATGCTCATCTGTCATATCAGCAACCAATATGTCAAGAAGCCAATATATATATTACAGATTGAGGAAAAAAATTCAAGTTTAATCATACAGATATGCCCAATTTAAGTTAATTTCTCACCTTCTCTCCATTGGGAATGAGCTCTCTCAACTCTGCAAGCCGGTCTTGGATCATCTGCCTGTCTTTCGGCCTCGGTTTGGTCCCTGCTTTAGCCTTCTTTTTCTTAGTTTTCACCTGTTCCTCTTGCCTCCTTGATGTACTAGTTTTTGCAGCATCCAATGAATAGCTATCATCAACACATGAACGCGCCTCCTTCTTCGAGTATTCACTATTGACTTCAACATTCTTTGCCTCGGGGTTGTATGATTTCCTTTTTCCATCAAAACTAGGACCATCTTTCACTTGGTTTTGGCTCCATGAGAAGTCACCAGTTCTTCTTCTTTTAGCAGCAGATGATGACTCATCCTCAAATCGAGATCTGTCAAAAGAAGAAGGGCTACTAGTAGTGGCAACACCATCCAAAAGCTGGTCGAGGCCTAACTTGGAAAACAAACTGTTGGAGTTGCTCATCTTGGATCCAACATTTCTCTCTGAGATGCATTCAGATTCAGGGATCATAGTTTCAGTCCAAACCATCGGCTTTTTCCTAACAGGTTCGACTCCCACAGAACATCTAACATCATCACTTGATCTCAAGGCATAAGTAACTGAACTTTGCAGTGAATTGGTTGGAAGAGGAGGAGTGTTACTTCCACTCAAACTCGACCCCATTATTAGTCCGGTAGAATGTGGCATATCTGTCCTAACTAGAGCAGCAAGAGCATTACCAGTATGTGGAGAAATCAACTGAGAGAAGTCGTTCTCCATGTCAGATTTGGAGATGGGCTTAGCAGAGTTACTTTGCCCAAAGAACTCTTCCACAGTTAGTAAGCCAGACAGTCTCTGAGCTTTAGAGTCAGTTGGACTGATAGACGAACCAAGATTTTGCGCATTAGCCACATCTCTTGAGAATTGTTGAGGCTGCAGAGAAGTAGAAGATGGGATGACAGAGGCATTCAAGATTGAACCTCTGCAAGATTCTTGATCTCTTGGTTCGGAGAAGGACGTATTATCCACTAGTCCAGATGCCAAATGAGGCCAAGAAGAGGTTAGTAATGAACAATCACTAAAACTGCTAAAATCTTGGTGGGAAGCAGAGCAATCGAAGAAATTGGAAGACTCTAAAAGCAACTGCTCCAGTTGATTGCTGCTAGATGGGATTGGATTCTCAATTGAACAGGATTCAGCAAAGATCAAGTTTCTGCTCTGATTGTTTGAAGTTGAAGGAAATGGTTGAGAGGGAAGGACTAAAGAATGATCTGCTCCCATCAAACTTTCAGAATGGAAAATGCCACTCGAAAACGATGAATCAAGCTGCATACTAGAACTGAAAAAATGGCCATCTGAATGAGGCTCATTTCCCATGGCTTCAATTTCAGAACTTCCATCCATTTCTCTGAAAAGTAGTTGCACTTGATCAACAAAGTCTTTGATCTCAGGGTTCTGCAGCAAAAAGAATTTGAAGATCGATTAGTTACACCAATCTTATAAGCTACAAAGCTCCTATTTCTTGCATTCCTCCAAAAAAGAGTAGAATTTTCCAGAAAGATCGATTCCGTTTCACATTGTGAGGAAATTTGTGTTTCATAGAGCAATACTACCAACCTTATGAGTGGATCCAAGCTCCATAACTCCCCAAGGTTCAACAGAGATTACAGCAATAGTCTACAACAATAAAATTGGATCAATCACTACCAAAAAAAAACTAAAGATCATTGTATTTGGAGCAGATTATGATAGCCAACTCACAAAATGAGTAAACATCTTAAATTTGTGTAAAGAACACACCTTTATCCCCATAGAGAATTGGCATAAGAACTCAGAATCCTCCTGTGCCAAGAAAATATATAATTCTTCAAGTTAGAAGAAATACCACACTAATTTACCCAGTCACAGAAAAAAAAATTAAAAGCAAGATAGATTTGAGGTACCTGGAAAATTTCAAGACTGTCACAATTTTGCCTTTCATGATGAGCATCTGAATCCATCCATCGATGGTTTTTTGCAAATGCAGTTTGGCCTATTATCCTGCTTAGTAATTTGCATTAATATTTTCCTATTTCAAAAATAAATTTGGATGATTTACAAAAGAAATATTAAAGATGCTATAACTAAGATCCATAAATAACTTACCCTCCTCCCACAACATGTGATTGCAGAAGCATAGAATCAATGAGGGCTCCCATTTGTTCTTCATAGTAGCAATCTTTCAATGTCAATAATCTAAATCAAGGACAAAAGATAGAATATAACTAGGCCATCTAAAACAATTATGCAGCCAATGTTATATACTATTTGAATTTTAGCTATCTATGATTTAAGATAATTTAGCCAAAAAATATAGTGGAACACAGCTAATCATCAATCTAGTAAAAGTATCCATTTCGACAAGATTTTGTTGCGAAGAAAGGTAAGTAATTAGTAAAGGTCGTAACTTTTCTAGACAACAAACACAAAAAGGAAAAGAAATACTACTTCATTTAAAGAATGTGTCATGATAAAATAAAGTTTAAAACTTGCAAATTGGTAAATAGTTCTTAGTTGAACTTGAATTGGAGAATTTATGAGCCCACATATACAGAAGGGGAAAAACATTTTTGAAAAAAGGAAAACATTTGTAAACTTTGCTAGAAATGGAACACAGTTTAAAGCCAGCATATATTTGAACACAATTACAGCCGGATTAAGTTAAAAAAAACTAAGAATCGATGGTTGAACAGAAAAGATAGAAAATCTGCCCTAATGAAATAAATGAAACCATGTTATACATCTAAAGACACATGCAAAGTAGAGAGAGAGAGAGAGAGAGAGAGAGAGAGGGATTACAAAGAATTTCTGTGATCAAAACCCCAGACAACTCCATAACACCATCCATTACTACAGCAAAGACTCTTGAGGGTTTCCTTCATCATTGAATCAAACTTTTGTGCAGAAAGAAAATGCAAGAATGCGCAGAAGAGCCCCTTCTCAGAAGCAAAGTAAATCACTATCAATCAATTGCCGACCTCAAAACTCTCTCCTGTTTCTTTTTTTTTTTTTTTTTTTTTGCTTTTTAATCTATTTTCCTTTCTTTATTGCTGTCAACGAAACCCGCAGCTGAGATCACAATAACACAACCAAGAAACACAAACAAATGCAGTCTTTTTTCCACCGATGATTAAAAACACAAGTTAGAACGAAAAAGCAAAGTTTGGTGGAAGTGAAAGTGTTTTTGGCTGGGTTCAAATTAGAATAGGAAAAAGCAAACACACACACAAACACACATACACTGAGGCAAAGAATGAATGGTTGTGAGTGAAAGTGGTGGGTTTTAAACTTTGAAGAAGGAAAGAAGAGAAGAGAAACAGCAAGTGGAATAGTAGTACGAATTAAGATGAAGAGGGTGACGGTTGGATGTCTGTCTGTGTCTGAAGCTCTGAACCAAATGTCCAAAAGCTTAAAAAGAAGCTATCATAATGAAAAACATAAGAGCAGGAAATGCAGATTTTGGAAAAACTGTGTAGGGGTCAGGTCAGAGAAGACAAGAAAGATAACGGAGTTAAAGTCGATATATATAAATTAATATGTATGTATATATTGGGGGGGGGGTGGGGTGGGGTGGGTGGGGTAGGGGTAGGACTTAGAGGAAGAAAAAAATATCAAGAAAAGACCAAAATCAGATAAAACTTTATTTTTTAAGGGAACAGAGATTTCCTCATTTATGTAAATGCATTTATGGATTCTTTAAATCTGTCTTTATTGCCAGGAATTTGTTTGTGGAAGAGATCTTCAGATGGAATGGATCCCATTTTAGAATTCTTTGTGATTTATTCCATACTATTTTTGGTGCAATTTTTTTTTTCTTTTTCTTTGTTGCTTCTTTGTATTTGGTGGGGAATTTTGAGATAAGAAATAATGATGAGAGGTGTCATAGGACTTGAGGTAGGTGGGAGAAAATTAAATAATTACCACCATAGTAAAAAAAAATAACAATATATTTGAGGTGGGTAATCTCTCTCTCCAATATTTCATTATAGCCTAATATGGAAAGCTCAAGTGTTAAGCACAAGAAAATGACAAAAATAGAGATCTTACCAAAGAATTAACTATAGTATATTAATCTTACTTAGTTTGACTAATTATGGATGACTACAATGACTAGATTTAAAAAAAAAAATCCTTTCGACAAATATATTATTATAGTTACGTTGCTAAGATAGTGAAAGATGGTGTTATTTCAGCTGTAATTATGATAAATATTTTATTTTGAACTTGGTAATTTAGTAGTATAACTTATTCTGATATATAGAGTGAGATTAATTCCCTACCAAATCCCAACTCTCCCTACAAGAAATAAGAAATAAGAAATTTTAGTTGCAAAAGATTATCATGAAATTCTTATAATCATACTTGTGAAATTAAGGTTGACTTTCAAGAATTTGAAAGGCTATACGAAAAGAAGAGATATGAATGATGGAATTTATCAATAGTTTGGTAATATTTAAAGCAAAACCCCAACATCTCAGCACCAATGCTATAATGTCCCTTTCGAAAGTTCTCAACAAAGGATCCTGCAATTTTTAGTAGTGGCCAAAATATTATGGCAAATGTCCATTTCATCAATTATGACAACTAGAAAAGGAAATATACGAACAAGTTGAAAAAATATAGAGCACGGACCAAATAATAATGACAATAAATTTTATTATAATCAAATTAATAAAATAGAAGAATATATAATTGCTAGTCAATAATTACCGAATAAATTTATTTGTGATCTTTCGATTCTTTGGAATTATTAAAATTTTATTCTCTTCAATAACTATCATTAAGAAAGATATCTTCTTTCTTCTTCAGGAATTTAATATGATGGATATCATCCATATTATTAAAGATTATTCGAGGCTTCATTTTAGGCAATGTTGCTCAGCCAAATTGTTGTTTTTTTCCTTGACCTTGTTTCTTCGTCAACAAAAAATGAAGGATAAATATCACTTTTTATTTCAATATTTGGCCGTTTTTTAAAATACCCTAGCATTCGATTAGTGACATTTTTGTAACTAATAATTTAGAAAAGTTATAAAAATATCGAACGTGATATGTTCTCGTGCCACATAAATCCAAAACGGCATAGTTCTGTTTGAAATGAGAAAATTTCACGTATAAGACGTATATAGTTCCACATGAAAACTGAAAATCACATCATTTTGAGCTTATTTGTTTAGAGAAAATTTCAAGTATTATTCCACATCAATAAATCATATTCCAGTGTGATATATCCAAATCCCGATTCCGGAAATCTTTCATGTGACATTTTTATGATTTTTATGAAATATTAGGTGTACAAATATAATTAGTTAAAGTTGGAATATAAAATGATAATCTCTCCATTTGTTATCCATTTGTCATATTTACCTTATTTGGCCGTGCACAAAAGATTTATCACTTCCATTTATAGAAGTATGCTACACACATTTCACTTTACATTTAACTTTATTCCACTCACAACGACGCATAAGTGGAACCCTTATTCCACTCACAATACATTCTATCCACTAAATCAACCATTTTATTAAAACTCGTACCGATCAACATGTGACAAATGGGTGGTAGATGGAGGGATTACTATATATTTACCGAAAAATGAATGTAAAATTTTTCTACAATGAACGGGTCTCTCTTTGCTTTCCAACTCGAAAAAAAAAATCGAAAAGAAACGGTCTCTTTGCTTTTACCATTTCTCATTTTTATATTTCCTTCAGAAGTACAAATTAATTAGAATTTAATTTCAATTTATTCTATTTCTAAAATACATACAAATATATAGAGATATATATTGAATCATTGATTATAAAAGTTGATTTCTTTTATTGTGAAAATAAATAACAAGTTACTGATTCATAAATATTTTGAAAATTAATTAGGAAATTTCTTAGAAATAAATTATAAAATAATTAAAATGGAACATTAGAATAATTATTTTTGGTACACAACTATTTTTTCACACTTAGCAAAATATTTCGTTTGGGTGGGTGGGCACATTGCATGTGTGTAGGTGGTGTTGTGTTAGATGACGTGATTTTAGTCACACTTGAACATAAACATACGGAGTATTATTTTTGTAGATGATGAGTTCTGTTTATTGTTTTCTTATTTTTATATGCATGTGAAATTTGCAAACCATGCTTGAGCATACTTGTTGGATAAATTAAACCCTCTTTTTGGGTTCTCATACTTATATCAACGATACACCATATTTAGCTTGAATCGATTACTAATGTGAAATTAAGGCACCAGATTACATAAAACACTACATTGTGTTTTACGATTTGGATCGATTGTTTGACAAGTACTCCGGACTAGTCAGACAATCTACCCATATTTGTATGTGATTTTTTGGAGGGACTCGTTCGATAATTTGACACATATTCATAAGTGTACTCTTAGTAGCCAGGAAAAATGGTTTAATCAAATATATTTATAGGATTTAAAATTAGTTAATCTAATATCAATATGGGAATCTACGTGTTTAAGGTCCAAATGAATCTCCAATTTCAAAAAAAAGATTGAAAAACAATGTATAGTGTTAGTAGGCTATCCCCCAACTATAAATGTTGCCATGCTTAATTTAGATATTGAGATAGAAAGGGGAAACGAAAACAAGTAGTATGGTCCAAGGTGATGGAGGTAATTACACTGATCACTTCAATCTATCATACTTCAACTAAAAGATACTTCCTCCGTCTCATCTAGGGGTGTAAATCAAATCAAACATTTTTATTCGATTCGCGATTTGTATTCGAATTTTGATATTCGTATTCGAAATTTTACGATTCGAATTCGAATTCAAATATTTTTTTTATTCGATTAATTTTCAAATACTTATTAGAAATTAGGATATTCGATTCGATAGTCGTAAAGATTCGTTAGATATTTAAATAAAAATATAATTTTAATATATATTTATATAATATACTTTCTTAAGTTGATTATGGAGTATATACTTAAATCTTTAAATATATGTTAAATGTATTGAGTTTAATTTGGCCCATCTCCAAGCCCATTCCAAACTAGGATCAATATTTTCCTTAATGGATATTATTGCATTAACTCTAATATATTGAGTGGTACAAATGTAAGTCACAATCTCTTTCTTTTTTTCTATATCTCTCACTACTTTACATTGTCACTCTCTTCCATCGTTCTTACTATTGTTCTTCATCACATTCCTTCCTACTAGTTGTTCTTCATCTCCTTCCTCTATTGATTCGAGTATTCGATTCGAATTTGTAAAACTATTAAAGTATTCGAATTCAAATCAAATTTAATATTCGACCACGATTCGAATTCGATTCAGATTCGTTAATAGTAATTATAACTCCGATTCGATTAGAATGATATTCAATTTGATTCGATTCATTTACACCCCTAGTCTCATCTATCTTGACACGTTATTGTTCGACACGGTAATTAAGGAAATGTAAAAAGTGGGTAGTTTCCACTACTTTTGAATAGTTAATTATTTTATTTTTTGGAAATGTGTCAAGATGAATGGGACAACCTAATAAGGAAAGAGTATTAAAACATAAAAAACGGCTGATGATATGAATCGAAATTGAAAGATTGTGCCCAATATGCAACGCTCAGCAAAGGTTGTGATTTTTGTGCAATCCCTTAAACTTGTCCAATATAATCTTGTAGCACATCTGAATCCTCCTCATTGTCCAGTAATTAAGTAGAGCTTTAATCTATACTATATTAAAGCAAAATAATCTGCATGCATTTTCCCACCCAAATTATCATTTATCCAGCCTAAAATGCGTATATGTTCAGCCTATTAATAAATTCATGCGCCTCTATAAATTTTAAATCACCGAGTGTGGCTACTGGCACTGCTACCAAATTAATAAGTAATAATTAAGCTTTTTTTATTAGTAATTGTACATATTTCATATTTCAAACTAAAAACAACATATTATATATATTTAATTTTCACATATTATTTACAAATATGCGTTTATCTTTATTTATTCAATTATAGGATTTGACGAGTTCAAATATATTTATATTTACATAAACAAAATTATACTTTTATATCCACATTAAATATGTCATTCTAACTTTCTGATTAACAGTTTTTTTATTTTAGATATTTTAAAATAACAATTCTTGAGTACCATTGTACAGAAACTCAATTAAATAATTAGATACTTGCAATGTATACGTATTTTAACACGAACTAAAATCATTTAACTTTTTTTTTCGAAATGACCATTTTTCTATTTTGAATTACATATAAGTTGAAGGAAATATTCAATTATATATAAAATAAAATATCAAATTGAATTCGCGTAAGTCTAAAATTTTCTAATAATTCAATATAAATAATAACATATAAATTTTCTATATATGTAAATTTGAGACATTTCAAAACAACACATTAATTATTCTTTATTGTGCAGCCCAAAGCGCGCGGGTTATGTGACGCCCGGGGCAGAAGTACGGAGTGATCGCCGGTGCAGAGGTACGGACAAGGAGCGGCTCCGATAAGACTTCAAAGCGGAGGGGGTAGGAACGAACCGAAACACACCCGAATGAGAGGGATTTCAAGAATATGTCGGAATGGGACGACATATTCGAGGAGAGCTTAAAGGAATTGATTGGGCTACTTATACCATCAAGATGCATCTTCTTTTTTGGGGCTCATTGTGGAAGAACTCCAAGGTTAAGCATGCTTGGCCTGGAGCAATTCTATGATGGGTGACCTCGTGGGAAGTTTTCCTAGGAAGCGTGCGAGTGAGGACAAAGCATGCTAGAAAGGACTTGTGATGGTTTGTGGGGCCAGCCGTCGTCGTTACAGAATAGTATCAGAGCCGAACCTCTCCCAGTTCGGTGTGGTTCAAGGAAAAACCAAGCGGAAGCTGGTGGGCCTGTGACGCCCGGGGCAGAAATACAGAGTTGACCGCCGGTGCAGAGGCACGGACAAGGAACGGCTCCGATAAGACTTCAAAGCGGAGGGGGCAGGAACAAACTGAAACACACCCGAATGAGAGGGATTTCAAGTATATGTCGGAATGGGACGGCATATTCGAGGAGAGCTTAAAGGAATTGATTGAGCTACTTATACCATCAAGATGCATCTTCTTTTCTGGGGCTCATTGTGGAAGAACTCCAAGATTAAGCGTGCTTGGCCTGGAACAATTCTATGATGGGTGACCTCCTGGAAAGTTTTCTGTTAAGCGTGCTTGGTCTGGAGCAATTCTATGATGGGTGACCTCCTAGGAAGTTTTCCTAGGAAGCGTGCGAGTGAGGACAAAGCATGCTAGAAACGACTTGTGATGGTGTCGGGTTCGTTACAGGTTAATCTAGTTTACATATAAATCATCTTAATTATTGGCCGTCAATATTTTCTTTTTACATGCATATCCGAAGGTATAGAGCCCTTTTGCTTCCGCATTAAATTATAATTCTCAAATTATAATATTATATTTCCGCCGTTCCAGTTTAGTGTTGTTCAACTAATATTTTATAATTCACAATAAATCAAAACTACACCACACTTTTAGGGAATGAATGGACTAGTATATTTCAATGTTGAATGCATGTGACATGCATGTCAGCATCCAGCGAGACACGTTAACGAATCATCGTCCAAATAAAGCCTGAAATTAATATTTTCATTAGTTTTGTCATTTGTGATAGTTCGTATATTTTAAATTAATTATATTTGGATCGGGGCATTTTTTTTTTACTTAAACGATATTAAACTCAAGTAATTTTAATTAATTAAATTAGTAAAAAAAAAAATTGGGTGGTGATTTGTGGCAATAATTGGGGCGGGCGGGGAATATTCCGGCCGGCGGTGAAGCACGATGTATATTGGGCAGTCCACTCTTTCTCCTTGGGAAGTGAGAATGTTTATCACTTTTACAGCAATATATTGTTATGGTCCTCTCTCTCTCTCTCCTCTCTCTTAATTTTGTGGGGTTTTAAGGGATCATTTTCTGCCGCCCCCTTTTGCCCCTCCCCATCCCCGCCCCCTACTATATTAGCCCCCCATTTTTCTCGCTCATCATTCCACCCTTTTATCAATTAATTTCCCTTTCCTCTTTCCCATAATTCGAATCCCAATTTCAAGAATAAAATGGATTGCTGAGAAATTATCCATTAAAAAAAAAGAATAAAATGGATTATTGTTTCACGAAAATGCCTTCTTCCTTAACATAATTCTTTGTTTTTGTTCCAGAACAAATGTAATATTTTAGAATTTTATGTAAAATTATGTTAAACTATCAGATTTACCCTTTAACTAAAAGCGAATTCTTTACCTTTTCTTTTTATTTTAATATAATAATTAGGGATAAATAGAATCAATTTACCTATTATTTTAATATATGTATTTGGACGATTGGAGATACTTATTCAAAGACGGAATGAGTATTTTAGTAAAATTTTAGTAATAACCTTTTACCTCAAATTCAAGCAGTCAAGCACTCCATCACCTAGCTACCTCAAAGGCTAGAAAAATGCTCATTCTTTCCCAAAAACAAGCACTCATTCATCTATTTCTTTAACTTAGGTAATAAATTTAACACTTGCGTTCCTTTTATTTTTCTGGAAACCTGACACTTAAATTAAGTATTTCATAATTTAATCGAAGTTATTTGACAAACTAGTATTCTACTATGAAGGTATAATGATTATGTGTCTACATACTAACATCCAAATGTACGTTTTGAATTAAAATAATGAAACTCTAATTAGAAAAGTAAACTATATTACGTTAGTGTTAATGTGATATTCGAATTAATATATTGTCACTTTACAAGTCATATACTTGATCATCGACATATAGGAAATGTTGGCATATTGCTTTGTTATCTATTGTAGGCGCGCGCACACACACATACACGCACACAACTATTGAGTTGGGAGATGTTTTGAGGAAAAAAATAATAATAAACATTTGATTTTATTTATTTGAATTGAAATAAGAATACAAAGCGTGGCCACATTTGAATCCATCATTTGTTTAATAAAAATGAAAGAGTCCCTACCAAGATATAGCAAATTAAGGTGTATAAATAAAACAAAATAAAATCTAAGATCACAAAACATTACATTTTATTTATTTAATTATTATTGTAATGTCCATTGGCTTATATTTTATAATCACGAGTGAGGAAATCAGGTTAGAATAGCAAAATAACCACACACTAATAGTGATCTCCAGAATATTTGGAACGCCAATCGTGGTTGCCACCAAATATAATACTTTATCATTTTACCAAACGAATTTGTATAAATAGGTACCGCTATTTTTTTTAGATACAATTTACATTATCATATATATCACAATTTCATGATATTACAAATAATTCTATATAAATCACAATACTAACCAACCAAACATTGTATATAAACTAGAAATATATATACTCATATAAAATGGAAAGACAACCCACAATATTAGTAAACAATAAATATATGCATTAATAGACAATAAAAATTATGTACTATTGTGTATATATAGCATCTCTAAAATTGGTTCTTACTTCTTAATTAAAGTGTAAAACTGTTGGTTTCACAAGGTTAATTAGTATACTATTATATAGATATGCATATCATCCTTATGCCTAATGATACTACTGTCTATGGAAATTACTTTTAAAATAACTAATCATATACCTTCAAAAACTTTGCTCATTCGAAATGATATGGCAATTTTGTGGCCCATTTCTCCATGGAGATCAAGCATCAACAGTAAATAGATTTCTCTTGCAACCTTTATTCGATCGGAAAGTTGTTACCTCAAATCAGATTATGTTTTATTGTCATGGAAACATTGGACTAAATGACCAATGATTTGATGTATGATACAGGGCATAAATGAAACATCTTTTACTCCTATGTTGTTATAAAGTCCCAATTTAAATCATACATTCATACAACGACTATCTTAATTTTGTGATTTATTAGCGAGTTTTTGTTTTATCACAAGATATAGAATAAACAAGAACACAATGTAGGCAAGGGAAAAGTATTATTGACGGGAATATTAATATTCTCTATTGTATCATTTGCTGTTTAATTAATTACTTTTTTTATTATGTAATTGAACAATGGGTTTAGCTAGGTACAATTTATAGCGAAGAAACCCCAATCAACCTCTGTTTTGGGTAAGTACTTTGTATAATAGACCATATGGAATACAGAAAATATAAATTAAAATAAAACAGAGCCTCTCTAATTAGTTGCTAGACTTATTGTGTTCTTGGATTGTATCTAAACAAGCATGCTTATACATTTTTCTTCTTCTTTTTTTGTTTTTTTTTTTGGTATTTCTCTTCTTTTTTTTTCTTTTTTTTTCCTTTTTGGAAGCGAATCTCACAAGAATTTAAGGAAAAATGGAATAAGTCACCAACCAACATCTATAGTAAAAGTGAAAATTAAAGCTGCCAATTTCATGCAAGTTTGATGGTGTAGGGTATCCGAGGTCCATCTTCTAAATTAGTGAGGAACATCAATTATTTGTCATGATATATATATATGGAGATGGGATACATATATAGAGATATATATGCACCTAAATCTTGGGATATCTAGCATGACAATCTTGACTTACCCACTCTTTTAAGGTTTGCCTGCCTCTAAATCTAATATTTTTACTTACCACATTAGTTAATTAATTAAGTTTATACAATTGATTTTTCCCTTTCCAACTCAACATCATAATCACATCACCATTATTGACTTTTGTTTTTTCCACCCCCTTATATCCTAATCAACTTTTGTCAAATGATACATGCTTTTCCAATGAATTTCTAATTAAGCAGGGTCCCCTTCTTGTGTAGCTACATAATTTGTGGAGCAATTTTGTGGCTTAATCATTTTCATTTTATATGCGACCTGATGATAGGTGAAAATCAAGATTTCTCAAAACCAACTTCAGATAATGACAGTTTTGTTATGGAATCTAGAAGTTATTTTATTTTTATTTTTATTTTTTGTAAATTCTTATGGTATCTAGATTAAATGTTTCAATTGTGTGATTTAACAAGGTAGTGAGATGTTAGTTGTTTTGACGATCGTAGGTTTGGATCTCAATTGACCCAATATTTTTTGTATCTCATCCGAATTTTATTGTTAAATTTATTTATTTTAATATATTTATTGAAGAAATAAAAATTATTATAATAATATAATGAATTCTTATTATTAATTAGTACTAAAATCAAAGCTTAAAAATTATATACCACAATTTTAAATTAATCAACCATAATATATAATCAATCATAATTAACTATAAAATTGATATTAATTAAATGCCAAAATTTAATTATATCTGATCGGGTGTAATCTAAACTAGTGAACAATTACAAAATTAAACTAAAACACCAGAATTTGAGATAAAATGAAAACATACACACACACACACACATACAAACTTGAAAGCAGCACACAAATGGGATGCAAAAAAATGAATAGGGGATTTCAAGTGCAGTATACGCTATTCGAACAATTATAGAGATTACACTCACAACATTTATCTTTCATGCATGAATAATTACGTACTCGATTTACCAAAAAAATTACGTACTCAATATTTGCAAATTGCAATCCCATTTCTATCAATAAATTTTAACTTGTTTTTTAGGGTTTTTATTACATATATATATATATATCTCTCTTTTATAGATGAGGAAATATATATCTTTTATTTTTATGAGACGAGTAATGTACAATTGTTATTCAAGACACATACTGAATAGTTTTCGTTCTTATGTAATAGTGTGAGAGAGAGAGAGAGAGAGAGAGAGAGAGAGAGAGAGAGAGAGAGAGAGGCAATTTATAAAGTTAATGAGTTCCATATCCACACAGCTTGAGATGGATGGATACTCATACAGTCATACTATGCCTTTAGATTGTTAGCCAGCCCACACATAACATAGTTGATAATTCTGTCGCCTTTCAGTACCACACGCCTCATCATAACCGTTGAGTATTAAGTCAACGGCATTTTATAAAATAAAGAGACGACGATCTTTGTTAGGATTCTCATCCTTTTCCATCTTAAAATTCAATCCTAAAAGGAAAGTCTTTTTAATTTGTTATTGATTCTTCTGTGCTATGTGAATTGTGATGATAATATATATATATATCCTTACTTAACTAGCATCCACTACTCTCCTTTTCAACCCTATAATCTCCTTATTTACAGAAAATCATATTTTATTTCTTATATAAATAAGTTAATTAATGATTTATCATGCTTAGAATTCTATATTTACATTTGACTTGGAATTTCTGACGAAACAAAATTAAACTCGTTAAAAAAATATAGGATAAGTTCGAACTTTTTCCTTCTTAATTTTTTCTATCTGATACGTACTATATTTTATTTTATCAATACATTACGTTTATGATAAATAATATTACTATGTGTCTATGTAATAAAAGATTCGTCATTTAAAAAGAGTGAGTCTTGTGTGAGATTGTCTGACAGTTCAAAATTATAAAATAATACTCTCTACTTGTATCCAAACACAACAAGACTTTAATAATATTATAAATATAATGTCCTTCAATTTCGAGGACATCCATGTGGTGCAAATCTCATGTGTTAAGAGTGAGGTATATGATTCAAGCATCACCCCCTTCCCTCAACTAAAAAATACATAAATATATTATCAAGTATGAAATTGGATCTAGGTACCAAATGAGTATCGCGCGTCTTACATATCTTAACCCCTGAAATAATCATATCATATCTCACACAAGCTTGTTTTGTTTAATTAGATATAGATTTCTTCCTAGTATTTTTGGGATTCCTTATTCATTACTTATTTTTATTCTTCTTTGTAGTAATACATGTTGAGATAGATATATGGTGCTACAATTTTTCTCTATCTTGACGAGATATGCAGCATATGCTCTTTTAACAAGGACAAAATTCTTTTCAAAAAAAAAAAAAAAAAAAAAAGAGGCAAAATTAGTAATTAGGAGTCTAATCAATGTCTTCACAAATCTGTACATATTTAAACATCGATATTATCAATAATAATTTAGACACGTACCTACGAAACAACAAAACAAATAATGGTTGAGGCAAATTATTCAGTCCTGTGGTTGTTGGGGTTGATGACAAAGGTTAACTAGTAATTTGCACAAAATAATCCCTAAAGAATTAAATTAAAATTATACAACTTTATTTCTCTTAGCAATATACAATGATTCTATGCTGTTTATGTCCAAATAGTCATCCTTACAACATCCACAATGCGAGGTTCATAAAATGGGGTTCACAGCCAGTTTTTCGTAGGCCTCGTTAGTATGAGCCCCCATTTTAAAATTTTCACAATGCAAGGTTTTCAAAATGGGGCTCACAAGAAGGATTAACTTTTCCTTTATCATGAAGGATTAATTTTTTCTCAGCAGATCATGAGTAAATATTTTTTTTGGGTTTGTTTGTCAGTAAAATGACAAGTTTTACTACTTTTTGCAAATTTAGCATAAAATTTAATGTTAAAAAGATAAGAAATGAGAAGTTGAGAACTTCATTATCTTTATCCATTCCAATATTTATATTTATATTTTCAAAATTAAAGTATTAATTTCATTTTTTTTTAACAAACATTACAAGAAATTTTTAAAGGCCGCGTGATAGTGGACTTGAACCCGTGACCTTTGGCCCGGGTATTAACCACTCTACCACTAGACTAACACATGCACACAGTATTAACTTCATTTTCTTCCTTAACTCAGTCAAATAAATCTATTAGTTTCGTCACTTCAATATATGATGACTGATGAAGAAAAAACTGCAGCACTTCACATCGAACTAAGAATCAATTATCATTTCAATTTGGGTTATTTGCTGTAAATACACAACATTTTTTGCGAATTTGAATTTAACATGACCTTAAAAATGAAAACGATGAAAAGGACATCCTTTTTATAAGTTCACAAAAAAATTTAAATTTTCGAAAAGGTGGTGTATTTACATGGCAACTTTGTAGAGTCATGGTAAAACTCAAATTTGCGAAAAGATTGTGTATTTACTGTCAAATAAGCCTTTAAATATATATGTTTTAGTACAGACTATAAGGGAATATGCCAATTTTTTTTTTTTTGTATGTGTATGTATTTTCTAAATTTTTAGTTCGAGATTTTGAGAACACAATTTTCTTATGATTCGATTTGTTGATATGAATATTTATGCAACAATTCACACAAAACATCGATAATTGACAATTTTATGAATAAAAAGAAATTAGTTGGTATATGCTAAAGCTAGCTCCCCTATTCTCTTACGGCTCCGTCGTTGCACATATATACGTATTATCCGAATAGACCAATAAAAAAAAGAGGATTAAGGTTGAAAATTTTAATTCGAAAAAAGTTTTTAACTCGATTGGTCCGAACCAAATAATCTGACAGTCTAATAAAATTAACTCAAAACCAAGTGGATTGATTCCATTGATATGTATCTGTATCTAGGGCTGTAAATGAGTCAAGCCGTTCGTGAGCTACTCGACGATCGACTCGAAAAAAGCTCGTTCGGCACTCGACTCGATAACTAATCGAGTCGAGTTCGAGCATGAAATCGAGCTCGATAAGTTTATCGAGCCGAGTTCGAGCATCGTATTGCTCGACTCGATAGGCTCGCGAACATGCCCGGCTCGTATTTAATCGAGCAAGTTCACGAGCCTACAATCGAGTATGTTTACGAGTCTACAAATCGAGTTTTAGTCGAGCTTGTTCGCGAGTCTAATAATCGAGTTTTGTACATAAAATTAAAAAATTAGCTTTAAGCGAGCTCGAGCTCGAGCTCGATTAAAATGTATCGAGTTCTTGACGAGTCTAGCTCGAGCTCGAGCTCGAATACCACGTTATCGAGTATTTGACGAGTCGAACTCGAGCCGAACTCGAGCTTGCTAATTTTGGATCGAGTCGAGCTCGATCACGATGGTAGAAACTCGACTCGAGCTCGAGTCGAGCTCGAGCAAGCGAATATTTAATCGAGTCGAGTTTAAGCACATCAATACTCGGTTCGATTCGGCTCGTTTACAGCCCTATCTGTATCTTCTTTTACTAATGAGCACCCTTAAATTTTGGGAGGAAATGTGTGTGAGAGAGAGAGAGAAGCCGTACGCAGAGAAACAGTGGCATTTATTAGCAAAAGGAGGTTAAAACAAAACAAATCAGCTATCAACCACTTAATGATTCAATGATGAGAATCGCAAGCTTCAAGGACGTCAACCTCAAAATTTGCCCCATTATATATACTATTCCTATTCTACCCTACTCCTCGCTCCAAAAACATATGGACCCAAACCTTGTGCCCAAATTCAGCCTCCCCATATATTATTACTTTCTTTGTTGATTAGTTATGAGCATTTGGTGCTAATAAATTATTTTGAGCCCATTTGATATTATTTTAATTTATACTTTTTATTAATTTTTTTATGACGAAGATAATCTGTAAGTCATCCTCGACATGTGTTCGGGATATATTTCATTGTCAAATTATTTAAAAATTAAATAAGAGAAATAAATTGTATTAGAAAAATTAATTAGGGTATATCCGCTCCCTTATTGTGCCCCCATTTAAAGGGTTTTAATGTTGAATGAATATTCATATTCTGCATCCATCCAACAAAAGTTGAGTTGTATAAAGGAAAGACAAAGAGAACAAAAAAACCTATACGGCTATCTATATTACATACCCTTTCACTCTAGAAAATTGCACCCGAGAATGTCTACATCTTTTAGGCTTTTCCTTTTTCTTTTTGTTTTTGTCTTCTTTTATTTTTAACATCTTCTTCTTGTATTTTAGCTTTTTCTTTCTCTTTTTTAACTCCAGAGAATGGGTACACTGAGATCGCCTAGACTTAGCTGCCTGCAAGATTAATTTATTTATAACCTAATACTCCCTCAAATATGTGTCATCAACCTTTAACAATCGTCAATCGTATATTAAGAAAGATAGTAAACTGGTTTTTTTTACCCTCAATTAGTGTGGAAATATGAAGAGTCCGAAATGTCGGAAAACTGAACAGGGATTGACATTTTTGTTAATAAAATTCTAAAATATATAACATTTTTTCGGAAATAAATATTAATTTGAAATATAACACTTATTAGTTATTAGGGAATAAATGAATGTAGTTATGATATATATTAGGTGGCCAACAGTAATTTTCATAAATGTGAATGACAGAAAAAATAGTGATTGGTAATAATTTAAGATCCTTTCTTCAAATAATAGTTTTTACTTTATTTCAAGGTGACTAATTAAGAATTGCAACAAGACCCCCTGTATAGTTTGCAAGTAAAATCAGTGATCGATGTACAAACTTCTGATATGTGTACTTTTTTTCATTAAAAAGTTTGGCAATTCAAAAAATAATACTATATCTTGTTGAAACTTTAACCCAAAATAAAAAAAAAATGGGAAGTCTAGTAAAGGAATAAACTTTTGATGGAGAAAAATAAATCATACCAAAAAATTACTAATTAATCACCTTTACTTTTACATCTCTTTTTTATATTTGTTTTACTTTTTTGAACTTGTAATCACTGAACTTTTGTACTTTTGGTTTCTTTAAAATCTTAGCGTATGGATATAATTTTCAGCTTTTTAATCTTAATTAAAAAGGGCAGAGAATAGAACCTGAAATTAGAAAATTTAGTTGCGGGGGAAGAATAAGAAAAAATAAAATAGATTGAAGTAGCAAAAGAGGAAAAAAAAGTTGAAGTAGTAATATAGAAGAGATATATTTGAAGCGTTTAAAAGATAATTAAAAAATCGACCCCTTATTATCTTTGCCCTGCTTTGATGGAAATCTAAAAAACCGCGTTGCTGAAGAAAAAAACTCGTAAATATAAACTTGTAAATTTTATTTAACCGTATATCATACGTGTAAGTTATAACATGCAAATTTTCGACCATGAGCATTAATATTATTTTATAAATTAAGCCTACACTATAACATAAATATCTCCGTCCCCCAAAAATATGGTGCATATTTGATTTGTTGTGAGATATAAAATATTAATTGTACCACACTAACCTGGGACGGAGGGAATACCAAATATAGTATTGTTCGTCCAAATAATTTAATCTTAGTTTTCTCATCTATCTAGTCCCAACAAATTAGTCTTATACCCAAAAAGAAACTATAATACTCTACAACATATAACATATGATAAACAATTATAAGTATAAACAATGATACAAGAAAATAGTAGAAGTGAACTATGACCGATTTTATATACCTATGAAATTAAACAAAATAACGTTCTCAAGATTTCAAAAAGAACTTGAATGACAATTTCATAAGAAGTTAGTCGATAATAATAATAATAATAATAATAATAATAATAATAATAATAATAATAATAATAAGATTTTATTTTGTATGTCAATTAAAGGGTAATATCAGTTTATTTTTCCAACTACAAGTACTTTTTCAATAATATCCCAACATTTAATAAATTATAAATTGATACCGAATCCTAAAACATTTTCAATTATGTCTCATTTGAATGTTTCAATGGGCTGAAGAGATAACAATCCAACTATGTAAATATAAATCCTTGATTCTACTATGACTATGGTGAAAATTCACAAATAAAAAAAAATTGTTGATATCTAGTTAATAATAGATTTTGTTGGGAAAATTAATAGAGTTTTGATTGGATACCAAAACCCAGCTGACCCCAACCGAGTAGATGATCGCACAAGCCTAAGCGTTTTTCAGCTCACCTGTTTGAGCTTATAGAGTTTCTTAGTTTACAGGTAGATTCGCTGAAGACAGCAGAAGACACAGCTAAGCAGACAGCTTAAAGAACTCAGCAGAGCAGACTCAGCAGAGCAAGACCAAGCAAGAGTCAAAGATCTTGCAGTATCAAAACTCAGCTCAGTGACGGAAACCCAGCTTAATGTCAAAGACCCAGCTCAGTGTAAAAGACCCAGCTTTGTGTCAATGACACAGCTCAGGTCTAAAACACAGCTCAGGTCAGTGACACAGCTCAGGTTGAAGACACAGCTCAGGTTGATGATACAAAGACGAGTCTAAAGACAGCTCAGAATCAAGACACAACAGAGTCCAAGCCGCTGAAGATACAGCTGAGACGCTTAGCAGCTCGAAGACGAAGACCTTCTCAAAGACAAGATCCCGATGTCAGAAGATCTTATCTGACGCAATCAGATCAGAGAAGAACTAGCTTCTGCAGATGCAGACCTACTTCGTAGGTAAAGGCCAGAAGTCAACAAGAGTAGGTAAGATTCAAACGGCTCTCTTCCAACGGCTAGTTTGGATCTCAACCTATATATATCTCTCCTCCACCATTGAAGAGGAGAGGCTGGCATGACGACTGAAGAAATAGAAGAAAACAGAAAAATGAACAACGATCTACAAAGCCAAATCTTTCAAGAACACCTGACTACTACTGTGTTCTTAGTTGTTCACATATTCAGTCATAGGCAGAATAGATCAGAATAAATATCTTAAGCCTAGTTTGAACGAGTTCATCATACTCCTTGGTCTTCATTGTAAGAACTCGTTCATAGTTGGAAAACCATACCCAAACCCAAACCCAGAAAGGTTAGGTAAAGGTACGCTTGCTCGAAGCGTGTAATTCGAGTGGTTAGGTTCTTCAGTACCCGGAAACTGAAGGTGTAGGCTTGACAGTGCCCACAAACTGTTGGAACACAGCTCGAGTTAGAGTTGTGAAGTTGCTTGGTACTTGGAAACCAAGTGGTAGTGAATTACCAGTGAATCTGGTCGTTGACGTAGGAGAGGTTACTCCGAACCACGTTAAAAATGCTCTGTTATTTATCGCTTTGTTTTATGCATGTTACTAACCCTCATAAGCATACATTTCAAACTGCATAAACGGACTAACTGAAAAGTGAAACAGAGCTTTGCAATATATTTGAAGCAACAGACGGACTTTCCAAATCCACCATATTCCGCACACACACACAGCCAGCTGTGTCGATCAAGCTGCCATCCAGCTGGATCGAACACAGCCAGCTCTCTGAAAAGAGTTTTAACTTGGAAAAGTTTTTAAACCTTGGTGTATTCACCCCCCTCTACACCAAGGTATCCGTCTTGGGACCAACAGATTTTCAAATTAACATTTTTCATAGAGGTCCGTACATAGACTAGTGAGTGCAGAGTGGTAAAAGCTCACAAAAAAATCATTAAAATAATTTGAAAAACGTACAATTGTTGTGCAGAAGTTTTTGTCAATTAATATGTCATCGTTTTTTTTTTTTCTCTCTCTCGTGATAGATATGTTAAAAGTCAAAAATATCAAGTATTAGACAAAAATTTAAATATCGAGATATTTCTGACGAAAGAAAAAGTGGTAGTATAATAGTTCTGTTTAAAATTTTTATGAAGTTTTCTTATTCTCAACAGAAATAACACTTCAGTATCATGTGACGTGAGATATATCACTTCTAGCATTAGAAAATAGTTCTGGTGATATATTTCTTTTGTTTTTAAACTAAAAATATCGAAAACTAAATCGATAGTGTTGTCAATGTCATAAAATTTTAGATATAAATGCTTAGGATATAATAAAAACTTTTAACTAATTAATACGACGTACTTCTTTTGTCTTAATAACAAAGTCTCATTTTTCTTTTTTATCTGTTTTAATAGCAATGTCTCATTCAAAAAATAAAAATAATTAACTCTTCAAAAACTATAAACATGCCATTTTTTATCTTTTTATTATTATCTCTTAATAATCGTGCTAAAAATAAATGAGACCTTACTATTAATATTATATTTTTACAATAAATATTTATTTGATTTTATTTATTTGTCTGGAAAGTGGAAATGGCAAGCTCAAACTTCAAATGCGAACTGATCTTTTTGTAGTAGAGACTTAGGGGCACCAAGGTGTAGTGTACAAGCACCTTGGATGTGTGACACTTGTAAAGTGTTTTAATTTAATGTGTTGTAAATTTAACTTTAAATTAAAACACTTTACAAGTGTCACACATCCAATGTGCTTGTGCACTATACCTTGATACCCCTAAGTCTCTACTTCTTTTTGCTATTCCGAGCGGGCTTTCACAGAAGCCAAGAAGAAAGTACGGGAGAGAGCCGTGCGATGGCCACAGACGTGTCCAATCTGACGGTGTTGATTACGAGGGAGCATAATGTCGGTAACCAAGGCGGCAAATGCTGCACAGTTGAATAGCATCCTCGTTTATGTGGGGCCTAAGTGATGATGCGGTCCCCTCAAGAGAAGCCTCGTTCCGCCACGTCATTGGCTTTTGGCAAAGTGGGGTGAATGATGACTCCCGCCTTCAGTCTCTCTCTTACTATTATCGTAGATGCGCGTGAACTCTGGTGTTTGGTCACTCGTATATCCCACCAAATTAAGATGAAGAATGACATTACACTACTGTTTGGTTGCAGGAACAAGGAAATGCCACAAAATTTTCCTTTTACTATGTAAACTTTACATGTTGCTAGTGATAACTTGTACATTACAATTCATCTTGCTTTATACTCCCTCTGTCTCTTCCTTTTCTGGTTGGACTGTCCCATTCAAATTTTTTTGTTCCAAATAAGAAAATAATTAATCCTTCAAATCTCTTCAAAAGTGATATGACCTATCAACTTTCTATCTTTTTACCCTTATTTTTAATCTCCGTGCCGAACAGTAACAACACAATATGAGCTGGATTGAGAGTGTTCATTCACTTCAAATAGGAGATATTAATCAATTTTTTTATGTATATTGGGATGGTTTCTAGATTAGTGATGACCGATCAATTCTGTAGGATAGAAATTTAAAAACTATGCATATTTATATATACTAGTAGAGTGGTATGTGTGATGCACGTAACATTGATAGATATTAATACTCCCTCCGTCCCAATCATATAGGCTTGTTTTCCTTTTTCGGATGTCCCAAATATATAGGCCAGTTTCTATAAAAAGTAATGTTTTTTTAACTCATTTACTAATTTATCCTTATTCAATTCTTGGATTGACTCATAATCAAACAATAAATAAGGTCATAGAAGGAAGTTTGCTTGTATAATTTGTATTTCCAATAATTTCTTAATCCTAGTGCAAAACTCCAATCAGCCTATATGATTGGGACGGAGGGAGTAATATATATATATATATATATATATATATATATATATATATATATGTCAAACATAAAATAATTATATGGTAATAAATACTAGTAATAAAATACTATAATAATGGTATAATAGGCAAATTAAATTTTATAAATAAGTTTCTTTTATAATAGGTATAGATAATAATGCATCTTCATATATATAATAATACATAGTCTCTCCGTCCCCAAAGAACTTGTATTTAATTTATTTTTGGTTCTTCCTCAAAGAACTTTCACTTTTCTTTTATAAACATGACTCCACTATGCCCTTTAAACATTTAACCTTCATTTTACCTTAAGTGTGGGACCCTTCCTCCACTCAAACAACTTTTTAACCAAATTTTCTTAAAACGCTTGCCAACTATTTTGCTTTAGAGACAGGCGGAGTAATATATTTTATATACTTTAATAACATTTCTTTTTATGACAGATCATGAGAAGTCCGTTGTCCAGATTGGTTTCCAATTTCTACGGGAGCCAAAGTATTTTATTTGATCATTTCCTATACATCAATTAATTTTTTATTTTTCATGTGAGCCAAGCATAAATTAATTTTGACCATTGATATTTGTATGATATACGATTGTTAGGAAAATAAGCATTATTGTACCTATAAATAAGTTGTATCATAAAGTAAGTGTTGGTGTATATATAAAAACTAGTGTGTATCCCGTCGAAAATCGACGACGAACTATATTATTAAAATAAAATATATTAATAAGGTTGTTTTTTCGATTTTATTGTATTTCCTAAGCAAATATTTTTATTTTCATTATTATTTTGTAATATATAAGCATGAACATTAAAAATAATTTAATATTATTTCGGAGTGATAATATTTCGATAATTGATCAAAAAGAGTGTTTCTTTGATTTTATTTCACTTTCTTTGGTTGAAAGAAATCAATAGAAATCAAACTATTTTTTTTACTTCACAATCTGTCAAATATGTCGTTATATACGTTGTTGTGTACGTCTAACTCATCTCGTCACAAAGTTAAATTTCGAGAATTATCTCTTTGTGTATATATATATACGAATCCAAGAATTATAATTGAGAATATGTATTTTTGAGATTTTTCTTTTATTTACGTCAATTTAAAAATTTGTTAAATTAAACAAATTAATATTGACAACTACATAATTGATCAAATTAAAATTGTCAATAAAAATAAACTATTTATTTGGCCAACAAATTAATTTGCTAAATTATATTGGTTGTGTAAAATAATTGCGGAATGGAAAAATACACATGGATTGTGAGTATTTATATAGGTTCTCCAAGAATGAAGTTTTATTAAGAAAATCAATGTGGGATGAGAAAAACTATATTAAATATACATAGAATAAATGAATAAAAATGCTCAAAATAAGGATTAAAAATAAATAAGAATACTGAAAGGAGAGAGCGCCACGTAGGACCTTGAATTAAGGAGAGGTCTCGAATCCGCAATCGTTTTAATAATATATGGGTGCGGTATCATAAAATAAACATTGTTGCATATATATAAACAAACACTACCGTGTGTATAAATAAACATAGTTTCAAGCTTTAACTCATGGGAACTTATTTTTACGTGGATTATCCATGCATGTACATATATACACACCTAGTCTACTACTACTCTTGATATCTGGCTAGTATTATTTTTTGAAGTAATGGAGAACTTGCATTAATTTAACACTACATTTAACAGTAATACGTAGTCCTATATATATATTTAGAATAAAAACACAACACTTGTCGTTATTAAAAGGCCGAATCCAGGCCCATACAACATATAGCGGCCCAATAATCATACTACTTCATTACCCTTTTAGCATAAACCTAACATTTTTCTTTAAGGAATGGCAGACAGCATTCGAGCAAAAGTTCTATAAAAGCATCCTTGTTTTCCCAAAATCAATAACCTAAAACGAGAATAATCCATTTTTCACAATTGTATAAACAAAAATCATTTTTCAAGGAAGTTTGAAATTGGATACATATTCACATGCGGAACTCTGACGTATCCAATCAAAGATCCGATGACAAAAACTTAATTTGTTCCATGATATTTTTCATTAATTGAAAGGTCAAATTTATTTCAATTTTCAAAAGGTATATACATTTTTGCAAAACTCGTCGAAATTTAAGTCAATAATTGATAATAATCTTAAAGATAAATAGTCGTCAAAATTAGCTTAATTTCGTCAAATTTCAAGATAACATATCTAAGCAAAACGTGTCAACGAACATTTTCATCTCTTTATAGCATAAGATTTGTTTGAATAGATTGACCTTTTACTATGGCTAAAAACATTAAAATAAGACTACTCATAGGCTGATTAGCTATAGGTCTCCCTAGCGTAAAATGTTGGAAAAATTGCTTTTATTAAATCAATTTGCAGATAATATTTATTTTATTAAATATTAAGTATTTAAGTAAAATAAATATTGAATGATTTAAGTTGGATGTTTGGTACTTATGTTCTCAAAACCATTAAATGGTGAGTGAGAAATGGTACATTTAAGTTGTGTGTTGAAGTTGAATTTGTTAGAGGCAAATTCATTAACGTAGTTATCCTACGTTGAAGAAACGAACTCGAGCCCGAGCCGATGGTGTTGAGCCTGAATCTGACAAATTAATTTTGAGCTTGAACTTATATTAATTCTTAAATTTGGGCTAGATGAAATTGTCAGTTTTGTAAACTAATTAAACATTCACAATGGTTAATTATTTGAAATTCTCGGCCATGGTGTACAACACACAAAACATAATCAATTAAATAATTTAATTGTTAGAATTTAAAGTCACAGCCATGACTTTTTCAAATGGAAGAAACGGCAAAATTGATTTTAATCAATTGTGTTCACACCCATAATTGCTGAATTGATAATAATTAATTGTAAATTGTTGAACAACAATTTTGAAAACAAAACCGATGAAACATCAATGCAATGATGTAATTACACTCTAAGGTGTATTAAATCTCCCACAAGTGAGTTTGGCTATATATAGGGTCATTGCATTGCATAATCATGTACGGAACTTGGCATTCTCCTCACTCTCAAAATAAGCTTCTGCATTTTTAGTGTTGCTTAGTTCTCGTTCTCTATCTAGTTAGTCGGAGCTCGTAGGTTTGTGGTGCTACTACCTCCTAGACGTGAAGTCGTTTATCTTTGGGAACGAGCCGCCAATCCGTGAGCACTACCGGGGCGTTACTCGTTTTGCGGGCAGAAGGGTTCCTTCGGGCGATTTCAAATTTGAGTTTGTTATTTTATATTGTAATTTATATGTAGTTCATATTGTAATCTAATTCTCCTACATTTCTTGTTTCATTTTGTAATCAAGAAAAGACGTGTACACCGGTTCTAACAATCGTAAAACGAGTAAAACGTTGTCTGTTCGAAGGATATCGAGATTGAACTAATAATTTTGATTAAAAACTTTCGAAACTTTAAACCTTTGCTTGGAGAAATGGCATCAACCGTTCCAGCCAACGAGTCAATCACCATCGGCTCCACCGATTCCACAACTACTGAAGTCATTGTTGTCTCTCATCTGTTTGGGCAAATAGACAGCTCATCTATTGACTCTGTTGTCAATCTGTTCGGGCAAACGGGTGGATCCCAGTCTGTGATGGCTCATCTCCATACATCGGTAATAATGCCCATTGCCGAGAAGCCTCCAACCTTCTCGGGGTTTGACTTCAGAGGGTGGTCCCAAAAGATGTTGTTTTACATTACTACTTTGGGGCTAGCCAATTACCTCTGTGATAACGAGATGTCTCCACCTTGTGAGGGCGAGACGGATGTCCATGTGCGTATGCGATACGACACTTGGAGAAAAGTCGATTTCTTGTATAGAATCGTCGTGTTGAACGGTATAGAGGATAATCTCTATTTCGTGTATTTTGGGGTCAAGACCTCCAAGTTGCTTAGGGAGGCTTTAGACCGGAATTATCGGATTGATGAGGCTAGCACAAAGATATTCGTTGTAGCCAAGTTTCTTGATTTCAAGATAACTAATTTTCGTCTGATCATGCAACAAGTGGAAGAGTTCCAACTCTTGGTCCATGATGTTCATGTCGATGGAATGTTCATACTCGATGCTTTCCACGTTGTGGTGTTAATTGAGAAGTTACCTCCTAGTTGGAGAAAATTCAAGAGCTACCTTAAGCTCAAACGAAATGAAAGGAAATGTCTCTTGAAGACTTGATTGTCAAGCTTCGTATTGAGACTGATATAAGGAAGTTCTATTAACGAGTAGTTACATTCTAAATAAGATTTCTCTAAAAGTTAGAGATGTAACTCTTCACGAGATATGGAAAGAATGTAAATAATCATATAAATACTTTAAAGTGTGGGGGTATTTGAAGATATTCTATGTTGAATAATCAATATCTTTAGTGATTTTTCACTATGATAGCCAAACGGCTATTGGTTGTACACAAAGTGACTTGTATAATTGTAAATCGTGACTTATATATATCTTCGACATAATATCATTGACATTTGATCTTTTAGTAAGGTTATCATTATTGATTGTGTAAAATCAATAGATAATCTAATGGATCCACTAACCAAAAGGTTAAATCAAGATCAAATGGTCAAATTTGTTAGGGGAATGGGACTAAAATCCACATCTTAAGGATGATTATAGTGGAAACCCAACCATGATGACTGGAGGATCCCAAGAACTTGGTTCAATGGGACAACTAAGCTATATGACTCCGTGTGAAAACACTCAAAATCACCTATTCCCTATAGAGTAATGAGTGTTTGGAAACCTGCACGTAGTGAGGTTAAGTCCTTTGACTGTTAATGATTCTTGGATACCTCGAGAAGGTCAAGTATAGCATAATACTTGGAAAAGAATCACTTATGTAAGTGTGAAGTGTGGGCCGCTTCGATGATGCACTTATGAATCTAAAGGGTGTTCCAGGGCCTGTAATGGCACAAACGTGAGAACGGATGAGGATTGAGACAATATTGTGTCAATATTGTTGACTCGGTATATACCAAGGAGGACTAGTTCAAAGTACTGCGTCCACTAGGCCGCCAGTATACTCGATGATGTTGACTATGGAAGGTTCAAGGTCACAAGCCACTTCTCCAAATACAATAGCGTCTCTTGAGGACTGAGTTAAGTATCTGCATACATTTGCATACGGCTTTCTCACTCATGTGGGGGATTGTTGGAAAAATTGATTTTATTAAATCAATTTGCGGATAATATTTATTTTATTAAATATTAAGTATTTAAGTAAAATAAATATTGAATGGTTTAAGTTGGGTGTTTGGTACTTATGTTCTCAAAACCATTAAATGGTGAGTGAGAAATGGTACATTTGAGTTGTGTGTTGAAGTTGAATTTATTGGAGGCAAATTCATTAACGTAGTTATCCTACGCTGAAGAAACGAACTCGAGCCCGAGCCGATGGCGTTGAGCCTGGATCTGACAAATTGATTTTGAGCTTAAACTTATATTAATTCTTAAATTTGGGCTAGATGAAATTGTCAGTTTTGTAAATTAATTAAACATTCACAATGGTTAATTATTTGAAATTCTCGGCCATGGTGTACAACACACAAAACATAATCAATTAAATAATTTAATTGTTAGAATTTAAAGTCACAACCATGACTTTTTCAAATGGAAGAAACGGCAAAATTGATTTTAATCAATTGTGTACACACCCATAATTGCTGAATTGATAATGATCAATTGTAAATTGTTGAACAACAATTTTGAAAACAAAACCGATGAAACATCAATACAATGATGTAATTACACTTTATGGTGTATTAAATCTCCCACAAGTGAGTTGGGCTATATATAGGGTCATTGCATTGCATAATCATGTACGGAACTTGGCATTCTCCTCACTCTCAAAATAAGCTTCTGCATTTTTAGTGTTGCTTAGTTCTCGTTCTCTATCTAGTTCGTCGGAGCTCGTAGGTTTGTGGTGCTACTACCTCCGAGACGTGAAGTCGTTTATCTTTGGGGACGAGCCGCCAATTCGTGAGCACTACCGGAGCGTTACTCGTTTTGCGGGCAGAAGGGTTCCTTCGGGCGATTTCAAATTTGAGTTTGTTATTTTATATTGTAATTTATATGTAGTTCATTTTGTAATCTAATTCTCCTACATTTCTTGTTTCATTTTGTAATCAAGAAAGGACGTGTACACCGGTTCTAACATAAAATTCTTAATGTACCATATTAGAATATTTGGGACCGAATATAATTTACACAGAAATCAATCCGGTAACCTTAAATTTAAAGACCGTGCCACGGTAAACTCAGACACTAAAAATAATATGGTGCTAGCCCTGTAAATGAGCATAGAGTCTATTCGTATATGTAATTAATAAAAATGCATTCAATCTCGTTAAGTGGGTCAAGCTTGAGCTCCTATTTAACTTTTAAATTCGCAAATAAGCTCGTCATGTGAGTTTCTGTGGTGATGTTCGAGCTATCGGATTGGTGTGTGCAGTGGCGGGTGGTGATGGTGCACTCATGATGTCATGACTCGTTGCAACGTGGTGGCTTGAACGGGGGAGTGTTGTCGTGGTGTAGTGCAGATGCAGTCCCATGGATGGCACATTGTAAGAGCGTATGCATGGATGTTACGTGAGCTCTTTCCGAGGGTGCTCTTTTGTCCTTGTGGTTTTGCCCAAGGGAGATTTTAAAGCCCATGCAAGGTTTTGATTAAGTCCGTCTTTGGATGCTACACTGGTATTGAAAGGTGTCCGACTTGGTGGTTTCTAGTACCACGGCAAAGGACTTTTGCTTTGTTTTCTGTCTTTTTCAGTTGTGTACTTAGTTTTGTTGTTTCTTGTTTATGGATCATGTCAGGATTGTTTGTAATCTTGACATGTTGTTGACTGTTTGGTATTGAATGATGTTTTTTTTGTTTTTTTTATACAAGTTTTATTTACCGATAAAATAAATAAATTATAAAATTGATAAAAAAAAATACTCCTTCTGTCCACGATATAAAGTGATATTTACCCATTCTACGAAAAAAAATCCTACTTCACTTTTTATACTATCACACCCTCCATTCTCTCATGTATTTATCATTTTTGTCATTGATGGACCCCTACAAATTCTACCTTTATTCCTATAAATTATACTTTATTTTACCTGTATACCTACAAATTGCACTACAAAAAAAACGTGCTTTACCGACGGAAATTTCCGTTGGTAAATCCACAAAATCCGTCGGTAAAACAGTTACCTACGGATTTACCGACGGATCATGTCTGTCGGCAAAACGTTCAACGCTAAATTTTAACTGACGGATTTGGGTCCGTTGTTAATTTTACCGATGGAATTTCCGTCGGCAACGATTTCGTTGGAGAAATCGTTGCCAAAATTTACCAACGGAATACCGACGGATTTTCCGTCGGTAATTACCGACAAAATTTTAAATATATTTTTTATATTTTATATTTTTATTTTTATGTTTTATTTTTGCTTAAATTTCATTTTCATGTATGAAGATATAAATCAGAAAATGTAAACAAAACTCAAAATAAAATCAAAACCCGAATATATAAATTTGGTAATTCAATACATAATGTATTCATAAATTTAGTAATTCAATACATAATGTATTCAAATTGTACAAGCAAGGAAAATTATAAAGGCCCTATGCGTCAGGTTGCCATCCACCGAGCCTTGCTCCGGGATCATAGCTGGTGTAAAGCCTAAACTCGTTGCCAAGTTTGCTGGAGTGTTGAGGTCGAAAACCACATGGACGCAAGCCTAAAAGCTCGTCAGCCAAAGCTTTTTGCACCTCACCTATACAGAGAAGTTCAGGAAGTTAACATCGAACTCTACCCTCCCACCTCCACAGTACTTTGCTTTCCAAAAAATGGGATGTAGTGCATGATAGTATCATACAATTTTAAAAGATGATGGTGTCATTCAATTGGCAAAGCACGACATTTCCATTCCACATACCATAATTTATAAGACACCAAAAAGCTTGTATGATGCGATTCAACATTGCTTAATAGGACAAGACAAAATACAAATATTCAAAAGCTTAGAACTCATAACAATGCATTTATGAAGAACCTAGGCAACTTCCATATCAGAACAACTTCAATCAAACGAAACTAAATGCAACTAATATACCAAATTATCAACGGAATACCGAGAGAGATGAAGTGAGAGAGGAAGACTGACTAAGAGAGAGAGATGAAGTGATAGAGAGAGACTGACAAAGAGAGACAAAAAGACAGAGAGAGAGAGGGAGACTTACCAAGACAGCTGCAGACGACGACGGCGAGGAGGCGGCGGCGGTAGCAACTGCAGAGAGAGAGAGGAAGTGAGAGAGAGAGAGAGAGAGAGAGAGAGAGAATGATTGAGAGAGAGAGATAGAGACATAGCGGTGAGGAGAGAGCAGAGGCGGGGCGACAGCGGCTGTAGCAACTGCCGAGAGAGAGAGGAAGTGAGAAAGAGAGAGAAGGATCGAGAGAGAGAGAGAAAGAGATATACCGGCGAGGAGAAAGCAGAGGCGGGGCGGCGGCGAGGAAGAGTGTGGCGGGTAGAACGGCGGCGACGCGACGGCGAGGCGGAGTGGGGCGGGTAGGACGTCGGCGGTGGGATTTGGGGGAAGAAATTAGGGCTGAGTGAATGAGGGAGAAGAATCACGCTGCTCTGTATATAGCAGATTTACCGACGGATTATCCGTCGGTAATTACCGACGGATAATCCGTCGTTAATTAAATATGTTTGATTTTTTTTTCTGGTTAATATTACTGACGGATTTATCCGTCGTTAATTATCGACGGAAGGATATCCGTCGGTAATTACCGACGGATAAATCCGTCGTTAATTAGTATGTCTAATTAAATAATATTTTTTCGCCTGATTAATATTACCGACGGTAATTTTTTTATTATTTTTAATTAGATAAATTAAAATTTACCGACGGATATTTCCGTCGGCAATATTAACGACGGCATAACCGTCGGTAATCCATCGGTAAGTTCTCCAGAGTCAACCCGCTTTTTTTCCGTCGGTAATCCGTCAGTAATTGCCAACGAAAATAGATCCGTCGGTAATTTCAGTTGGTAAATTGGCGTTTTTTTGTAGTGTTGTACTTTTATTCCACTCACAATAACTTCAACTACTTTCTTAATCTTGGTATCCAACACACAATAAGACTTTATATCGTGAATAAAGGGAGTATATATTACAATTAGTAATAAATATATTAAGTTTCTAGTTAACTTTATTTGTCATATAGAAAATAGTGAATTTACTAAATATATTACTCCCTCTGGACCCTCCGTCCCAATAGCAAGGTTTCACTTTCCTTTTTTGGTTGTCCCAATAACAAGGTCTCATTCCAAAAATGGAAATAATTAACTCTTCAAAAGCTGTGGTAACCATTTTTTCTCCACTTTTTCTTCTTTTACTCTTGTTTCTTAATAACCGTGCCCAAAGCAAGTGAGACTTTGCTATTGGGACGGAGGGGAATAATATTTTTTGTTGATAGCATTACGTTACGTAATGTATTTGAAAAAGAAGAAAAAAAATTACTTAAATTTAGATCATAATTTTGAAAGCTCAGAGGTTGTAATAACTAATAAGTATGCAAGAATGTTCGGTATTCGGTAAATAATGACCGAATTCGACTCCATTTAAAATTGACAGTACACAACTCGATTCCATTCCCTTCGGTTAAATTTTGAAATAAAAAACACAGTCTCACCTTCATTAGGATTAGGCCCACTTCTTCTTCTTCTTCCTAATCAAATTTGCCATTGCCAACCCCAAAAGGGCAAAGGCAGCAGTAAGAAAAAAGAGGGAATATCAATTGCATTGAATTGAACGAGTTTCACCATAATTTGTAAAAATCCAAACATCATTTCATTTTTCATTGAAAGAAAGAAAAACTGGTGAGTTGAATCGTGGGAAGAAATTGGGAGGGGCACATGGCGAATTTGTACGTGCGGGCGACGCCGACGACGGATCTGAACCGGAACACGGAGTGGTTCACCTACCCCGGCGTCTGGAGCACCTACATCCTTATACTATTCTTCTCATGGCTCATTGTCCTCTCCGTCTTCGCCTGCTCTCCCGGCATGGCGTGGACCGTTGTTCATCTCTCTCATTTCCTCGTACGCCTATTCATGCCTCCTTCTCTTCATGCATGTTTTAAATGTATGTGTTCTGATTCTTTTTTTAGCTCATTATTATTATTATTATTATTATTAGTCTCTTTAATCGGCAGGATGTTCTGATTATCGGTTCCGAGTGTGATCGGTTATAGGTCAGGTCATGAAATGTGAAATTTGTTTCTGTTTAATTGTTTTTTTGTGGGAAATTTATGTGTAATCGTTAAATTTTGTTTTCGCATTGCGACCTTTGATTCGTAACACGGAATAAGTTGAGAGAATTCTGAGATCCTGAAAACATTGCAGCCGATCTAATGCTTATCTTCAAGCAAGATAAATGCGGAGTTCAGTTGATTGACACAAGCAAGATAAATGCCGAGTTCAGTTGATTGACATTTTCTTAATCTCTGTGATGGTATAAACAATGGGGATTCGGATAATTTTTGGAAAGCTATTGGCAGAATGCATTCTGAGGAATTATTTCAAACTTGAGTCCGAGGGAGATGTTTTGATGGTTAATATGCTTATTCAATTTTAATCACATTTCATTTTGATACAAGATATTATGTCAAATTAATCATCATCTGTCGGAAGGTCTCTTTGTGTTAATAATGCCAAGTCTAGAGGTTCTCCACTAAAGTTTTCCAAGTCGAGTGACACTTATGTATGTTCACCTTCTTTCTGGTTACAAAAACATCCCCCCTTCCTGTATTGATGGAAACCAAGTCAAAACGTTATATGAAATGATCCCTACGAGTCTCATTTGCATTGATATAAGAGTTCAATCAACATATAATTATCTCATTTCTGCCGGGCATTGAGGCACTCAAGTAGTATCATCTTTACATGGTAATCTTATACCTTCCGGTAATTATTTTTGCTGTTTGTCTGCTAAAACTGGAAATGAAGTCTTTTAAAACTTAAACATGAGAGAGTGTATGCGATCCCATTTCCTTTTTTGACTTTTCAAATTCATTGCAATGGCATCCATTTTTAGTCTTCTTGCACGCATGAAGTTTGTCTAGAGGGTTTATTGTACGGTTTCTATTAGGAAATGGTCCATTAATTGGTTAAACATGTAAGATGGTAACGGACTAACAGTTGAACCCTATAGCTTTTCAGCTGATACACCATGGAAAGTACATTTGCTTTTATTTGATTGATGACAGTTTCATATTCTCTAAAATCACCCCACCACCCCACCCCCAATCTGAAACTTATGGTATCATGCTCAATTTTTCCCTAACAAAAATATTTTGGTTGAAAAGGGATGCCGACCAATAATTTCAATTAGTGCTTTAGGAGCTTTATGCATTTAAATGTGCTTTTGTTCATGGAACTTATACGTTTGAGGTCATGTTCAGGTAACATATCAATTTTTTCACTGGAAGAAGGGGACTCCATTTGCAGAAGATCAAGGTATCTACAATAGGTTGACTTGGTGGGAGCAAATAGATAGTGGCAAACAACTCACTCGTAATAGGAAGTTCTTGACAGTCGTTCCTGTAGTTTTGTAAGCCTTCTTTTAATTTTACATTCTTATCCCTTACATTTTTGTCTATTTCTGATTATTCATACTGTGTTTTTCTTATAGAGTGCTCTATTGTAACTTTTTGCTGTTTATGTATCAGTTCGAGTACCTTAAAATAAAATATCAACGTGACTGTGAATCTTATATGCACATCTTTTCTCATCAAGCAGCAATCATGATGGTTATATTTTAGTTATGTTGGTATCCTTTAAGCTAAACTCTTTTTATCATCAAAAGTATAGAAATGAAGTTTGAGAGTAAGAGGAGGTTACAAATTGGGAGGGGATATGAACCCTACTAGAGCATAATTTCAGAAGTATAGAAATGAAGTTTGAGAGTAAGAGGAGGTTACAAATTGGGAGGGGATCTGAATCCTACTAGAGCATAATTCCCATTATCTTCCAATACATTGGAAGAAGGGGTGTAATTAGATAAGAGTAATTAACCTTGACAAATTTTTCTGTGGATACTATTCATATGTTTTCCTTTTTTAGTTAAACAATACCGATAAGGCGATAATGGATAATTTATAGAAAGTTTGTTTGCTTGTCCTTGTCCTCTATATTAGCCATAAAAGTGATGTTCTGTTTTTTTGTCTCCCTTGGGAAGACAAACATCCTACCTCCTCCCCTCCCCACTTGTGATGGTAAATATATGTAAAAAACATGCATCCTCTTAGAGTTACAACAAATGCATTGAGTGTCCTACAGTCAACAATGATTTTATCGGTCATATTAATTTCAAGATTTTCTTAGAACTGGCCTTTATAGGCTTGTGACTTGGTTGAGTCACTGGAGAATTAAGCATATGCTATGTTATTAGATGTTTATTTATGAAAAATTATTGCATGAATGTGGTGGCAGTCATTAAGCATATGTTATGTTATTAGATGTTTATTTATGAAAATTATTGCATGAATGTAGTGGCAATCATTAATCATCGCTGATATTCTGATATTCAAATACCATGTAATTTTATTGAAGTTTACTTTCTCCCTTTCAAGTTGAATATATATAAGTAGACATCAAACATTATGTGCTTCTGATATTTTTGTTATTTTTGCTGGTCAATTGTTCATAACATAATTTTTAGTAGAGTTTGGAGTAAGAATATGTCCTGTTTCGGTTTTCCTTTTTGCTTGAAGGTATCCATATTTCTTGTCAACAAACATTGTTAGTGGCTTCTATTTTCATGTCCGCCTCCATCTTATCTGACCTTCTGAGAAGTTAACTTGTACTCTCTGTGAACTGCAATTGTGCCTAATCATTTGAACTTGAGGCTACATCTTATCTCTCGAAGTTATTTTTGAGATGTTGATGGGACATATTCTTTCTCCGAATCACTAGAAGTTTGAACTACCGAAACAGGACATATTCTTACTCCAAATCTCTAGAAGTTTGAACTACCATCTTTTGCTGATATCAAACATGGAACATTAATAGTATGCCAGATGTGCTATCGTAGCTTTCTTATTTGTTTTCTTTGTGTAGTTTGAAAAGTACGGTCTGGTGATAATCAGTCCAAGTATATCATATGCTGATCTTTGAAACACATCATCCTTATTCATTTAATTTTTTAGTTCTTAAAAATCAATACATGATTTGATAATTAAGATCAACTAATCTACATAGCCCTCCAATGTCTGGACAGTCCTGAAGTTTTTCTAAAGCTGAGTAGAAATAAGTTCAACTTACAAACGATTTGTATGCATTGTTGCAAACTTATTAGATAGTGAACTTATTGAATGTGAATTGGTGCCTTAAAATTCAGATGTTTTTCACTTTCCCCTGATGTTGTGAAAGACACATTTAGCTGTTGGAATATTGGCTTGTGATTGTTGAAAAAGTATCACACTGATCTAACTGGGCAGATCTTGTACATCTCCAATTCTCGAGTGGGAATATTGGAAGCGTACAATTTATGCTTTGAAGATCCCCTGAAGTCATGAGATACTACTAACATTCTTATGTCTATGTGATTTTGTCTTTTCTTTTGGGCTTCTTGTGTTAGGCCATTTATCTCCTAATTTGGATCTAACCACTTTGAATGAGATTTTCTTCTAATATCTACGAAGGTACTATATATTTGAGGAGTTGTTTGAATTTTCATTTGCTAATGCCAACTTTTGGAAGATTATCATTTTTTGTCTTATTGTGTGCCTTTGCTTTATCCTTGTCCACATGACTGCATTGGTACTCTATTTTTACCTTCTTTATTTTTTTTTGTGTGTTATTGCGTCCCATTTTTATTCTTGATGCGTTCTGGTTGGATGCGTTGGGTTTCAAAGAAACGGGACTTAAAATGGGATAACTTTTTCATAAAAGAGTCCCTTGTCTGGCTAAAAAAAGAGGACAATCTAGTAGTGTATTTTGGTGCATTTTTCGGGATTGACTTGAAGTCAACCATATTTCTACAGATGGAAATTTATTCATCGTCTTGATACAATCCTTTTTTTTATCAGGTACTTGATAGCCTCACATACAACGGACTATCAACATCCTATGCTCTTCTTCAACACTCTAGCTGTTTTTGTTCTGGTTGTTGCCAAGTTCCCAAATATGCATAAAGTTCGTATCTTTGGAATAAATGCCGATCAATGAAGTTGTGTCCGTTAAGTATCCCTGTGATAGTTCAGCTTCAACTCCTACAGATGAATTCGGCTTTAGAGATTGCTGAAGTTGTGCAGCATGGGAACTGAAAAGGATAAGTTGAGTAGCTATCGGTAAACCCCTCAAAAGCTGGATCTCCTCTAGATGAAACTCTTTTTTAAGTACTGAATGTTTGCATTCACTACACATTTTTTATTATTACTTTATATCATAGATGCAGATGCTTAAGTACCATGTTTTGTGAAGACAAAAGGATATCACTAGTGCGGTGTCTTATCCTTGTTGAGTTGATTGATGTTTCCATTACTTTTGGGGTTGGTATTAGATATAGGAGACAGATGTTGTTTAGAAAATTGTGGTCTCCTCTGAAGTTTTCTAGGGTCCTACTTGTCTCAGAGAAACATTTATAGTTTTGAAATCGTGCTGTGTAACGGAGGTATTATATATATGCATATATAGGTAGAGTAATCATGGAATATTGAGCATGAATGGAAATTACTAGAGAGTAGGGAAAGGCAATACTTAGTTTCTACATTATTATGTGCTTGTTTTGGTGAATCAGGATTGGGTGGACTCTACTGGTTGGGCTACATACGTACCCCGACCCGGTAGATCATCGATCGATGTGTACATGCTAGACCATGACTCAGTCTCATTTTAAGTGTATCATTTTGCTTCCATTGTAGAAATGGTTTACTCTGATGATGTCCTGCCATAGTGGTTGGTGTTATGACTGAGAATTGATTCTCTAATACGTTTCACATTTGCGCACCACTACAACTACAACTACAACTACTTGATGGTCTCTGATTCTGTATCTAATATTTTGTACTAATATTTTCCGCAATGCAGGCAGATATATACGTTATAATTTGTGCTGGGACTGACTGGGGATGTCCTTTTTAAGTAGAGTTGTTGAAGAGAATATTATGATATCATGAATTAATATTAATGTATAAGTGGGTAATTGTGATTGGACCAAAATAGGTGGCGTTGAAATGGAATGATGAGGTGTTTGGGCAGTGGGAGTAGCGTCAAAGTGAAGACAAGCAATTTTTTTTTCTTGTTTTTTTTTTGAGAAGCAGATTAATGCATACTACATCTACGAATAGTATCTTAGTTTCAAGTACTGGCCTTATTGCTATTTCAGAACAATGACTTTATGTGCAGGAGATCTACGGTAAAATAACGTATTTATAATGGAGGAATTGTATAGACCCGGCCATGTTGTGTTAGAGAGAGAGAGAGATATCACAGCACATGGGAGAGTAGTTGCATTGTCTTGTTGTGTTTAGTAGTGGCCGTTATATTTCAGAAACAAAGGAACGTGCATATGCAATTGGCTAAACGATAAAATAGTACGGGAACATCTCTCTCTCTCTCAGATATCTAAGCCAGTTCATTACAATTACAGCTGATTTTATGCTTCTTACAGAAACAGTGATATTCATTCCTTGTCACTTTAAGGTGAGTGATTATTAGTTTAGACTCGATAACAAATGAACATATTTTTGTTGGTGTCTTGTATTTATTGCTGCGACTCGGGAGATAGTACAGGATAATGAAATAATCCATATTTTGTTTCTTTTGAAGCGTTTCCAGATATATATCAGGGTCGTACTCAGATAATCCACATATGTTTGCTTACTCTAAATTAATTATTCGTTTTGTAGTTAATTATTACTAAAGTCTATCAAACTAGATTACGTATTCACCTGGCTGCAGAGACACCAATTTTATTCATGTGCTGCAACGGTGAACACTTCATTCTTCATATTTGTTGTGCATTAATAATAGAATGGTAAGTGTAAAGGCAGCCAGAGAGAGTACTATCGCCCAATTTTTATGGTAAATCAATGACGATATATATATATAGGATTTGGTTCATATAAAAAGTAGTCCCCATGTAAAAATTACAAACTAATCTCAACCGTTGATCATGGTATGATCTACGGTTGTTAATAGTATGTAAAAAGCATGAATCGAGAATAACATTATTAAGCATCATTATATATATTAAAAAGCATGATTATATATTGAAAAAAACATGGTTTGTAGTTTGTACGGGAGGACTGTTTTTTATATTAATCCATCCCTATATATATATATATATATATATATATATATATATATATATATATATATATTGAGTTAATAGGGGCTTAAGCCCCCTTGCTTGCATGTGTGTCCGCCACTGTTTGGCTGGCATTTGTATTTAGGTCAGTTTTGGAATACATCCAATACTATATATATAGCGACTCCAGTTTTCCATAACATAAAATAAAGATAAAAATTCTCCGTAAAACTGTTATTTGTGTAACTCCACCCAAAATTAATAGTAAGAATAGTTTGTGCATTGCACGGTTACCGTAGAAGGTTTAGGAATGCTAGCTACAATCGTCTAATTAAATAACACTAAATTAAATGTATATGGTATTAATGTTTGCGATTATATGAAAGTAAATAAGAGAGAGAGTGTTGGGTTGAATTCAGTGAGTGAGCGAAGGCAATAGATAAAAGTAAAACCCCTTGAAGGGGAAATGAATCAACAGTGCATTAGCTTTCAGTTTTAACCATCATCTACACACGTGAAGAACAAGAAATTAAAGCTTATTATAGTTGAGTTTTTAAAATAAAATTAAAAAAAATAAGGAATTTCATGCCAAAATAAATTCATCCAATCATCCGTTAGTGGCGGTGCTTCTCATTTGGGGTGGTGATAATGCCCCCACCGCACATAGTGGATTACAGCAAATAATATGCTCCATTAATTTATATATAGTGGTATGTATATATATATATAAACTAGTAATTAATTATTTTGGAGTGTATTGTTGTGTAGTGTAGATCTATCTAAGTGGGAGAGGAGAGACTAGAGAGTAGAGAGAGGGGGGATTATTCCTCAGCAGCACACTTGTCTAGGGGAATGTTTGTGGGGCCCATTCAATGACCAAAGTGAGTAGGGTTTCTCAGATCTTTCCAGATGAGAGAGAAATTAACGGGAAACATGGCATGGGGAACTCATCATCACCACCTTGAAAAACAACTTCAACTTCAACTTCATGTACCTCTTGCCAGATAAGTATATAGGAGTATATATTAATTTTTATATATAAATATGTGTGTGTGAATGAATTGAACAAGTCTTTCTCACAGTTCATGGCTGTTTGGATACACTAGTAGGTAAATCTCCTTTCTTCTTTTCTGAAGCAGCAGCTGTACAAACTGCCACCTAGCTCTAACTACCTACACACCATTTCTTAATACTATACTTCAATCCTTAACAAGTTAAATCATCTCATATATATCAAGAAAACACTCACACACACACACACAAACCTTCAACATATATATTCTTAATAAAAAAAGTGACCCAAAATTCTAACATGCATGCTTAATAGAGTATCAAATAAGTGTGTGTGTACATGTGTGTGTGTGTGTTTCTAACTTGAAAAAGAATTAGCAAGAGAATGATGAGTAGTTCAACAGAGAAATAAAGATGTGAACATGCATCTTCTATGAGAAAAGCGGAATAACAAATTGAGTTATAATTAAGTTATACATAATTAGAGCAGGCAATTAAAATAAAGAATGAGAGAATTACATGGTGATATATATGGTGGCTCTCCTTTTAATTTGTTGATAGAAGATTAATTAACTAATATAATAATTAACCTCATAGTGCAGCTGGAAATATGCATGCTTGTTGGTTCTTGCCCTTCAAAAATCAAGGCAAATCCACTTCATCTCTCCTCTTCTTCTATCACATTAATATACACCATCTCTCTTACTTGCTACTGCAACCTGAAGCCATATCTAAAAAACAAGCTTCTAACTCCAACGTCATCATATATATCCTTAATTAATTATATAATTAACAAACCACATCAAACATAATACTATATATATAACCCCACAACACTCTATATATATATATATATATAATTTTTTTTATGTCAGTTTTTTTTTTCCCTTCCAAAGTGATCCAAACAAGTCACCCACCATGCACCCCCAGCAAAGAAAAAAAATAATAAAAAAGATGAAAATAGGAAAATAATAGTAATTGATTATACTCCATATAATTAATTTACCATGATCCTCCTCCACCTATAACCCCATTCCAGTATCCAGTGGAATTATGATCATCTCCATTAATATTTTGATCTCGATTTTGTTGATCACCATTATTATTGCTGGAGACCTGCATCTTCAAATCCTCAAACGGAAATAGAAGCTTCCCATTCGTTTCCTGCACCCCTTGGAAGCTTCCATAGCTGCTCCCCAGCCCATCTAGAGAGAAGTTGAGAGACGAAGGCTTGAACTCCGGCAGCGCAAACCCCCCCGCCGCCCCCGAGTACTGACCCCCCGACGTCGGCAGCGGTGGCATGAACGAACTCAATCCCCTCGACGTCGCCGCCAGCCCCGTCAGCAGCTCCAGCGAAGACAGATGATGATGCGACGACGCAACAGCCGCCGCCGCCGCCGCCGCCGGAGGCGAAGAAGAGGGGATGTGGTGGATCATGTCGGTGATCGCCTTGAAATCGTGGTGGTGGTGGTGGTGGAGGGCGAAGCCGAGGTTGAGATCCTGCGAGTCGAGGATCTTAGGGTTTTGCACCAAATCCGGCAGTTTCTTGGAAGAGTTGGAAATGGAGAGAGAGGAGGAGGAAGAAGAGGAGGAAGTGGAGGAGGAGCGTTTGTTCTTCCGGGAGCCGCCGCCGACGGGGATGTTGCGGAGGGAGCCGCCCTCAGTCCAGTATCTTCTGCATGTTTTGCAGAAATAGCGAGGCTGAGAGAGACTGTAATTGTTGTAATAACAGAATTTGGTGTTGGTGGAATTGCAGCGAGGGCAGTTCATAACCTGCTCCTTCTGCGGCCGTATCTTTCTCTCTCCTGACCCTAATTTCGGGCAGCTACCCATCTCCTCCACTGCCTTCACCACTATCTCCTAAAATTCATTATAATATAAAAGATGATATTATTGAAAATTGGATCAAAAGTTGGAGATCAAGATCAAGCAAAAACAAAATCCATGATCTCTCTTTTTTTTTTTGCACTTTTGCGAAGATCATATGACAAAAGAGTTAAACAGCCAAGGGAGAAAAGAACAAATAATGATAATAACATATATAATCTTTTTTGGAGCACTTTACCATCTAGGAAAAGATAGAATTAAAAAGTGAAGCAGAAGCAGCAGCAGCAGCAGATAAATTCAAAGAAATTAAAATAGAATTTAAATAAAGGTGGAGTTATTAATAAAGGTAGCAGCACCATGGGAATTTTATGTATATATGATCATAATATATATATATATACACACACTATACTTTTTTTTTTCCGAAAATTAAAGTATATATCCAGAATCTAAAGCTGAAAACAAGGTCCTTATTAATGGAGAGAGGAAAAGGTGATTGATCTGTGTACCTGAGGAGGCCATTGAGCAGCTGTTGTATCCATGGGATGGGATGGGAGGGGGGGGTGGGGGGAGAGAGAGAGAGTATTTTAAGAAGTAAAAAAGCAGGTGCTTTCTTGCAAGTGGTTTAAAAAGCAGGAAAAGGAATGTTTGAAATGGTTTGTGAACGTCCTATGTGCTTTACACGTGTAAGTGTAGCTCCTTGTGTATCTTTGCTCACACTGCAGTAGTCTGCTCTCTCTCTCTCTCTCTCTCAAAATATTTAATTTATTTCCTGCTGCGCGCAGTGCTGCTGTGTTTATATTATCCTCACTGCAATCACATAAGCTTCCCACAGTTTTGGTGTAAGAACAAGAAAACTTTTGTCGCACAATTTATGTTTAAATATATATAAGTACATTTCTTACCTTAGTGATCTTTTCACTAGATAATTAAGTACCTTTGGAACTTCATCCTACTAATCTTGTAAAAGAACAGTCACTTATGAGATATTCTTTCTTTAATGTCTCAAGCTCATTATCGTTGAATATTAATTTCACATCTAGGCAGCTTCTTAGTTTTATGCAGAAACTTGTGTTGGCGAAAAGGTACAAAAGTAATATACTTTCTATATCTCATTTTATGTTTTCTATTAGTATTTTTTTTTTCTTCCAATAGATAGAATAATTCTTTTTTGTGACGAGAATAATCTGTAACCATTACTTCCGTAGTGCACACTAGATAAAATATGTTCATTTGTAATTGCATGCAAATTATACAAGAGAAATAAAATGTGTTTGAAAAATGAAGTGCGAAAAATTCAACTAATAAAGTGTTAATGAACTTCGAACTTAAAACTTGGCTTCAAGGACATCGATCCCCAACATATTAGATAAAATCAACTTGTAACCGATAAAAAAAAATTCTTGTAACCGTGTATATGAGTTGTACGTATGATCAAAAAGATAATACCTTTTTTATGTAAAAAATTCAGGAAAAGTATTGTTTTGGCCACATGGTAAAAGGGCTATATCCTATATCTTTTCCTTAGTCCTGTTTTGGGCGATTTTTACCCGACAATTTTAATCCCACTGAAAATTACTTTTGCAATTTACATTTCAAGTTTGTGAAAGAATCAACAGTGGTTTTAATGATGGGACTAAATTTGCAAGAAATTACTGGCAACTTATTAGTTAGAAATAATATTTTTATTCATTTTGTTACTTAATTAAGACTTTCTAATATAAATTCCAATTTCGTTTAGTTATTCCCACCCCCTCTACATTTACTACTGTTGAAATCAATGACTTTCATAGAAGGCGAAATATATGTTCTCTCTTAAAATGGTAATTAGGAATTTAGGATGTAAAATTTAGCTGATCAATCTCCAAATAGAAATTTCTTATGCTTTACTTTTATCTATATATTTATTCAAACAAAAATCAGAATACAAAATACTAATCCTTTCAGATTTTATTCAATATATATTTATCAATGGATGTTATCATGTTACAGTTTATGGATTAAAATAGTAATATTTAAATCTTATAATGCTGTAATAATGCACAAATATTATAAATAAACAACCTTTTCATATATTGTTAAATATTAAATTATTTCTCTATCAATTTTATGATAATTTAACACGCTTAAGAACACAAAAAATATATCAAGAACCTTCCGACTTCTCATATGAAAGTAGCATCCTACAGACTTCAGTACAATTGATAATAAATCTCTAGCTGTAGAAATATCATTTTTTAACCTTTTCTTGTTGAAAAACTAGAATTTCGTTGCTTTCTATTGATATAAGACTTTGGTGTCTAATAGTTCACTCCCTATAAATTTAAGAGGCACAATTTATAATACTCAATTGAAATAGTGAAAATTAGCAGTCACTAATTTAATAATATATAAAATCTAGTCACCTTTACGAAAATACTCTTCAGTACTTATTTGATTTTTTCAACTAAAAACAATCTAGAGAGAAGTCGTTCATCCATTTTCCCATCGCATCCATCGTAGTTCAACCGTCCATCGCTATGGTATAGTCGTCGCCCGCTGGTTGAATCTATCAATTTTTGCTCTTAGTGATGTGAAACATAAACATCGTGCGAATAGATTGAATTAAGGTACATTAGACAAATTACACAAAAAATAGTTAGTTTTTATTATTATTAAATTTGCGGCTAGTATTTTATTTTCATTAAGTTGAGTGGTTAATTTTCACCACTAACACTAAATTTAATATATTTGTAAAGTTGATTGATGAAAATAATTTTACCACTAACATATACCGCAATTCATATTCATCTCATTTGTAAGGATGGGAGACCTGGGTACAAAACCTATCCCCTCATCTTAGCTTGCCACACGAGGGCTCTTTCCTTAAGTAAATCCAAACTAGATTTATTTCCTTGAAGATCAATATTTCTTAATGCTTGTTAATACTTGTCTCATACTTTTCACTTTCCTAACAATTTCTTGATAATTTTGCTTATACTATATTATCTTTTTTTTTTTTTTGAACAAACATTACAAGAAATTTTAAAGGCTGCGTGACGGTAGACTTGAACCAGTGACCTTTGACCCGGACATTAACCACACTACTACTAGGCTAACACACGCACGTGTGCATTTGCAAGATAGTCAAGCGTTCGGGCCGCTTTTCAGTTCCCTATTTAACAAGGCTCTACTTAGGGTTTATTGTTTAAAAGTATGGGCCACTAAGAAATTTACAATTCTATCTATATTAAGCTTGTTGCAATTAGTGGCCCAATCCAACTCATATAACAAGACAAAATTTCAAACATATGCTTGAGCTTCACTAACATCGCCTTCTACATGTGGAATTAATTAAACACATATCTATCAATCTACGTGTTAATGTTGCAACATCATCTTATACATATCGAATTGATCATTTATATATTTTTTGAAAAGATTGATAATTTATTTATTAAATTCACACGTTAATATTGTCACTTGATAATGAGGCAATTTACGGCGCTAATCACTAGGAATCAATTTGGACCATTAATCTTTATATAATCTATTATTATAAAAAATAAGAAGAGCATTATTGTAACATAAAAAAAAATGCATTATCATAAAAGAATGTAGTATTGTATATATATAAAGATATAATATTGTATATATAAGGATGCATATCCGTACATTGAAAAAGTTTGTACAAGATGTCATTCTTGATATATTGCACATTTAGAGGTCAAGTTAATAATATCATTGGTTAAGTGAGAGCTCAAGTAATTGTTTCTTCTTTTTCTTCTATAAATCAGTAATTAAATTTAAAGACCGCATCACAGTAAACTCGAACCTGAAACCTTTGGCATCAGGCAAAAAGCTTAATTTGATCAACTAATTTAAGAAGCAATCTTTGTAAAGATAACATAACTTTTGACTATAGAAATAAGTATATATTTCTTTAAAATCAAGATTTATGAACTTGTGCTTTCCTTCTTCTTAGAAGGGTTTTACGGTTGGAGAGATGGGTTATTTTAGCGAGGGCTCTTGGGTCTGGATCCTCAATGGGGAAAGAGTGTTCAACAATTTTGAGTTTGTTGATTTTCTGGATTTTTGGATCTTAATTATTATGCAGGATTTCAGTCAAGCAATCAAAGGATGACTCTATCTTGTGGAATGGCTCAAAGTCTGGAAGGTTCTCAACTAAGCAAATGTACACTATGCTGCATAGTCGAGGTCATCAATATTCCCGCGGCTTTTCGCAAGATTTGGTTGAAGTACATTCCTTGTAAAGTACTCCCTACGATTCCTCAAAAGTGTGATGTACTTTTAATTTGTTGTGAAGTATTATAAAATTTTGGTTGAACCACAATAACTTGGGATGGAAGGAGTATCTTTGTCGCAGCCCGAACCTCGATATTAGATGTCAAGGCCGGTAGGTCCCACGACTTACACAATTTATGATTAACAAAGGAAATTAAGATAGCGACCCGGCTATCGTTCAAAAGAATAACCATACTTAACACGTCGCAGCCCGAACTATTACCGGGCTCGGTCGGCTAAATTACCCAATTTGGACCAAATTGGATTTACTCAATTGACCCGGCCAATTTGGATTTACTTGACCGTCCATTGGAATTGCTCACTGACTCAATTTGGATTTACTCATTGACTCAATTTGGATTTACCAATGATCAATTTGAATGCTCAATTGACCAAATAATTGGATTTACTCAGTGACCAAATAATGGATTTACCCAAATTGGACCTCAATTGGAATTGCCCAATGACTCGACCAATGGATTTACCCAAATTGGACAGTCATTGGATTTACTCAGTGACTCACCACTGGATTTACCACTTTTAGAATAATGTGACATATCTGACTCGAGACGATCAACTGAAATCAATATGACATACATATCTATAAACATAACTCAAATTACTTGGAATCAAAAGACCTGATCAACCAAATAATCGACAATTGATCAAGAAGATGATGAATTTATTTGAGGATCAAGAAAACAAGATAAAGAAAACTGTTTCAAAAGAACTTAGCAAAAGAGTTCGACTTTAGAATTTAAATATTAAAATATCATTAAACTTCATTTTCTTGCAGCGGAAAACATGAGAATATATGTATGAAGACATATATTCTAGGTCAACTTCTCAAAACGACTTTCTTTACATAACAACATTTAACAACAACAATGGTCCATCCAGTACTCATCATCTTCATCCTTGCTAACTCGCACGTTTTAGAAATAACATGCGAGGCCGAGTACTACGTACTCGGTGAACACATGCCGAAAACATTTGAAAACTTTCTTGAATACGGCTATATATGAAAACTTGCCGAAGAAAACATAATACGAGGATTTTACGAAAACAACTCGTAAAATGCTAAAAAAAATACTTTCTTTTCAAAACTCATTTGTACGGACATTTATAACAAGATGAACCATATCTACAAATAAATAATGGTGATGAGAAAGAGGCCTCTTTCTCAATCACTTGTAATCGGCATATCAAGGAAAGGCTCACGATTATGAATAATCGGCCTATCAAAGAAATGCGCACGATTACTAATGTGTACACAGATTTCACCTTGCGTGAAACCGAATTCGTCTTTCTGAAGTAGATGGTAACATACTTAAACATTTTTAAAATCATTTGGCAAGTATCAAAACTTTGTAAAACATACGATATTATGCTTTTCACATATTTTAGTTTAGAAAGCCCACCTGATAAACTTAAGCTTTACTTTAACTTTATCGCTTGTAATCCTTTTACTTCACGTCTCCGCTTCTACTTCCGCTTGCTCCTTTAATCGAAAGCGATTAACGAATTTTTAGAACGAGAGCTTTTATCGACTAACGACTTCGATATCTTTAACGGAATTCTATTCGAATTTCTACATCGCAACTTGATGAAATTCGAGAATTCCTATCTTAACTTTTCAAACGTTCTTAATCTATCTTAATCTATCTAAATTCCTCATTAAGCATCAATTTCCAAAAAAAATTATATAACACTTAATTTTTATTAAGAAGTTCATAAATGCAATTAATTTCTTAATTAAAATTTTATTAATATTTTATTTATTTATTTTAAATTCTCGGTTATATTAAAATTAATATTTCTTTAATTATTTTCTCTTCTTTTTAATTTCTAATATACTTAATTATCATCTTAAGCTCATTTCTTCACTTAATTTCATCCAATTAAGTATTAATCTTTCAACCCTAATTTATATTCTTATTTAATCGGTTATTTTCTCAAAATTGAAATTGGTTGGAAATTTTTAAGTATTTCCAACATGAAACATTTTTAAAATACTTAACTAAACTCATTTATATCATTAAATCAATCATATAATTCCTGTATTCATTATTTCCTATTTTCTTCTCATTTTCGAAAATTGCCAATTGATAGCTAGGGTTTTCCATGCTTAAATCTAATTACATATTTGATCTTATAATCATATTCTAAGCATAATTCATGAAGAACAAATCATCATTCAATGCATGAATTAAAATTTAGCATTTTCTTCTAAAATTCGATTTTCATGCAACTTAGGGTTAGGGTTTTGATTTTTCTAATTTAATCACACAATTCATCATATAATCATGATATAAGCATCATATTAAGACATGAAGATTTACTAATCATTTCTAGGGTTTCTCCCAAAATAATCGACATATATATATTCATAACTAGAATTCTTCATGCATCATCTTAAGCTTAATATTTGATCATAAAATCATCATATAAACATCATTCTAAGAAATCAAGATCATCCAACTACTTCTTCATAGTTCTTACAAATTTTCGACACATATATATATATTTCTTCCACCAAAGACATGAATCAAGAGCTTGGAATAGATGGAATTAATCTTACTTAGCTACTTTGAGAAGATGACTTTGGTCTTGGAAGCTTGGATGATGATCAACAATGGAGTTGTGCGTGTGAGTGTGTGTATTGAGAGAGAAGAGACGATCGAGAGGGAGAGAGAGAAGGCTGCTTCTTCTTGTGTTTCTTGTGTGTGTGCGTGTGGTGAGATAGAGAGATGAGAGAGTTAGATATATAATCTAACAACCTAGGTTTAGAACTATAGGGTAGCTTATTATTTTATTAAAACTTAATAGCTAAGTTTTGGTTAATTCATTTAATTAGTTATTAATTCAATTAATTAATAATTAATTAATCTTCTAATAATTCTCTAATTTCTCAACACAGTAATTAAGATTAAGGTTTCACGAACCTTAGATAAAAATCTCACAGAAAGAATCGGAGATTTGAAGCATTTTCAAATCGACCGAAACTAAATTTTTAAGAGATTAATTACGTAAAATTTCACGTAATTAAATTAAATTCTTCTTCTTGTCAATTAATGACTAAACATTTATCATCTATTGATAAATGTAAAAACTTCTTCGTTTCGGATTAACCGAGACGATAAAAATTAATTAAAACTCATTTTTCCGGTAGAATATATCTCATGGGATAAAATTTTCGGAAAGAAAATCTTTATTTTACTAAAATTCTTGTCTTTCTCAGAAGATTAATTATTTTAATTACTTAAGAAAGACGGGATACTACATTCTCTCCCCTAAAAATAAATTTCGCCCCGAAATTTGCTTACCTCTCAGAAGAGTTCGGGATACTTTTCTCTCATTTTGCTTTCTAACTCCCATGTTGCTTCTTCTAGTCCATGATGCCTCCATTTGATTTTTACTGACGCGATCGACTTATTTCTAAGGCCGTTGGACCTTCCGATCCAAAATCGCTTCGGGTTTCTCTTCATAGCCGAGATCCGGTTCAAGGACTATTTCTTCGACGAATGACGTGCTTAGGATCAAACATATATCTCCGCAACCGAGATACATGAAACACGTTATGTGAATTTCCAAAACTTGGCGGTAAAGCTAGCTTATATGCTACTTGACCTATTCTTTCCGAGAATTTCATATGGTCCTATGTAGCGAGGCTTAAGCTTTCCTTTAACACCAAATCGTTGAATTCCTCTTGAAGGCGAAACTTTCAAGAAAACTTTATCACCCATATTGAATTCTAATGCCGATCTTCGATGTCGGCATAAGACTTACGACGGTCTTGCGCTTCTTTAATTCTTTGCTTGATTTGACGCACAATCTTTATCATTTCTTCCACCGAATCGAGGCCCTAATATTTTTCTCTCGCCCACATCATCCCAATGGAGCGGAGATCTACACTTCTTTCCATAAAGGGCTTCGTAGGGCGCCATGCCAATCGTCATTTGATAATCGTTGTTGTAAGCAAATTCAACAAGAGGTAAAATTTGCTCCCATTGACTTCCTCGATCTAAAACAACGAGTTCTCAACATATCCTCCAAGATACTGAATGGTTCTTTCGATTGACCATCCGTTTGAGGATGAAAAGCCGTCTTGAAGTTCAATTTGGTACCTAATTCTTCTTGCATACTTCTCCAAAAATGAGAAGTAAATTTTGAGTCTCGATCCGAAGTGATCGACTTAGGTACTCCGTGCAATCGCACAATTTCTCGCACGTACGGTGAGCTAACTTATACGCGCCATATGTTATGGGAATAGGTATAAAGTGTGCAGATTTTGTCAATCTATCCACTATTACCCATATCATTTGTATTTCCTCGTTTGGATCTAGGTAACCCGATTACAAAATCCATGGTAATTTTATCCCATTTCCACTGGAATATCTAAAGGTTGTAGCTTCCCATAGGGTCTACGATGTAATGCCTTTACTTGTTGACGAGCTAAACATCTTTCCACAAAAGAAGCTATGTCTCTTTTCATTCCTTCCCACCAAAATGTTTGTTTCAAATCTTGATACATTTTGGTGCCTCAGTAATTTGAATAAGGAGTTTCATGAGATTCGCTCATGATTTCATTCCTTAATTCTTCATCATTCGGCACACAAATTCTTCCTCGATACAGGAGAACATTATCTCCTTCCTTCTTAAAATTTTCATTTTTCTCTTGACGAATTTTCATTCGTAACTTTTCCAATTTCTCGTCTCTTCTTTGAGCATTGGAAATTCTCAATCTTAAATCTGGAATTATTTCCATAGCTGCAACCATTTGCTCAACAGATTGCGGAGGTAGAATTACTTCTAATCTTAGTTCTTCAAAACTCTTAATGAGTTCTTTCTCTTGATTTAGAAGAAATCCAAATTCCGATTTTCCTTTTCTGCTTAACGCATCAGCAACTACATTTGCTTTTCCTGGATGATAGGAAATTTTACAATCGTAGTCTTTAACTAATTCGAGCCATCTTCTTTGTCTCATATTTAATTCTTTCTGCTCAAAGAAATATTTGAGACTCTTGTGATCTGTGAAGATTTCACATTTCGTTCCATAAAGATGGTGTCTCCGAGTTTTAAAGCATGTACTCTGTGCTAGTTCCAAATCATGAGTCGGATAGTTTATTTCATGAGGTCTAAAAATTTGTCTAGAAGCATATGCAATAACTCTTCCTTCTTGCATCAGGACACAACCTAGTCCGTTCTTTGATGCATCTGTGTAAACAGCATAATCTTTATCCGAATCTGGAATTGATAGTACTGGGGCAGTGGTCAATCTCTTTTTAAGTTCTTGGAAACTTTCCTCACATTCTTCTGACCACTTGAATTTTGATTCTTTCTTTAGGAGATGGGTCATTGGCTTAGCTATTTTGGAGAATCCCTCGATAAATCTCCGATAGTAGCCTGCTAGACCTAAGAAACTCCTAATTTCATGTGGTGTGGTTGGAACTTTCCATTCCTGAGCTAGCTTGTACTTTTGAAGGGTCAACTTTGATTCCTTCAGAAGATACAACATGTCCAAGGAAATGTACTTCTCTTAGCCAAAATTCACATTTACTAAATTTGGCATACAATCTTTCGGTTCTCAACCTTTCCAGAACAGTTCGTAGATGTTCCTCGTGTTCTAATTCATTCTTTGAATACACGAGAATGTCATCAATAAAAACTATGACAAACTTGTCCAAGAATTCATGGAATACTCGGTTCATGAGATCCATAAATACGGCTGGAGCATTTGTCACACCAAATGGCATTACTACAAACTCGTAGTGGCCATATCTTATTCTGAAAGCTGTCTTGGAAATATCTTCTTGCTTGACCTTCAATTGGTGATAACCAGATTTCAGATCAATCTTCGAGAATACTCTTGCTCCTCTGAGCTGATCAAATAGATCATCTATTCTCGGCAAAGGATATTTATTCTTTAAGGTCAATTTGTTTAATTCTCGGTAGTCGATGCACATCCTCAAACTACCATCCTTCTTTTTAACAAACAGAATTGGTGCTCCCCACGGAGAAACACTAGGTCTAATGAAACCTAGATCAAGTAACTCTTGCAGTTGAATTTTCAATTCTTGCAACTCCTTTGGAGCCATTCTGTATGGTGACTTGGAAACAGGAGCTGATCCTGGTTCAAGATCTATTGTGAACTCCACTTGCCTATCTGGTGGCAATCCTGGCAAAACTTGTGGAAATACGTCTTGAAATTCTTTGACCACAGCTACATCTTCAATGCTGCTTTCCTTATCTTCCTTCTTGTTGAGATAGATAAGATATGCTTTCACATCTTTCTTTTTCAACACTCTCCTTGCTTGAACTGCCGAAATAATCGGCGATTTCTTACAACCTCTTTCTATCCCGAAAAATAGAGTTGGTTCCTGACCAGGCATATGAAATGAAATTTGCCTTTGCTTGCATTGAATGCTTGCAAAATTCTCGGTCAACCAATCCATTCCCAAGATAATATCTATATCCCACATTTTAATTAAATTTAGGGTTTTTGCTAACATCTTGAGAGATCCTAATTCAATCTCTATATTAGGACAGATGCGAGTAACTGAGGTAGATTTACCTAACGGTGTTGTTACTCTCAAGTCTTGACTAGCACGTAATACTTTAAGACCAAGATTATCTACGCATGCATCTGATATAAATGAATGCGATGCACCAGTATCAAATAAAATTATAACAGGTATGTCATTTAATTGACCCATACCTGTCAAATTTCCTTGATCTTTGTCGAACGGCTTCTGATCAAGAGCAAAAACCCTTTGATATTGCTGCTGGGGTTCCATTCTCAAATCTTTGGGATTGCTTTTGCTTTTCTTTGGAATCGCGGCCCTTGGCGATTCCGTTCTTCTGCCGTTCTTGAGGAACAACTTCTATTGCCTTCAATCTACGAGGCGGGTTCGAGTTGGTCTACTTCCTCCCGCTCCTTGCGGTTTAGTTGAGCAATCGATACGAATAATGACCAACTTGACCACAAGTATAGCAGCTATTACTTCCAGCCTTGCATATCCCTTGATGCATCTTGCCACACTTGGAACATGGAGACATTCCTTGATAAGTTTGAGATGAACTGCCTTGATTGACGAAAGGCTGTTTGAATCGTCCTTGATTAAATTGCTGTTGTTGATGACGTTGTTGCCCTTGCTGTCCTTGCCAGGGCTTCTTACTAGGTTGACTTCCAAAATTCCATTTTCGTTTCTGACTTTGGTTGAGCAGCCGCGGATTTGTCACTTTGCCTGGGTTTGAACTTGTGTGGCTGCTGAAGTCTGAGAAGACTTATCTGGCTGCATTGCCAATTCCATATCTAAAGCTCTGTTTAAAGTCTCGGCATACGACAATGCACTTTGACTAGCCAGAACGATTCTTATTTCCTGCCGAAGACCTGCTCGGAAAAGTTCAGCCATTTTCTCGTCTGTGTCCACCTTATCTTGAGCAAAACGTGCCAAATCACAAAATTCGCGATCATAGTCGGCTACTGACTTCTTACCTTGCTTGAGATTAGCAAACTCATTCTCCCTCTGCTTTCGATAACTTCGAGGAACGAATTTTTCGAACAAAGCATCCTTAAATTGTTCCCACGTCAGGTTCTCTAGTTGTTCAGGGGTATATGCCCTTTGACGAGCTTCCCACCAGTAATCCGCAGATCCCTTGAGCTGATAAGACATGCATGTTAGACGTTCTTGATCCGTACATCGAAGAAAACGGAAAATTCTTTCCAGCGCACGAATCCACTCTTCGGCTTCTGAAGGACTTCCTCTTCCATCGAGAGTTGGAGGATTTTGCCGCAAAAATAATTCTTCTATTCTCCTTTCAGGTTGAGGAGGAGGTGGGGTAGGTTCTCTTTCGGGTTCATTTTCAACCCTTCCTCGACCTCGGCCTCTTGGTCTTCCTCTTGGCGGCATTTTCTAATTAACCAGGATTTCCATTCGAATTATTCTTTCTTTCTAACAAAGTCTTATTCTTTAATAAAAATTCTTCTTTCTTTAAAAGTATTTTAAGGAAAAATTTTTTTTCTAGGTTTTAGAATTTAGAAAAATTTTCTTATCACCTCTTTAATGCATAATATACTCATCGCCATTCATGCTTATCAAAACTTTCAATTACATCTAACAGGCTCATACTATTTAATGAATCAAAGATTCACAACATCATCATACATTGTAACCCCATAATTTAACTTCTTATTATCATCATGAACAATTTAAACAATTCCCTATTGTCATAGATAATGAATCAACAATTCATTCATTACTATAATCACAAAAATATTTCAAGAACACATATTTTTCATACTTATCTTTGCTAAGTAAAATTTTTCCTAATATTTCAAGGAAATAATAGCATCATCTTGGCATATAAACTTCATCATAACTTTAATGAATCAAAAGATTCACGCTTATCACTAAAAATAAATTTTCCAGTAATAATTATTATATATATATTTATTTGCTAAATTTAATTAGCTCTTCATTCTTTATAATCAAGAGATGCATAATATCATCTTGATGTATAAACTTCCTCATAAATCTCTTTTGAGATGATCTACTTCATCTTAACATTTTTCCTAACTAATGATTACGAACTAAGCTAACGATAACGAATAATTAATGAAACGAATAAAATGAACGACGTACTAAACTAATAATAGTCGAATAATGAACGAAACGATTAACGGACGAAATTAACGAAGAATGAAACGAACTACAACGAAACGAACTACGAACAAAATAAACGAAGAATGAACAACTACGAACGACAACGGAATGGACGAATAAACCCCGGCGTTGGATCGAACTATCTCGTGCTAAGACCGCTGTCCCGCGCACATACGTCGCGCGGCCAAGAAGAGATTTCCTTCATGCGCGCGCGACTTTTCCTCCGGCGGATTGCGCCACACCAACCCACGCCTGATGCTGAAATTGACGTGGGGCTGGCGCGCCGCGCGCTGTGGTCGCGTCTGTTGCCAGTACTCAATTTGGACCCGATCAGTGGAATTACCCAGTGACTCGGCCATGGAATTCTTTGGACCCAGTCAGCTGGATTTACTCAGCCGACTCAGCCAATTTGGAATTACCCGAGGGCCCGATCATTGGAATTTACTCAGTGACTCGGCCAATTACCAATTTGGACCCGATCAGTGGAATTTACTCGTGACTCGGCCAATTGGATTTCGCGGCCATTCTGGATTCGACGCTTTGTCTTGTTTTCTTCGTCCGAGCTTTTAATTGATCTTTTTCCATTCCTTAAACCTCACTTCTTTACTTTAACTTCTATTATCTAAACCTCAGTCAGCTGGATTCACTCGGTGGAATTACCGAATTTGAACTCGATCAATGGATTCCCGTAATTTGGACTCGGTCATTTGGATTTACTCACCGACTCGGCTGCCTCGGTTTTCCGGCTTCGGTTTTCCAGTTAGCTTGATTTATCCAATTGATCTTTGCTCAACTTACTTCTTCATTTAATAGGAAAATTTGCCTCTTTGAGGACTTTTACAAAAGGTAGGGAATTATTTACACTCAAAAATTCCCTATATGAACCGTGATTTTCTAACATCACGCAAAATGTTTTTATCGGAGCGGAATTCTACTTCGCTTCCGATTCGCTATTCTATCATATTATGCTTCTATATACAAGAACTTATTTACAACATAATTGTTAAAAGTTGTTCACTTACTAGTCTATTACATATATTTACATCATTATCTTCCCGACACTTTCCCTCACTGCTCATCTTCTGACGGATCCTCTTCTTCTTCCTCCTCTTCGTTGTCTCTCGGATCCTCCTCATTTGGATCTTCTTCTTCCGTTTCCGTGCTCTCCTCTTGCCCTCTCCAGCTCCGTCCAAAGTCACACGAGGGGCATAAGTAATATCCTCTCGGCGGCCGGCCTAAAGCTAGGCTGAAAACTCAAATGAGTAAATGGTATTCTACGGAGGTGGAAGTATCCTTCGGTTGGTCCAACTTACGGATCAACGTTATCCTCGTCACTATCATAGTGACGTGGTCCCGAAGGTGCTAGCCACATTAGGGTCAAAAAGAACAGTGGGCTTCAACTATGGCATCAAGCTCGAAGAATTCAAAGCTTGCAATGTTTCAACGAAGGATCATTTGGAATTTCCTCAACAAAAGAAGGCGAGGCTACGCCGTTAGGCAAAACGAAGGCTCGGGAACAAAAGTTTGAGTCTCAATTTGGGAGGAGACGAAACATAGCCATTTGCCAATGGCTCAACAAGAAAAGAGTTAACATCAAATCCATTATCTCCATGGATGGGAGAAGCAATTGGTTCGGGATTTTTACGGGGGATCCGATCCGAATAGGGTAATCTTGAGGCATGAGATTTTGTAAACCAAATTCACCAACGGGAATCAATGGCTGAAATGGTCCAGGAGGTGGGTACGAAAAACACATATATTGAGTACTAATTGCAGCTATGAACGCTCTGCAATCTCCAAACAAGACACCATCCCAAAATTGGGGAGTAACGTACCTTGCAGCAATCGATGCCGCCCACTCCTGCCAATCCTCAGGAAGCAGAGGAACTAGCCTAACTATACCAATAACTCCCGAGATATTTGATTCATGGATGTCCATCCAAACTCTATGGTACCGAGCTAAAAACTCTGCTAGGGTTTCTGTGTAGCTCATGTGTATGTGGTGAAATTCAATCATCGCTGCTACGCTTCTAGAATTGGACATCCTATAAAAGAAAATTTAAATAATCAACTAAACTGAAATTACGAATAGTCTTGAGAATCCACTGTCTCAACATACTCAATGTCGCTTCCAAAAGAGTGTTCTGGGCTCATGTTACATTCCACAGATAAATACTCAACTTGCTTGCACAACTGATCCATTATCTCGCTTATGATCGATCACTAACAACCAATCACATTAGAGGCTAAAACACAACAAATATATATATAATTCTCAACTTCCAAACTTTATAACTAGAAACATTTAAAATTCGTACCTGGATAGCTGGATGAGATGAGAGATGCTGGACTTCAGTTGTTGTTAAAAACTAACTAGTCTAGGAATTCAAACCAGACTAGACTTTCAGAAAACAACTTGGAGCAGAAGACATTGCTCTAACTAGTCTAGGATTTCAAAATAGACTAGATTTTTTTTTAAAAAAAATTTATTCAGAGCAGTCAGACCTGCTCTGATACCACTCTGTCGCAGCCCGAACCTCGATATTAGATGTCAAGGCCGGTAGGTCCCACGACTTACACAATTTATGATTAACAAAGGAAATTAAGATAGCGACCCGGCTATCGTTCAAAAGAATAACCATACTTAACACGTCGCAGCCCGAACTATTACCCAGCTGGGCTCAGTCGGCTAGAATTACCCAATTTGGACCCAACAATTGGATTACCCAGTGACCCGGCCAAATAGGATTTACCCAATTGGACCTCAATTGGAATTGCTCAATGACTCGGCCAATTTGGATTTACCAAATTGACCAACCAATTTGGATTTACCCATTGGACAGTCATTGGAATTAGTGACTCGGCCATTTGGATTTACCAATTGGACCAGTCATTGGAATTGCTCAGTGACTCAATGATTTGGATTTACCAATGACCATTGGATTTACCCAATGGACCTGGGCCAATTTGGAATTATGACTCGACCATTGGATTTACCATTGGACAGTCATTGGATTTACTGTGACTCGGCCAAATTTGGATTTACCACTTTTAGAATAATGTGACATATCTGACGCGAGACGATCAACTGAAATCAATATGACATACATATCTATAAACATAACTCAAATTACTTGGAATCAAAAGACACGATCAACCAAATAATCGACAATTGATCAAGAAGATGATGAATTTATTTGAGGATCAAGAAAACAAGATAAAGAAAAGCATTTCAAGAGAACTTAGCAAAAGAGTTCGACTTTAGAATTTAAATATTAAAATATCATTAAACTTCATTTTCTTGCAGCGGAAAACATGAGAATATATGTATGAAGACATATATTCTAGGTCAACTTCTCAAAACGACTTTCTTTACATAACAACATTTAACAACAACAATGGTCCATCCCGATTACTCATCATCTTCATCCTTGCTAACCGCACGTTTTAGAAATAACATGCGAAATGAGTACTACGTACTCAGTGAACACATGCCGAAAACATTTGAAAACTTTGCTGAATACAGCTATATATGAAAACTTGCCAGAAAACATAATACGAGGATTTTCTGAAAACAACTCGTAAAATGCTAAAAAAAATACTTTCTTTTCAAAACTCATTTGTCTGCAGACATTTATAACAGTATGAACCATATCTACAAATAAATAATGGTGATGAGAAAGAGGCCTCTTTCTCAATCACTTGTAATCGGCATATCAAGGAAAGGCTCACGATTATGAATAATTGGCCTATCAAAGAAATGCGCACGATTACTAATGTGTACACAGATTTCACCTTGCGTGAAACCGAATTCGTCTTTCTGAAGTAGATGGTAACATACTTAAACATTTTTAAAATCATTTGGCAAGTATCAAAACTTTGTAAAACATACGATATTATGCTTTTCACATATTTTAGTTTAGAAAGCCCACCTGATAAACTTAAGCTTTACTTTAACTTTATCGCTTGTAATCCTTTTACTTCACGTCTCCGCTTCTACTTCCGCTTGCTCCTTTAATCGAAAGCGATTAACGAATTTTAGAACGAGAGCTTTTATCGACTAACGACTTCGATATCTTTAACGGAATTCTATTCGAATTTCTACATCGCAACTTGATGAAATTCGAGAATTCCTATCTTAACTTTTCAAACGTTCTTAATCTATCTTAATCTATCTAAATTCCTCATTAAGCATCAATTTCCAAAAAAAATTATATAACACTTAATTTTTATTAAGAAGTTCATAAATGCAATTAATTTCTTAATTAAAATTTTATTAATATTTTATTTATTTATTTTAAATTCTCGGTTATATTAAAATTAATATTTCTTTAATTATTTTCTCTTCTTTTTAATTTCTAATATACTTAATTATCATCTTAAGCTCATTTCTTCACTTAATTTCATCCAATTAAGTATTAATCTTTCAACCCTAATTTATATTCTTATTTAATCGGTTATTTTCTCAAAATTGAAATTGGTTGGAAATTTTTAAGTATTTCCAACATGAAACATTTTTAAAATACTTAACTAAACTCATTTATATCATTAAATCAATCATATAATTCCGTATTCATTATTTCCTATTTTCTTCTCATTTTCGAAAATTGCCAATTGATAGCTAGGGTTTTCCATGCTTAAATCTAATTACATATTTGATCTTATAATCATATTCTAAGCATAATTCATGAAGAACAAATCATCATTCAATGCATGAATTAAAATTTAGCATTTTCTTCTAAAATTCGATTTTCATGCAACTTAGGGTTAGGGTTTTGATTTTTCTAATTTAATCACACAATTCATCATATAATCATGATATAAGCATCATATTAAGACATGAAGATTTACTAATCATTTCTAGGGTTTCTCCCAAAATAATCGACATATATATATTCATAACTAGAATTCTTCATGCATCATCTTAAGCTTAATATTTGATCATAAAATCATCATATAAACATCATTCTAAGAAATCAAGATCATCCAACTACTTCTTCATAGTTCTTACAAATTTTCGACACATATATATATATTTCTTCCACCAAAGACATGAATCAAGAGCTTGGAATAGATGGAATTAATCTTACTTAGCTACTTTGATAAGATGACTTTGGTCTTGGAAGCTTGGATGATGATCAACAATGGAGTTGTGCGTGTGAGTGTGTGTATTGAGAGAGAAGAGACGATCGAGAGGGAGAGAGAGAAGCTGCTGCTGCTTCTTCTTGTGTTTGCTGTGTGTGTGCGTGTGGTGAGATAGAGAGATGAGAGAGTTAGATATATAATCTAACAACCTAGGTTTAGAACTATAGGGTAGCTTATTATTTTATTAAAACTTAATAGCTAAGTTTTGGTTAATTCATTTAATTAGTTATTAATTCAATTAATTAATAATTAATTAATCTTCTAATAATTCTCTAATTTCTCAACACAGTAATTAAGATTAAGGTTTCACGAACCTTAGATAAAAATCTCACAGAAAGAATCGGAGATTTGAAGCATTTTCAAATCGACCGAAACTAAATTTTTAAGAGATTAATTACGTAAAATTTCACGTAATTAAATTAAATTCTTCTTCTTGTCAATTAATGACTAAACATTTATCATCTATTGATAAATGTAAAAACTTCTTCGTTTCGGATTAACCGAGACGATAAAAATTAATTAAAACTCATTTTTCCGGTAGAATATATCTGCCGGATAAAATTTTCGGAAAGAAAATCTTTATTTTACTAAAATTCTTGTCTTTCTCAGAAGATTAATTATTTTAATTACTTAAGAAAGACGGGATACTACAATCTTACTTTATTTGGAAAGCTCTCCAAGATAGAATTTCTACGAGAGGTAATTTGATGAAGAGAAGTATTACTATTGAGAATAACAATTAGAGTACATTATATGCTGTAAGCATTTTTTTCTTTCTTTCTTTTTTAAGTTAATTTTCTTGTGTGTGTGTGTTTAGCCTAGTGGTAGAGTGGTTAATGTCTGGGTCAAAGGTCACGGGTTCAAGTCCACCGTCACGCGACCTTTAAAATTTCTTGTAATATTTGTTAAAAAAAAAAACAATTACAGATGTCCCATTTGTTCCGCCCAAGAAGAGTCATCCGAGCACCTTTTCTTGTCGAGTTCGTTTTCTAGTATTGTCTGGAAAAATATTTGCAGTTGGTTGAAGATTTCTTGCCCCTCTTCCGCTTCAATCTTGGATCATTTTAATGAGTTTGTGGGATTGGGCAATATCAAGGTAGAAAATTTGATGTTCAACATCAACATTTGGCAATGTGTCTGTCAAAGGTATGGAAAGTTAGAAATGAGAGAATATTCATAGGGGTGTGCCCTAATATTGCGAAAACTGTGGACGAAATTATTATTTACATTTGGAGATGGGCCAAGGCTGTATTTTCTAATACTTTATGCTACTATGCTCATGATTGGTTTTAAGATTCAACTAATTATTGTTTCCCTTCTAAAATTTAGTAAGATTGTGGAGGTGTATTTAAATGTTGTTGGTTTCTTTCTTTGTGAACTCTGTAATGCTTGGGTTTTGAGTATCCCTGTTACTCAGCTTTTAATAAATTTCTCTTGACCTTTTCCAAAAAAATAAAAAATAAAAAAACCAATCGAAATGCATGTTTCTAAAAACATTAATTACGTGAGAATATTAAATGCCTGGCTCCTAAAATGAAGCAAACATATTCTGACTTTTTACATGAATCACTAACACATGCATATAAAAGGTATATACAATAATTAACATTTATTCATAAAGAAGAGAGATCAATTTTCCTACTTGGTTGCAACAATCAATTCATAAATTAACCTTTTCTAACTTCAATTATATCGGATCCTCTTATTTAATCAAACTCAATCCATCAAGAATAAGGCCCATTTGCCTTTTTTTTTCATGACTCTAGGAACAGAAAAGATACAGTTTGTTTAAAATGTAAATGATGATGGAAAAATTGCCCCCAAAAAAATTCATAATTTTTTTTGAATAAAGACTTATGGAAAAATCCCCAAAAATATTTGAATATTTAATCCAATCTAGACTGAAGCCCTAAACTTAGGTACATGTGCTAATCATCTTCTCTTGTACAATATTGCAGAACAAATAATTATTAAAAAGAAAGTGGTGCTCTAAATCGACATGGAGAAATAAAGAATGCGAACGTTACATCATTTTCAAACTATCTAACATCGGTGGGATGGACCACTGCCTAAAAATCAAATGCCTAAATCTTTTAATGAATTAGGTCCTACTCTACAACTATTGCCAAACGCCATTTAATCCTTTATTGCAAATCATAGGCCTTATTATTTCTCATTATATTGAATTTCCTTTTTCATTTTTTTTAAATTGTAAACTGTCTTGTCCATCTATTTATTGGGAGTTTAATAATAGGAATGAGGATCATGTTTAACCCCATTCTAATAAAGTAAAATACAATTATAAATTATAATTAGTCTACATTTATTGGGAATAAAACTTTTTAGGTTAATTCGCTAACTTTTTTATTGTTTTGGGAATTTTCGGTGATATGGCAACGAATTTAGTCACTTTTGCATGTCAGAAAAGAAAAGAAAAAGATCTTGAAGTGGATCGACCATTTAATTATTTTTATTTTTATTTTGGAAGATTTCACGAGTAATTTAAACTTTTTTCATGAATAATCAACCATTTTTTTATAGCTATCAAAAAGGTAAAACTATTGCAAAAGGGTTGAAAGCGCACGGTTTTGAAGATTTTCACTTTTTCAGAACTGTAATTCTTATCAAAACTATACATATGTAACCGCAATCTTTATTAGAGAAAATAAATTTTACCCTATGCGTAATTTTAATGTTATTTTGAAAGTTGCATGCATGCATATTAATAAGAAAATACTAATATTTAATAACAAAATAATAAAATAATCGATTTTCACATGTCTGGTTTCGTAACTGTACAAGATGAGAATGGGCTTTTATTGTACTTAAACCGTGAAGTTTTTCGTTATTATTTCATAATAATTACTCCCAATGTTTTTTTTAAGTGTGCTATTAAGAAAAAATTTTGTCCCTTTTTAAGTGTCTTATTGCGGAATTTGAGATTAAAATAATGACAAAACTCCTATTTTACCCTCAAAAAAGTTATTGGAAAATGTAATTATTAGACTTTGAAAATAATAAATATGGGTATAAAAGTAATATATCATGCTTCCTTGGTTTTTATAATTTTTCTCAATAGGACACTTAAAAAAAAACAGAGGGAGTATGTTGTACGAAGAATTAGCATATGCACAAAAAATGTAGTCTAAGATGCATATACATTTACTAATGTAATGTGAAATAATTAATTTCTCACTTAATTTGCTCAAATAAATTGCTCTTTTATTGCATGGGTATACCCCGCATAGCTCCCTAAGCTACAGTAATTAGGCATGGCTTTTCAGATTTGACTAATTAAGTTTACAGCTCAATTAGTTAGAATATTGATTATATCAATGTTAAATAAATTAACTAATTGTATTTACATAAACAAGGTTGAATAATACAGCTGCTGACTTCAATCTCCAATAACCCTAATCCCATTCAACAAAATTAAGGTCAAACTTGCGCAACTTACCACGCCTACCCACTCAATTTGTGCATAGCTCCTGCCTTTCAAACTAATAATAATAATAATAATAATAATAATAATAATAATAATTTATTTACACGATGATTTTTTAAATGAAACGCCTCTATGATCTATCTCTAGATTTTACGAATTATGACTAATATTCTATATTAATTAAGGACGCAACATGGATCGTGCTGACATTCATGCTGCTAATTGGTGCATTTTGTATTAACTTTAAATGTAGTATATATAGACAACAATGAAAACTACAATTTAATATCCAAAATATTAACTTTTCAATGAAAATATTTTGATCTAAGAAAATTACAATTCAACTGCTAAACTATACACTTTTAACAATAATACGTTGTAGACTTTAATTTTCAACGGCTGAAAACACATAGTAGAAAACTGACATGGAAGTTACACAATATATATATATATATTAAAAATAGACTGGAATTAAAACAACTTCATTTTGATGTAAAAAAGATGATTTTATGGCCTAATCTAATGATCATTTGCATCAGTTCAAACAACGTCGTGTTGAAGTCAGTTCATTTTTTAGAATGTTTTGAGGTCATAGGTACCCTTTGAAGGAGGTACATATGTTGCATGCCTCGTCGAATTTCCCCAACACCACAGACAATCATGTAAGCGTAGTTTAGTTTTTTGTTTAATGTGATGATGAGAGAAGTACAATTGTATATATGAGCAACGTGACTGCATATGGTGAACGGATTACCTCATCAAGCGACTCTTTTGTTGCTGGACAGATGGGGGAGTACTGGTCATGAAATTTGAGTAGTAGTATTATAATTGTAGTTGATTGCCGTAGAAGCTATAAATGCAAATATCACTTTCTACCAATTTTCAATAGGTCCAAGTGTGATTTAGTTAATATGGTTCAAATTAGTTTCAAACCAAACATAATTATCCCATACCCCACCAATTAACTCTTATGAGTCTACTCAAATGTATATATAGTTGGAAATTGGGTATTTGATTATGTCGGCATGAAGATGAGACAATTGGTCGGTACGGGCGGTTTATAATTCATCAATTTCATTCCAATAAATGTTAGATAGTTCATTCGTTCATAATATCCCTATTTAATCTAAAATTGTATGAAGATCTATTTATATATATATATATATATATATATATAAAATAAATAGTTTTAGTGGGATCGTTCGCACCCACTCTGTCCCACTAGGACCTCTCATTTTTATTTTTATTTCATGTTGTATTTGATGATTTAAAAAAAAACAAATTCATTTTTTTTTCTTCTAATGGGTTTATTTAAACAAACTCACTTCAGTGTACTTCAAAAACTCAAGCTTTGAAAAAAAAAAAGATATTTGGACTCACCTAATTTTGAGCCACTTTCTCAAATCATCCCATCAAAATCAAAAAATCAAATCCAGATATGACATTAATATTTATTTCCCTTTTGAATGGATTATTTTTAATGTAATTCGGTCTTTGTACAACAATCCGTCCTTAATTTTGGTGCACTTAATTTGACTTAAACCAAATTCAAAATTTTAATAATAACATGCTACCCACCAACCACTAAAGTATGTGGTATAGAAAGATTACAATTTTTAGTGGTGACTTAATCAACCAAATAAACATAAATTATAGTGTGATTCTGTTATGTGCGATTCGTGAGTTACTACATGAAAACATAATATACTGAATCATAGATATAAATTGTTATATATTTAGTGGAGCAAATAAAAAAAGTAATTTTAAAGAAAATAAAAAAGTAAAAGAAAATTAAGACTTGTAATATGCGTTCAGTGGAGCAATTTATGCTTATTAAGGATAAAGAGATTGATACTTCTTGAATAAATTAAAACTTGAAAAGTGAATTGTTCCAATTTTTTGCTACATATTGACAGTTAAGATAATCCAAACCACAAAAATTAAATTAAGAGTGAAAATTCCAAATTTGGGAATAAAAATAAAAGGGGAAATGGCTTGGGTTTGACGCGTTCGCGGGACGGCAACAGCATTACAAGAAGAATTAAAGTCTAAATTCCTACGTTTGACACCGTGTTCTTTTTTCTTTTTTCCTACTTTACCAAACTAACCTTAACAATATTTTACCATAATAAGTTAATAGCTACGATTATTTATAGTATTGATTAAAGCATATTTGTGATCACTAATACGATACTTTTGAAGTGATTAAATTTTATTTCATTTTTTTAGATAATACTCACTCCGTTCCATTTATATAGGCTGATTTTCCTTTTTTGGATATCCCAAATATATAGGCTTAATTTTATAAAAATATTTTTTAGCTCATTACTAATATATCCCTATTTAATTCCTCTGATTGACTCATGGAAAAATGCATAGTCAATGAATAAATAATGACATATTAGGAAGTGTATTATATAATTTATTTTTCAATAATGTTCTTATTCCTTGTGAAAATTTCTATCAACCTATATAAATGGGAGAAATGGAGTATAATATTATATCTCGTTGTTATTAACTGACATTAATAAAAGTTCAGTTCATATTATGCTTATATATTTATGTATTGTTTACGAATTTTGCAATTGGCAACCATTAAGAACTTTTAATTAATTTATCATAAATTCTGCAATTGCCATATAAAATTTCAGCATCCAGCACCTGTACCTCGTAATTTTCTCCGAAATTACAGCTATTACGTACAAAATCCTCCTAATTACTAATACACAGTACTATAATGGTAATTAAATTTGCGCGGAAGATAAAATGTCACTGCATTTGAACATTTATATTTTGGGGGAAGTAGTTGAATTACAAAAATAGTACATGCCATAAATTAACTTTTTATCTACTTCGCTAACATGTAATGCTTCATCCTTCACTCGCAACTTGGAGTAATGGTCTCCTGATGGACCACCATTTTCATTGTTTTAGACCACAACAATGTGCCGCCACTATTTGAGGTGCGCACGGGATAAATTCCGTTCTAGAGTAACTATAGCAAATCATATATGAAAGGTAAATTACATTATTTGTGATTGAATCGGAAATGACATTATTTATCTATGCAAGAAACTCTTTAACTCCCAAACATGTCAATTAGACCTCATCAACTGAAAAATTGATATAAAGTCGTTTTTATTAAAAATTGTGAAGTATTAGGATTTTATTTATAATTTTCGAAACATTAGCTTATATCGGTTAGCTTTATTGATTTGTTTCGGATAATGTTATTTAGACACACTGCGGCCAGCCACTTAAAATAAAAAAGGTAATATATGTTTGAAAAAAAATACTTAATTAGGAAAAAGACGATTATTTTCCTTTCTTACTCGTGTGGCCGGTCATGTAATGGCCGGATAGCTTTATTGTTTTCTTAATAATAACAATAATCATAATCATCATCATAATAATAACAACGTTAATAATAGTAAAATATCAATTTTTCTAGTATTAAAATATCAGTTTTCAAACAATAAATTGCCATGTCAAAAAAAGCAGCGAAACAAAATAAAATAAATAATTGGGAAAAATGATCGATATCAAATGCTAGGCTTATATAGCACATCAAGTCGAAACCTTCCAAAAACCAAAACAATTAATTCAAAAGTCATTAGTTGAACGGCTGCATCAACGAAGGGCAAACCTGTCAATCATTTATCATTTTCTTTTTTCTTTTTTCTTTTTTCTTTTTTCTTTTTTCCTTTCCCTTTTTCCTTTTAATTTTTGAGCAAATCACGTTTCATTGTTTATAATTCAGTTAGTTGCTCAAGAATTTTTAAAGTATTCCAAATAAAATAGTAAAAATTTAAAAATGGTGTGTAGTATGTAAAATGTAGGTGGGAAAAAAATGGGAAAATTCGAAAGGAAAAAAGCGAAAAGACGACTGTCACAGAGAGACACCATTGCTATCTTTTCCACCTTATGACGTTTCCGTCTTCCTCCAAATCCTGTTTCAGAGGGTTGGAATCTCTTCGTTTTGATCCCACTATTTTTTCCGTTTTCTACTTATTTTGTGAGGATCAGTTTTTCTTTGCTGATAATTGCAACTGATTGACGCTGTGCAACTTGATTCCTGGGTTCTAACATACATTTTTAACAGCCCAGGTAAGAATAATTATATATTTTTTTAATGAAATTGTAAATTTGTAGGATGTATTCCCATATAGGTGGTTATTTGTTAGGTGGGATGAGGAGTTTGCTTACGATTACGAATTATATTTGTGGGTTTACCTATATTTCTTGTTCTAGTTGGTATGATCAGTTATCTTTGTCTATCAGAAAATTTCTCCGTGATTGTTGATTTATTTAAGTTTTTAATATGTCATATTTATGGGCTTTAAAGTTTGGTGGGTGAATTATCGGATTTTTTGGTGAATTAAGAGTGTTGTTGTATAATCCGTATAGCTTTGGATCACAATTCAAAAGGATCGATTTTGATGGAAGAATTGTTAGATTGGAAATTGGAGTTCTAGGGTAAACCATATATTACTAATTCAAGCCTTTTGTTTCTTGGATAGGTTTTGTATAGTTTGACTTCAAATATGAGGGGTGATGGAGCAGAAGATCAATTCTTCGACACCCGTGATGACGCCTCTGCTGCATCTGATTTAGGTTCTGATGGTTCTGAATTGTGTTTGAATTCTGGCCTTGACAATTGTGCTTTCGGGTATGAGTTTTGGACGAAAGAACCATGCAGTGTCAATGAAAGACGTGAAAGGTTTCTGAGATGGATAGGTTTGAGTCCGGAGTGGCGCAGGACTGATGATGCTGAAGACGAGGAAGCATATCATGACGATGTGAGAAGAGATATTGGCAGATTGAGTGATGATGGAGAGTCGGTGCTGGCAAACTTGGATGCTGATAAGCAGTTTTTCTCATCTCATTCCTTGCAGTCTTTGCAGTCATATGCTGAGGAGAATTTCACTTGCAAAATCGATGATCAGGACAATGGAACAGAATCTGTCATGGACGAACTGGATGATGAAGAATCTTTCACAACATCGCTGGACTTAGGCTCAGATAAGATGATATCACTGGATGAGTTTCAGAAAACACTTGGCTCGTCATCTTTGGTGCAGCAGCTACTGACGAAAGGGTGTAAGAAGTTGAAGTTAGATGATTCAAAGAAGAAAAGTAATTGGCTGCAGAGATTGCATTCAGTTATCCAAATTATGGATAAGGCAAAGGGGTTGCTAGGTAAGGCAGAGATCACACCACCATCTGGAAGAGTTCGTGTCAGTGCATGTAGAAAGAACTCGAAAGAACTGTCATCTCTTTACACTGGGCAAGAATTTCCTGCACATGAAGGTTCCATCTTGACAATGAAGTTCAGTCCCGATGGTATGTACCTTGCTAGTGCGGGGGTGGATGGCGTTGTCCGTGTCTGGAAGGTCCTTGAAGACGACATTGCAAAGAAAATTAGCCCTCAAGAGAACGATCCTTCGTGTTTATACTTTTCACTCGATCACTTCTCGAAGTTGGCTCCTCTTGATGTTCCCAAAGGGGATGATCGTACGAAGAGCTTGAACAAATCTTCCGACTCAGCCTGTGTTGTTCTTCCACCTAAGGTCTTTCAGTTATCGGAGAAACCTCTTCATGAGTTTCATGGACATAAAGGGGAAGTATTGGCCCTCTCTTGGTCTAAGAATGGGGTTAGTATTATTCTTATTCTTCCTATAATTGTTTTGTTTTTGGTTCTCTTAATAGAAGATTATTCACCATTACATGGTTGTTTATATTGCAGCATCTACTTTCATCTTCAGTCGATAAAACAGCTCGCTTGTGGAGAGTTGGACATGAAAAATGCCTAGGACTCTACTCACACAATAATTATGGTAAAGCATGACCCTGCAATCTAATGGTTTACATCAGAGTGAAGAATGATTCTCTACAATGTGTCATTTATTTGGATTTTTTTATTAATGATAATGATGAACTCTTTTATATGGTGCAGTAACTTGTGTTGAATTCAATCCGGTGGATGATAATAATTTTATTAGCGGTTCAATAGATGGAAAGTTGCGAATTTGGGAAGTCGAGGGCGGCAGAGTTATTGATTGGACTGATTTTAAAGAAATTGTGACTGCTGTTGGATACCGTCCTGATGGCAAGGTCTGTAAATTTCTTGCCATGTCTTGCGTGTTTGGAAGATTTTTGGGGATTTCTTACATATGTTGTTTATGATGATTCAGGGAGGTGTCGTTGGCTCCATGGATGGGACCTGCAGATTTTATGATATCATAGGTATTCCGATTCAAACCATCACAGTTTCATATTGGTTTCTTGTCATTTCTTTAGTCCCAGAACAAGATTAAAAAGAGCGTTCTTGCTTTGAACTTGTAATGAAAATTTTCTCTTGCGTTGTGATTTGTTAACTGATATTGGAACCTTTTGTTTTAGAAAACCGCTTGCAATTAGGTGATTCAATATGCCTCAAGGGGAAGAAAAAGTTGGCTGGGAAAAAGATAACTGGCTTTCAGGTTCATGATATCTTTGATTTTATATACTATATTTCTTTCTTCATTTTCATTTATATTTATATTTAAAGCCAATTTCTAAATTATGCATGCATTTGCAATGCAGTATTGTCCAACCGACGTGAGCAAAGTAATGGTGACTTCTGCTGATTCACAAGTTCTAATACTATGTGGAACGAAGGTCGTCTGTAAATTCAAAAGTGAGTGTTTCTTCGTCTCAGCGGTTTGTTCTGTTTTCCATGACAATCCCATGACCTTCCTTCTGCCTCTGCTTTAGGTAATCGAAGCAGCTCAGTAAGCCAAATGCCTGCTGCATTCACATCAGATGGGGAGCACGTCGTTTCAGCCACAGAGGACTCTAATGTGCGCGTATGGAACTACACAAACCAGGACCAGAAATCACCATCATCATCATCCCGGCCAAAGAAAGTATGGTCTTGTGAGAGGTTCTTATCGCGCAATGCTTCCGTTGCCATTCCATGGTGCGGGCTGAAGCACAAGCTAGGAACATTACCGGGAAGTATACTAGGAAATGGGAATTTCGACGAGAAATTGCTGCAGAAGTTTCAGGCGTCCTTCCCTGTGAGCCTGGGGTACTTGTTGGATGCTTTGTACAAAGGATCTGCGACGTGGCCGGAGGAGAAACTGCCTAAATTGAACGTTAGGGCTTCAGTGAGCAAATCTGATTTCAAGTTTCTGAAGAATGCATGGCAGAATGCTTTCAATTCGCCTAATCTTTGGGGTCTTGTCATTGTAACTGCAGGCTGGGATGGATGCATTAGAACATTTCTCAATTACGGTTTGCCTATTAAGTTTTGAAATTGATGAGATATTAGTATATCAATATTTTTGAATTTTTTGTAGGCGGTCGATCACAATTGTTGTAAAAGTGTTGTGTAGAAAAATACAATACTCAAATATAATCATTATTTTATTTATGTTTTAGTATATCAGACTATATCTGTTACACTCAAATATAATCATTATTTTATTTATGTTTTAATATTTTGGCTTCTATAAAAAGTGGCTAAAGGTGTCATCTGATTCTGGAAGATACATTACATGTTGGTAGGGGGGACAATGTGGGCCGAGACCCATTTTGCATTGAGCAATTGTTTTGGCCCACTATAGATTGAGCAAATTTTCTCAGCCCACTTTGGATAACTCATAAAGTTGAGATAGATGAAATAAAACTAATTCCTAGATAGTCAAAATAAATTTTCTTTTTCTTTTTTACTCAACCCTTGTGAGAGACGAATTCTAAATACGAGGTGAATAATTGTTGTTAAAGACATGCATTATGTCTGTAAATGTAATGCATTATTAATGTGAAATAAATAATTTATTATTAATGTATACGAAATATATAATTAGTTTATGAATATATAAAAATATGTGTAAAACGAGATATATATGCATTATTAAAATGCATGCATATGCCTTAATGCATTGTTATGTATTTATAATGATCAATGCATACATAATGCATAAATGCATGCATATGCCTTAATGCATTTTTAAGCATTTGTTGTGTATTTATAGTGATCAATACATACATAATGCATAATCAATACAAACCTAATGCATAATCACATACATAAATCACATACATAATGCATAAATGCATGCATATGCTTTAATGCATTTTTAAGCATTTGTTATGTATTTATAGTGATCAATACATACATAATACATAATCAATACAAACCTAATGCATAATCACATACATAAATCACATACATAATGCATAAATGCATGCATATGCTTTAATGCATTTTTAAGCATTTTTAAGCATTTTTTATGTATTTATAGTGATCAATACATACATGATGCATAATCAATAGATTCAATACAAACCTAATGCATGATCAACAACCTTATAATAATAGTCTTTTGAATATTGTAAACATAAATTATAGCATTCCATATTTTTTAGATAACTTCTAGCACTTTCTTACTTTTTTTGCCCTTTTCCTTATTTCTCCAGATTTTTTTTTAAAACCAAAACAATAATTTATTATTTATATATTATATAACATTTTACGGCAATTAATAGTTTTACCCTAATTCACTTTTCACACTTTCATTTTCTCATCTATTTCACGGTTACCACTATTTGGATGCCGCCACTCTCTCTTTTGTGAAAATTTATGCCGTCACTTGTTTTACTGGCGTTTTAGTTCATGATTTCTGGCGGAGATCTATGTATTCGTGATTTGCGAAGCACTTCCCATTTTCCGTAGTCGCTATTTTTTCGTGAAATTATGAAATCACTAAGATCAAATCGTGAATGCACGAAAATTAGTTCATGAAAGCACGGATAAAGATTTATGAAATCGCTAACTTCAAATCGTGAATGCACGTACAAAATTTCGTGCAATTGGCATGAGTTCACCGTCTTCAATAAACTTGTATACAGTACTCGAAATCATGCATGAAACAGCCTAAAATTTAATCCTTGATGCAATTCATATATACAAAGAAAAATAATATGAATGATACACTCAATACCTAAACTCCAATAACACAAATATCCAGTTCACGAAATAAGTATTTTTCACAAACGGTGTTGCAAATCGCCGGAAAGAAATTCCGCCGCAAGTCGCCGGAGTTTTCTTTCAATATCGCCGCCATTGCCGTTGAAATATGGATGTTCGTCGCCGCCGTAGAAAGGATGACATACGACCTACACCATAATCTGTACAGCCGTTGACAAATTATGACTCATAAACTGTACATAGTTACATGAAATAGATCTGCAAAATATGGTACATGGATAAACATTCAAATATATTAATCTATTCCAAATCTTTGATTTAATTAAAATAAAAAGTAATTTTCGGAATAATTGAAAATGATAATTAGAAAAATAAGAATTAAGGGCAAATAAGTCCAAAAAATTTAAAAAGTGCCATAATTTATCTTTTTAAAATGGGGTTCTGTAATATCTTTACAATATTAAAAATGCTAAAAACACCAAATATCTCTATAAATATCTCTGCATCTAAAAAATCTGAATGTTGTTTTTAGAGATGCCATTTCGTCTCGACGGTAACATATATGAATAAATTAAAACTCTGAATTGTTTTCTGGAAAGATTGGTATGAAAAGTTTCGGCAATAATTAGATATTGGAATCTCAATTTTGTGGCTAAAAATTAGGGACATAAGTTAATTGCTAAAAAAAATTGGATTTTTTTACCGACTTGTACTTGGAATACACGCAGAAAATTAATTAAAATAAATTAATTAGATATTGGAATCTCAAGTTGTGGCTAAAAATTAGGGACATAAGTTAATTGCTAAAAAAAATTGGATTTTTTTACCGACTTGTACTTGGAATACACGCAGAAAATTAATTAAAATAAATTTCTCCCACAAATGTCATCATCTTGACCACAAATGGATAGAAAAACTTTTTAGTTTCTACGATTTTTTTTTTAACAAATATTACAAGAAAGTTAAAAGGCCGCGTGACGGTGGACTTGAACCCGTGGCCTTTGGCCCGGGCATGAACTCATCCCTCTATGAGAATATATATATATATATATATATATATATATATATATTCTTGTATAAATAATTCTTATCCTAAGAATAAGAAATTAAGCACAAAAATTTGACTCATCTACTAATCTATTACTAATACGAAAATAAAGATGCCCCATCCACGGTGCTCCGTTCAGAATTTCTTTTATTCTGGTAATTTGTCTAATTTTAATTCATATATATTCTATAATTTTTATTAATTAAAATTTTATTAATTTCATATTCTTGAAATATCACATGTTTATCTATTAATCATATCTCATATTTATCTTTTCCTCTATTTAATTAATTTTTTCTATTATGCATATTAAAATAATAATAATTTCGGAATACATTCTTATAAACCTTTATTTTATAGTACATTCTTAATTCATATAATATATATATATATACAGATATATGTAATATTATAGAAATTTTTACATTTCTATCTTGACTTATGTGGCAGTATATTCATTAAAGTTTCCTTTATTATATTATACAATTATAAAATTATCGTCAATTAGATTATGCATAGAATTGTAAGTGCTCGAAAAGTATTAGTCAATCAATTTAATTAATTTATATATATATATTCTAATTCGAATATATCATTATGGTTATTATTATATTCATTAGCATGTATTTAATTAATATTTGTAATCTATTTGTATTTATCTTTCCGTGTGTAATGTCCTTAACTTCTAATAAACTATTAAACATTGTAGTATTGGTCTATCCATGTTGTTGTTGAATTCTAATAAACTTTTATGTGTCATATTATGACACTATATTATATATTAGAATAATTGTCATTTTGAATTATGTTTAGATATTAGAAATAAAATTATTTTTTAAGTTAGTCTCTAAGTAGCGCTAATAATTAAATTTAAAGTAACTGACAAATTTTAAAAAAACAAATTAGCATTTTAAGAGCGCAATGTAAAATTTGTAAATGAATTCCCTCTGAAGACTAATTATATATATTTTATCAACATGTCTACATGGAATCCTCTTCAATTTTCATTCATGTTTTTCTAAAAACTTCGATTAGTGTTTGCTAGAAAAAATATACATAAAATGTGGGAAAGATAGTTAAAAAAAAAAGAATAAAAAAATTTGGAGATGTAAACATATTTTATTTCGGCATTTTGGCAAAGATTAGATATATAATTTAGCATGAACCAACGAGACGGTTCAAATATATTTAAAAAAAAAGGATTTTTTACTAATTTTAATTAATATTAAATTTGTTCAGATTTTTATCGAGTAATTTTGCATAAAACAACGAGACGGTTCAAATAACACTAGAAAGAAGGATTTTTACTAATTTTAATTAATACTAACTTTGTTTAGATTTTTATCGAGTAATTTTGCATAAAACAACGAGACGGTTCAAATAACACTAGAAAGAAGGATTTTTACTATTTTTACTATTTTTAATTAATATTACTTGTAGTGTTTATATTTTTATCGAGTCTTAAATATGACAACACCCTCAGCGCACCAGGTTTGTGTACATCAGAGGTCAAGAGAGGAAGTATAATAGAGACATGCATCATTAACAGATAACGTCCACGGTTCGCTATTTCTATTTATCTTAAATTCTGTATTTTGTGCAAGATTAGGGATATCAATTTAGTATAAACCAACGAGACGGTTCAAATAGACATAAAAAGAAGTTTTTTTTATTAATTTTAGTTAATATTAACTTTATAGTGTTCAGATTTTTATCGAGTATTAGCCAACGGATTTGAGACGTGTATATACAATAAAGTTACTGTTTTAATTGAGATTAGAACGACAATATGTAGAAAATTTATAAACAAATTTAAATTTGAAAAATACTTAATGAATGAATATGCATTCCAATTCCTAATTATATACGAACAACATCACAACTTCAAAATAAAATATAATTTTTTTAAAAATGTATATACGTAAATCAAAACATAATTTATTTCCCGTCGAATCTCGACGGGCTACAGTTGCCTCATCCATGGTGCTCCGTTCAAATTTTCCTTTATTCTGATAATTTGTCTAATTTTAATTCATATATATTCTAATTTTTATTTTTATTAATTTCATATTCGTGAAATATCACATGTTTATCTATTAATCACATCTCATATTTATCGTTCCCTCTATTTAATTAAATTCTTCTATTATACATATTAAAATAATAACAATTTCGGAATGCATTCTTATAAACCCTTATTTTATACATTCTTAATTCATATATAATAATCTATAGAAAATTTGTAAATAAAAATCCCTATGAAGACTAAATAAATATATTTAATCAACATGTCTATATGGAATCCTTTTTATTTTTCATTCATGTTTTTCTAAAAATTCAATTAGTGCTTTCTATAAAATATATACATTGAATCAAATGTGAGATAGGTAGCTAAAGAAAATAAAAATAAAATTTGAAGATATAAACATATTTTTTTCCGCATTTTGGCAAAGATTAGAGATATCGATTTAACATGAACTAACGAGACGATTCAAATATACTTAAAAAGAATGATTTTTACTAATTTTAATTAATATTAACTTTGTTTTATATTTTTATCGAGTAATTTAATAACATAGAAATAATAGTTTTTAGTAATTTTAATTAATATTACTTTGAAGATGTAAACATTTTTTTTCAGCATTTTGGCAAAGATTAGAGATATCGATTTAGCATAAACCAACGAGAATCTCTAATCTTTGACAAAATGCGGAAAAAATACGTTTACATATTCAAGGTTTTCTTTTCTTTAGCTATATATCCCACATTTGATTCAATGTATATATTTTCTAGAAAGAAAAAAATGTTTACATCTTCAAAATAATATTCATTAAATTAGTACAAATCCTTCTTTCTATGTTATTTGAACCGTCTCGTTGGTTTATACTAAATTACTCGATAAAAATATAAACAAAGTTAATATTAATTAAAATTAGTAAAAATCCTTCTTTTTAAGTATATTTGAACCGTCTCGTTAGTTCATGTTTAATCGATATCTCTAATCTTTGTCAAAATGGGGAAAAAAATATGTTTACATCTTCAAGTTTTTTTGTTCTTTTCTTAACTACTTATCCCACATTTGATTCAATGTATATATTTTATAGAAAGTCGCGCTAATCGAATTTTTAGAAAAATATGAATAAAAATAAAAATAATTCCATATAGACATGTTGATTAAATATATTTATTTAGTCTTCATATGGATTTTCATTTACAATTTTTCTATAGATTATTATATATGAATTAAGAATGTATAAAATAAGGGTTTATAAGAATGCATTCCGAAATTATTATTGACAATTTAAATTTGATCAATTATTAAGTTGTCAATATTAATTGGTTTAATTTAATAAATTTTAAATTGATGTAAATAAAAGAAAAATCTCAAATATACATATTCTTAATTATAATTCTTGGATTTGTATATATATACACGTAGGAAAAATTCTCAAAATTTAACTTTGTGACGAGATGATCAGACGTACACAATAATTAACATCGTATATAATGAGATCTTTGACAAATTGTGAGGTAAAATAAATAGTTTGATTTCTATTAATTTCTTACAACTAAAGAAAGTGAAATAAAATCAAAGAAACACTCTTTTTGATCAATTATCGAAATATTATCACTCTGAAATAACATTAAATTATTTTTAATGTTCATGCTTATATATTGGAAAATGATATGATAAAAATAAAATATTTGTCAAAGGAAGTACAATAAAATCGAAAAAAATAATCTTATTGGTGTATTTTATTTTATTTTCATCACTTTTGTAAAACTTACAGTAGATGCAGTTGCTGCGAGAGGAGAAGCTAACTAAATATTTTTATCGAATATTATTCAACGGATTTGAGATGAGTATGTACAGTAAAGTCACTATTTTAACCGAGATTAGGACGAACACGTAGAAAAATTCTAAACAAATTTAGATTTAAAAAAATACATAATGAATGAGTATACCCGATCCATTATCATTCCTAATTATAAATTTAGATAAGTGAAATAAAATTAATTTTTTAAGTTTGATTAATAATTAACACGAACAATATCACAACTTTTAAATAAGATATAAACTTATTTTTAAAATATATACATATAAATTAAAATATAAAAGTTATTTCCCGTCGAATTTCGACGGGCTACTTACTAGTGCTATCTAGTGTATCAATTTTGTATATGTAATGCATTAATTTTGGGCATGTGAGGCATGTGAGGCATCTCATTTTTTTGTTTATTTCAAAACTCTAAAATCAATATTTTTTCGTCTTTTCTTTCACCACCACGACTGACTCGTTATCACCATCATTGTCGCTCCTCGTCGCGACCACTGCTATTCAGCGCCACTATCGATCACGAAAGTAAAAAAAAAAAAAAAAGTAAACACACTGTCTAGTACATCTCAATTCATTGTCTGTTGCATCCTGTTATGTTATTTGATGCATCTGATTTTTGAACCGTATTAATCCTACTTAAGTAAAAAAAAAACGGGTTTGACTAAGAAAAAGCGGGTTTGACCATAATATTAAGTCATATCCATTAGATCTAGTAGGATGTATGGTTAAAATCTATTTTTATTTCTTACTTTAAGATTTATTCTTATATGATCCATCTCCTATATATATATATAGGAGAAGGATCATATACTAAGCAATTTTTCCGTAAGAAATGAGAAGCGATCTGGGCCTCTGATCTTTGTAGATCTACAGTTGTCATTGACCAATGCATTATAATTGAATATGAAATGCATTATCATAACCAAAAAATGCATTATTATGACGATACATTATAATAATACATAAAATACATTATTCTCATTTTTTACATGAAAAGTGTTTTGTATGTAAACTAACCTCGATATATATTTATATTTATTATATATATGGACCCTAAAAAAAAACTAATTATATATATGGCATTTGCAGTGATATGGGAATATAGAGCTGTTCAAAGTCTAGCCCGGCCAAGAGAAGCCCACCAAACCCAAATGAAAAATCGCACTGGGCTGGGCTTGCTTTTTTTTTTTTGTAGATTTTTAGGACACGGCTGTCGCACAGTGTAGTTGCATTCAGTTTCGGTCTTGAAACATTTAATTGGTCACGAAGTAAAATGGATAAAGATTTGTTAAAATTATTTATGTTTTTTTTTTTTGAGGGAAAAATTATTTACGTGTTATGTACAAATTGTACAAAATAGATCACAAAATTTGTCCGAAACTTGACTAGAAGAATTTTATAGTGTGTAGAAGTAATTGTGAATTCATAGTGTAATATTCATGTTCGGGCCTATAATACCGTTGAAATGGTACGAATGGAATATCTAGTACTCCCTCCGTCCACAATAAATTTGTCATATTGTCGATGATACAAGTTTTAATAATTTGTTGGTTAATTATATTGTGAGTGGAATAAAGGTCCCACTTTTATATAATTTTAAATTGTATTGTGAGTGAAAAAAATAAGTGATGTGTGTGGTGTCTATTACTATAAATAAATATGTCAATTTTTTGTGAACGGACCAAAAAAAAAATTATGGTAAATTTATCATAGACGGAGGGAGTACTATATGCGTTGTGAGCCTGTGATACACGTGAGTTAATTAGTCCCGAAGAAACATAAAAGCTGACGACAGCATGTGATGAATGGGGCCCGCCCGGGGAGGAGTGATGATTTTATTTTCCACTTTCCATATCAAAAATACTCCCCCACCACTATGTTTTTGACTTGATATCAATAGTATGTTTGTATATGTTCCAATAATAAGCGCAAGAGAAAAGAATACTATCGATAGTAAAAATAAGCACCAGAAAAGGAGCCACACACTGACACACACGCCCAGCGACAAGATAAGATGACGACAACGATCTACTCCCTCCCTCCACCGTAAATATAACATTTTGGAATTTTAAAAAATGATTGGTAGATTGATTTTGAATGAAAAAATGAATCCATCATAATGAATTGTTGCGGGATTTAAAATAAGGGTAGTGAGTGAGGTCATTTTTCAAAATGGAAAGTATTACACTTGTCGTGTCGTGGACGTATGCAAAAAGAAATTATGCTACACTTATCATGGACGAAAATACTATTAATTAAACAACGGATATTACCAAAAGTAAAAGTAAAATAAAATAAAATGTATTAATATCATAGTATTACCTTTACTAATTTTGGATTCTAGACTTTGCACAATTTGTTTAAGTAGTTTCAAACAAAATTTCTTTGGAGTTTAGCAGTATACTCCCCTTTGCTATCAGTTTTGATCTTAACATATTAACACATGCGCATATTGTATATCTGTATTTATGTATGGAAATTACAATTAAGGGGGTGTTTGGTAGGGTGGATAAGTCAAGATTGTTTATTTATCTTGGCTTATTCACCTATTTGGTATCTAAGATTGAGCCCCGTGGAAACTCATTACTTGTTCCTCTTTGGTGTATATAACTCTTCATTTTGGAGAGATTAATTACATAGATTCAACAGTAACACACATTAGATAGAAAGTGTCCAAATCACCCTCCACCACCCCTTATTCGGCGCCATAACCATCACCACCGCTTCTCCAGACACCGCTGCCGCCGTCACTCCCCTACTGCATATATATGAGTGGTGGTAAGAGAAGTACAAAATCACTCCCTCTATTTCTCTCTTCCCGTCTCCTGTCTGCCCCTCTCCTCCCTCGGGGAGGGATCCCCTGCAGTGGTACAAACCATAACAGCCCGTGCGGTGCTTCAAACGGGCGACGTCACACGAGGAATTTCAATTTTCTAGGGCAGCGCGTATTTATTTATTTCTATTACAATCTTCTGTTTAGTTTATTTATATTAATATTATTATTTTATTCAGTTTTTCATCCTTGGCTGTATATAATAGAAATATATAATTATAATAAAAAGATTTGAGGTTTACATTTTTAGCGTTAACTTTAACATATAAGTAATTTCAATTTCTTAGCATTTCTATGTGTAATTAGTTATAATTCATTGATCGTCTTAATGGATGCACCACTTAGGCCATGTTTGATAGGTAAGTTAGGATATGATAAGATAGTTTAAAGTAAGATATGTATCGTATATAAAGTAAGATTGATATCATATCTTTGTGTTTAGTAGATAAGATATGTAATGTAGATATGATAAATTAGTTGTTTGGTCCCATGATTTAAAGTTAAGATTAAATTTGAAATTACAATTTTAGCCCCTATCTATAATTAAAAAAAAAGTCATATTTCCTCTCTCATCTGTCATCTCTCTCTCTTGCTCAACAACAATCCTCCACCACCGTCGACCTCCACTGCCAACTAGCCAACTACAAACATGGCCTAATTCTATTCCACCCAAAATTAGATTTCTCTCATCCTTGAGGTATGCTCAATTACTTATTTGTCGGCCGATTTTCATTGACAATTATTTTACCCTCGTCGCCCACCACTTTCATTTCAGCTTACCAGAAACTTATGAGGAAAAAATCTATGTGTAAAATTGAGATCATGAAATCTTGATTCTTGGATGCTTATTGTTGAGAATCTTGGTCTGTATATTGCTCTTGAAATCAAGGCGATGAGAGAGAGTGATGCGTTGAACGCTGGTAGCTTGTCGAAGAATTCTTCTATCACCGGAGGTGGCAACGCGATCGTCGGAAAAAGGGATTTTTCGGTGAGGGATGGAGGCGGCCGATATGCAGCGAGCCACAGAGAAGGAGAAGGAAGAACAAAACCTACAGAGCCTGTTCGATTTGGGGATTTCAGATGTGTATGTGAGGATATTTTGGTCTTTGGGTAAATTAGTAGCAAACACTGTTCAAAAGTAGTTTTCCTATCCTATGTCAGCGGTGAGTTGTGTAATATAAGGTCCAACAGTGTTTTTATCGAGGGCCGGGCATAATAACGGGCCGCCCGTGATAGCAATCTTGGACACCAAACGTCCTGATAAGGCCATATACATATCCTATCTAGGCCTTATCATAGCTACCAAACAGACCCTTAATTATATATCCTTTATGTTTCTATGAATGAAAATAAATGAATTCAATAGAGCTACTATATCTATGCCAACAATAAAGATATTTAAAGCACCTCAGATATTTTTCAATGAATATATAGCTTATGATGCATTTTCTTTAATGTGACCATCTAGTTAGATTGAAATGTTTTATTTTAAAAAACTTTGATTTTTTATTTTTAAGATTATGTTCCGTTCACAACAAATTAAAATTACATTGTATCTTCAATTTAGTGCTAATTAAGATTAAATTCTGTAACCTAGACTTTCATAATATAAGCTCGATAGTGAGTGCGAAGTGTCATGAACTTAAATATTATATAAATTTTAGCATAATTTTAAAGAATTTAGGATACCAAAGGAATTTTATCTTATATCATGATAAAAATATATATATTTATATTAAATTACTAAAGTATTCTTAGAAATTAAATTAAATTAAAAAATTTTAAGTATATTAAAATTGATGACTTTTCTATTATCTATAATGGATCACTAATGTATATGTATGTGTGTATGATAATGTGAAGTTTTATTCTTGTAAATTTGTCACAAATTAGCTTTTAGTTGTGACCTGTGTCTTGTAAGAATGTTATGGCTCGTTTGGTAGGTATGTTACGATAAGGCAAGAAAGATAAGGTCAAGATAAATATAGTGAATAAGGGGTGATTGTTAGTGTATCTTTGTATTTGGTAGATAAGATAGCGTCAAGATAAATATAGTGAATAACAGGTTGGTTGTTTGGTACCCTAGTTTAAATTCAAGATTAAGTGAGGAAAGACAATTTTACCCCTAATTATAATTAAAAAAAAGAAAAGAAAAGAAGCAGTCGGTCATATCTCTCTCTTTTCTCACCATCACTTTCTTTCTCACCATTTATTTCCACTCTCATTCTCACTTTTTCTCTCTCTCAGCGCCGCCTCCTCCTTCCGCTGCTGCCTCCTTCTTCCGCCGCCACCTCCTTCTTCCGCCGCCACCTCCTTCTCTCTCTCTCTACCACAGCTGCCGCCTCCTTCTTCCGCCGCCGCCGCCGCCGCCTCCTTCTTCCGCCACCACCTCTATCTCCTCTCTCTCTCTTCTCTCTTCCTGCCACCACCACCACCACCACCCAAAATTTATTCCGCTTCTGAAATATCACACTAGATCTCACCGACTCCGCCACCATTCTCTCACGCTTCCGCTTCTGATTCTCGGAGCTCGACGATGACGTCGTCGACGACGTCGTGCAACCTTCCATCGATTTAATTAGAGACTGGGAAATTGGGAGGAATGAGAGAGGGGTTTTGATTCTGTGTGGAAGGATTATTTGGGGAAAGAAATAGAATTTAGTAAATTCATATTTTGGAAGAAGACAGATGCTTCATATTTGGGGAGAAGGCAGCGGACGACGATGATGGAGAGGAGGAAGAGAGAGAGAGAAGAGGGGGAGAATTTGGTCTTTTTTACATTTAATCTTGGATACTGTTTAAGCCTTCTTCACTATCCCAACAAATCGACCGGATAGCTCTTCCAAAAGGCTACAGTAGTTTTTTGTGATTTTGTACCGGGTCTTTAATTAATGACGGGCCAACCATACTATGAATCATGGCTACCAAACGCCTGATAAGGCTAGATATGTATCATATCTAGGCCTAAACAGGGCTACCAAACACCCCCTTAGTATAATGACCTATATGTGTGTAAGATAATGTGAAGTTTTATTCTTGTAATTTTTAAATTTGTCACAAGTTAGCTTTTAGTTGTGATCACATGTGTCTTGTAAGAATGTTAGTATAATGACCTATCAAAAATCAGCAGATTATTTTTACCTTGTTTGGTAGTGTAGTGATTCCACCTTTATGTGGTGTAGAGGTTATACCTGTATATATTGGTGGACGAATGCAGTATTAAATTTCACATATAATTACAAAATCTGTTAATTACCGATTGTTTAATTAATACTCCCTCCGTCCCAATAGCAAGGTCTCGTTTCATTTTTTGTCTGTCTCAATAGCAATGTCTCATTTCAAAAATGAAAATAATTAACTCTTCTAAAGCTGTAGGACCTACCACTTTTTCTCCACTTTTTTTTTTTTACTTTTGTTTCTTAATAACCGTGTCCAAAGCAAGTGATACCTTGTTATTGGGACGTAGGGAATAGTGAGTATTCCACATCTTTTTTTTAGACAATAGTATTCAAACCACATCTTTTTCGTACGTATGTATTCTTTTATTCTTTCGGATTTTTCGCTTCATTCAGAAATAATGTTATTTTATTTTCTACAATCATTACATAAATTATTCTTTCCTTAAAAAGTTGATGCGACAGCCACTTGTACTATGATTTATAAAAGACTAGTCATCACTACTTTCCATGAGTAATTTCTATTTTTTTTTTTAAAGCATTTTTCACTTTTGAAAAACAGATGTTTTATTTTTATTGCATCCGTAGCCCAGTTGGAAATTCAAAGTTTTCATGAGGGCACTACAATAATGAGCCCCGGGGGACAATAGACCCATGAAAAGTCACTTTAAAACTTCTATCATTTTAGGAAGAAGTAATTAAAATTTTAAAATGGGGCCAGACGTCTGAGGATACCAACATGCATGCTATGTTGCATAGGTGCATGGGTATGGGCGCCCGCCATATTATATGAATATGGGGATACGAATTTTTAAAAATTATAAAGTGCGGTTCGTTTAGTATACATTCATCTATTTATAGTTTATTATATATTCTCTCCGTCCTTCAAGAGTATAGCTCTTGAATTGTGGCACAAGTTTTAAGAAAAATAAGGTAGATGTTATTTAAGTGGAGAAAGAAACCAACCGTTTTAAATTTGTGTGAGGTTAAAATATAAAAAAGTGTAATAACCCGGTTTTTGACTGACGACTAACCCCACAAACCATCACAAGTCATTTTTAATGTCTTTAGTCATCACTCGCACACTTCCTGGAAAACTTCTCAGAAAGTCACCCATCCTGAAATTGCTTCAAGTCAAACAGACTTAAATTTGCAATTTTTCCACAATGGACATTAGAAAATAAAAACACATCTTGATGATATGAGTAGCACCTATCAAATCCTTAAGCTCTACTCGAATATGTCGTCTCATTCCGACATATTCTTGGAATCGCTCTCATTCGGGTGTGTTTCAATTCATTCATGTCCCCCTCCGTTTTGAAGTCTTATAGGAGCCGCTCCTTGTCCGTGCCTCTGCACCGACGATCACTCCGTACTTCTGTCCCGAGCATCACTAAGAGTGTGTGGGGTCATGTCCTAAATAGAAAGACTATACTTTTTGTGGACGAACCAAAACGAAATACAAGCTATACTCTTGGGGGACAGAGGGAGTTTCATACAGAAATTTTAAAATTTATAAATTAAATGGGTGTAATTCATATTTTTCCTATCCAAAATTTAGGCATTTTTCAATAATCTAAGCACATTTTAGAATTAATAAAGGTTTATTAAATCTCAAAAATGCACCCAAAAAAATAAATTTCTTAAAAAATAATTACATATGCACCCTCCACGCATCAGATTCGTGTCCTCCACGCACCGAATTTGCGAATCCTATTTTTATTTTTTAGTTTAAGATCCACCACGTGGCAAATCCCTTGCGAATCCAACGTGAATTGCATCCGCACCCGCACCCACACATGTCCAATATTGTAATGTGATATTTTTAGGAAAATCCGTTCATCATAGCATGCATGTCATGTTTGGAATAATGTTAAGCAAATTGATTTTAAAGGCATATCGAAATTTGAAATAAGGAAAGAAATTGGGTACAACCAATTCTAACGGTAGGTTTATAATCAGATGTAATTAAGGAAGATTCTGAATAATTAGGGATACTTAAGAGATAGTTGGAGGGGGAGTGGATCTGGTAAGAACACATTTTATATAAGAACGTAAGAACAATGCATTTTTATTACATCGGAAATGCATAAAATGCAAAAACTAAATGCATAAATTACAATAACTTAATGCATTAACATTTAAATGCATAATTACAGTAACTAAATGCACGGTTAAATCTAGACCGTAGATAAACAAAGATCAAGGGTCCAGATTTGTTCTTATTTCTCACCTAAGAAAGTGTTCTTATTTGATCCACGCTCTAGTTGGAGGTTTAATTTTAATTAGAATTTATTAATTTCAATTATGATTTATTAAATCTCAATTAATATTAATTGAGCTAATGTTACATTCAATTAAATATTGTAATTAATTAAATTAAAAAATAATAACATAATAAAACAATAAAAAAAACTGCATCGTACGCAAGTGCTACTCTTGAAATAATATTTATTTTTCAATAAAACTAGTTTTAGGGAGGAAGTAATGATAATCAATTTATCAATTGTAGTTTAATTTGTGGCATATTCAATAACGTAGGAAATTCATGGCCGCCTCTCTCACTTAATATATATATATATATATATATATATATATATATAGCTCGGATCAAATAAGAACACTTTCTTAGTATAAAATACTTTTTCCGTAAATAATAATAATGTATTTTATGTATTATTACAATGCATTGTCATAATAATGCATTTTTGATTTAGTAGAGTGCATGATAATGCATTTCATGTTCAATTATAATACACCGATCAATGACAACCGTACGTAGATCTACAAAGATCAATGGTCCAGATCGATTTTTATTTCTTACGGAAAAGAGTTTTACATATGATCTCTTCCATATGTATATATTGTATAAATTAAACTAGTATAATTAAATTACTAATATAGAACTCATACTTTGGTGAGACTTGAACCACAAAAAACTTTTCATTAAGGAGAGACTTTGATATTTCAACTTCACCACTTGAGTTATGCTTTATCGGTCGTCTCTCTCACACACACACACACACACACACACACACACACACACACACACACACACACACACATATATATATATATATATATATAGGGTGTGGATCTGGTAGGAACTCATCCTTATATGAATCCGTAGGAACCATGCATTTTTATTACTTTGGAAATGCACAAAATGCAATATTTTAATGCACAAATATAGCAAATGACAAATTGCAGTAACTTAATGTACAAATATTATACATTTTTAATGCACAACCTACAATGATATAATGCACAAATTAAATTTCGACAATTCATAAAAAAGATTAACGGTTCAATTTTTTATTAACATGAATTTGTGCATTAACTTATGTGATAAAAATGTATGGTTCATATGGACTCATATAAAGATGAGTTCATATATAATTATCTTCCAATATATACATAACAGGGGGAAATTTATTTTGGACACTTTAAATTTCTTTTTATTAGACCTTTAATCCTTTATATTGACCATCTATATTAAGTTCTTTAACTTCTTTTTTTACACCTATGTTAAATTTTATTATCATCACCTCGATCCATCCAATACTTACCAATCTCCAACTAATTAATAGATCAAAATATCGTGTCTTAAAGCACTCACAGTAGCTCACTTATAATCATTTTTTACTCTAAATTTATACTAAAATAATCAAAAGTGAGATAAAAAGTTCATCCAATAGATCTCCTAAATTGAGTGGACCTCACAAAAATATTTACATCTCCTTAAATTTTTCCTCAAATTTACACCTCCTTAAACCTACTTTTATCCAAATTGAGTTGGGCCCACCATTTTTATAAAATAGTTAGTGAAAATAGGAGAACTGTTGTGTGCATTTGTAAAATAGGGAAATGATATAGTATAAGGAAAGCTTTAGGAGTAAATTTATGAGCAAAATTTTGAGAATTCTATTGGGAATGCTCTTAATCTATTTAATATTATATATGTATTGTATCAATATCATTTGTTCATCGTCTTGTATATATGTTGAATGTAGGAATGTCAATCGAGCATGCGTCGAAATTATCTGAAATATTGTCAATAATATTCGCTCATGCACATTCAATATAACACTATAGATATCGAAATTTTCATATAATTTTTATTAATTTCATATATTTATTTGATTATGGAATCTTATGAAATTCATATTAAATAAGTTATTTAATTAATAAATATATATTTATATGGTGATATATATATATATATATATATATATATATATATTTGGCAACAAGTTAAGGATATGTATCAATTTCTTAGAGCCAATGAAATTGTGCCACCTCACCCCTAAAGCCCATGATGGAGCCCAAAAACCCACTTAAACCTCTCTCCCTACAACTATAAATAGGGGTCTCCATACCACTTCAAAAACACACCAAAAAATCATGTTCAAGAGCTCAATAATTGAAGAGAAATTCTCTAAGATTTCTCTCAATATTCAAGGTGTCCTGAAGATATTCAAGGCGTTCTTCGTGGAAGCAACGCGTTCTTCGTCGGAATTATCTCAAGCTGGCGTTTGATCCGAAAACAAGGCGAAAGTCTTCCATGTCAACATTATAAAGCTCAAAGCTCAACGTTTACTTCGGAAATACGGCGAAAGTCCTCCACGTCAACGTTATAAAGCTCAAAGCTCAACGTTTATTTCGGAAACACGGCGAAAGTTCTCCGCATCAACGATATAAAGCTCAAAGCTCAACTTAACAAGGCGAAAGTCCGCTGCGTCAACGTTATAAACTTGAAGACCAAGTCCAAAGAGATCAACGAGACTAAATCTCTGAAAATCTCAAAGACTAATTGAAGATCGTTCAAATGACTAACTTGAAAAGAAGAATCAGAAAATCAAATAGAGATTGAACCAACATATATTCTAAATTCTTATATTTGTATCCAAACTTCTGTTTATTGAATTAAATACAATATTTTGTGTTTACAAATACAGTTTCGTTAAATTAAATTTGGGTCCGATAATTTCAAGAAATTGTAGAAAAGCTTTAAGGGAGTCGATGATGAAACAATATGTATGTGTTGTAATGATATATTTCGAAAGACGATTTTCCTATTAAAAATGAAGAAGAATGCCTAGTAACTTTCCACATCAAGTACTCTTCAAAAATCAATTAATTAAAAAAAAAACTAAATTGTTGCTTACATACATAGATTACATGTAATTTATTTGACACGTTAATCATTTTTCGCTACATAATAATATGCATCAGAGGCCTACTTCAACAATAACGGATAGTACTTTTAAAAAAATACGGAAAAACAATTAATTATTATGTTTATACGTTTTTTGTCAACTCTGTAAAAAAAATAATCGAGACTGTTAGCCCACTTACAAATCAGATTCACACTTATAGATGGAAGTGTCGGTTTTGGTTTTGTTTTTGTTTTTGTTTTTTTGTTTTTTTTTTTGAGATGGATACAAATTTCATGATATTATGATATTACAAATAATTCTAAATAACCCACCATATTATTACAATTCTAACAAGCAAGTATAAATTAGACACAAACACATATAAAATGGGAAAGACAACCCAAACCTTAGTGAAACTTAAAACATAGACTTCTTGCTTATGGAAAGCCTTCGGTTTTGTTAATAACCAGTTCAATTGCCATTTAATTATATCTGAATATTAGTAATAATGAACGATATTACATTTGTTTTTTTTTTTTTGAAAAGATGAACGATATTACATAGTCATGATGGTTTATTGACTTTATAACATAATTTATTATCACGTTATACACGCTCAAACTCCCAAGTTATAATGGCCATGTAGTCATTCAAGGCTGGAGCAACTTTCTAATTATATAATAATACTCCTTGCCCAAATTGGTCTGCACCAAATGTTCACATTACAGAAAAAACAAACCCCTAAAAAAAAAAGAAAAAAAAAAACTTACTATTAAAAGGACGGACAATAAACATCGAGTGATCAGAAAATGGTATCATGATAATAATGTGAATATTTTATGTAGTGGCTAAATTCCAATGGAGTTATTTCAAAAACATCCCACTCGGTATTTAGATGGACAAATACTCAATTTGACAATTTTAGCTCCAACATAACATAATATAAATTCCAAGCCTCAACTTTTTAATTTGTGACAATTTTAAATATTTAATGATTTTTGGCGCAGAAAAATTGCATTGGCAATCAAAATTGACGCGTGGTGGTCACGTTAGACAAAAGAACATCGTTTTGCTGTTGAGATGGATTTGATATATTTTCACCCTCATCTATACTAATAATAAATAAGAGAGCTATCACTATATTTACTAAAGTTCCATATCCAACTTAATTGGTTATTTGGTATTGACTTTTGGATATTCATTGATAAATGTCTAATATATCTTGATCAATCACTATTGACTTCAATATTTTGAATTTCAATACAAAGTCTCCCAATGTATTTTGATTATTTACTAAAGAGCTTTTATTTTCGGGTCAATATTGAAAAATGGTAATTTTATACTTTTTGTGTCAACAGTGTTTACTGCTGCAAAAAGATCAGTCATTTAATTAATTATATGAAATAAGATCTCTACAAAAAATTATACGAAATATGAGAAACATATTTCAAAATAAATGATATAAACAAAAAATGAATAAAATATTGAATTTAGGAGGTTCGATTTATTTATAGATATTGGGCTTTATGGAATATCTTTTATAAATTCAGTTGATTTATTTTGAATATTAATTTTTTAAATATTTAAAAAATTATATTATATGTGAAATATAAGTATAATACCCATTTTAATCATGAACGATCGATTTAAGGGTAAATTATCATTTAAATTCTAAACTATTCTCATATTATCATAAATAATACGAACTACCAATAATACCCATTTTAATCATGAACGATCAATTTAGTATAAAAAATGAATAGTATGAGAATAGTTCAGGATTTTAATGGTAATTTATCATGATTAAAACGACTATTAATAAAAACCAAGAACAATCTTTTTCGTGTTGGATTATTCCTAGAAAAATCTGTGTTTAGTCATAAAAAAATTTACGTGGTTGTCTCAAAAGTTACAAATCGGAAAGGCTTGACGTTATTGGAGTGTGATAATGAGGAGCAAAATGTGTTCAACAGTTACTGAAAATATTATGTACAAAGAAGTTTTCGTAATGTTTGAAATGTAATAATACTCCCTCTGTCCCCCATGAGTGTAACACGTTTGACTTGGCACGGATTTTGAAAATGGTAGGTAGATGTTTTGTGAGTGGCATGGATTGGGTCTTTTATAAATATTGAAATGTAATGGGGTAAATATTAAAGAGAGAGTGTGCGGTCATACACTAAAATTAAAAAAATATACAATCTTTGGGGACGTACTGACATGGAATTATTACTACACTCATGGGGGGCGAAGGGAGTATGTTGTATTTATTACCGTTATTCCTGAAAATATCCGTATTTTTGTATTAAAAATATAGTATATAAACATTATCATTCTCCTTAGTTGCCGAAAATTTTATAATCCATACATTTTACATAGTGTATTCTACTTTGCAACACACGAGTGCAATCTAGTTTAAACAAAACGACGTTGTTTAACTCCACCTCAATAGTGAAATGACATCGTTTCATCCAATTTGGGCACCGCATTTCAATTCTAGTTGTCAATGCAACTTTTCGGATCCGAAAATCACTAATTAGTTAAGATTGTTACAAATTGAAAAGTTGGGGCCTGAAATGTATTCTTTTTTAAGTTCGGACTAAAATTGTCAAATTGGGAATTTATCAGGCTAAAATTGTGTATTTTATCTTTTGTTTTTTTTTTTTACAAAAAATGTGAAACTCATAACTGCAAGAATTACATCTGAATTAAAGGAAAAACCCATAATTTACAGATCTTATAATATTAAGACTTAACTGTAGGAAACTTTCGGATTTATTTTATTGTAAATATCATATTATTTGTTTATAATTAAAAAATGTTTATGTGAAGAACATTAATTATGAGTTTCTTACATTAATTAATGAGGCAAGCTAGGTCATTCGTGGGGCAATGAGGCCTAGCTCAAGTGGTTAAAAAAAAGTACCACAAGACTTTCCTTAACGAGAGGTCTTGGGTTCAATTCCGCCTATGTGCGGTGTAGTATATTTTTCACCTTGTTTGGTGGTATTAGAAAACGTATTTACACGGTTTATTTAAAAAATACTGTAATTCAAAATTATGTTATTATTTTCATTTATTTGTTTTTTAGCAATATAATATTGGATGAAACTGGTTGATAAAAATGAAAAATAATAACAAAGATAATGAGACAGAAAGTAGGTGTGCATAATGTAATATGGATGCAAATGAGCTGCGCTATAGAAAATATAATCCGAAAATGTGGTGTGATTTTTATAAAATCTCAACTATTCAGAAATGATAAAGAAATTTTTATAAAATTTCATTATAATGACTCACGTGTGTGTCCCTGATTAGTTTGATATATATTGGAATTTTTCTAAAAATACTTGTTGAGCTCGTTGGTGTTAGAATTTGAAGGGATATTTCAATATTGAAGCTGTGATTCACACTATATTTACAACTGCATTAATTTGCTTCATGATCTGTACTTCTTCCTCCTTCGTGATCTTGTTTTGGTATATGTTTTTTATGAATATTTTGTGGTTTGTTTATATATCTGTAAACACAAAATAATGTATTTAATTCAATAAACACAAATTGCATACAAATATAAGAATTTCGAATATGTGCGGGTTCAATATTTATTTGATCCTCTGATTCTTCTCTTCAAGTTGACCCTCGAACAATGTTTAAGTAGCCTTTAAGATTTGTTGGATTTAGTATCTCCTTGATCTCTTTGGACTTGGTCTTCAAGCTTTATAACGTTGACGCGCATGACTTTCGCCTTGTTTCCGAAGTAAACGTTGAGCTTTGGGTTTTGGGCTTTATAACGCCGATGCGGAGGACTTTCGCCTTATTTCTGGATCAAACGCCACTTTGAAGCAATTCCAATGAAGAGCGCGTTGCTTCCACAAAGAACGCCTTGAATCTCGTCGAGACACCTTGAATATTGAGAGAGAAATCTTAGAGAATTTCTCCTCAATTCATGAGTTCTTGAAGATGATTTTTTGGTGTGATTTTTAAGTGTTATGGAGACCCCTATTTATAGTTGTAGCAAGAGAGATTTAAGTGGGCTTTTGGGCTCCATTATGGGCTTTAGGGGTGAGGTGGCACGATTTCATTGGCTCTAAGAAATTGATATACATCATTAACTTGTTGCTAAAGAAATAGATATATATCACCATATAAATATATATTTATTAATTAAATAACTTATTTAATATGGATTTCATAAGATTTCATAATCAAATAAAGATATTATAATTAATAAAAATATGTTAAAATTTTCGGTTCCTACAAATGTCTCCTCGAGACTTGTTCATGGACGACTTGTCGTGAAAATGAATGAGTCTCGATAAATTTGAACTTTATTAGATAGTTTATACTCATATCAAGGAGTTCGTGAACTTCAACTTGTGAATTTATACTCATATTCATGAGTTCTTGAATTTGGATTTGTTAGAAAATTTATACTCGTTTGAGGGAGTTTTTCAATTTGAAATTGAATTTGTACAATTTATGCTCATATCAAGGAGCTTTGATGAACTTGGATAGTTTATGCTCGTATCAAGGAGCTTTGAATTTTGATTTGAGTTTAGATAGTTTATGCTCGTATCAAGAAGCTTTGAATTTGTAAACTTTTTATACTCATGTTTAGGAATCTTCACTTGAATTTGAATTCATAGACCTTTTATACTCGTGTCAAGTAGTCTTCCTTGATTTGAATTTGTAGACATTTTGTACTCATATCAATGAGTCTTCACTTGATATGAATTTGTAGACATTTTATACTCGTGTCAAGGAGTTTGATTTGGAGTTTGATTTGGAGTTTGATTAGATAGTTTTTGCTCATGTCTAGGAACTTTATTGATATTTTAGGCTCTTATCAGGGAGCACTTGAAATTCTTTGTTTAAAGAATTTAAATGGTTTTTACTCGTATCTAGAAGTATTTTAGACAGTTTAAGCTCTTATCAAGGTGCAATGCAGACAATTTAGGCTCTTATCAAGGAGCGATGTAGATAGTTTAAGCTCTTATCAAGGAGCGATGTAGATAGTTGAAACTCTTGACTTCATAAATTTCGACACACATATGAAGATTGACTTGTGACTATATTTGAAGTATCTTCCTCATCTTCACTTGAAGTTTCTTCAAGATATTTGCCCCCATGATTTGTTTCTTGATTTTCTTCAAAGTTGTGGGCTCAAGCATTGTCATATCTTCAATTCCATTTGCAATCATGTTTAACTCCATGTCATGAGCTCTAGTTGCCAATTCTTCGAAGGTCTTTGGTTGAATTCCTTTTAAAATGTAACGAAGACTCCAATGCATACCTTGGATGCACATCTCAATTGCTGAAGTTTCAGACAATCGATCTTTGTAATTTAAGCTCAAGTCCCTCTAATAATTTATGTAGTCGATGACGGACTCTTTTTTCCTTTGACTTGACTTTATAAGTTCAACCATGCTCACCGTTCTTTGAGTACTATAAAAGCGACTAAGAAATTCTTTCTCCAATTGCCCCAAACTATCAATTGAATATGGCTGCAAGTCAGCATACCAATCAAAAGCATTGTCTTTCAAGGAACGCACGAATTGCTTCACCATGTGATCTCTATATGTGCCAGCATCGTTGCAAGTCTCCACAAAGTGAGCCATATGTTGCTTTGAATTTCCTTTGCCATCAAATTGTTGAAACTTTGGAGGTTGATAGCCAACCGACATCTTCAAGCTTTCAATCCTTAGAATATATGGCTTGCTATAAGTCCATGGGGATTTAGTGGTCCCTTCGAACATGTCCTTGACTGTTCCCATGATGAACTCTTTAAGTTGATCGACATGTATCGATCTATTAGAAAAGACTTCAAGCTCTTTAGTAAGAGATTTACGACCGTCTTTTGATTGCTCCCTAGTTGGAGATTTACCTCCGTCTTTTGACTGCTCCTAATTAGTCGGAGATTTATCACCGTCTTTTGACTTCATAAAAAGCTCGGTTTCATTATCTTCCTTCGCTTGTTTGCTCCTTGTATCAACAGACATCGCTTTTTCTAAGTTTGCAATTTCAACATCTCGTTCTTCCAAGCGTTTAGCGAGCCCTTTAACAAGCTTCGTCAATTTCGCGATTTGCTATTCAAGAGTTGTAGACATCTTCGCTTGATGGATTTGGCGAAGGAAAGAGATGAAAGACAGAGGCAGAGATTGTCCCACCAAGCCTGCCAAAATCTGTAAACACAAAATATTGTATTTAATTCAATAAACTCAAAATTGCATACAAATATAAAAATTTCGAATATGTGCAGGTTCAATCTCTATTTGATCATCTGATTCTTCTTTTCAAGTTGACCCTCGAACAATCTTTAAGTAGCCTTTAAGATTTGTTGGATTTAGTATCTCCTTGATCTCTTTGGACTTGGTCTTCAAGCTTTATAACGTTGACGCGTATGACTTTCGCCTTGTTTCCGAAGTAAACGTTGAACTTTGGGCTTTGAGCTTTATAATGCCGATGCGGAGGACTTTCGCCTTATTTCTGGATCAAACGCCACTTTGAAGCAATTCCGATGAAGAGCGCATTGCTTCCACAAAGAACGCCTTGAATCTCGGCGGGACACCTTGAATATTGAGAAAGAAATCTAAAAGAATTTTTCCTCAATTCTTGAGCTCTTGAAGATGATTTTTTGGTGTGATTTTGAAGTGTTATGGAGACCCCTATTTATAGTTGTAGGGAGAGAGGTTTAAGTGGGTTTTTGGGCTCCATTATGTGCTTTAGGGGTGAGGTGGCACGATTTCATTGGCTCTAAGAAATTGATATATATCATTAATTTGTTGCCAAAGAAATAGATATATATCACCATATAAATATATATTTATTAATTAAATATCTTATTTAACATGGATTTTATAAGATTTCATAATCAAATAAAAATATTATAATTAATAAAAATATGTTAAAATTTTTGGTTCCTACAACATCCAATATGTTTCTGGTCAAATATCCGAATTTTAATTTTTAAGTTTAACTCATCTTTACAAAAATATAAAAATTGTAGCAGGAATCACGTGTTGACGTGCAAAACAAAGCTTTCGGAAGAATAGCTAAACAAGTGGACCATTTATCGCTGGTTGTGCAGTGAAAAATTTATATGAATTATACATATAATATATATGATCAGAAAAATATTTTATTTATAATTACGATAACTATATGTCTACCGACACGAAATAGATTTATGGTTAGAAATAAATGAGTCATAAGCTAACAGCATAAGTTACCATTGTATTCATTTTTTGTTCATACAAACTATGCTAAACTCAACATAAAATAAACTAGGTAATTATCAAACAAATATTCAAACAAATTTATGAATTGAACTTATATTAATTTGTAGTGAATTATTATACAAGTACTATACCATTAGAAATTTACATGAACCAAATTTTCTACACCACCACAAAACGAGCGAGAAGATAATTTCCTAGTATGTTTGATTATTTTACCAAACACAAAACTACGTACATACTATATAAAAAAATAATTAAAATATTCAAACCCCCTTTTGGACGGTTATATGAATTAAATTGTTTTCTTTAGACGTGAGTATAGTCCAAACTCTCTTGTCATTAGAAAGTCAAGTGACCTAGTTTTTCTAAAAGGAAAATAAGCTAAAAAATATCTATAGAGGAGTAACGATGATATGCTAAAGTTTTTTTTTTTCATATAACTAATTATATGGGGAACACTTCAAAACTTTAATATTGTATTTTAGGATTTTTAGTCGTTGGGGACTATAAAGACAAAAATATCAAATGTTTATGTTTTACCACCTTTGTCCCGAAAATTTAGGGTATCTCCAACGGTGGGTTCCAAAATTTGGAACCCATCAAATCCACCATTGTGGAGAAAAGAAACTGGTTTCCAGTTTTGAAACTGGGTGCAAGGGGAGAAAAAGGAAGAAAGGTAGCGGCTGGGAACAGAAGCAGGGGCGGCTGGGCTCGTCACCCACGGCGCGTTCACCACACGCGCGCGCTGGTTGGCGCGTGCAGTACACGCGCGCGTGGGGGTGGCCGCCAGTTCTGACTTTTTTTTTTTTTCTTTTCTGTTTTTTCTCCTTTTTTCATTTCGATTTTTTTTTGTAGTTTTTCATAAATACGGACCTATTAGCTAGTCTAAAACATATCGAACATATATCTTATATTAAAGATCACGACGAGAGCTTTTATTCGACATAAAAATCGTAAAAATCCGATTTGAAACGAGCAAATGATGATATTTTAAAGTTCAAAACTAATAATTTATGTATAGATATATAAAGATAATGTGTATTATAGTGGGACCCTTTATATAGTAGAAACTGGTTTCATTGTTGTGGAAGGTGTTTAGATAAAAAAGTAGGTGGGTTCCAAAAGCTGATGTGGCGCTGATGTGGCGATTTGGAAGCTGAAACTGGTTTCCACCACTGGAGACACCCTTAGTACCAGTTTTTTTATTTAACCTTCTCAACAAATTAGTCTCATACTTAAAAAAAGTTATTTTTCTCTCCTGCTCCTAATGATTTGATGAAAATACCCTTCAATAATTTATTTTCTCTATTTAGTTTTATTATAAACAATTCATTTTTTAATATTTATGCAGGGATGTTTGAGACTAAATTCTTGAATAGATTGAAATAATAAGGGCCGTGAATAGAGTTTTCTTCAAACCAAAATTCACAGAAAAAATTAAGTTCTGCGTGGCCCGTGGCTAAGGGGGCCCAATTACTATAAACGAATGCCATTTCCCTCATAATTTTTTAATAGGAAATATATTTGTTGCATTCGCACTTCTGTGAATGATTGCCGCGATTTTCTGAATGCTATTCTTGTCTAAATCAAACGTGCAAAATAAATACATTTTTATTTTTCTGTATATCTAATTTTTATTTATTTCTTTAAAACTTTGAGACTGCGATTTCAAACGTTTACACTGTATTCGTCATTAAATAGAAGGGAACATCTTACTTGCGGCTAAATCGGATTTATTATAGTTGACCGGGAAACAACAAGCTACATCCATATTGGAATTTTGAGATCGATATAGTTTATGGTCACAATTTTGGGATAAGGTTTAAAAGATGATTTGACAAAATATTTGTAAATCTTCACCTCCAATTAACGAAGTTCTAATTTTAACGCGAGGTGTTTTTCGATAATGGAATTTTGACTCGATTTGACGGTGGTGTGAGTGGAAATTGATTCAAGTCTTATAATACCTATTTCATGCGTGATTGAGTCTGATTAATATTCTCCAAAAATACTTCTCATGCTATATTTGAAACATCATTAAATGTCATGATTTTTACAAATATTTTGACGTTCGGTAGGATATTTTTAAAAGTCACCCCAAAAGTTATGTCATAATTACTACTAATTAATAAATAATGTTCCTGTATTATATTCATGTATTTCATGAGTAGAGATCGATGTACAATAGACTAAATAAAATATTGTAATTTCAGAAAAAAGTTCAACAGTATTGCTAAAGTAGAGAGGGATAAATAACAATTTGCTATACTAACTTTATGTGTTGTAATGATAGGAACAAGTTGGTAGTGGAATACCATGAGGTAAAAAGATGCCGCAACTCTACCAACTTTTTAGCTTAAGAAACCAAGATTTGATCGATGGCTAACTTTTTCACAAGTTTATTATTTTTTTATATTGTTGAAATTTGCCGCTACTATTTTCAGTGTGCATATAATAAATTTTTATTCATGTACAATAGTCTGAAAACTATACATGACAGATGAACCACACTTTTTAAGTACAAGTGTGACATGCTCGACTTATAGAATCATTAGCGGATTTTGAACAAAATAAAGTTATTATAATTGTACTAAATAAAGTTAGTATACCCACTAATAAATAGTACTCCTTACGTCCCATTAAACTTGTCTTCTTTTTCTTTTTTAGTTGTCTCATTTAACTTGTCATGTTTTCAAATAGTGAACTAATTAACCATTCAAAAGTGATGAGATCTACTCATTTCCTCTCTTTTTACTCTTCTCCTTAATAACTGTGTCGAATAATAACAGGACAGGATGGAGGACGGAGGGAGTATTAGTTTTTGTATCAAAAAATATTAGTATGAAATTAATAATTTTCAGTTAGTATACAAATATTGTTTTGATTTTTAATGTAAAAGTTAATACTTTTCAAATATGAATACAAATATATCATTGACTATAATCTAGGTATGGGAACTGTTAGATTGTCTAATAGAGACCGCCCTTATAATAATCTTGTTTCCCAAGCAAAATCTTTGATTTTTCTAAATAAATGTTAATTCATGACAGGAAAAAAAAACGGGAGCAGTTGAATAATGAAAAGAATGAGTGGAAGAAGTAGTTGAAATTGGATCCTGTTGTTTCAAAATTGAACTTTGTCTACCAAAGCTTATGTTAAAGATGTCAAAACTATTTTAATCTTAGTTGAAAGCGTAAAATGGTTATCTTACTAGCTAGTGTTTCCAAAAACAGGCATAGTCCTTTATTTACTGAGTACTCAATATTTAGTTTTCATTTTTAAAGTGTGTAAAAAGAGGCATATTTATAAATTAATTAATACTAGTATAAAAAAAAAAGTAGAAGTAATTGAGGAAGACGTAGTTCTAGAAGGAGAAGAAATGAAATGAAAGAGGGAAAAAGGCAAAGCAATAATTGGCATGATGAAAACGCGGAAGGTAAAAATAATAATATTAAATAGAAGATAAGAGTAGAGAGTTGACCCTTGACCAATCAAGGGTGGAGATCGGATCCAGCAAATGGACGAGTGCCAACTAGGCGGAACAATATGATCCGTTGGGAAATAAGCCGGCACGTATTTAGACTACTCCTTCCGTCCCATGATAAGTGTCTAATTTCTTTTGGGCATGGATATTTAGGAGAGAAGTGTTTAAAGGGTAAAAAGATAAAAAGTGGTGGAGCCCACATCTTTTGTATGAGAGAGGGTATTTTCATATTAAGAAAGTAGACACTTATGATGGGATAGCTCAATAAGAAAATATAGACACTTATGACGGGACGGCGGGAGTATTATTTATTACAAACAAATTTGTCTAAATTACAGCATATATTTATTTTTCCCCATATTTTTTTCGTTGTAAAAACAGTGTGCGTGATAAGGACTTCCCCTTTTTTGTCTTTTCATCTCTCTTCGGTTTATAACACAATTCCCGCAGCCTATAAATCCCCTCACGCCACTAATTCGTGGCTGCTGTGCGCTGCCTACTAATCAAATTTATTAGTATTTGGCAATTTGCTTCCTTTTTCCCTTTCTCTCTCTTGGCTGCTACTGCGTGTTGTGTGTGTGTGAGAGAGAGAGACAGAGAAAGAGAGAGGGGGGGAGCAGGACAAGGGTTCGCCCTCTTTAATTAGCAGTGTCACTGTGTGTATATAAATAAATCGAAGCAAGCGAGTGGTACCAATTATTATCATCTATCAATGGGAAGATCTCCTTGCTGCTCCAAGGTTGGTCTGAGGAGAGGGCCTTGGTCCACTAAAGAGGACTCGGTCCTCACCAATTACATTCAGCAAAATGGTGAAGGCCAATGGAGATCCCTCCCCAAGAAAGCTGGTAACTTAATTACTCATTAATTACCTCTGTCTCTGTTTCTGTAATACTAGTAATTAAGTAGGAGTGCATGTGGTTGAGTAATGAGGGGCGGCATGATTAATTATGGTTATGGTTTTGATAATGAATAAATAGGACTATTGAGGTGCGGGAAGAGCTGCAGGCTTCGGTGGATGAATTACCTGCGGCCGGGGATTAAACGCGGGAATATCAGTGAAGATGAGGAGGATTTGATCGTACGGCTGCACGGCCTCCTCGGCAACCGCTGGTCGCTAATAGCCGGTAGATTGCCAGGTCGAACGGACAATGAGATCAAGAACTACTGGAACACGCACCTCCTCAAGAAGCTCAAGACAGCCGGCGTCGTCGACCCCACCACCCCCATCCCCAACCCCAACCCCAACCCCAACCCCAAGAAGAAGTCCAAGTCCAAGCCCAAGCAGAAGAAGACCGCCATCAAGCTGCCCGCCGCTCCGCCCAAGGAGGAGCCCAGTAATAACAAGGAAGGAGGAGATGATGATCCGCCCAAGACCAAAGTGTATCTGCCCAAGCCTATTCGGGTTTCGTCGGCCTTCTCGCGCACCAACAGCTACGACAGCTTGGCCAGTGGCGCCTCCAACAGCGACGGCGGCTACGCGCCGGAGAAGGCCGCCGCCGCGGAGGTACTGTCATTCCTGCCGGTGCAGTGGCCGCCGCTGTTCGAGCTGGAGGACGGCGATTACGGGGTGTGCGCCGCCGACGATTTCCTCGACGCCGGCGGCTATATCCTTCCGGTGCTCAACCACTCCGATTCCATATCCAGCGATGTAAACATGTTAGAGAAAGTCTACGATGAGTATCTCCAGCTTCTGTAGAAATATTATTAAAAAAATAAAAAATGTATCGGAAAATATAAATAAATAAAAAAACAGGTATGGTGTCCGAATTACATTTCTTTTTTCATTATTTGAATGATTTTAACTACTGTGGGTAAAAGACAGCAAAGTCCCTCGAAATTTTGTCCCCCTCTTTGGAATTTTGTACCAAATACGGAAAGTGGGTCCCAAAAGGTTAGTAATTAAGGACCGATTGCAATTGCTCGGTAGCAAAATTTATACTCCACGAAACTTTATATACACAACTAAAAATCATGTCATATACTAATATATGCCACGAAATGCATGTACGTCATGTCCTAAATTTCATCCAACACCAACACCTACACCTTCGAATATTGTCTCCTTAATAGGGATTTTGATAGTGGTAGGACATTATTTCACCCTCAAAATCTACTCAAACTATTTTACAATAATAAGGTTTATCCAGCTAGCACATAATTCGAATAATGTTATTCTCTTCATAAAAGAAATTATTATTGTCTTTAAAGTTGGTCAATTAATGTTTCGTCATTCATTTATACCTATCATTATTATACTACTTTTTAAGATTGAACGGAAATTTTATTAAGTGAATTCATAATTACTACTGTATTAAATTTTTCTCATATCACTCTACATATATTCTACTATTTGGACTCGTGATATTGTCGTGCATTAAAATATATATATAAGAAAATGCGTGCCTTAAGTCGCATGTGCGTATCAGAAAACCAAACCGTGAAATGCAAAATGGAATTTGAAATAGACCAATTTTAAGTGCATTTCAGTCTTTTACTTTAACTTGGACTAAAAATGCTAAAATCAATGGAATTTTTTTTTTATATTATGGGAACTTGCAACCGCTATTTTCGGTATTTTGAATACATCACCATTCATGTGTTATAGTTCATAAACTACACATGAAAGATATCATACTTTAAAGTGTGACGTGCTCGACCGAAGTAAAATAAATAAATTTACCTATTATTATATTTTGTGTTGTCTATATCTTTTGATTGTACCTCCTAATTATATATATTTAATATCATTAGATTGATTCGTTTTTTTTTCTACTCAATTTATTTGAATAGACTACAAAGAATAGTCAAGTACTTCCCACGTGGATTTATTTTTTAATAATTAAACTAAAATTAAAATTATAGCATATATTACGTGTGGGAAAGTACTAATGATAATGGAGTAACCCCGTGAAAGGCTTGGATTACTTTTCAAGTTCCATCAAACATTATTTTCGCAATTAGGTGCATTTCCATTTCAAGTTATGAAAAATAATTACTTTAATATGCATTACATATCATTCTAATCCACGACTTTTTTTTGTTTTTTTTTTTGGGGGAGGGGGGGGGGGGGGGAGTAAAAAAAATACTACTATTTTTGAGTTGGTTAAGAAAAACATATTTTACTATAATTAGAAGCGGTATGCTTTCTTTTTTAACTATGTGAAAAATCACGTTTCCTTGTGGAATTAGAGAACTATAGAATTTATACGACTGAAGGTCTATCCATATGCAATGCATTCACTTATAATTACGAAGAACGTAACTTAAATTTATATAAAAATACTAATTCAATCGATAAATAATTTTAGTGTGTATTAATAAGTATAAATTGATTAGCAGTTTGTGACTTTGTGCCAGACGACTTGTGCAATTGTATTTATTAAACTCAAGGACTATATATTACTAATTTCTAATAAATTGTAACGACCAATTTTGTTTGTTACTGACTGTTTTACCGCGTATCATTTTATTAACAATTGATTACTTCCCACTAGTGAGATTAATTTTATACCGAAGAATTTAAAAGTATATTCAAGATCCAGCTAGATAAATAGTGTAACATAAAGGAGGGACCAATAATTAATTAAATGAACGATTGCATCTACTAAAAACGTTTTAGAAAATTTCAGCATCATAAATCATAATATGTTTCGACGTAAGCAGAACCCCACAGATCTTAAATTATTTATGGAAATTTGAGATGAATTAAGTCAAATGAAAATATATGGAAAGCAACTATGTGCTGTTTATGTGTAAAATCTGCCTTATACGTAATCAATTTTGTAATAATTTAGTAATATATTAATTTGACTATCTTTCTAACAACTGCCTTCGAATTGGACTCTTCAATCAATACAATAATAAAAAAGTACCAACCCTCTTTGTTTGGTAAACCTCTCATCAATTTTCATACTATTGCGTAAAACGGAATATGCTCAAATTTAGGGTTGGTAAAAAATACTGAATATCGTGATATCGTACTTACCGTACAAAAAAAATATCGAATATATTGAAATTTTGGTATACCGTAATTTACGGTAAGGTACGAGGTAACGGTATTGATTTTCAGATAACGGAGGTATACCGTACCATACCGAAAATTCGGTATATACTGTAACACCGGTATATATCGTAATATCGTATCGTATTTAATTAATAATAAATATTTAATTATTAATAATAATAGTTATACCCATCCGTCCCAATATTCATGGCTCATTTCTTTTGGACACGAGTATTAAGAAGAAATAAATTATGGATGAAAAGGTGTGTGATCCACATGTTTAGTATATCTTTTATTCAATATTTAATCATTTAGTCAATAAATTAATGTACTTTTTTTAGTCAATAAAATGCTTTAATTAGTACCTAAGTAAGCTCTAAATTAGCCCAAAAAGAAAACATGCCATGTTACATGGGACGACCCAAAAAGGAATACAGGCCATGAATATTGGGACGAAGGGAGTAATTAATAAATAATAATTTTTTTATTATATTTGTTTGATATCGTCACATTAGGTATAAACATTGTTGGGAGTTTAATTATTGAGATTTTATCGTATATGTATGCACATGTTATTTCATCATATAAATTTTCGGCATGAACGATAAATCGATATACCATAAAATTTCAGAATGAAATAGTATATCGGTATAACAGTATACCGGAATTTTTTGGTATATCGAATTCTGATAAGGTATACTGTAAATGCGGCACGATAAAGGTAAGTGATTTGTTTCATATCGAATCTTCGGTATACCGGACAAAGGTATACCGAACAGTTCGGCAAGGTAACGATATGAAATTTCTTATACCGTTATTTTCGGTAAGGTATAAGGTATAACGAAATTTTTACGGTATACCGTACTGCCCACGCCTACTCAAATCTATAGATATTAATTTTTTTAATTTTTTCGTAAATAAGGTGCTAGATTTCTATTACATTTTGTGTTCTGGTAGAATCAATCCATGCTATTTATATGGAGTATTTCATAATAGCATTCAGTATCCATGACTTTACGCTCAATAGGTATAGTTATATAATACCTCTCAAAAAAAAGGTATAGTTATATAATATTGGAATATAAAACAAAAATTTTTTAAAAAAAAATCGCAAAAGACCTTTTACGAAAAGGTAGTAATCTATCCCACTAAAACTCTTCAATAAATTTTTTGAATTTAATTGTTCGGATTCCAATAGATAAACTAAGGAGAGATAAATATTTAGATTTGTCTGCGGGTAAGGTTAATTTGATCGAATGAAATTGATAGTTACTTGACGTGAAAAATATCATAAATTAATCTTACTTTTCAAAATAAATTCTACGTATATACCTTCTAAATTCTAGAAAGTTGGAACTCTAAGATGGGAAAATTGACACGATTCACATTCAATGTCTCAATTGATCCATGTCTTATTCCTTGTTTGGAATATTTTTTAGTTATTCTATATTTTGAAATAAGATTTTCTTTAATTTTCATCACATTAGAAATATTTTAAAATCGAAATGGAATACAGATTGACACATTAATTAATTATGCGCTAGAGAATTTACTCTACACTAAAGGGGATACTATTCCTGTTCTAGCTTTCGTATTTTTCCTCTTTACTAAAAATGCTACTTGTATCCCAAAACCAAAAATGAAAAGCTATTTAATTAATTTATTGACTAGAATAAATAAAAAATCACAGTTTTCTGAAATAATTAGTTATTACTCCCTCCGTCCCACAATGACTGTCCCATTTTTTCTTTTTGATTTGTCCCACCTAAGTATCTCGTCACACAATAAGTGTCCAATTTTTTCTTTTTGGTTTGTCCCACCCAAGTATCTCATTTCTTTTTTTGGAAACCACCTTCTCTCACATAAAAATATGGGCTCCACCACTTCTCCTTAATTTTCGTGCCCAAAAGAAACGTCCCACTTATTGTGGGACGAAGGGAGTTCGACTTACCTGACATGTGATGATAAAATGAAATATAGAAATGGAGAAAGTCATATATGAAAAGAAGTACTTCATCTGTCCCATAACAAGTGACTAATACTTTATGGGTGCGGTTATTTAAGTGAATGGTAAAAAATGGTTAAAATGGTATGACCCACAACTTTTGAAGAGATAATTATTTATTTATTTTGGAAACGAACCACTTGTTATGGAACGATCCGATATGATATGCGAGCCACTTATTGTGAGGAGTAGGGATGAGTATTATTTAGTGTTTTTCTTTAATTGTGAGTAGTGTAGTGCTGAGTATGTGATGATATCATAAGGTAAAAATGACGTCAACTTGATTTTCTTAAAACAAAAAATCATATTGAATCATGGCAATATACAAGTCTTTCCGTTTTATCTCATCGCCTATTTATATTTTAACCATTCTTAATATAATTAAATCATTTTGCGTGTAAGAATTTGCTGTGCCATGATACTTTGCTGTCGTCTTTCAATTCAACTAAATTTTCAGTACACCCTTTTAGGTGTATCGACAAAAACTAAATTTTGTTTCAATACAATTGGGAGAGAAGTTGACAATCTAACCAATGTGAAATACGGAGTTATTCAATTTTCCGTCCACACACAGATGATAAGCTGCTTAACTTATTATTGTGTACTTATATCCATTTAAACACACACACACACACACAAATATATACATGATACATACATATATATATTATGATTAATGCCTATGAAAATTTCAACATTTATACCATTTTACAATTGTAACATGATTTTGTAATCATTTCAATTACAACATCGTGTTCATTAATTATGCAATTACGTACGATATGCCCAAAAGAAATCAGCAAAATTGAAGATTAAGGTTGGTGTTCGATCATAATTGTTCTGAGATTAAAGCAGTTATTCGACTGAAGATGACGATGGGCGGACTATAATTGGAATGATACTATTTCAAATGAAATTTGAATTTCATCGAACGATGTCGTTTTGAATGAGTATGAAATAAAATATATATTATTGTACATATTATATGTCGTTAGTGTAGTAAGCATGTAATGCAGAGCTTTTCCAAATAATTTAGACGTGTTTTAACTGTAAAATATATCATCAAATATTGTGTTGTAATTGAAACAATTATAAAGTCATGTCGTAAGCGCAAAATAAAATACTTAAAATGTTATTCCCTCCATCTCAATATTCATGCTTTTTTTTGCACGGGTATTAAGGAGAAGTAAATTAGGAATTAGAAGGTGTGTGACCCATATGTTTAGTTTATTTTTTATTCAATATTTAATCATTTAGTCAATAAAGTACTTTTTTTAGTTAATAAAGTATTTTAATTAGGACCTAAATAAGTTCTAAATTAACCCAAAAGGAAAACATGTCATGTTACATGGGACGATCCAAAAAGTAATACATGCCATAAATATTGGGACGGAGGGAGTATATTTTAAGATAATCAATCCTACATTTTCTTGTGGGTCCCAACTGAATTATAATTTAATAACTTATTTACAATTGAGCGAAAATTGGAATAATTAAAAAAGTTACATCCACAATAAATGGAAAATAGGAAGTTAATTACGATCTTGTGATTAATAAGTGGGGAAGTGATGATGCCATAGGCCAACTTTTTCGGTATTCATTTTAAGTTATGGCGTCTTGTCGCAGTAAATAAATATTGTCTCTAGAAAAAAACACTCCTTCGTCCATTTTAAGTGACATATATTTCTTATTGGGCTGTCTCAACGAAGTAGTACAATTCAAAAAAAGGAAACTATTAATTTATTTACAAAATAGTGTAGATTTCATCGCTTTCTATCTCATTATTCTTCAATAACCCTTCTCCTAAATAATCGGTGCCGAAATAAATAATTATTGACTTTTTTGTTTGACGTTTATCATTTCAAAATATTAAAACGAATGACAAAATTAGTTCATCTTAAAAATTGACTTCACTACTCAAACCCATTCAAATTCATTGGGTAATATCCGTTAATTACCCACTAAAAGTCCAAATATCTACAAAGTTGGGTGTCGGTAGGGGTATAGAGGTCGCAACAATTTGGCTAGTAAAGAGTTGTAAGGGTAATTAATTGATTGGTAACAATTGTTAATTCTTGATTCACAACTATATATAGTTCCTGAACTTGTAATAAATAACAAACCATCCGAGTTGACTAATACTCCCTCTGTCCCATTCATAACGTCCCGTTTCCATTTTAGTCCGTCTCATTTATAACGTTCCCTTTCTAAATAAGGAAATAATTAGGATCTTAATCATCTAGTATTAGTTTCCTAATTATTTAACCAAACTAATATTAGATGATTAAGGCCATAATTATTTCCTTATTTAGAAAGGGAACGTTATGAATGAGACGGACTAAAATGAAAACGGAACATTATGGATGAGACGTAGAAATTAACAAACATAAATTCACATAAAATCCAGAATTTCAATAAAACCTTATGTTAATTTATTCATAGAACTACACACAATCATCATAATTCTTTCTTTACACAGTCAATCCCACAAATGAAAAAGCCCTATATTAATATTTCTAACATTTTGAATGGTTTTCGACCTCTCTGCCTTACTTCATTGAAAATTTTCTAACAACTAATGCAACACCCCGCTTTTTAATAAGCTTTTAAATTTTTTTATATGGCTTATTATTATTCTTATTGTTTCTATTTTATGAATATTTTTACTTTTATTAGCTCGAATTAATTGGTTTGGACTTGAGGGAGTCTGTAGTTGCGCCTCTAGATTAAAGAATAGTTTAGATATGTTAATTGGTCGTAATATTTTATAAAAAAACCTCAAATATTATTTTGGGACAGATTAATAATTCTTGGTGATTAATTCTTGTAGTTTTTTTTTAATGGGTTTTAGTCTCTTATATTAATTTAATTTAATTTAATTTATTTATTTTAGATAAGCTATTGGAAGAATTGAATAGCAGTAAGATTATGGAGTAAGATTGTGCAAATCACGTTTAGGATAGAGATAAATTTTTTCCTACGTCTCCTAATTTGACTCTATTTCAAACTCCTTTCAAACTTTTATATATACCCTAATTTTCATCACCAAACGGTTTTACCACAACTCAAATTTTCTCAAAGAGTTTCGATCAGCAGCAAGTCTTCAAGAAACTAAAAGTATTTTTCCTTTTCAAACTCTATCTCCGCAACAACCTTCGCTCCACATTCTTCCCAACGGTGAGATTTAAATTTAAAGTATTTGTAACTCGTTTTTTTTTATATTTACAGTAGGAATTAGAGGTGGTAGACATAAAGGGTTGTATTTGTTTTTGTGTCGGTAAGAGTTGTATTTAAACTAAGAATCTTTAAAAGAGTTTTCGTGATGTATTATTGATAAGGGTGTCCGGTGCGTTATGACAGAGGAAGTTGAGAGGATTGAGGGATTTGTTTTATCCTCTTGTTATAATCTTTTAGATGTCGAATGTTCTATCAGATGGGCAACAGTTAGAAAGAAAAGAAGGATTTGAGTGTACAGATCGGCGAGAAGAGAGAAAATTGAGAGAAAGATAAAAAGCTCTAAGAATAGTATGTGTGTGTGTATGTAAGTGTGCAGATGAGAGAGAGAGAGGAGAGTATGAAAAAAAGGAATTTGAATGAATATAATACTTGCTATTATTATATGCATATATACGTTTATACATGGATACTTAGTAGCAGAATTTCATTGATAACTTATTTTATATATATATATATATATATATTATTTTATTTGATCAAATAAGAAGATGTTTTGGAATTATAATTAGATTTTATTATCCTAACAATAGAGAAGAAATTATTGAGAAAGTGAACTTAAATTAATATTATAAGTATGCATGTACGTATAGTTATAATTATGTGTATTTATGTATATACATTGGCAGGATTTCACTGGTGACTTCACGATAATTTGTTGGTATTAATTAGAAATAGAAACATAAGTAATTAATAAGTAATCTTATATTAGTTTCTATTTGTATCTGATGAGTAGCAGGAAGAAAGAAAGAAATCGTGGGTCAGACTTTGGTTGACGAATTTTGCTTATAAGTTTAATATTTAATAATTGTCTTGCTTTTAAAAAAAAGGCGTATGGATTATGAAATTTGGTTTATTAGCAGAACATAAGCAAAGTAATAGGAAAAAGAAAAGTTGTTTTGTTTTGTTTATTTTTTTTATATATACTAAAATAATTTCGATATATGCATTTGTTTGAAGTCAGACAAGAATTGACACAAGGGATTTGAAATAAAGAATTTTTCTAAATAGTTTAATTAGTCTAGTTCTTTAAAGTGATTTGTTTAATGCCAGTTATAATTCATAGATTTTAGCTAAGTTTAAAGAATTTACTTAGTTTATTATAATAGTAAATTATGTTACTTGACTAAGTGCGGCGCAACTAGGACCCTCGTCTACTATTTGATTTCTTGGATCGTTTGTGCTCAACTTTGAGGTGGGTAAAACTTCTTTCAAACTCAAAAGTTGTGATTTACTATGTGTTGTGGGTGAAATTCTTCTAAACTCAAAAGATGATTTATGATGACATGTGGTTTCAAATGTGAAAGTTGATTGTGAAATGTTTTATGCCCAACATATTATATCGTATGGAATGTGTGCTTTGTTGAAATGTGAATGATGCATATAATCGCCTTGACTGCCTAGAGCGCTTGTGGATTATATGTTTATGGATGTCCTGTGCACAGTGATTGAATGTCCTATAATCGCCTTGTATGCCTTGAGCTCTTGTGGATTATAGATGATCATGTTTTGTTCTATATTCGCCTTGTATGCCTTGAGCTCTTGTGGTTTATAGACAAGCATGATGGTACGTTTTACACTTCCTACGTTATATATGTTGTTGGACAAGAAAGTGAAGTGATCCCATGATTAACTCACCACTGAGTACGTTTTATGAGTACTCACCCCCATGTTTTTAAAATATTTTCAGGTCAGTGAGCTTGGAGCTGCGTGGAGGAAACGGGGTTGCCGTGATTTATGTTTAGTCGCCTTATTTCAGTTTTAAACTATTTTCTTTTAAGTTAGAATTTTATGAACTATGATCTTGCTTAAGTTAGTGGTTTGTTTGATTTTCAAACTTCTAGAGTTAGAATATTTTCATAATAAGTACTTGAATTTGATAATTTATTATTTGGATAGTTTATAGTTGATAAATTTTTCTATAAGTTTTCTTTTATATTGCTAGCAATGGTGAAATCTTTATCTTAATTGAAGTGACGTAGGGATTCATGTTTGAGTTAGGAAATGATTATTTAAATTGGATCAAAATTTGTAATTAATTCCGCATTTAAAAAGTTAAAAGAGTAACATTTTAATTTAGTAAATTAAGGGGTTACAACTAATATTATTCATCACGAACTATTTAGAATAAAATATGAAGAAAACGTCTGACCCCTATAATTCCTTGATTCCATAAGATAAATTAACAGAAATACGAGAATAGAGTGGAAAGAATGTTTATTTGGTATGAAATTGGAACTACTGAGGTAGAGATCAGACTAATTCATCGAAGCGACTGAGATGGATTGAATTGAAAAGTTCTATTACTTTGATTCTTTGAAGGGACGAATATTTTGATGTGGATATAAAGGGAATAAAATCCTAAATATATTAATATTAATAATTACATTATAAAATATATATATATATATATAATATTTATTTTACATATATATAAATAGGTTTGGATAGTGGGTATCCGTAAGTAATTAACCAAACCCGTCATGTATCAGTGCTACAATTCAAATCCATCTCAAACTCATTTAATATTTCTTAAACCCGTTCTATTAAAATTTTGTAAAAGCGGGTACCCATGAAAACTCGATTCATTGTCATCCTTACATGGAACGAAAATAGTATAATTAGTGTACGTGAGGAAGCCTAATTAAATGTAGAATGCAACATATTAATGGTTCCAACAAAATTTGAGGTCCCCTTTTAAAAAGTTTGATCCTTTTCTTTCAGAATTTTGTAGAATTTAATATTGGAATGACAACATTACCTCAAAAATATATATATATATATATATATATATATATATAGGAAAATGATCATATAAGAATGGATCTTAACCTAAGAAACCATACATCTACAAGGGATGGAGGGTCAGATCTGACCCAGTTCAAACCGGGTCGGATTCGGGTCAAACCGGGTCGGATCCGGGTCAACGGGTCGGACCAGGGTCAACCCGTTGACTTTCGGTTTTTTTTCGAATTTTTTTTAAGAGTCAGATGATATGCACCACACTGTGCAATGAGATGCACCAAACTGTGCAATGAGATGCACCACTAAATGTATTGGAATGCACCATTTTTAATTTTTTAATATTCTTTTTCACTATTTTTATTTTTGATTTTTTTTCAAGAGTCGAGCGAGGAGAGCCAAATGCCTCGAAGCGAGCTAAAAATCATATAATGTTGCCACAATCATTATCTATAAATTAAAATCGGAGCCGAAGAGGACACAAAAAAATAAATAAAAAAATACCAAACACTTGCTTATTGATATGGTATGAATACAATGATTTGAACAGTAGTTTGATTTCATCATACCAAATCACCCCAAGATTTTTCCTCGTTTTGATATAGTTACACACACACATAGTGTATGAGATAAATCTCCATGTATTATGAGATGCACCACAATGCATTTTGAGATGCAACACTATGTGTAATGAGATGCACCACCATGTATAATGAGATGCATCACAATGTGTAGATGCAACACACTGTGTAATGAGATGCAACACACTGTGTAATGAGATGCATCACAACATGAAATGAGATGCACCACATAGTGTATTGAGATGCACCACACTTTATTAAAAAAAACGGAAAAAAAAAAATTTGAATTTTTTTTTCGAAACATAAAAAAAAGAAAAAGAAAAGTCAACGGGTTGACCCGGGTCCGACCCGGATCCGACCCGCTTCAAATCTAGCCATCCATCTATTATGGATCAAGAGTTGGTATTTATTCCTATTTCTTAGTTTAAGAGCTCTTTTCGCTAGAATCACTCCCTATATATATATATATATTGGAATGACAACATAATTTCAACTGTCTCCCATCATTGTATAGTCAAGAAAAGTTGTCAGACTACTTGCGAAAAAAAAAAAAAAAAGAGAAGTTGTAGACTTATCTTTTGTCGACTTATATTTTTATTTTCATTTTCGAAGTCTTTTAATTTTGATATCAGTAGTCTGTAGAGAGTAATGATGCGACATCTTCATAGTTCATAACTTCATACAACTAAATGATCTCAGGATATTGATTATCGAAAATAACTGAAATAAAGTAATAATTTCTTTCTTTTTGTTTGTGAGAATGTATTGGCACGTTATGATTAGAATAGTTTGTAAACAATAAAGGAAGTATAGGTAGTAAATAAATACTAATATTGATATTATTGAATCTTAAAAATGTACCTGATTTATAGAAAAAACTGAGGAACCCTGAACTCAACTGCTACTTTGATCATGACTCATAAATTAATTTAATAAATTAACATCCATCATTTCAAGAATTATCTTGAATGGCAAAAGATCGTGTTAAACATTGATGTTCTAGACATAATTCTTTAATCATTTCAATCAAATAGTGTTTGTCAAATTTAATGATATATATATATATATATATATATATATATATATTTATAAAACTACTATTAGATTTAATTCTTTCAATAGAAAAGGGCAAAACCAAAATGAGATTTGAAATTAAAACTAAGGTAGGCTATCTGAGATAATCTTAAATTTACTTGTGTGCCAGTGGAATAAGTCAGACAGATACTCATTAAACTGTGTTCGAATATGTAGTACTCCTATGTTTTTAAAAAAAAAACAAAAAACAAAAATACAAAAAGCATCGCCATAATCGATGAATAAAGCTACCCGTTAAGCAATATAAATGCACTGTTTGAACATAGCATAATAATAATAATAATAATAATAATAATAATAATAATAATAATAATAATAATAATAATAATAATAATAATAATAATAATAATAATAATAATAATAATAATAATAATAAACTCAACCACAATTAATTGAATTGAATTTTGATACGTTTCTTTGTCATCTTTCGAACTAAATGAACGGTGCTAATTCAATGAACCTTTAAAAATAAAACACATGTAACATGTAAGAGTTGTACCTGTCATATATAAATCCATAACTACCAAATATTATATTAAATGAATAATGCGTCGTAAAAGTACATGCTTGAATCATATTAATTTCCATTAAGTTAGGAACAATTCTTCCGATCAGTCATTTTTTTGGAGCTATATATGCACTCTCCAAAAAATAAAGAAATAAATAAAAGAAATTGTGAAAAATAATCTAAGTGGGGTATTAGAGCTTTGTTTACCTTATAGTATTACTTTCTTTATTTTAATTTTTAAATTTAATTTTGAAGTTGGAAATCTTTTCATCATGTTTTAACATTGGAAATAAACTAATTTAAGGTGGTTTGGTAGTGGAGCAGGTGAGCCCTAATTAAAATTTATATTTCTAAATCTCGATCTATCAATATACAATTTATGTGTTCGTTGGCAAGTATATGATTTTTTTAGAGTATGTTAAGTGATCATAAATTTGTCTGGTGAACAAATAAACTAATTAGTTAGCTAAACAAATTTATGTGATGGAGTATCATACAAGAAGCATGATATTCACAGTTTTTAAAAATTTACAGTTTCATGAAGCTTGAAATTAAGCAATGCAATATTCCCTTCCAAAGAACATGAAATTACATTATTTATAAGATTTTTTTAAGATTAATTATTTTAGTTATTGCATCATATGTATGCTTTGGAACTGACTAATTAAATAAACTAATGGTTGAGATGAAGCCTTGGTGTAATTAGGCCGATAATAATTGGATCTGACTAATATCTGATTTTGAACCCCAACCCACAAATTTTTCTCTACTTTTTAAAATTTTCAACGAAAAGGATCTACTTAGGATTCCGATCTCACCAATAATATCACAAAAATATAATGCAAAAAAGAAGGAAATCAATTAATGAAAATTTCAAGCTCTCTCCAAAAAAAGGCACACAAACAAATATATGGGATATGCCACATAGTATAAGTAATGAATATTTAAATAATTTATATATGAACTTAGAGGTGTTCAACCGACCCGGAACCGGAACCGTGGTCAATGGTTTTCGGCCCGGAACCGCGGTCAACGGGCCGGTTCCGACCCGGAACCGTGCTTGGGACGGGCCTGTTCCGGTTCCAAAGGCTAGGAACCGTGAACCGGCGGTTCCGACAATTTTTTTATTTTTTTTAGTTTTAAATTATATTTTGTGTTAATCCATATTAATTATATCACATAGAAAGCAAAAATGACAATTACAATGGTAAATTGAATGAAAAAAGCCAAAAATGGTGATAATAATAATAAGATTCGAACATGAACCGGCGGTTCCGGTTCGGAACCTTGGAACCGTTTTTGAATAATTATATATTTTCATTTGTAATTGATCATATATTATTATGAATGAAGATATATTTTGTTCTATATCGATTTTATACATTACATTAATGATTTATAAGTTTGAATAACAATATAATTTATATTTTCAAAAAAAAAACAAATTAGACGGTTCGGACCCTAAACCGGAGGTTCCGACCCGGAACCGGAACCGGAACCGTCCAATACGGGCCGATTCCGACCCGGAACCGTGGGCTGTGGCGGGCCAATTCCGGTTCCAACTTTTCCGAACCGGAACCGGCGGTTTCGGGCCGGTTCTGAACCGGAACCGGCCCGTGAACACCTCTATATGAACTCAATGAATCATGCTAGCAATATCAATTAATCACTTTGGCAAAACGAACACGAATGTAAAATCGTTACTAGTAGAGCTTGTTGTGTGTTTTTTTAAGGTAATTATAATATTAATTTTAAAGACCATATATATTACGGTAGATTTAAATTTTAGATCTTTTGACTTCAGACATTAACCACATCACTATTAGACCAACACACGCACACGTCAGAGCTTGCAGAGCTTGTTGTAGGGTTATATCATTATGGACTCCTACCTCGTTGGACGTTGGGTCAAGGGCCTTAGACAATATATAACTTTGAAAATATTGTTAATTAAATAGCCACATGTACCTATAATTGCAGGAAGAAGATCTCACCAATGATTCACGCTGTGACCAAACTCAAAATAAAATATAAAAAAATAAAGGGTTAATGGCATGTAAATTCCTCAACTTTCAGCAATTTCTGGTTTTTCTCTCTACCTAAAGATTCTGCCTGTAAATTCCTCAACTTTCAACAATTTCTGGTTTTGCTCTCCACCTAAAGATTTTGCCTGTAAATTCCTCAACTTTCAATTGTTTCTGATTTTGCTTCCCGCGATAGGATCCGGCAAGAATAGTTTTGGAAATTTATATACGTGGCTTAAATTAATCTATGTGGCACTCTCGTGGCATATATGTAAATTAAAAAATTAAAAAAATATTTCATGTCATCATCCCCACCCCTCTCTCAGTCTCTTTCTCCCCTGCTTTCTTTCATTCTCGCAGAGATAATTCAACCGAGAAAATACAGATCATGCGCAAGATTGTATGGGTGTGAGTAAGATTTAAAATTCTTGTGATTTTATGGGCGCCTTCAAGCGCATGATCTGTATTTTTTCGGTTGAATTATCTCTGCGAGAATGAAAGAAAGCAGGGGAGAACGAGACTGAGAGAGGGGTGGGGATGATGACATGAAATATTTTTTATTTTTTTAATTTACATATATGCCACGAGAGTGCCACATAGATTAATTTAAGCCACGTCTATAAATTTCCAAAACTATTCTTGCCGGATCTCATTGCTGAAAGCAAAATCAGAAATAATTGAAAGTTGAGGAATTTACAGGCAAAATCTTTAGTTGGGAGCAAAACCAGAAATTGTTGAAAGTTGAGGAATTTACAGGCAAAATTTTTAGTTGGAGAGCAAAACCAGAAATTGTTGCAAGCAGAATTTTTAGGTGGAGAGCAAAACCAAAAATTGCTGAAAGTTGAGGAATTTACGGGCCATTACTCCTAAAATAAAATAAAATAAAAGATGATTCACGCTGCGATAAATCTTTAGAATAAGTGAAACCAATTTGATCGTGCGATCTCTGCTGCTAACTAAATAAATAAATATTATTGCAACTTCAGAAAAATCATGTAAATAAATATCTCACACCCTTTTTCTTAATTTAATAATATTCTTCACTTCTTTTTTTCTTATTTATTAAATTAGAATTACAGCAGTAATGATTTATGGGGTGGCAGATGGCTGCAACAATAAATATAGTCCATGTGATATTACAGAATGGTGGTATGCATGGAATTTAAAGCTCCAATCATGTGACCCCATCACTATATATATATATATATATATTTTTTACAACTGTTTCTGATTTTCCTAGCATTGCAAATTTTAATTTCTTCTATTACCAAAATACTAGTAATTGATATATTGTTTATTTTATTTTATTTGGCACGTGATGATAGAAAAGTAACAAATAAAATACGATGCGAGTTAGAAGATGTCGTCGATCCCATTGTTCCTATTTGAACACTATGATTACATGCAAAAAAACGTGTTGGGGTGTGATATTTTTTAGAGAGTGAGGTATGAGTTTATGATGTATTATGGTAAAATTTCAGTTTATGCATGTGTACTTCAAATATATGAGATAATTTATTATTTTCACAAATATTATTATTATTATTATTATTATTATTATTATTATTATTATAAATAAAAGAAGATTAAATTGATGTTGATCGTTGGGGTAAATCCCTTGCTCATCATGTGCAATTAATACTGGGAACCAAATTATGAAAATTTGTTTATGACGAGCTTCATCTATAAAGTGTAAGTAGAGTTCGAATTTGACTTTATTATCTGCTAATTTCAGTAGTTCTTCTATCCCCTATGGCCCTGGGACTAAATGGACAACAAAAATAGTTCGAGTGTCAAAGTATTGTTCGAAAAATAGTTGCGGGATCAAATTCCCTATCTCTAAATAACCATATACTACATAGATATAATTTTATTGGTTAATTAATTTCTGTTGACGCACAAGTAAATTCTACACGTAAGTGATAGAAGTAATTTTATTTTGTCATGAATTAGAGGCCAGTTGAGATTGATGAAAAAAAAAAATTATAGCTACCGAGTTATATGATTTAGAAAAAGGTCATTAATCTAAACATATTTTAAAACTTTGATTCCCCTATGTGTTAACAAAAAATTGAATAATAGAGTATAACTTATTATTATTTATATTGGTGGAAATGGGAGCGGTAAAGATTGAACCAAAACCTCTTTATTCACAGACAAAATCTATTACCGCTTGAATGTTCCTGAAGGGACTGTCACTTTTATTATCGAAAAGGCTAATGGAGACTATGAAGTAAATGTCTTTTTTATATGTAATTGTAAAATTCCTTAAATCATAAGATTCTTTTATATTTATAGGCTAAATTCGACCACAATTTGATCCATAGAATTTTACTTCTCTTTCATCGGAGATCAATGTCAAAACCATTGGCAGAACTTCTTGGATTGGAGCTATGCTGTGAAGAAGGCATTGGACCAATCGAAATCTTTATGGATTCACTGCTAAATGTGTGAGTGCTTTCTCGTGTTGAAAATCCAATTTCTTATATTTTATACCTTATTATAATTTAAAAGTGATGGATTTCTTTCTCCATTCAATATAATAATTTATCAAATCTATATAAACTATAATAGCAAGCCCGTGCTATTTTTAGAAAGTTTATTTTTCAGTTTTTTTTTAATTTGTTTTCAATATTCCATTTCTAGAAATTATATATTAAATGTTATATAATAATTGTGCATTTACATTTCCAATCATCTAATTAATTTTTTGCATAATATTAGTTGTGGTTATACACGTAATTATAATTTGTATGACAGTGTGTATAATTAGATCTCCTTTTAATATATTTTAAGTTTTTGACAGTACATTAAACGTATTTTACTGAATAATGACAGATACGTCATATATATGTGTTGTTTTTGTACTATTCTAAAATATATATTTTAAATATTGATATTAATTACTGATTTACATATATTTACGCTCACCTAAATTGGCAATATCATATTTAAATCTTTATAGATAAACTAAAAACTTTATCAATTTCCAGAGGATTAATACAAAATATGTCTATCAACTCAGACGTATATATATTTCGTACGAAAAAAAAAGCTCATTTCAAGCCTAAAATCTTCCTATAATCTATATAAATCATCCGTTTTCAATTAGTTCATTATACATAAAAGATTAAATAATTAATTTCAATTTTGAAGATAAGTGTTGCATCAATCATTGATGACTTCATTCCTCATAAATGTAATGGCAAGTATATTGGCATTAATACTACACAGATTGAACCGAAAAATTGGCAATATCAAAATAATTAAATCATTCTATATTAACTAAAAACTTTATCAATTTCCAGATGATTAATACAAAATATGTCTATCAACTCAGACGTATATATATTTCGTACGAAAAAAATTAAAATAAGCTCATTTCAAGCCTCAAATATTCCTATAATCTATATAATATATATAAATCATCCGTTTTCAATTAGTTCATTATAGATAATAGATTAAATAATCTTATAATATATAAAAGCAAGTCCGGCTTGCCGTTTATAGTAACTTTCATTTTCAATTACAATTATTCCGTTTTTGAAGATAATTTATTTAATTGTTATTATCTTAATTGTTTATTAATATTTACCAATCAACTAATTAATATTTGGACGTTACAAAGGCATAATTTGTGAGAAAAAATTTAATTATAATAATAAATTTTCCATTTTTATACTATTTTCTACCTATAAATTCTAGAATTTTGCAAACGATTTCATTCACAATTCATATTCTTTGTACTCTTTCATTCCGACTTTTCCGATTAGAGGAAGCATGATTGATAAGAAAGAGATTACCGCACAAAGAGCATTTGATGTAAAGTTTTTAAATAAACAACGCGCACATCAACTCTTTGCAGAAACGCCAACTTGGAGAAAGATCATATCTCCTAAGCATCAATGATCAGATTTGGGAGCGATAACTTCATCAAATTTTTTGTTAAGGATTACAATAACATCCATAGAAATATATCCCTATTATATATAAGCATGTATTTGTCTCTTTAGAGAATAATATGATCGATGTTACTACCAATGTAATTAGATCAACTCACACTTTAGTGTTTGTATGATTCTAAATTTATTAAAATCATAAATTTGTTATACAATATTGAAATTTATTGAATGTTGTTTCATAATTTTCTATTTACAAAAGTAATCATGTAATCGCTCTAAATATATATATTTAAGTCTTATTAGATTGTCAACCATTTCTTTCACTGAGTTGCACTACTTTATTTTTTATTTTTTATTTTTTATTTTTTATTTGTAATGTATATATATATATATGTTAAAATATAATTTTTTTATGTCTGTGGAAATATGTGGCTGTTTATTTTTTTTTAATTTTATAATAGGTTTCCTTTTCTTATATTTAAGGTTATTGGTTAAAGTGTTTGCTATATTGTTCGTGTAAAAATTGACTATTTTCCTTTTGATAGCTATCTATTTAAATGTATCAATATATAACACTTTTAACACAAAATGATGTTCTTTTATTCCAAATGACAATTTCTGTATTGTCATACACACAAATGAGGGTAATAAATTTTCATTTTCGTGTGTAAAATATAAAATTCAACATGTTTTGTGTTATTAATTAGCAACTTTATAAAAACATATAATTACATTTTATATATACATGTTCGAGAGCTAAATAAATTTATATTAAAGTATGTTTCTAATATTTACATAATTATTTTCACTTTAAAATTATACAAATAATTAATCAATAAACAAAAAAATTCTTAGAGTAAAGTTTGATCTTTCAATAAATTATTCTCGATGAAAAACGACTTCCTTACCAAAAAATGTGCTACTTAAGTAATTGTTTCATAAAACAAAACACTAATGAACATATTCTAAAATAGACTTTATTTATATCTTCAATTTACGTTGATTGTCATATTATATTGGTATTTCTCACTCTTATTAGCTTATAAACACAACCCAATAATTACTCATTATTATTAAAATAAATTAATACAAATAAACACATGTAGAGAGATGAATCAATTTTCAGCAATAAGATTAATAGTATCCGAAATTATTCAATTTTATATTACAAATGATACCACACAATTCATTAACTACTCTATATTATTAGACCATATTATAAAGACCTATAATTATTTTTAGAGAATGCATTGAATTTTCCATAGTAAAATTAATAAAGAATTTGATGGCTTTTGGGAGAAGATATATTAAAAGCTATGTACAAATGGTTATGGGATGAAACCATTATACAAAAATTTGGCAAACAGTAAGAGGGTTTGTTAGACGATGATAGAGAATACATCGACGACATTATAAAGGCAAGTCATTGGAGTACACATTCTTTGAGACATATGTTTGCAAATCTACTATTTGCTAATTAAATGAACATATCGGAGATTGTTTGGGAAAAATGTTGGAAGAATCTTTTAGATGATATTCTATACATACAGTAGAATCGTTTACAAAGTCCAAGTATTATTTTTATATGGTCAACTATACGTCTCTGTATCGAGGGTACGGAGTCGAAATGGTTTGAAGATACTGATATGCGATAAAGAGAATAAGAGCATTGCATGTACAACGAACATTGTTTACAAGGAAAATTTTCAAATTTTATACATATATGAACTTTGAACGAAATTTTAATTTATATTGTTTAATACTTTTCTTTATATATATATATATATATATATATATTCCTTACTTATATTTATATTGTTTTACAAAAAAAAATCAAAATTCAACTTACTCCGTGCATCGCACGGGTGTAGTACTAGTATTTCTTAAAACACATGCCATTAAAGTTGTGATAAATATATATTTAGTGGACGGAGTATATAATAAAATACAAGATCAAATAAATTAAACGAAAATATCCATCTGTAAAGTTTACCTCTTTTTATTTTAGAACAGAATCCGGATTTTGTGGTATACTGGCTTAAATTAACAAATTATTTTATTTGTCTCAATTGATTACAGTCAACTATTAACATTCCAAAATGCAAATTAAATTTAATTACAATTTATTTTTATTATTGTAGAGAAGCAATATTCATTATTAATACAGTATCAAATTTTGTGGACGGAGTGTGGCCGAGTGGTTGCGACGTGGATTTACTTAAAAATTATGAAAAGGAAAGATTGTAATAATATTAAAATATTACTACTAGTTTATTGCATGTGACTGTGACGGCAACGTCTAGAATTGATTAATGGGCAAGGACAATGGAATATTAAGGCATAATCTGAAGCCATCAACGACATTAAATATGGAGCAATAATTATATCAACTTTTTAAGTGCCCACTTCGAAATAGTTTTTTTTTTTTCCAACTTGATTATACAAATAAATTTAGATGGGACTAAGCGTGACATTCTAACCAATTCATAAATAATAATCCAAAATACTGGTTCCGGGTGCAGTTGAATAAAATTATTAAATAACAACATTATGCATGTTCTTCAATTTAAACTAATTTTCACTATTTTACATTAGCAAGAATTATTGTTTTTTATAATACTGTGATTGAACCATAATTGGTAATGCATCTAAAACAAAATAACAATGTGATATATGTAGAGTTTCTACGGCTTATAATTTTCTCTATTTTCTCGTTTAGATTTAGTTCATTGACGTTGATTGATCACAACTAGAAATATGAAATGATACTTTAAAAAATTTCAAATTTGAGATATTTCAGTTACAGTATCTAAATTTTGAGTAGTAAAATGATATTCTCTCCGTCATATTTAAAATATTCTATTTCTTTTGGCACATATATTAAGGAAAATTATATAAAGTGATTAAAGTAGTAGGATCACAACTTATAAAAAGATAATTATTTCCAAATTTGGTATGGACCATCTTAAATGGAACATTTCAAAATAGAAAACAGGTCATCTTAAATGGGACGGCGGGAGTACTTTTTAAACCTTGGAACAAATATTTCTGAAAATTTCGGCAAATATTGAGACATTATAAATTTATAGTATATTTTCTATATTTATGAATTTTAATGCTTGTGGGCAAAACTGCAAAACCTAAAGAAGTTATGTATTCAAGGATTAATTTGAGACTTCTTTAAGTTTTGCAGTTTTTTCCGAAAAGGAAAATGAATAAAAATTTTAAGGATTACTTTTGAAATTATGTATTCAATCTCTATGTATATATATTGATTTAATGTTACATTTATTTAATATTGGTTTTTAACCAAATAATGTCGGCTAGCAAGTGATTAATGATCTTTTATTGGCCTCTTTTACTTTTGATATATAGTCTTTATCTATAGCAGTGTTAGCTTTTCTTGGGGTGGATCTAATTTACACTGAAAAAGAACATGGCAGGACTATACGATCTAGTTGTGAATTATATTACATATTGTGTGTGTGTACGTGTGTGTAATTGTGTATGTATGTTACTGCCAGTCGTGGAATAATTAATTTCTGATTGATTATTTTAGCACTACGAATCGAAGTAGGTAGCAATTATTTTTGTTTTTCACTTATTTGGTATTAGTTTAGCAAAATTGATCGGAGTTGGTAACATCCTTTATTTGTTTATTTGCTAATCTTTTAATATGTTATTGGGACAAGTCAGACTCCATGCTTCTCAAATGATAATCACCCATGATTTGTGGCAGATTCAGCTCCTCACATTCAAGATTTAGATTCAAAACGTCCAATCTTTTCATTAATGAAATTTGATTTTTAAGATTCTTTTTTGTGAAGTGCATAAAACGTGTGCATTAATAAAAACAAAAACATAATAATTAATAGATCATTGCATTAGAAAAACTGAAAAAGTAAGATGGAAATAAATAGTAAGTTACACGTTAGAAGTGGACGAAACTATTTCCTTTCACCATGTACGAATGTCGTCTTTATATGATTACTTATTTGTCAATAGTAATTCGCCCTCCATCTTAAATATACAGTCATTACATTTTAATGCAATCATAAGTTTATTCAAATTGTATCATAACATTTAATAATTGACTGACTAAGTTAAGCGTCCACAACAGGGGACATATTTTTATCGAAGAAAAAAAATGAAATAAACATAAATTAATGTAAGCAGTAGAACTTATGTGAAAAATAATTTAGTTTATCCAATAAAAGCTAATCTACGTAATAAAAACAATAACTAAAATGTGGATTATATAGAGATTAGTGGAGTAAATAGTACTTGAAAATTCGTTCAAAGATTTCACTATTTTATGCTATTGTTCCACTTATGATTTTGAATATTATAAATGTATAATTTGTGTATACTAATACCATATGACATATACCCCAAAAAAAATTATATGACGTATACGTACCACGTATATAACTGATCTTCAGCGAAAGTGATGAGGTAGTAACAATATTAATTTATTGAAAATAAAGAATAAGACTGAAATATTATATTATATGACTACACCAGAACACGTGAAAATCCTCAGCATGGTCGGACCAATAGAATGAAAGCTGGGGGGTCTTAAATAAATTGATTAGTTACAACAGATATTAATTAATTTATTTATTAATTAGATGTAGATGCAATCTTTGAGACCAAAATTATTAACACTATTCATATTTTATATTATGGCGTCTTTGTCGGTAATATATTTTTATTTATTGTAAATAATAGTATCTTATTTATATTTTAACTTTAGTGGTATATTTTTGTTTCAAAACAATATTATTAACATATGTTTGGGTACTATCATAACAGAAACCTTTTCAAATAAAATAATTAAAAGGGATCTGGGGCCGTTTTCTGGAGGATTTTTCTTTGTTGCATCAAACTTAGTCCATATAATTTTGGAATGACAACATGGTTTTAAAAAATCATCATAATTTAAGTGTTTGTCAAATAAATAAATAAATAAATAAAAATGATAAAAGCTGTCGTTTCACTGATTTGTCCGCCTCGTCTATTGTGAGACAGTTCATAGTAGTGGGTACAAATAATAAAATAGTTATTCCCAACTTTTGAGACATTATTGATACAAATAGGTCTAATTTAATTTTTTTGCTTTTATAGTTTTTGTTATTTTGTTGGCTATTTTGGTAGGCATTAAATCATGCAACAGCTCTATACGCTGCATCAAGATAATATCTACATAATTCGCGTAATTCAAAATGGACATTTCAAATTATATAAGAGACTACAAATATATATATATATATATATATATACTAAATGCATAAATATTTTAATGCATAAAATACAATAACTTAATGCATTAGCATTTAAATGCATAAATTAAAGTAATTAAATGCACGGTTAAATCTGGACCGTAGATCAACAAGGATCAAGGGTCTAGATTTGTTCTTATTTCTTATCTAAGAAAGTGTTCTTATTTGATCCGCGCCCTATATATATATATATATATATATATATATATATATATATAGCCACGTAGGTATTCAATTGTCTCAGAGATGTTTTCCCCCTAAAATATTTATCATGAACGCAGAACTAAAAAATTATTTAATATTTTTATAAGAAAATATATATACACAATACATGGCTTAATTAATTATGTCTTTATTGAATCTATCATCATTGATATATTTTCATAAATTGTTTAACTATAACAATTAGGAGGTTAGATATATGCAGTAGCTTTATAAATTAGACAAAATGCATCATCAGGTCATTCTACTTTTATTTTTTATTTTATGAAGTCCTTGTACTATTATTTTTTGTTTTAATAAATCCATATACTTTTAATTTTGATTTCAATAGGTCCTTATCTAACGGATTGCTTAACTTTTTCATTATCTAAATAACATAGCAATTATTTATTATTAAATAAAAATCCATACAATATATTTGTTGTACTCCTAAAAATAAATTTTTCATTATCTAAATAACACTCCTTATTTATTAGTATTTGTTTTCCTAAAAATAAATTTTCCTCTTCCACCTTCTCCATCATCATGCCCTAGTTACCGTCCAAATTTTGTTGAAATTTGATTTTGCATGAGAAACTCACAATCAAAGAAGCCACACGCAGTAATATATACTGGTATCATTTATGATGTTCAGTTTTTGAAATTTTTTCGCTATGAATTTTCCGAATAACGTTGATGAACTAGATGGGAAAAATACTACAGTCCAATTCTTCAATTGCAGTTTCTAATATTTTTTTTTTTAATTATGTTCGGCGTTTGATCGGGGAAGATTTTGATTTGAGATGATAGTATTATATGATTGTGTTGTGTGTTTCAACAATCACTTTTGTAATTTGCTATTTTTGTAGCACTAAGATATTGTAAGATCTTTTGAAATATAGAAGAGGAAGGAGATACGACATAAAATGGGGGATGGGAGTGAAATTAACAAGGATGAATATTAATCCAAAGTTTAAACGGCTGCTTTATACCGCCAAATTTTAAATTGACAGTTATATTTAAAAATATGGAGTAGTTTCTTTCAAAAAGCAGTTTGTGAAGTCTAAATTCATCCGAAAATGGTGGGCAGTCTTTTAAGTCAAATCTACTAATTAAAAAATCAGTATTTTTTTTTTATTTGAAATCAGTTACTTCCCATATAATATTTCAAATTAACCTCCCCTGTCCATTATTCACGATCTTAATTTATGGTGTTCTCTCTATTCTAAACGTGCTCTTTCAAAAGCCTGCATCATATTAATGTCTTTTTTTTACAACGTCTAAAATTATTTATGGAAAAATTTGTTTTCTGATAAGGTTCAGAAATTGTGTAAGAAAAATGTGATGTAACAATGTAATGTCATGTTATCAATTTATAGTTTTGGATTTTCTTATAAATAATACAGTATATATTTAACTTGCTATTGTATAAATGCATTTTCTTAATTCATATGAAAATATAAGGATGGCTAAAATGATGGAACGATGGAAGTATGCATTGTAGAGGCGGCCGCGGTTCGGTTCGGTTCTGGAACCGGAACCGAACCGGCGGTTTTCGGTTCCATCCCAAGAGAACCGGAACCGAACCGCCGATCACTTCGGTTTCGGTTCCAAACCGGAACCGTAATTTTCGGTTCGGTTCGGTTCCGCGGTTCCAAACCGGAACCGCATGTTATTTTTCTTTTTTATTCGTTTTTTTGCTACTTTTTCTTGTTTAATTATAATTTTGTACATTCTAACGTAACACTTAGGTGAAATAAATATGAATTGTAACATAAATATAGATAAAAACGTAAAAAAAAAGGAGGAACCGGCAGTTCTCGGTTCCGCAACTTTGGAACCGGAACCAAACCGCCGTCGATGCGGTTCTCGATTCCGAACCGGAACCGGCGGTTCGATTCCGAAACCGGAATCGCCGGTTTCGGTTCGATTCCGACGGTTCCGGTTCTTTTGGTCACCTCTGATGCATTGTATAGACCTCCCAAATTGTAGTCAACGTCTGAAACAAGGTTGTTTGTGGGACCATGGGGTATTTTAGCCCACTTTTGGGTATTTCTTAGTACTACCTCCGTCCACGATAAATTTGTCACAATTTCCTTTTTGGTCCGTCCACAAAAAATTTGCCACATCCATTTACGGTAATAGACCCCACACACCTCACTTACTTTTCCACTCACAACACAATTTAAAACTATATAAAAGTGGGACCCTTATTCCACTCACAATACAATCAACCAACAAATTATTAAAACCCGTGTCATCCACAATGTGGCAAATTTATTGTGGACAGAGCGAGTATCTTTTTACACTTTTGTTATTAAAAGTAGATATTTTTAATTTTCACCCAATACCAATACACACACACATAATTTATAAATAGGTGGAAACTACTTGTAGGAGTATCGTTAATTTGAATTTTGAGATGTTTCTTTAATTTGTCTTCATTCCAGATATATGAACGGTGTAGATATTATGCATGTGCATTTCAGAGAATGTTAAAATAAATTGAATTGAAGAATCGTACTGGAATTTATAAAATACAAATCACTAGCTACCAAACAACAATTAATTAATAATTCCTTGTACTGTGTATGAACCATATTTATTCCCACCTATTTGGAACAGGGTCCAGCTAGGGGGCCCTGCCCCCACGACAACTGTACAATAACGTTTTCGTCCTTTATGTGGAAAATTAAATTAAAAGAAAAGAGGATATTCGAATAAGTGGACAACAAAATAGGTAGCACTACATTAGCTATTTTCGATTAAAGAAATTAAGAAATGTCCCATTTGACGTATCTCATTTGTTTTAAACACGAGTATTTATGAGAACATGATGAAAGGATAAAAATACAAAAAGTATTGGAATCATATCTTTTTATGAGAGAAAGTAGTTTTCTAAAATGAAGTGGAATACTTCAAATGGAATAATTCAATACAGAAAATGAAACACTTCTGTTGGTCCCAAGACGGATACCTTGGTGTAGAGGGGGTGAATACACCAAGGTTTAAAAACTTTTCCAATTAAAACTCTTTTGAGTGAGCTGGCTGTGTTCGATCCAGCTGGAAGACAGCTTGATCGACACAGCTGGCTGTGTGTCTGCGGAAGTTGGTGAATTTGGAAAGTCCGTCAGGTGCTTCAATTATATTGCAAAACTCTGTTTCTCTTTTCTCTTAGTCATTTTATGCAGCTTGAATGTATGCTTAAGAGGAGTTAGCAGAATGCATAAATAAAGCAGTAAAGAACAAAACAATTTTAACGTGGTTTGGAATAACACCTCCTACATCCACGACCAGATTCACTGGTAATTCACTACCGCTTGGTTTCCAAGTACCAAACAACTTCACAGCTCGAACCTGAGTTGTGTTCCAACAATTTACGGACATTTTCAAGCCTAACCTTTCATTTTACGGGTACTGAAAAACCTGACTTACAGTTTTCGGGTACTGTAAAAACCTAAACACTCGAATTACACGCTTCGAGCAGGCGTACCTTAACCTAACCTTTTCTGGGTTTGGGTTTGGGTTTGGTTATGGGTTTTCCAACTATGAACGAGTTCTTACAAAGAAGAACAATGAGTATGATGAACTCGTTCAAACTAGGCTTAAGATATTTCTATTCTAATCTATTCTGCCTATGACTGAATATGTGAACAACTAAGAACACATCAAACTGGCTGAGTGTTCTTGAGAGATTTGGCTTTGAAGATCGTTGTTCATTTATCTGTTGGCTCTTTTATTTCTTCGGTCTTCTCACCTCTCCAGTCCCTTCTCTTCAATAGATGAGGAGATATATATATAGGTGGAGATTCAAACTAGCCGTTGGAAGAGAGCCGTTTGAATCTTACCTATTCTCTTTGACTTCTAGCCTTTCGCCTACGATGTAGGTCTGCATCTGCAGAAGCTATTTCTTCTCTGATTTGACCGCGTCAGATAAGATCGTCTGACATCGGGATCTTGTCTTGGATAAGGTCTTCGTCTTCAAGCTGCTAAGCGTCTCTGCTGTGTCTTCAACGTCTTCGACTCTACTGCGTCTCGACTCTGAGCTGTATCATCTACCTGAGCTGTGTCTTCAACCTGAGCTTTGTCATTGACACTAAGCTGGGTCTTTTATACTGAGCTGGGTCTTCGACACTGAGCTGGATTTCCGTCACTGAGCTGGGTCTTTGTTAGGAAATAAACACACAATCACGAAATAAAAAACACAAGAATTGTTTACCCAGTTCAATACGATGTGTATCTACGTCTGGGGGTGATGCCAAGCCATGGATTTTCACTATATTTTCGGATACAAATTACAATGAGAGAACAACTATATATAGCAAACAATTGAGCCCTAATCCTAGTAAAACTAGGAAACCGAGTAGAGCCCAAAATACACTTGTACGGCAGCCCAAAACCTCTGGGCAGGGGGGGCCCATAAAGCCAGTTGGATCGCCGGAATCGTGGTATGATTCACTTCCTTTCAGGCTCCATACTCCAACAGTCTTGATACTGCTGAGTCTTTGACTCTGCTTGGTCTGCTCTGCTGAATTCCTCAGCTATGTCTTCTGCTGTCTTCAGCGACTCTACCTGTAAACTTAGAAACTCTAAAAGCTCAAACAGGTGAGCTGGAAAACACTTAGGCTTGCGCAATCATCTACTCAGTTGGGGTCAGCTGGATTTTTGTATCAAATCAAAACTCTATTAATTTTCCCAACAACTTCAAATGGGACGGAGAGCATTACTTAAGCCATTTTTATAAGAAAATATTTAAAGAGTCATTTTACAAAAACTTACCCTTTAGTCGAGGCTGTTGGAAGTTGGAACTCTCATCTGGCTATGGATATTCTCTCACTGTTCCTACACACTTAGGCATCTTCAATGGTTTCTCCCAAAATGACCCAGAAATATAGTAGAAATAAATAAAAATTCATCTCCATGAGTCTATTCTATTTCTACACAATAAAAAATATTCCAGAATATTCTGAATTATTTATCTAATCATAAAAAAAGTGAATAACTTATCTCAATTAATAATGAATAAAAATATAGATTCATTACATTAATATACGAAAAAGATTATATTATAAATAAATAAATTACAAATGTGTTAGCTTCATTAAGACCCCTCAAATGAGTAGAAAAACGAGTGCTTGTCCTACATTATTGTATTTGTTCTACAAATGTTTGGTTTTAATTTCTTTTAAATTGTATTGTATTTTGTGTTTGTTTCTAATAATTTTATAGTTAGTGTAATTTTATATTTAAGTATTTATATTATTAAAGTGTATAATATTAATTTATAATAAGAAATAGAAGAAAATAAGTTTTAAATATGGACAAAAAATAAAGATACAGGCACTCAACTCAGCACTCAACAGTGCTGCAATAAATACAACAATATTGTTTATATTTTCAAAATGAAGTTCCAAAATAGAGAATCGTTGGAGCAAAATGATACTGCATTTTTGCCTGAACTGAGGAATAGAGCATTTATTGTAGATGCTCTTTAGTTGTATATAACACGTTATTGGTTCCGTTTTCAGTGCCGGAGTCAGGATTTTGTATTAAAGGATGTGACAAATAATTACATAAACATAAGTGTAGAAAAAATATTCCTTCTGTCTCATTTGAAAATAACTTGTTTCTTTTTGGTACGAGTATTTAGAAGAAGGGTGATTTGATAAAGATATAGAAAGCGGTCGATACACATCTTTTTGTGAAAGAAAGTCGTTTCTTTTTTAGAACATGTCATTTCAAATAGAACAAAAAGAATATTTAATATTAAAATAGAACATTCCAAAATATTGTTCAATTTTTAAGTCATACATTTTAAAATACACTACCATTAAAAGGATTCCCACTATTTACCTATAAAGAGCATGAACTCCCATGAAATTTCATATTTTGAACATAATTTTCTCGAAGATTGGTTTGTTTTCCTACTAAATTTCATATTTTGAACACAAATTTTATACTCCCTACTTTCCGGGATGAGTTAATCATGTTGACTAGCAAATTAAGTTAGTGGAAATTAATAGTTGGCCACCAACTTTATTCTAATAAATTGTGGCCAATTTTGGGCTGAAGTGACTTAAATGCCCTCCACATCACTTTACAACTACTTTCACTTTCTCTCTCCCCCGTACTCTCTCTTTCACCCACTCCACTCTCACGTTCTCTCTCCTCTCATGTCTCTTTCTCCCTGTACTCTCTTCCTCCACCGCCACTCCCTCCCGTCTGCCGCCGCCGCCGCGTCTTCTTCCTTGATCATTTTTCGATTTGATTTATTTGTACACTTTTTTCGAACATTTTATTATTTCTCTTATAGTCTTTTTCCGGTCATCTTCTCCGGCGTAGCTTTCATCTCCATAGTGATTTATTTGAGGTATTTTTACTGTATTAGTTTTAATTGAGTTTTCTAGATCTAGTCTGTCATGTTTTAGATCTAGTCTGTCATGTTCTTGTCATATTTTTCAGATCTTGTTGTCCTCTTCGTGCATATGTGTTCTTCCTGCATTTTTCACGTCACTGCGCGTCGCGACTTGGCACACCTGGTACGAATACAACATATTCGTACTAGATGTGCCAAGGCATACCGCGCATAGACTTGGAACACTTGGTACGAATACACATTCGTACCAGGTGTGCCAAGGCATACCGCGCCTAGACTTGGCACACCTGGTACGGATATAGACAATTCGTACCAGGTGTGCTAAGTCTAAGCGCCATAAGATGCTCACACCCGTACGAATACATTGCATTCGTACCAGGTGTGCCAAGGCATACCGGGATGCGGTTGACCAAAGACGAACACCATCCAGGACATTAGATCTAGAATGTGACGCTATGGATTCCGGAGAGAAAGCTGTGAAATAAGGCAACGGGATCTGGAAGAATCTGGTGCGGCGGCATATCTAGAAGAATCTGGTGCGACGGCAGATCTGGAATATGGCCTGCAGAATGTGAAAGTTCAAGGCGGCGCGGCGGACTGGACTGGAAGTACGAAGGCGGTGCGGCGGAAGGGATGGAAGTACGACGATGCAGCGGCGGAAGGGATGGAAGTACGACGGCGGCGACGGCAAAATGAAAGTACGACGACGGCGACGGAAGAAATGGAGAAAAATAGGATTTTTAGAGAGAGAATATTTTGCAGAAACAGAGAATTTGAAATTTGAAAACTGAAAAATGAAATGGGTGGATGGATGGTTAATAGTGGTTCCAAGGGCAAATTGGTCCAAATTTCCAAAAGTTGGCCAGAATTTCTACAAATAAAGTTTGTGGCCAACTATTAATTTCCACTATCTATATTGGTTATCCCAAATTTTGCCTCTTCCGTGATAAGTGAACACATTTTCTTGTTGGGTTGTCCCGAGAAAAGTGGCTACTTTCATTATAAGTAAATATGTTTCTCTCACAAAAAGTTGTAGGCTCCATCACTTTTTATCTTTTTACCTCTTAAACATCATTCTCCTTAATATCCGTACCGAAAAGAATATGACCACTTATTACGGGACGGAGTGAATAACTTTTATACATACTTTTTTTTTTTGGGTATAGCTGTATCCGACCCATTGCACCATACTAGATCTGCCAGTGTCTGTTCCGACTCAACAATAAATATTAGTGGTAGCAAAAGGTTTGAAAAATCGAACCGGTTGACAACTGCACTGAAATAATTTCAATAATATGATTAAACGATTTGTTCGGTTTGATTTTTTTCCTCATTTTAAAAGAATAGGAGTATGAACATTTCGATTTTTATTTTTATATATAATAACCGAAGAATACCATATTAAACCGAACGTACTCAAGCTTATTAAAATTTATAACTTCATTAATTACATATAACATAAATATTAGAGTTATTAGTGCTTTTTAGCACTTCTAGGATAATAAAGATAAATTTTAACACCTTTATAAAAAAGATAAATTTTAGCACTTTTGGACCTTTTTACCGTTCCACGATCACGAATTTGTATTTGTGTTATCACTAAATAAAAAGTGTGAATACAATTGTAATAGTTTTATTTCATAAGTAATAATTTTTATTCGTGCTATCACTAAATAAAAAGTGTGAAATACACTTGTAATAGTTTCATTTTATATATGATCCACAATTTTTTTTATGTGACATCAATGAAAAAAAAGAAGAAAGAAAAAAAAAGAAGAAAAGCAAAAAGTCAAAATTTATCTTTTACATCCTAAAAGTGTTAATATCACAGTCCACTTTAAATATGAGTATAATCTTTATTGTTAAGATAGTATTTTTCAAACTTCTTTATCTTCACGAATCCTATAGGCTCTATGCCCGAGATTGGATGAGATCAACTCATCATTTTTCTATTAAGAAAATTTTGGAACAAATAAAATTAATTGAATTAGGTAAATCTGTACTCATTATTTAATTATTATACTCATATTTATTTTTTTATTTTTGTAGAAACTTCTTGTTTAAGGCTTGATTTTCATTTCATCTCACTTTTAATTACTTTAATGTAATATTTTACCAGATTCACTAATTAACCAAACTAGATTACAAAGTCACCAACTTTCCTTACCCTGTACTTACTTACTGGTACCAGCTCAAAGAAATGGAGAAAAACAAATGATGATATCATGCTACACTTAGGTCAAGGAACAACTATATTTACAATTTTTTTTATTAGCCACATATCTAAGAATTACTAAAATAAAAAGCCTTCACTTGCCCCATGTTCCCCTTGGGAACCAAACCAAGAAGACTACTTTAACAAAAAAGAGCCAGACGGTGTTCTGTGACTGTTAGTAACAAATTGAGTGGAGGATCTAGATTATAAAAATGTCTAAAAGAAGACACCAATTATTTAAAAAATTGCAAGCAGCATATACCAACCTTTAATCCATAAAGAAAGATCACTTTTTTAGATTATTAAATTGTAAATTGCCGCCACTTAATCATAATCACAAGAAGAATATCTCCATCTCATCTCATCAATGATTCACACTGTAGCAAATGGAGTATTATAAAACTAACCAACTTGGTCGTGCACCCCGAGGCTGCTAATTCAATAATTAAATATTGTCACATCTGTTTTCGAAATTTTATTATTATTATTATTATTATTATTATTATTATTATTATTATTATTATTATTATTATTATTATTATTATTATTATTATTATTTCCCCCAATCTGTATGTAGGCGGCTTGCCTGGGATATGTAATTATGCATAAACGACTTTTTTCAAGTAACCGGAGCAGCCGGTGGCAGGGCGCACACCACGTGCAACGTGCATGCCAACTTTGAATTGTAAAAACTAGAAAGTGATCAACCAAAAGCAAATCTCAGAAAGCCGGACCGGACCGTACCAGCCCCATGTTACTAATTTGTACAAATAAATTTCAATCAGGCTCAAAACAGATAAGTAGATCTAAGTAGACCCAAAAAAAAGAAGATTAGGATCGAAATTTTCAAACCCGAGCAAATTTAACCCAATCAACCCAAACCAGAAGTAGTTTGAACCCGAAACCGAATGGTTTGATCTGATTAACATCCATAGTTTTACGGTGCTACTCCTAAAGCATGCGAATTAATGAAACAGAGATCACGTGAACCATCCATCCATCAATTCCATAGTTTTCATGCTACAGCTACACTCACAAGTCACATCCAACTTGGAGACTGTTCTTGTGTTCCAAATTAGTAGGCACGTCGCAAATTAGCTTTCCTAATACACATTCCTTTCTATATTTAAGTTGACACTAATTTGTGGACATTTTTGGATTTGCCCGACCACAACAGTCATTACATGACATTCAACTGCTCACGTTCTCTTGAATTGTCCAAAATGCCCAAAGATACATACAAATTGTGGTGCATTGCCATGTGGGAGTCCTTTTCTGCAATACCACCACCTTCGAATTTCATAACATGATCATAGCCATAGGGAGTACATTATTTTTCCTTAAGTGTCGTAAATTTAATTTACATAAAATAGTTTGAATTTTTTGTGCTCCTAAGCGGCCATAAGTCGCCCCACATCGACCGTCGGGCTTGATGATGCAATTTAGGGTTCTTACTTTGCGTGATGACAACACGATCGAAGGACCCCTCCATGCCCTCACTATTGGTGGATCGGCAAATATCCATCTCAACTCTTTTGCCCCGCTTGAAAGGCATATAAATAATTCTTCCCCAGCCGCTTCCAAGATCAGCACGGGGTGCTTCTTCATCCTCGCCATCCTCGTCCTCGTCTGCAACATTTTCATCCTCAATAGTTGCATTTGTTTCTTCTGATAAATTCAGTTCGTTTGAAGTCGTATTGTCAGCATCTTCTTCATACTCATCACTCTGAGCTTCTTCACTATCAAATTGGGTTTCTGACAATAAACAATGTTAGTTCGACAGGATCCTAGAGCACAGTAACTAAAAAAATATATTACAATCTAATGCAGAACAATGTTAAAATTTCTGGCATTTACCCTCATCGATCTCCAAATTTTCTCGTATCCTATTAGCTTGCATTTCCTTTAGTGTTTCAAACTTCATACCATCAAGTGGCCAAGATTCTCTGCTAGTAGGAAAAAGAATTTAGTGTTGCAATTCAAAAGCATGTCCATGAAGAAATAACATATTTGTCCAAATAAGGTAGGAAAAAAATCCATAAGCAGCAGCATATCCCAAGTGAGACAGTTCACAACATAATTAAATCCTTGTTAAATACAATTGATTGCAGAACTCCATGCAAGTGAAAACCCCTTCTTGAGGAAACACAGGTGATATGGTGAGCCATGAAAGGATTTTTCAGGCCCTAAAAGTGGGCATACTTCAAGAAAGAGTCGACCACTACACCAGTAATATGATGAGAGCGCGGAAATTCTATGATGAAATTCATGCTAATATCTTCCTGTAAGGACCAAGGGCCCAGCTAGGGCTCTAATGCTGTACTTGTGTTGCTAACACACGACATTCGCAACAAATGGAGAAACCCGTTTTGCCATTCTTGGCCAATTTCGCTATCCAATATTATTTAGTTGGTGTTGTCACGTACTTCTGTAGTATGCGGCACAAACTTCATTGGTCGGATTTAACCAAGATGTGACTCCCAATCAAATAAGGTCTCTAACGTTGGATGGCGAGCACCAATGCCATCAACTCCTACCCGTAGGAAGATCTCACAAGAATTCTCTCCCAGCTTGCATCAGCATTACACCCAAACCTCTATTTGAGACGCCACATTGGTAATTCCATGATGAGATCAATCTTACTCACCTGTTGCTTTATGCTCATCCGTTTTGCCCAAACCATATCCATTCCCTTCTCTACCGCTTCCGTCTGAGTATCCATTCTCAGCACGGGCATAAATGACATGCAAAGCCGAGGGGGTTGGACCAAATGATAAGTTAAGAGCATCTGACATCTTCACCGGCGAATAAAAGGAAAATACAGGACAAGGTCCCCGCCCAGCTTACAGACATTAATACAATTTAATAACTCCCACACCCTACTTCTACGAGTACAAACTAAAAAATACTTATTATTTGACATTTTGGCCCATAATCTGATAGAAGTGCGCAGTCTTATATTTATTAGTTATTCTATGTTTTATTTAGGTTTACATATTAGTTAATTGTTGGGTCGGGCTCTTGCATGGGCCTTAGTTAGGGTTAGTAAATTACTTGGACCTCAAGTAATTAAGTATTTAAATATTCCTTTAGGAATTAGGGTAGGGTATCGTTTGATCATTGGGTTTTGCAGCTATTGCTGTGGCAGCGGGAATTTATTTCCTGTGACCTCGTTTGAGGTGTTTATCTTTCGGTTTTAATATAGTTCTTATTCCCTTCTCGTCTTCACTCTATCAAATTGGTCCGACCTACCGGTTCATGCCCCAGACCCGCAAACAAATCAGGATGGAGAAGACGATTGAGGAGTTGCAGGGATCGATGTCTGCACTAGATTCTAGGGTTTCTGTCCTGGAGAAAACCCTAGCTAGTCATGACAGTCTTTTTGCGACAATTGTGGAGCAGTTACATGCCATCGGCTCGAAGTTGGGGTTGAAAGCTCCTTCCGCCGATGGCAACACGGAGCAGTCCGACGGCAGCGGTGAGCAGTCAGACGAGCAGACGACTGGCAGCGGCCATCCCAAACTGCAGGAGGGCACACCGCTGCCGGTGACTGCGCCACGGATGGAGCTCCCATCGTTCGATGGGACAGATCCGATTGCGTGGTTGGCACAGGCGGAGCAGTATTTTTTGGTTCACCGGACACCGGTGTCTGATCGGGTTCAATTGGCACTCATTGCCATGTCTGGCAAAACTATGTTCTGGGCGCAGTGGCTGCTGCGCCGTTCTGCGACCATTTCATGGGTTCAATTCACTCACGAATTGCTGGCGCGTTTTGGGGACAGTTCAGCCGTTAATGCTTATGAGGCAATGCAGGTTACTCGCCAAACCGGGTCACTTGAGGATTACCTTTCGTTGTTTGAAGAGCGCATTGCTCAGCTGCCACAATTGCCTGCAGCCCAGTACTTGGGCGTGTTTTTGGGCGGACTACAGCCATCGATTCGAGATTGTCTTCCTGACTCGGAGTTATCCGATGTATATGCTGCGATACGAGCTGCCCGTCGCGTTGCCCGCGCCACCCGGCCCCCCTCGACGAATAGCAGGTCCACCTTTGGGTTTCAGCCAAGGGCTACTAGCACTTTTGGAAATGGCACCATCACAGAAAATAGTCCTTATACTTTCCAGACCAACCAGGCTGTTGTCTCCCCTCCAGAACCGCCCGTCCATAGCTCTTCTTATGGATCTTCTGCGCCTCGTCCCAATCGCAATATCCGCCATCTGAGTGCTGAACAAGCTGCTGAATATAGGGCTAAGGGGAAGTGTTATCGCTGTGGGGAACGTTTTGGACCGCTGCACAAATGCGCTGCCAAACACCTTGCGATTATGATTGAGTATGAAGACCCGGAGGGAGCAGCACACGCGTTTGACAATTCTGGGACTGAGGAATTATCGTCTCCTAATCACGAGTTGCAGCCTTGAGGACAAGGCTGTTTCGCCGGGTGGAGCTATTGATAGAAGTGCGCAGTCTTATATTTATTAGTTATTCTATGTTTTATTTAGGTTTACATATTAGTTAATTGTTGGGTCGGGCTCTTGCATGGGCCTTAGTTAGGGTTAGTAAATTACTTGGACCTCAAGTAATTAAGTATTTAAATATTCCTTTAGGAATTAGGGTAGGGTATCGTTTGATCATTGGGTTTTGCAGCTATTGCTGTGGCAGCGGGAATTTATTTCCTGTGAACCTCGTTTGAGGTGTTTATCTTTCGGTTTTAATAGAGTTCTTATTCCCTTCTTGTCTTCACTCTATCATAATCTTGGGTCCGACCCAAACTACTAGAAACCGAAGTAACAATAACTGAATTATAAAAACTAAGCAAATTCACATAGCCTCCTTCCTCGCCCTCCTATGATACACGCGCAGGGGCCGGTTGTCATCAGCAACCTTATTGGAAGGTGATCATCTCCTTTCCTTTTCTTATGAAATTTCGAGACAATCTCATTTTACTTTATTTTGTTAATTCAAACTATCTAAGATGTAGGAAGAATTGTTCAAAAAAGACCAATAGGTGAGGAGCCGAAAATGGGCACTCTTAATTATGCAATAATATGGCAGCTTTCAATAATCCAATAAGAACCATAAATATTCCTGTTGAAACTTTTGACACCTAGAAGTTTGTAGTTCCAACTAATAGGCCACCCCACAGTCAAGGACTATACCACGATTAAATCATAGCACGCTAGCAATCTCTTTTGACAAGTATGATTTGGAGAATGTGCAGGCAACATTATATGCATAATATGACAATTGCTAAGATCGAACAAACAGATAGAATAACTTTATGTGAATTGTTCAAGTAAGCTACCCATGAAAGAAGTAAAATAATGTCTTGTAAGGCATAAGCAAGGCAAAACAGATCATGTCACATTTAACACAAATAAAACATGCAACACATGGTATGTCTTCTATGTACGATCACCTATAATATAAAATTGATGAGAGATAGTCAATGGAAAGAATTGGTTTTAAGCCATCAATCATATATTTATTAGCCCTTTTCTCTATTGATAAGAAAACTAACCTTGGTCTTGTTCCTCGTCTGAAAGCAACATAACAAAACTTTTCATCTTCAAAGCCACGCAAAGGACCCTTGGACCGCTGCAGTAATTTTACAGAGATACCAAATTACAAGGATTTTTAGCCTCCCAGTCATAATAATATAAGTACTTTAGACAATTTTTTTTCTTGCAGAACACAAAAAATTGGCACTGCATAGAAGACAACAAATGCAAGAAACACACAGAATTGACACTGCATAGAAGACAACAAAAGAAGAAAAAATGGTCACAAAATTCTTAGAAGACATTAATATAAATGTGATCCAGCCAACGTACTCCTTCATAAGTCAGCTTGCTTTCCATATAATGAAAAACAGATATTTGAGAATGTTCACAGACTGATCAATTGGTTTCATTGGGTGACAGTGAAATGCACATCTAGAGGACGATGTTCACAAACTAATTAATTGGCTCCATATTAACAGCCAAGTTAGAAAAAGTAAGGCTCATAAGAGACTTGTGTAAAATGCAAGTGCTATAGCAAGAATTGTGTCTCAGATAAAACCTTGTATAATCGCTGAGACGGTGTCCTCTCCAAACGCTGGACAAAATGACAGTATTTTTCTGTATTCTGTAACGGACAAGGTCCATCATGGGGACACTGCGAGCAAAACCATGAATTTTTATTTGATCCCAATCAATGTAGCCGATCGCTGAAGCGAGTTACATATGATGCAGTTTATAATAGATTAAATCCGTCACTCACAGGAGCAACAATAAATGCACCAGTATTTAGTGTCATTACATCCTTAGAATTTTTCTTGGCTGCATTCTGCAACTTCCTGGTTCTCTGGGAAGCAGAAACATATTTTTATCAGAAATAAACAACAAAAAAAGAGGATTCGAGAAAATACAACCATCATGTACCCTATTCTCCATCCATAAGATGTGGGATCGCATTTGGGATATAATCTTTGATCCTTGGGGTGTTCCAGGCTCCACCAAAACCTGATCCAGTGTGAAAATCAAGATTTATAAGTTAGAAGAAAACTATTAAAATTATGATCAGTTCACAGAAAGAATCATATTAAACTTTCTAGAGATTAAGAGGAGGCAGAGGTGTATGTATATACAAGAGAACTTCTAGTTTGTGCTGGATTGCTAGTTTTTTGTAACTTCTTGACAACTTATAATAGTTTTTTGCCACGCATAAACAATTCAAACATTGATGTTGTTAAAAGCAAAAAATGAGTAGGCAATATTCAATAGAGGTGATAAAAGCTATTAATTCATGAATTACACACGTTCATGTGTTAAAATGGTTAGTTCAAGGGCTCAATGCAGTCAAAATAAAAGCTCAAGGGCACAATCAGCACGATAAAAATACAATCGCTCAATAGAACAAATAATGGTTTTTTTTTTTCCCTAGTAAATATTAACATCAGTACATTAATGGTTCGCCTTGAATTGCTTTATTTTTTTGTAACTTGCAATACCAATATAAAATGATTTTTTGTAAATTCTTGATGACTTCTATAAGGGTTCGTTCTCTTTGGTTGTAAATTTATCATAGGAAAATGAGAGATAAGAAAAGATGGGAAAATTTTATCACAAAATAGTGGTCCCCACATTTTCTATTCCATGTCCTATAGGAAGGAAAATAAAATTTTATCACATGGTCCCCCATCCCATGGTCCCCCTTCTTTATTCCTTTTATCCCATGGGAAAATATTATCGCACCCCTCTCCCCCCATGATAATATTATCACAATTGGAGTGAAAAGGAGGGAAAAGACCTGCCTAGGAAAATTTTCCACCCCGCCAAAGGAAAATTATTCACTCTACAGAACATGTGAAAAGGGTAGGAAAATGGTGAAAATATATGTATTCCACTCTTTTCCATCAAAGAGAACACGCTCTAACAGTCTTTTGAAGCTGCTAGTATATTTTGGTTTATCTCTTCTTACTGCAAAGATCTGCAACAAAATATTTTTTTTCCCAGGAGGATATGATAAAGGATCATATTTCAAAATTGCTGCTAGGTCAAATGATTAACAATAATTCAAATTTGTTAACTTAAATTTGAATTTTCTTTAATAGTTCTGCTAATGCCTGGTATAAACCTATAAATATCCTTGAAGCAATTCTTCTCGTATATAATATGTGTTTTCATCTTCATCCTTAAGTAAGCATCCTTTTCTTTTCTTTGTTTGTGCTTATGAACATCCCACACTTCTTCAGTCTCGTGCATGACATTATATGATAGAGACAAGGGCTCAATAGCAATCTTCAACAAAAATTATCGTAAAACAAAGAAAGTTGAAAAATATATTATTGGTAGGAACGAAGAACGACGCCCAGCAATGATTACCTAGGTATTGGGCGCTTTCATTAGGTGTATATCACAACCCTATCATATGTAGCAAACAAACCTTAAACCTCCACATGCACGACAAGCAGGAACATGTTTCCAGAATGCAATCCAAATGAGTAAAGCACTTTAAAATGAAATAACACATTAGACACAATTGCAAGTATATGATAAATGATGCAAGATCATTACTAAAAGTTCAGTTTTATAATATTATCTACTCTAGGTGGCCACCACCAAACGTTTGTGATTGTTAATACAACTATTGAAATTAAGAAGAAATCAACTATGAAGTTTGACATTCTGATCATCAGGAGAATACCTCATACCACAGTCCTCTCGATTAAAGGCTTAAAGTGTCATATTCCATTTTTTGACAAACTCTGAGCTACCTATTTGTATGCCTACAAGTCTATTGTCACAAGCTGCATTCATAATCAAATAACCAACCCAGCCTCTTTAATAGTTGATTTAACTTCAATTTTAGAGATGCCCATCTCCAATAGATTCTTTTCCACTTCAGAAATTTAAAAGTTCTAGCTAAATTACCACCCTCTCATTTGAGTTCATGTAATACACGCCAACAAGTAAACAATTAATTAAGTTGAGAAATTTACCAAGATATCTTCTGTAAGATCCCAGAGCTGGCGCACGAGAGTAATTCTGTCCTTTAATGATGGTACCTCTCCAAGCACGTAAGACTTTACAAGATAGCAAAAGATATATTAACATTAAACCATGAGATTTAGATAACTTGCACTAAGTCCCACTAAGAAAGATAGCGACTTAATTTTATTGGGAAGCATTTAAACAACAAAAAAGACAATATTCATAAGAGCAAAAGGAATAATACTTACAGCAATGACGAAATCATGTTTTCTGCCAGACTTGTTTCTGCTTATACTCTTGGTCAACGACTGAAGGCTATCATAGCTTTCGATTCGTGGCAATTCTCTTAAATCTGCATTTATTACCCACGACGCGACTCAAGATTATACCAAGAATTGATTTTATCTCTTTTCAACTTAAATGAATTTCAAATGAGGTAAAATATAAGTGCAGTAACAATGAGAAGAGTGCTGAAAAAAATGAAAATATATTAACAAGGATGCAAGTTCATAACATGAACAATTAAACAAAAAAGAACCAGAAACTAACTAAATTATGCATAAGCAGTACATATCAGTATGTTGTTCAGCACATTTCCTGACATGCTCGGCTTTTAGAGTAGTCAAGAATGATATAAAATAAAACGGCAATCATATATTTGTCTATAACATTAAATGAATGTTGGTTGGGAGTACAAGGTTGAAAATGGCAGCATATTGCAAGAAAGAAAAGGATTATATCCAATCCAAATGTATATCATAACTGAAAATTCCATTCAAAGTTAAGTTGTTAAGAGACTTTATTTCTACACTAAGCACACAATTGTAATTGTATATTACACAATAATTTTTCATTATATTTTTTTTAATGTATTCCTTGACCATCTTTCTGTCGATAACATCACATATTACCCATGACCCAACTGAATATTTAAAAAAAAATCAAAATAAGAAAAGGCATGGTATCCATGACCTCAAACCACTGCACAGCTTCAGAAGAGAAGCAAAATTATGTGAAGACATCCCCCTCCCACCCTTTCTCTCTCTCACAACATACGCCCTTTAACAAGACATGAAGAAACATGCTCACTTGCATATTAAAAAGGATTTATCAAGCAAAAACATCAGTTTACATTTGAGTTCAGAATGGAATTCTAATTGAAGTGAATGAAGAATGAGCCAATTCATTTCCGCTTCTAAGACCAGCAGTCCTAATGCGGTAGACTTGATTCTTGCTAATCTTTCTCATTACTGAGAACAGGATGACAAAGAAAAAATATGCTCATAGCCTCACTTTCGCATACAGAAAAATAGAATCACCCCCCCCCCTCCCCCGCAAACGAAAAAAAGAAAAACATATTTAAAATTGAAAATATAGTTTAAAGACCAAGAGTCCAATCATTCTACCTTTAATCAGGCTTAATGCTGCTCTTTGCATTGATTGTGATGGTTCCACCAAATTAATATGCTCCAAAGACCCAGGCCAAACCTCCGTCATTGCCCTACAAAATCGAATAAACACAATGTAAACTAAAACAAAACCAATTCACAGAAAATATATAAATGTATGTATATATCATTTAGTCACGGAGAAAGCAGTCCAACAGGCTCACCACAGTGCTGAGCCAGTTCCTGCCCCAAAATCTAGTACTTTAGCTGGAGAAAATTCAGGAACTCTTCTTCTCACCTAGCACCATAATCAGATTTTAATTAAAAACAATACTTATCTCGTCATTCTAATTTAAATTTGATGAGACGTGAGTTATTATTTTTTTGTTCCTATTAACATATTTTACGAAATAGCCATGCTAATAAAATAAAGTAATACTTCTAACAGCATTTACAAAACAATTAAGTGCACTATCACAGAAACGTGTAAACATGCAGAAACTAATGTAAATGACAATTTACCAACATTTAGAAACACGTGTAAACGACATTTTGAGGAGACAGAAAGGACATCATGACACATATCCAGGAAAAGGTTAAACTGGTGATCACAAGCAACCATTCTTTACATGTTAAAGTTCCAACTAATAAAATACGTTCAAAACAAACTTCCCCGAAATTGAGCAAACTAGCATGAGACTCTGGCACGACATCCACATCTTTCACTAGGGAAGAGAAGGACTATGCTGGCAATAAAACAACAAATTAAAAAATACCAACAGGACATAGACATGCACCAGGCCCTAGCTCTCACCCACACTCGTGGCAACGCTCACTCAATTTTTTACCTCACTGAGAACTCGGTAGAGAGCAGAGTAGACTGCAGGCATACGAGCGGCCACATATGCTATTGCTTGATCATCTTGGTACCTAAGACCAGCATCTCCATAAGCAGTCGAGAGTTTCCACCGCTGCGAGCGTTCCATAGCCTTCAATGGATCTTCCACTAGCTCCTTTGAGGTCGAGCTAGGAAGCAGCAAGTTCGCTTCCTTGATTCCATCGAATGATCGAGACAAGCTTAGCACCTTGCGCCTCATATTGAGAAATTCTTGGTCTAGAACACATAATTGGAACTCAGCATTTGCAATCATGATTGGAAGAAACTATATTCATTATAAACTAAATGCCTCATCACTTTCCTTATAGCCAAGCATACATGAATTTTATCTCCACCCCCCATGCCCCCAAAAAAAAAATTACGAACATTCAATTTTCTCATATTCCTCCAGAACTGTATAACGACGACCTTGAACAAGAAAAATATACATAAATCGACATAAGCAGTGAAATGCATGCTACGGCGTATAGTTCTTCAAATTCATACCTCGGAGGTAGTTCTCAATGGCATGGCGGAGACGGTCTGACACGATGTGGCAGCGGTGAGATTGTTTGGCGGCGAGCTTCAGCGTCTCGGCCGTGAACTTTGGAAGGGCTTCGGAGATTAAAGAAGCCATTTTCCGACCGACGCCGGAGATTTCAGCGGCAACGGCGTAGGGTTTTATATAAATCAGCTGCTATTGCGACTTTCAGCAACAGCATTTGTTCACGAGTTCTGAATCATGGGCTTCAATTGGGCCATAAATATTTTAAAACAGGCCCAAACAGTAACAGATTTGGTTAGGCTTCAAACAGCCCAGTGTTGGTGTAGATATTTTTTTCCTTCTCTTTTTTTTTTATAATTTTTTATCTTGGAAAATACTGACTTTTACGCATACAGTAACGAGAAGACCCACAACATCAATTGGTGGTTCATCCTAAACATACATAGAAGGATAATCCTTCGATAATTTAGCTAAGCTATGCGTGCCTAATATGAATAACACGGAAATTAGGATAAGAACGAAGAAGTAGCCAACAACTATCAATGATAGCTCCAAATTCTAAGTTGTTCACGTGAGAGGCCAAAGCTAACTTGTAAATATCTATTTACATTTCCTTCTGATGCAGGGAGAAGCGTGAAATATATTCATAAACAATAAGTTATACGAAATTCGTTGATTTTGATTCACAAAATGCCCGAAAACGTAGGATAAGCGTTAATCTTTTGATTCAACGGATTTCGTATAACTTATTGTTTATGAATATATTTCACGTTTCTCCCTGCATTAGTTGGTATCCAGAGCCTTGCTATGTTTCTTCCGATGCCCCCGTCAATCACCCGTTTAGAATGTTCAACAAGATCTCTAGCGCGACGTCGACTTCTGTCTCAACAGTTCAAGGAATTACGAGGGCAAAATCGAGAGATCTTTGACTTTCTAACGGTCAATATGATCGATCCTGCGACGACCATCGTCGAGGACGTTACCGATTCAAGGACGAATCGTTTCAAGGATGGAAAGAATGATGAAGATAAGGAAAGTTTAATATATTTGTATTTATTTATTTAATTATTATCTTGGGCATCAAGTTAGGGTTTTAGTATATATATTAGGTCTTTTGTTATGTTTTGGGGAGTTGAATTTGATATTGAGATGTAGAGTTTGGGTTTGTTCCCTTCTTGTGTGTTCTTCCGGTATTCATGTTTGAATCAACGATTAACGCTTATCCTACGTTTTCCGGCATTTTGTGAATCAAAATCAACGGATTTCGTATAACTTATTGTTTATGAATATATTTCACGCTTCTCCCTGCATCACCTTCTCAACAATCCTAACTTGTAATTAAGACCTATTTTTGAAAGGACGAACGAGGCAAAGATTTAGCAATGATATATGCGAGTTGAAAGAGACAGTACTCTTTCCTTGAACAAGTCACGAACAAGGTGACAATCAATCTTGATGTGTTTCATATATTTGTGAAAAGTTTGATCTTTTGCTACGTACAAGACTATCAAATTTCAATGATATAGATTGTGGACAAGGTAAGTATACAAGTGAGCTTAATCCTTGCTGGTAGTGGGATAATAACTGTTTGAAATAACGTATAAATTAATATTAACAATAATATGCAATTATATGTGTAGTATGGCTCAAATATATATATGTGTGTGTGTGTGTGTGTAGTAAATTTAGAAAAATCGCGTGATGCCAAACATTAGATAATTTTTATATATCAAATAACTTTAAATAATTTATTAAAAATAATAAAGAATAAAAGGTTGGTCAAAAGGTTGGTTGAGTTTATCAGTTATCACTAAACTAATAATTAGCTATTAGTCCATTTAACGTTAAATTTATTTATTGTAGCTTTTATAGGCTGAGAAAAAATATTAGTATCATAAACTGACACTTAATAAGAAATGCACGGAAGAGTTTTTTTAAGTGTGTGACAAGTGACCTGTTTTTGTTTAATATATATATTGAGATACATATATATTTGATATTTCATCTTTATTTCACACACATTATCTACAAATTGACAGGCTTATTTGGGCATATATCCTTTTTGATGTAATTGAAATAAAAGGTGGGAAGCAGATAGTGGTGGAACAACTCTAAAGTGAAGAATCAAAGTAGTAAGGGAAATGGGCAAGAGATATTGTGTTGTATTGTATTTTGTAGAGAATAGTTGTTTTCCGTGTTAAAGCATCAGTCGCTATCTTGTCTTAGGCCCAAAATAAGCTTATTTGGCCCACCATTTTCTAAACTCCCATTCCTCCAAAAGTGACCCAAATTTAAAATGTTTTTTTTTTCATTTTTTTTTTGTGTATATGGGATAATATTATAGGGTTAAGAAGTATAGTTTATGGTCTGAACTGTGAGACTATTCTAAAAAATGACACGAACTCTTGTCTATTTTCTTAATAACTTTGAACCTTACATAAAATTTCAATTTTGGTATATGCGTTTGAGAATCCAAGATCAGAAAGCTGAATCAACTCGTCAGATTCTTACGTGGAATATACAATAAATGATCAGATGGAATGTTTATTTACCACCTCAAATCAATAGTGGTAAATTCCAAGTGAGAATCTGACGCGCTAATAAACTTTCCAGAAATGGAGTCTCAAATGTGGACCAAAATTAAAACTTTCCGCAAAATTCGAAATTTTAAAAAATTAACGAAAATCATGTCATTTAAAAAAAAGACTTCAAAGTTCAGTCCATGAACTAAACTTGAACCTATTTCATATGATACATAAGATTGTATGCAAAATTCAAGATTCATAGTCCTAATGCAATTCAAGTATCGTTGTTTAAAATTCAAAATCTAAGATTTGGAATTGAGGTACATGATTTTACTGTCTCATATCTATGTTACAATTTCACATCGTCTATGACTAATTGACTATGAGTATATAAAACAATGTGTCCGCGATGGATTTTACTCCCTCCGTCCCGCTATTTCCGGCTCATACTTTATGGGCACAGGTTTTAAGAAAAAGGTGTAAAAGATAGAAAAGTGGTAGGGTCCACACTTTATAAAGGGTTAATTCTTGCTATTTTGGGTCCGAGCCACTAATAGCGGGACAATCCAAAAAGGAAAATGAACCACTAATAGCGGGACGGAGGGAGTAATTATGTATAACAAGTATAATACTTTGTTGATTTTATATTGTATGACAAGAACTTTACACTCATATTTTATTAATTATAAATTAAAAAGTTCACGATTAGAAAGTCTTATATGACCCCAATAATCCTAAAACGCAAACCTCACAAAGAGGGGTGCAGTTGTCATTTTCCATGAGTTTGGGTCATACAGTATATGAAGTGGAGGGAAAAGCGGTGGATCATTCAATAACCCTTTAATAATTTATAGATAAAAATATTTAGAAACTCTTAATTCCATTTTTTTTTTCTTTTATCAAGATTAAAAGAGATTAGAATGCGTAAATCTACCGGTGTTAATGGTGGTGATTGTTCTCAACTATATAAACATAATTAAACGTAATAGAGGTAAATTTCATCGTTAGGATTATTTAATAGCATAGATTGTGATAGTAAAAAAAACCCTCATCGTTAATTTAATTTACCTTAGAACTCAACCTTTAATTAGATTTAACTATAATGCATGTTAGTAGGCCCCAATTTAATATATATCAACACCCAAAGATACTCAAGAAAATTTGAACACCCACATGCTGGTCAACAAAGACCATGTTATGGATTCCCATCAAAACTTCTACTCAAAATTATATAATTAATAATTAAAACTTCTCATATAGTTAGAGAATCTTATGTGAGAGAATAATAGTTATAGCTGCATTATTATATGTATTATTGATAATATTTTGACTTGGGGTTGTCATCCTTTTAATTAAGTAGTAGTCGCACGCTTGCTAGTTTTTCAAATTTTTTCTCCAACGCATTATAGCTCACATTTTCCAAGAATCTCTTTTACTTATCGTTTTTTTTTTTGTCCTATTGCAAGTGTAGAAAGATAGCTTTTAATTTCTTATTTTTACTTTGTATAACTTAAAATATATAATGAAATTCTTGATATAACTGAAATTTTTCGGTCCAAATAAATTGCTATCATATACTATTGAAATATATTTTCATAAAATCTTATAGGCAACTCTTGTATGAGACGGTCTCACACAAATTTTTGTGCAATACCAAATTATAGCATTTTATACAATAATTATGGCATTAAGTGGACATGAAATATATAGTGCATGAACTATAAATTCATGCACTATATATTTCATGTCTACATAGACTAAATGGAAATCGACAATTCTGATAATAGACTACCATATATGACGTGAATGCAAGTATATAAATAACATAACACATCGCGTAGTTATTGCAAATTATACACGTCATAGAAAAATATAATTAACATAAACACAAACACTACAAAAAAACTGTCTTTTACCGACGGATTTTTCCGTCGGTAACTTTAAGAAATCCGTTGGTAAACATATTACCGACGGATGTATGTCGTCCTTAAATACGTCGACGGTAAATATTTAACGACGGAAAACCGACGGAAAATCCGTCATTGTCGTTCTGTTTGGCTTATTCCGTTGGCTGTCTGTTGCGACGAAATACCGACGGATAGTCTGTCGGTAAATACCGACGGAATATAGTCCGTCGGTAATTACTGGGTTGTTGTAACAGTGTTACCGATGGATAATCTGTCGGTATATACCGACAGAAATAAATTCGTCGGTAAGTTTCAAGGAATCGAAGCATACATTACTGTTAGGAAAATTAATAGAGTTTTGAAGTGATACCAAAACCCAGCTGACCCCAACCGAGTAGATGTTTGCACAAGCCCAAGTGTTTTTCCAGCTCACCTGTTTGAGCTTATAGAATTTCTAAGCTCAGGTGGAATCGCTGAAGACAGCAGAAGACCCAGCTGAGTACACAGCAGGGTGAGCAAAGTCGAGTGAGAAGTAACGTTATCCAGATCCAAGACGATAAAGTTCTTCCAGACACAGCTGTAGGAAAGACCCAGCTCGTGTAACAACTCAGCTGTACATCAAGACCCAGCAGAGTTCAAGACTCAGCTCAGCGTCAATGATCCAGCAGAGTTCAAGACAGCTCAGAGTCACCAGCACAGCAGAGTCGAAGTCAACTTGAGATAAAATCTTATCTGATCTGGACCATCAAGAACTCGACACCTCAGCACCTAGAAGTCAAACCTAGGATTGCTTTATGAGGAAATCAAGGAAGAAGACAAGTCAATCCTGTCAGAAGTTAGGTAGAGATTCAGAACGGCTCTTTCCAACGGCTAGTTCTAATCTCTCCCTATAAATAGAAGTCTTCTTCATCATCAGAGAGAGAGGAGTGACGAGAGAGAGACAAGAAAGAGAAAATATACAAGAGAGATCAACAGAGAAAGAAGTCTAAACAAATATCAAAGATCTCTCTGAAAAGCTTCATTATCCAGCAGTCTACACTCTTATGAGTTCTTATTTATTCTCGAGTCTTGAAGCTCTCCCACTAGTATCTAGGCATATAATCCTTCCCATCTTAAGCCTAGTTTGAACGAGTTCATCATACTCAAAGTTCTTCATTGTAAGAACTCGTTCATAGTTGGAAAACCCCCAAACCCAAACCCAGAAAAGGTTAGGCAAAGGTACGCCTGCTCGAAGCGCGTAATTCGAGTGTTGGTTCTGTAGTACCCGTAAACTACAGGTTAGGCTTCATTGCCCCGTAAACGGTCAGTTACGTTTCGATACGGTACGCGTAAACTTGTATCCGGCTTGAGGAACTAAGTTTGTAACTTATGCCGCGCGAAAAGTCAGTGGTATCCTTAGTGGATTACCAGAGGTTTCTGGTCGTGGACGTAGGAGTAGTTTCTCCGAACCACGTTAAATAGCTTTGTTCTTTCATGTTTATTTATGCATCCAGCTAACCCTTCATAAGCATTATTTCAAGCTGCATAAACTGATTAACTGAAAAGAGAAACTAAGCTTTGCAATATATTTGAAGCAACAGACGGACTTTCCAAAATCCCACCACATTCCGCACACAGCCAGCTGTGTCGATCAAGCTGTCTTCCAGCTGGATCGAACACAGCCAGCTCTCTCAAAAGAGTTTTAATTGGAAAATTTTTAAACCTTGGTGTATTCACTCTACACCAAGGTATCCGTCTTGGGACCATCAATTGGTATCGGAGCATGGTTCAATAGATCACTTTTTCGTGTCAAGTCACTCTTTGCGATAGTGGTCACACCGAATGCATCCTTCAAAGTTTCAAATTTTTTTTTAATCATTATATTGCATACTATCATGGAATCTTCCCTGTGCAGAATCTTCCGACATTCTCATCGATGATTATCGGATACTGGAAGTTCCGTCTCAACAGCTTTCTGAGTGCGCATCACGACATGATGTGGGATGTTATCACTGACGGACCCATCATCATCATGAAATCAGAAAGATAAGCAGAAACCTTACGGAGTTGAACCGATCTCGGCAAGTTGTGAAGCCCAAAAGGGAGTACTCTCCGAAGAAAGAAGACAAGTGGTTTGGACGGCTACGCTCGCAACGTCATCTCCTCAACGGTGACGAATGCTTATCTCGGCAAGATCATCAACTGCGAGACGGCTAAGGGGATGTGGGACACTCTAGCCAAGTGTGAAGGCTCGAGAGAAATTCAAGAGAACAAATTCTCGGTTGCATGCCAGAAATTCGACAATTTCAAGCAATTCCCCTATGAGTCCATTGATCAAATGGAGCTCAGATTCTCCAACCTCGTCATCGAGATCGAGACGATCCGAACTGGAAAATATACAATTCGAGACAAGAACTTGAAAGTTCTTTCAGCTCTCTCCTCAGAATGGTGTACACACAAAGTGGTTCATCAAAGCAGAACTGATATTGGCAGCATGGAGACGGAAAAATTGTTCTCCATGTTAAAGGCCAACGAATTTGATGCAGGGATCACAAGCAGAGATTCATCCACCAAATGAATGAATGAAGTAGCCGAGGATCAAGCCAAGAAAAGAAGCTCAATCGGCTCACTTGGAAGGACCAACAAAGAGCTCGATTTATGAGCAAAGAAGATTTGAACGAAGAAGTTGCCATGCTTTGTACGAAGCATTAATCAGTGGAACAAAGCAAGGAAAAGTACAAGAATATCGTGAAGGTTCATCACGACAAGCAACTCTACCCAAAGAGAACCTAACAGTGAGTCATTCTCTCGGAGAGAAGATAAAAGGATCGAATCGAGCGAAATGGATGATGATCAAATCTCCTTCTCCGACTCAGATGAGGATGATTGCTCTGATTAAGATGTCTGAAACATCTTATTGAATCAACCGATGAAGAAAATAAAGAAACCCGAGATAGTGATAGGACCAACAGGTGAAATAAAAATATTTGGATACAAAATCGAAGATTCGACAGTCATATACGAGTACATTGGTCTCAAGAGATGATTAGAGAAGCAGCATTTGAATCAGCTGAATTTGGAACAGCTGTCTACTTGCTATACAAACTGAGATCTCAACAAAGAAATGAACTGATGTAGGATGCAGCTGAAGAAATAGCCACCTACTATCAAATCAAGGGGGAATTCTACATAGCTCGAAAGAATTAGTAAAATCAAGTAGAATACCCAATGGGATGCACTCTCCAAAATAAGCTCGTGGAATCACTACCGTGAAGGAAACCCGATCCAGGAAAATCAAGATGATCCTCTAACCCAGCTGACGACATGAAAGCATCTAAGAGATATCTCAACATCTGAAAGAATCCATTGTTGGGAAAAGTCACGCAAAAGCACAACATGCTGAAATCTAAATCAAGATGATGTGTGGATCACTTGGACCGCTCAATCCGGATGAAGAAAAATCATCCAGCTGAGGGGGAACAAACTCAGCTGGATCCCAAAGTTAAGTCCAGAAGGATTACCCAGATGAAGGGGAATCAAGCTCAGCTGGACATCAGTCGCAAAGCTCAAGGGAACTCAGCTGAAGGAAAATCAAGCTTTTCTCCAGACTCTCAGCTGAGGAGAACTATCAATCAAGCAAAGGAGAAGAGCGCTGTGATATCAGCTGGATACTGTGTCCAAGCTGGATACTGTGTCCAAGCTGACCGGTCTGCATCTCATGCAATAATTGCTCTGAGGAATATGCTATATAAAGTCCAATTATTTTGAATTCATATGTTAAGCGGACAGACATTCCTTAGTTAAATTGTTTGATAAGTTTCCTTTCTCATCGCATTAATTATAAAGTCTGCATAGTACTGTAGAACGGCAGGATCGAGGCAGAACGTCAAACGTTTGAAATACCTTACGCGCGGTTGTAATACACTCGCCGAAAGCACGTCAGAAAAACGTGATGAGTGAATTTCTCCCAGCCGTTAATCAGAATATCAACTGATTCAATCTCAACCGTTGACCCTATATGGCAGTTGATATATATGGAAAAGATACGCAGATTCTTTCATCCTTCATCTTTATCTCTGCAAATTTCAAAGATTCAAAATCTTCATCTATTCTCTGCAAGTTCTTCGCACAATCAAATTCTCCAAGTTGCAGAAATGGCGCTCAAGAAATCCACCGCAGGGATGAACCAGTTTGAAGCTCTAATGTCAAAGCTATCATTTGAGAGTATACTGTCCACATCCAACCTCCATGTTTCAGAGTTAAAAGAGATGGTGGATATAGTTGCAGACTCCGGTCTCCTGCTGTGGGCAACCTCCATGCCCAAGCTTTTGCTAAAGAGAGATGCCGCACTTTTCTACCTCAACATTATCGACGAAGACGGCTTCTACTCATCTTCATTTGACATGAGCGTCAAAGGCGAAGACGGAAAGTTTGATACAGCTACCGTCACCATAAAACTCAATAAGATGCTACGAAAGGTGTTCAACCTACCTAGAGAAGGAGGATTCATCCCCGGATGATTACGGTAGTGAAGAAGTGGATGAATTCCTCGAGAGATGCTTATCTCCCCGTAGCCGTACGAGCAAGCATGTCAAAGCTCCCGCTCAAGCCAAAGTACAGAAAACTGTTGGATATTACACAAAAATGCATCTTAGGATAGTTTGGATCTCAAGGGCAGATCAGCATTCCAAAACTCAAGCCGATGATTGCCATGATCAAAGGCGCAAACGTCAGCTGGTTTGATTTCCTACTCAACCGACCGGTCAAGAGTCGAGAAAATAAAGTTCAACTCCACGGGACGACGTTTTCGGCTTCGAGCCATGTATCTCTCGCTCCAAAATTTCTTTCTTAATAGAGCAAGCAGATGAAAGGGCACACGAGAAAGTGGGCTGATTCAACCGTTTCCGAAACGAAGATTCTTTTCCAAAGAATAAATCAAGTCAATGATCTTGAAGAAGCAGCTGTGTAGTAAAGGCAAGAAATTTGGAAGAACGTATACAGGTTCCACTGAGAAGAAACAAAGAAAGGAAGACGACCCTAAACCAAATTTGGAGGTCCAAATTCCGAGAAGAAAAAGAATAAATTGTCATTCCAAGTCAAGCTATGGTGATTCTCTCACACGGCCCAAGGTGTCGGCCTTCGATCAATACGGATCAAACATCCTGGGCCGAGATGGGATTGAATGATGGATTGTCATCCAAATCGAGAGGACGAGCCGGATAATCCAAGAAGCTCACCCTGACCCCTCACCTCCTCTCGAGCTCCGCCGAAACGACTTTCCCTCCACCCGCTCTCCAACCAAAGAGCCATCTCCTGTAAGAGAGCGGAAGATATTCAACGGCCGAAGCTCCTTCACAGCCCAAATGACACCCATGTTGAACCCTCTTCCACGAATCCCAAATCCCCCAAAACAACCATCACCCAAAGCTCAAATTCCCACACAGTTGGCTGATACTTCTTCACAGCCTACTGTGAACCCTTTTGAACCTATTCCTCAAAATACCTCAGAATCAGAAGAGAGTAATTCTACTACCTCTCCTTCTCTCAACTCTACTGGCTCAGCCTTTATGGAAGCCATGTGCGAGGACTTGCGCGTGCAGGATCAAGAGTGTTCTAACTCGGCATCCGATTCCGGCGCACCCGCCCATTGCCCTCGTCAAAGTTGGAGATCTCAAGTTCTATCTCGGCTACCAAGATGGCAACTTGGTACCGAATGAAGAATGACAGAGACTTTCTCCTTTGAGAAATTGAAGACCGATGAAGCACGCCTCTAGCACACTTTCGGTTTTGGAAGCCTGGAGGATGCATACTTACACCAGAATGATCTCATCAGAGGAATTATAGAAGTGTCTTAGCAATACCCCAAGCCGCACCCAGCTGAAGTCTGGGAATCTGCCAACAAGCTTCTTATAGCAATGGACGGGAGACACGTCTGAGTGACAATTCTAAAGAAGTCTCGTGAGATTACTAAGAAATTGCACTTTGTTGAAACAAATGAGGTAATGATCATTGAAGAACCGATTTGTGCATCAACTCGAACCAGTTTGCCCTACGAGTCCAATTGCCGATGACACTCGCTCGGCTGGTCGAGATCGAGGCGGTAAAACATGCCAAGCCGAATCCGGAACCCGGACGGATCCCGTTGCCGAGCTCTACGATGCAATGAAGGACGAGAGATTGCCAAACAAGTCGAGGAAATCCTTTTCGGGATAGACTCGAATCAAATGTTGATACCGCACGCGCATCACGGCTATAGAGTCGCAAGTCCAGAGCAATGGAGCGTCCATTGACGACGTTCGCAGATTCGCTCTCAATGAGGAAAGCACCAGAGATCTCAAACAATCTCTTGTTTCTCAACAAATTGATCATCCAATTCTTCAGAAGAGAGTCCCCGAGATCATCTCAAACCTTCAAGCTCATGGTTGACGACATTGCAAATATTTCAAGCCGTGGAAGCTCTAAAAAGACCACTCTCTCCAAGCTCGACATCCACCAACTCTTCAACTTATATAAAGATCGGATGCTCGGTTCGTAGACGGAAGCGACAATGCCCGGTGAATCTCGTCACCGACAACTCGATCAAGATCGGCGATGTTGAAGGTATTCTCTCCAAGCTCAACTTGCCAACCTCTCTACCTCCCTTGTTGATAATGCCAAAAGGGAAGATCGAATGGAGCTGGAAAAACAAGTGAGAGAAAGCTGCAGGCTAAGGGGAGAACTGTGCGGCAAATACGAGAGGAAATCGACGATTTTGCAAAAATTTGGATGAAGAAGAGACAGAGCTAACAAGCCAAAAACGATCAAAGAGACATGGAGAGAGAAAATGGTTGCTCTTGCCAAAGCATATGGACACAAGCCTGAAGAATACAAAGACTATCATTGGCTGTGTAACTTCCACAACGAGCAAAGAAAAGAAATGCAAGAGCTGGATAAGATTATCAAGAAGAAAATTTGAATTGCTCAAGCTGCGAGAAAAGCGAGAAGAAGAAAAGGCGAGCTACGAGCAAGCCAAGAAGAAACAAATCCAAGACCTCGGTGACAAGAAGAACAGGATGATATAAATGAAAACTAGGAAAGATGCAAATCGAATTCATCAAAGAATTCTACTACTTGAATCGGTTCAAAGGCATGGATCCGAAGCGCTTTCAGACTATTTCCTTGAACTTCATGAGACGGATCCAATGATGGCAAGATCAATTGCCCTCTATGCCAAGAGTAACAACATCAGAAGGCTCCAAAAGTCAACATTAAAGCCTCCATTTCTATTTGGAACAAACCTTCGACAAGGCCCAAATCATCAAAGAAATTAATCAGAGTAGGTGAAAGAGGAATTTCAAAGTCAAAGAATCAAGCTGAATGGAAGGAGCTAGAAGAGTTCATCTTCAATAGATATGGTCTAAAGACTGACCATCAAATTGATGAACAAAGGAAGCAGCAAAGCTGAAGACCCAGCCAACTGGGAATTTTCTTTTTGAACTTTTGTATTTAGATAATTGTAAAAATTCTTCCTATTAATGAAAAGTTCATTTTATCAAAATCAACCTGAAGACAATCTCTCTTTGTCCGAGCTCTGAATATGTTTACTGTTTGTGAATGTTTAATTCGTTGAATCCCCGTTTTCTGTTAAGGGAAGCAATTTTGTTTTTCCAACTTGGGGTTTTGGCATCATCAAAAAGGGGGAAATTGTTGGGAAAATTAATAGAGTTTTGAAGTGATACCAAAACCCAGCTGACCCCAACCGAGTAGATGTTTGCACAAGCCCAAGTGTTTTTCCAGCTCACCTGTTTGAGCTTATAGAATTTCTAAGTTCAGGTGGAATCGCTGAAGACAGCAGAAGACCCAGCTGAGTACACAGCAGGGTGAGCAAAGTCGAGTGAGAAGTAACGTTATCCAGATCCAAGACGATAAAGTTCTTCCAGACACAGCTGTAGGAAAGACCCAGCTCGTGTAACAACTCAGCTGTACATCAAGACCCAGCAGAGTTCAAGACTCAGCTCAGCGTCAATGATCCAGCAGAGTTCAAGACAGCTCAGAGTCACCAGCACAGCAGAGTCGAAGTCAACTTGAGATAAAATCTTATCTGATCTGGACCATCAGGAACTCGACACCTCACCGCTAGAAGTCAAACCTAGGATTGCTTTATGAGGAAATCAAGGAAGAAGACAAGTCAATCCTGTCAGAAGTTAGGTAGAGATTCAGAACGGCTCTTTCCAACGGCTAGTTCTAATCTCTCCCTATAAATAGAAGTCTTCTTCATCATCAGAGAGAGAGGAGTGACGAGAGAGAGACAAGAAAGAGAAAATATACAAGAGAGATCAACAGAGAAAGAAGTCTAAACAAAGATCAAAGATCTCTCTGAAAAGCTTCATTATCCAGCAGTCTACACTCTTATGAGTTCTTATTTATTCTCGAACATTGAAGCTCTCTCCCACTAGTATCTAGGCATATAATCCTTCCCATCTTAAGCCTAGTTTGAACGAGTTCATCATACTCAAAGTTCTTCATTGTAAGAACTCGTTCATAGTTGGAAAACCCCCAAACCCAAACCCAGAAAAGGTTAGGCAAAGGTACGCCTGCTCGAAGCGCGTAATTCGAGTGTTGGTTCTGTAGTACCCGTAAACTACGAGTTAGGCTTGTTTGTGCCGTAAACGATCGGTTACGTTTCGATACAGTACGCGTAAACTTGTATCCAGCTTGAGGAACTAAGCTGCAACGCTTGCTGACTGCACGAAAAGTCAGTGGTATCCTTAGTGGATTACCAGAGGTTTCTGGTCGTGGACGTAGGAGTAGTTTCTCCGAACCACGTTAAATAGCTTTGTTCTTTCATGTTTATTTATGCATCCAGCTAACCCTTCATAAGCATTATTTCAAGCTGCATAAACTGATTAACTGAAAAGAGAAACTAAGCTTTGCAATATATTTGAAGCAACAGACGGACTTTCCAAAATCCCACCACATTCCGCACAGCACCGTGTCGATCAAGCCTTCCAATTTGGATCGAACACGACCGCTTCTCTCAAAAGAGTTTTAATTGGAAAAGTTTTTAAACCTTGGTGTATTCACCCCCCCCCTCTACACCAAGGTATCCGTCTTGGGACCATCAATTACCGACGGAAGTTTCAAGAAATAAAATATTTTTTTAATTATATATATATATATTTAAATATATATTTATTTTTGTCGAATTAAAATTTCCAACAAAACATCAAACATGAGCCAAAATTAATTTGCATTAAGAGCGCTCGTCATATATAAAATAATATATATCAAGTTCAACAAATATATATACTAAAATGTAAAGTAGTTTCAATATTCTGAAATAATAAAAATACTAAATAATCTAAAAAATATCCAACAAGTGAAAATCATACATCGGGACCAGGAGGTGGAGGTGGACGAAAAAACTGCCCTGACGCCAGCATCTGCTGGAACTCGGCAAACTGCTGCTCTAGACGTGCACGTGCCTCGCGTTCTGCCTGCTGCTCCTGCTCGATGCGGGCACGTGCTTCTCACTTCTCCTGTAGCTGCTCATCTGAGCTGTCGATTCGTGTCTGAAACATCTCTTGTGTCAGAGCAGCCGTCGAACTGGAGCTACCACTGGATGAAGCCTGTCTAAGTTGGCTGCTGCCGAAGTTTCCAGTGCCGTAGAGCCTCTGCTTCTTGGGCTGTGTGATCTCCAAATAGATCTCGTTCAAATCGGATCGTCCATTCGCAGCAACCCAACGATGAACATCGGCCTAATTCATAAATATAAAAGTGTTAGAAAATATATATTATCAATTATAACAATTAGAAAAACTTAATTAAATACTTACATCAATTTTTTCATCCCTCGACGTCAGATAAGTTCCATCGTCCCTCACGTGCAGTCGGCAGAAAGTCGCATAATTCAATTCATGCGGTGCGACTCCTTGCTCTGCGGCCTATTCATGCATTATTACAAAATTTAACATATATGTTTTAATTATAAATTAAAAAATATACTATATATACATACACATATATATAGTGATTAACAAGTTAATTAAAAATTATGTACCGACGACTAAACGAGGAGACGAGTGGATCTTGATCCTCCCCTATGCTTGCTCATCCATGTGCTGGGTCCATCGGGCTTAGCCAACCGATCTGCACGAGCCTTTTCTGATCTAGAAATCACATCTGGACTTGCTCAATACTCTTGCAAACCCGCCCAAAACTCATCGGTCAAGTAAGGGAGTGATGTCAGGATTTTTGATCCACAATTTCTTCATATTGTTCACCCACCCACTGTATCTAACACGTGTCTTGGCCTCCCATATTTTATACACATCTGCTTCCCACTCAGCTGGCCAGGTAAAATATTTCTGTTGAACAAAAAATTAATTAATAAGTTAATCACATTTTAATGATAATAGTAGTAGCAGACTCCTGAAATTTTATTACCTTAAATTCTTCAAAGAACGTAGCCTTGATGCTATCTGGAGTCAACTTCCAACTAAACCCTCTGAATACTCTTAAAAATCATTGTAGCAGTACGGGCAATCCCAGGTGCCTCTAGTAGATTACTTTCCATTTGTAAAAAAAATAAAAAAAAATAGACAATTAACACATAAATATATATATATATATGTATGTATGTATTATATCATACATTATAATAAATATATATGTATATATATTATACACATATATATCATATATAATAAATATTGAAATCTTTAATAAGAATTACGATAAATAAATATATACCCGTTGTCGTCTCTCTGAAAAACCACCCTCCCCGTACTATCTCTCTGGAAAATAACTGGTGGCCGACTGGAGCTGGCAGGTGCTGTCTTCGGAGGGGTATCTGGTACTTGCTGTGAAGAGGGGGAGTAGCACCTAGACGTGTAGCTGAGGACTCCGACTCGGGCTGACTGCCCGAGCTAGAAGGAGCACGAAAACCTCTACGTAGATCCATGATATCTGTTTCACAAACAATATTTCGGCAGCATAACCCCACTATCCTAACTACCAAGTGCTCGACTCTACCCTTAACTATAGTAACCATAATGGTTCTAAACGTCTACATCTACCCCCAATGTGAATGTCCTGGTCAAAGACGTAATTAATTTCTATCCCAAAGGGAGTAGATCCTTAAGAAATTAATTACATCTTTCACCAACAAAGTTTTAAGTTCATCCCCAACATATAAATGATAAATAATGGCATCTTCAACATAATATACTCACATAAATTAAATAAATAACATCACATTGTTGGGAGACGATCCTTAAGATGTAATTAATTTCTATCCCAAGGGGAGTAGATCCTTAAGAAATTAATTACATCTATCCCACTAAAACACAATAACCATTTTTTATAAAGAAATTATTAAAATGAGCAATCGCGAATAATTGGAAACCAAACTGGAGAAGTTCCTATACCAAATTCCAATAACAAATTTCACTAACAAATTCCAATAATCCATATCATGCTTCAATACATATCAACCTAGCACACGACGAACTATCAATACCATATCAACATATCAATACAATAATCCATATCAACATATCAATATAATAATCCAAATCATGCTATGCTTCAATCTAATTCAGCCATAATCTAATGATAAGGCACAGATGTTACCAACCTCAATTACGACGAACTAAAATCCGAGGTCTAAGACGGAGGCAGTGGGCTGAGCGAGGTCTGTTGACGATGGAATGGGGCTGTCGATGGGGCTGCACAATGGAGAGAGAGAGAGTGAGCGACAGAGAGAGACAACAAGAGGGAGAGAGACTGAAATATACCTTATCGACGGTGGGAGGTAGGAGATGGCGGCGGCAACAAGGTGGCGGCGCAGCGACAGTAAGGTGGCGCCGCGGCGGCAGTAAGGTGACGGACAAGGCGGCTGGAGAGACTCAGAGAGAGTCAGCGGCGAGAGAGAGAGGCGGGGCATTGCGGAGGCAAGAGCAGAGCAGGGCGGGGCGGTGAGGCGGGGCGGAGAGTGGGAGAGAGGGACGCGGCGGGCCGGCGGCGAGGCGGAGGGAGGCGGGTAGGACGGCGGCGGAGAAGAGTGAGAAAGAGTCAGCGAGAGAGAGAGAGAAGCGTGGCGGGGCGGGTGAATGAGGGAGAAGAGTATGTCTGCTGGGTTTATCGTAGATTTACCGACGGATTCAATCCGTCGGTAATTATCGACGGATAATCCGTCGTTAATTATATATAATTAATTTATTATTTTTTTTCCGGCTTATTAATTAATCCGTCGTTAATTACCGACGGTCAGTAATCCGTCAGTAATTAACGACGGATAAATCTGTCGTTAATTAATATTTTTGATTAAATATTATTTATCGCCTGATTAAAAATACCGACGTCCATCGGTAGGTTTTTTTTATTTTCAATTTGATAAATTAAAAGTTACCGACGGATATTTCCGTCGGTAATATTAACGACGGCAAGTCCGTCGGTAATCCGTCGTTAAGTTCTTAATAGCCAACCCGTTTTTTTCCGTCGGTATTTACCGACGAAATTGCATCCGTTGGTAAACATGCGTTTTTTTGTAGTGAAACTTACACGCACACGTGTGTGTATACGTATCAAGAGTAAAACAATAATTTCTCAATGATTTTGACCACTTCTCCATCACTCATCACATTGAATTACTATAAATAATGTCATTTTACAAAAATAAGCTAGCACGCTGCAAACATGACCTACACAGAATCATCATACCTATTTATACACATGCTATTATCCTCTTACTAAATCTTCTGTGCTACACTAATCAACAAGATTCCTATTATATCCTTCATACATGTACTTTCTTTTCACATTTTTGTGAATTTTTCCTACATTCTAACCCTAGACATTAATTCGATCAAACACTATTTTTGTGTCTGTGGAGACCATAATTTCCGAAGCTGCCCATAACCTCGCAGCTTCTGCCGAGCTCGATCCCAACTTAGATGTTGAAGCTTCATTGCAATCCGAAAAGTATTTTCCACTTACATTCTCCAATCTCGGATTTGTCGCTACGTAGCACGACGTCGCAGCTGCCTGCACGAATTCTACGTTAATTGTGTAATTCCATCAATACACGTCACGTGTAAATATTTTTTCACGAGTATATGATATGTAGTACTGAACTACTGATCCTTTTCGGTTATTTACCTGGGGTATAGTCTTCAAAAGCTTGGAAGCCAAAAAGAAAACCAAATCTGCATATAAAAGAAAAAGAAAAAAATTATAAATTCCTCTATAAATAATATTTTAAATAAAAATATTGAAATTAAATTAAATAAAATGTTAGACCTGTAATTAGGCCCTCACGGTCTCTTGTGAGTCTGGTTCTCACAATGCCAGGATGTACACAATTCGCCGTCACGTTGGCTTCCATTTCCTGCAACAAATAATTGACATTTTATTATAATAATTTTCTGAGCGAAGGGAAAATCTTATGTTGCATGAGAAATTTTGAGAAAACAACAAATAACACTTTTTTAGCAATTAAATATACAAGAAAATTAAGAATATATCATTAAAAAATAAAGAAAAAACAAGAGAGAGAGAGAGAGAGGCTTGCCCTGAGCCTGCGGGCAAGTTCCTTGGTATGCAAAACGTTAGCCAGCTTCGAGAGAGCATACGCACGTGTCCCGTCGTATTCACTATTCATAAAACCAAATATGAAATAAATAAAGACCGACACGAATTATATCAGAATAAAGTCAAACCCATATTTGTTCTCATTTATTTCACTCATCACTTAGGGCAGTATCTCCTCGATCTTAGGATTCTTCGCACCATAGATTATAAATGCATGCGGTAATAAATGTCATTTTTTCAAAACCAGTGTAATAAAAAAATAGATTAATTAATTCTTCAATTTTTCTTCACATAACTCCAATACTATATACGAAAAAAAATGAGTTTGAGGGCTTTACTACTGAAATGACAACTGATTTGAATTGAATAATCAAGGTTTATTTCATATTAAACTTCAACTCATCTTTCTTTGGCACGCCAAATACGATATTTCAAATTAACTATTTCTATTTTCACATCGCCATTACATATGTGACATGTATCAAATAGTATCATCAACATATTTGTGGCATGTTCTAAAGGGCTAAAAGCACTAGGAATGTCAATCAATTCAATCCACTCAGTTTCGGCCAATCCTATAGAAGCATCAAACTATTTCTGTTTAGGCCAATCAAGCAAAAATAAAAATAAAAATTGGACTATAAATTATAGTCCTAACCCTCCTTCATGTTCGATTTATTCGGACTAATCAATCGTTTTCAAACTGAATAAACACTTCTATCTAGAGCTAACTATTTGTTAATGCCAAAATTGAGTGAGGGCTATGCAATAAGGCAAATTTAATGCAATAGCTCTCCAAATTCTTAACGTTTGATGTCTGTATAGTGTACACATGTTCAAGTAGTCATCATAAATTAATCTGCTGTCACCATTATCTATTTAAATAGACAACAATCTAATAATTATAGAATGCATGTGTGAGACAAAATCTGGTTGAAGAAAAAATAAAAATAAAAACAAGGAAGGTTTATTTTAATTAATTATGATAAAACATATGGTCATAAAAAATTAAGGATGATAAATATTTTAAAAATTAGATTAATGAAAAAATAACTGACCTCTTATTCTTGGTAATTAAGGCAAGATAATGGATCATATCACCCGAAAACCAACCATGAATACTCGAAGACACGTTAAGTATTCTTCCTTGCACGCCGCTAGTTTTCGCCGTCTCAATCATTTTCTTCAGCAGTAGCTTCGTTAATAAGAAGTGACCTAATTAAATAGTATTTACAAATAAATTAAAAAAACAATCAAATCATTACACATAATATAATATAATATAATATAATGCGTTACATTTAGTATTTTATTTTAAACAGTTGGATATACTACTAATTACCTAAATAATTGGTGGCAAAAGTCATCTCAATTCCATCCTCAGAAACGCCGTAATCGTACGAGAATTTCCCCGCATTATTTCTGCATAAAAGAGATGGAAAATGAAAATAAATGTAAATATCAAGAATTAAAAAAAAAAAAAAGGTTTGGAAGAATAATTAATTGAAATTACATGAGAAGATTAAGGGGCAAATTAAGCAACTCAAACTCCGCCACAAATCTCCTCACAGAGTCGAGCTTGCTGAGATCGAGCCCCATAACTATGATTTCCGAGCCGGGAAACTCGGCTAAAATGCGCGCCTTCGTGTCCTCGGCGGCTTTGAGCCTCCGCGCCGGCAGCACTAGCCGCGCGCCGCGCTTCGCCAGTACCCGCGCCGTCTCCGCTCCTATTCCAGACGTCGCTCCTGCATAACGCCGCCGTTACTATTTTTTTTCCCAAAAAAATAAATAAATAATTATATATATGTATATGTGTACTTGAATTCATAGCTTAATTTGGTGCGTTGATTAATTGGTTACCGGTGATTATGGCGGTGATGAGGCGGAGATCGGGGCAGAGGTCGGTGACTTGCTCGGCGGTGGACTTGCTGCTGAAGCCGCTCGCGCCGGCTGTGCCCATTAGGTACTTCACGGTCTCCAGCATGATTGAGTGTGTGTGTGTGTGTGTTTCTGTTTAATTTCTGGCTCTTCTGGAAGGAAAAAAAAATGTTGCCAAAAGCCAAAGTGGTGTGTGTACTGTGTGTGATGGAAACGTGAAGTACGTAGAAATATGCAATTTGCAGAGAGGGGTGAGAGTCAACAACGCAGACTAGGAAAGGGAAACAGTGGCCTACGCTTCTTTTTTTGCAGGTTTTTTGCAGAGGTGATGTGTATAGATTCAGAAGTTGTATGTATATGTGGGGTGGTGGTGGTGGAGGGCGGAGAGGAGTGGAGGGATTTTTATAAGGATGAATTGTGGGGATTTTGTAATCAATTAAGATAGGATTACATCTTTGTCATTGATTGATTGGGATTAATCTTTCTTAATCATTGAAAGTATTTATTAATTTTTTCTTTTTATAATTGGCACTCGGTCTACTATTTTACTTAGTGTTTGATTATTTTAATAACTGATCCTTTTTCTAAGCACTCAACTGTAACTAACTTTTGCCGAGGTTAGTTTCTCATATTCCAGTTTTACCGCAGTACCCACCATTATTTTTAAACGAAATTTATGAGTAAGAGTGTTAATTATTTATTTATTTCTCTGGGATTCGTGTCATGAATTAAATATCTAAGGTGCAAGTCGTATACTTATTTTTTCCATCCTGAGGCGAGGCATGCATAGGGTTGGATTGCCGTGACAAATAATTAGATTTTTAACCTCATTATTAGTTTGATTTCTCTAATTTTATTTACTTTTTTATATAGATACACTTTTTTTTTTCGGCCTCAAATAGTATACTTTTTATAAAAAAAAAAGAGGTGGAATAATTATAAACTTTACAATCTTTGTGAATTGTTAAAGTAACTCATTTGTTGTCCATATCGATTTGAAAATGGTCATAACTATATGTTGGATTGGTCTCTCTACAAGGCCTTTTAAGGGAAATGACCCAATTCTAATATGGTACAAGAGCAAGCCTAAATTTAATGAGGACCTGTGTGGTTCATGTGTAGAAGTTAGATGATCATTTGGTCTACATGTTAAGGAGCGTTTTAAAGTCATTCCATTTGTTGTCCCACATCGACTTGGTAAAAGTCCTAACTTCTACATATTTGTTATCTCTCTTCTTTATAAGGCTTTTTAAGGGAGAAAATGACCCGATTCTAGTAAGAGCAGTGATGCCTCTTAATTATAAGAGTAGCCTTACTCCATTGGCCAAGGATAAAGTTTTAGAACTATGAGACCCAGTAAAGCATAAAATCGAAATTTTATACAAATGATGATAGTAATCCACAAACTTTCAATAAAATAGCGTAATTTAGTTTGTCGATTTGGGTTCAATTTAATATAAAAAAGAAGATCATATATGCTCATTTGCTTTTATAGTTTATTCAAATTAAAACTACAATAACGATTGATTAATTTGGCCCATATTGTATAATATATCATCGCTGTTACAAATATAAAATATATGTATAACATAATGTTTTTGAAAAAAATACATATACATTTTTGTAATTACGTCCTTACCCAAAGAAGATATCAACTAAAAATATACGAACTATTGAACTTTTCACAATTGTGTTATAGCTAGACTACAAATTTTCAGCAATGAAAAATACATGTGGCACGTTGGAAGCTAAGTTGAATTTTAACAAAAAGATTTAAAAATAAGCTGAACCAAAACGACGTTCTTTTGATGTCGAAAATAAAAATAACAAAAAAAAATTCACAGAGTCTCAAAATAAAAATACCAGTCGTCAACATCATTTTGATGCAATCTATACTATATTAAAGCAAAATCTTCTGCATGGAAAATTTCCGCCCAAGCTACTGTTATCCCGCCTAAATGCATGAGTGACTGTTGGGTTGCTGTTATTAACGATAAGCTTTACTTCTTGGTATCCTATCAAATACTATACTCATTCTCTTTTTTACAATATCGGTATTCTAGCACTTTACTCAATTCTTATTTTTTTTTCAACACGGTTTCTAATAAACAAAAGTTATGCACTCTACCGATACTTTTGTAATATATAATAATAGTTGTTTATTGTGTTGTTTAAAATCTCTTGATGGTAGACTAAAAAATATCTCTTAATTCAACAATAAAAATAATCTCTTTTAATCTCTTAATATATTGATATTGATTTATTCGAATAGGAACGAGTTTAGGTATACGATATTTTAAGTTTCTAATATATCCATGCGATAATAAAGCAAAACAATTTGCAATATATTTTTTCCGCTCATTTTGCATGTCACATGCAAATAATTGTACATTTTCCGATGCAAAATAATGACTATACATTTTCTCATTTCATCTAAATTTTTCAAATTCAAATATTAGGCTTTGGAGCCTAATAAATTTAGTTCCTTATACATAAAATGATGTGTAATTATTTTATTGTTTGTCATGTTAATTAATTTTTGTGTTTGCTAAATTTATTATTTTGTGTAAGTCAATGTGTTGCAAACATATACCTTGTCAATTAAATTGCTGCAATTAGGATCGCCCAAAATCTTCGGCGATTGGAAATTTCGATCCATTTGTCAAACTTTCAATTTCAAACAAATTAATATTGGCAAAAACTCATGTGTAGCATGATATACCATACATCCGGTCCAACCTGTAACACCCTAATTTACTAAATTAAAATGCTACTCTTTTAACTTCATAAATGCGGAAATAATTTACAAATTTTAAAAGAATCTAAATTATTATTTCTAAGCCATTTACATCCTACAACTCTCTATACAAGAACCATTTCACAAATCAAGCAAACATAAAATAAATTGTCAACAGTTTCGATACGATAAAATTAGTCCAAATAAGACCTCAAGTTTAACTTGAAATTAAATCACTAACTCTAGAAATTCAAATATTAAATCATAATTCAACCTAAGCAAAAACCAATACTCATAGAAGTTCATCTTAACGGTAAACAGTTCGTCAAGAAATTCAAACTTTAACTAAAACCGACTCCCCGTTTCCTCCACGCAGCTCCATGCTTACTCACCTAAAAATATTTTAAAACATGAGGGTGAGTACTCATAAAACTTACTCAGTGGTGGGTCATACATGGAATCCTTTCAGTTTATGTCCAACAACACAATTATCATAGGAAGTAACATATCATAATTTCTATAAACCACAATAGCTCGAAGCATTCAAGGCGAATATAGAACATAACATTTTCATCTATAACCCACAAGAGCTTGACGCATTCAAGGCGATTATAGAGACATATCAGATCACTGTGCACGGGACATCCTTTAACATATAACCCACAAGAGCTTGACGCATTCAAGGCGATTATATGCAAACATTCTCATTTTATATCACATTCCATATGATAATAACATGTTGGACATATAAAACATTTCATAAACATCTTCCTTTCACTTTCACATTTAAATCCACACATCTGATAAATCACTTTAGAGAGAAACTTTACCCACATCACATAGCAAATCACAACTCTTGAGTTTGAAAGAAGTTTTACCCACATCACATAGCAAATCACAACTCTTGAGTTTGAAAGAAGGTTTACCCACCTCGGATATAGAGTTCAAACAAACCAAACAACTCAAATATGGGACGAGGGTCTTAGTTGTGCCGCACCGGAGGGATCAATTTGAACTTGCGGCTGCTGGTTTTGAGGTGGTGTGAAACAATTGCTTCCAGATTCTCGAAAAACAAACTTGCGGCTGCAGAACAACACGATTGCTTGGGAAGAAAATTTATATTTGCGAATAAAATCTGGTGAAGGTTAGAGCTGGGGTTTTTATTTGGTTTTAATTGCAAAGAGTTTGATTTGGAATGGGAACAAGAAACGTGGGCTGAGGAGAAAACTCAGCCAAATCACTATTCTTAATTTAAAAACATTAATTTAGAAAAGTTTACAGCCTATTATTATTTTTTTCCCTAAAAGCCAAGCTTAATAACCAAACTAATAATTATAATAATACACAAATAGATGCACAAATATAAACCAAATACTTATTCCTTTAGCTAGGACGCAACTACGACTCCCTCAAGTCCACTAAAATTTATTTCGAACTTTTATAGGAGACGAAATACTCATATAATTAAAACAATATCAATATAATAAGCCACATAAAACAAATTAAAGCTTATTAAAATACGGGGTGTTACAACCCTACCCTTTAAAAAAAAATTTCGTCCTCGAAATTAGATCTTACTTGGTGATACTAAGGACGGGTATTTGGCTAAAATCTCGTCCTCACGTTCCCACGTTGCCTCCTTGGCTCCATGTCGACTCCATTGCACTTTGATTAGCGCCACATGCCTATTCCTTAGCTCATGGATCTTTCGGTCTAAAATTGCGATCGGTTCTTCCTCATAAGTCAAGTCTTTATTGAGTGTAACCTCTTCGTGTGCCAACAAGTGACTCGGATCGTGCAAGTACTTCCTTAGCATCGAGACATGAAACACGTTGTGCACTGATGACAATTCTGGCGTTAAGGCGAAACGATAAGCCAAATCTCCAATTCTCTCCAAAATTTCAAACGGTCCAATGAAACGAGGCCTTAACTTCCCTTTCTTGCCAAATCTCAACACACCTTTCATCGGAGCAACCTTTAAGAACACTTTGTCTCCAACTTCGAATTGTAAATCCTTTCTTCTCTTATTAGCATAGGATTTCTGTAGATCTTGAGCATACTTGAGTCTATCACGGATTTTCTTAGCCATCTCAACAGTTTTCTCAATCATTTCCGGTCCTAGAATCATTCGCTCACCAACTTCATCCCAATAGATAGGCGATCTACATTTTCGCCCATATAGTGCTTCATACGGAGCCATCTTGATGCTTGCGTGATAACTATTATTATAAGCGAACTCTATCAACGGCAAATGTGTCTCCCAATTGCCTCCAAAATCCAACACACAAGTCCTTAGCATATCTTCCAAAGTCTGAATCGTCCTCTCCGATTGACCATCGGTTTGTGGGTGATACGCAGTTGAAAATTTCACCTTAGTACCCAATGCTTTTTGCAAACTCACCCAAAACCTCGATGTGAAACGTCGGTCTCTATCGGATACAATAGAATTGGGTACTCCATGTAGACGAACAATCTCTCGAATATAAAATTTGAGCCAATTGTTCCATAGAGTACATCATTCTCACGGGTACAAAGTGAGCAGATTTCGTCAATCAATCCACAACCACCCACACGGCATCGTGACCTTTCACCGTCTTCGGAAGACCAACCACAAAGTCCATGGTGATGTCTTGCCATTTTCACTCCGGAATTCTCAATGGTTTCAATAATCCGGATGGTCTTTGATGTTCGGCTTTCACTTGCTGACAAGCTAAACATCGCTCCACATACTCCGCTATTGACCTCTTCATGCCCCACCACCAGAAATTTTTCTTAAGATCATGGTACAACTTTGTAGTTCCGGGGTGAGCAGAATACAAAGTTCGCTGAGCCTCATCCAAAATTTCTTTCCTCAAATTCACATCTCCGGGTACACATATCCTTTTATTGTAGAGAAGCGTTCCATCACTTGCAACATAAAATCCTTTCTCGTCATCGGACACTTCCTTTGCTCGCATTCTCTCTAAAAATTCATCATCCCTCTGTGCAATTCTGAGCTGCAATAATAGCATCCGACTCCTTAGGACTCGTAACCACTTCAAGGCTTAACTTTTCAAAATCCTTGATCAAGTCATCTTGTTGTGTCAGCTTCATCTTTGGATTGTGGACTCTCTTTCGACTAAGAGCATCGGCTACCACATTCGCCTTTCCGGGATGATACAATATCTTGCAATCAAAGTCCTTGACCAACTCCAACCATCTACGTTGCCTCATATTCAATTCCTTCTGAGTAAAGAAATACTTCAAACTCTTATGGTCCGTGTAGATTTCACATGTCCCTCCATAAAGATAGTGTCGCCAAATCTTTAGGGCGTGAACAACCGCTGCCAACTCTAAGTCGTGTGTGGGGTACTTTTCCTCATGAGACTTCAATTGCCTAGAGGCATAGGCAACCACTTTACCCTCTTGCATCAACACACAACCTAAACCTTGATACGATGCATCACTATAAATCACATATCCCTTTGAGCTGTTCGGGATAGTCAGAACTGGTGCCGTTATCAGTCTTTTTTTATATGTCTGAAAGCTCTTCTCACACTTTTCTGTCCACTCAAAAACTGTATTCTTCCGAGTAAGTTGTGTGAGTGGTCCCGCTATTTTAGCAAATCCTTCAATGAACCTTCTATAATATCCTGCTAATCCGAGGAAACTTCGGACTTCCGAAGCACTTGCTGGTGCTTTCCAATTACTGACAGCTTCAACTTTTGCAGGATCTACTTCAATTCCTTCCGACGTTACAACATGCCCAAGAAAACCAATTCGATTCAACCAAAACTCACACTTTTGGAATTTGGCATAAAGCTTTTCTTTCCTCAAAATTTCCAAAACAGTGCGTAGATGCGATTCGTGTTCTCCTCGATCTTTTGAGTATACAAGAATGTCGTCGATGAAAACAATGACAAACTTGTCCAAGAATTCATGGAATACTCGATTCATCAAATCCATGAAGATGGCCGGCGCATTCGTCAATCCAAATGGCATCACTACAAACTCATAGTGACCATATCTTGTTCTAAAGGCCGTCTTGGGAATATCGCTATCCTTCACCTTCAGTTGATGGTAACCCGACCTCAAGTCTATCTTTGAAAATACTCCAGCACCTTTGAGTTGATCAAAGAGATCTTCTATCCTTGGCAGGGGATACTTGTTCTTAATTGTGAGATTATTCAAATCTCGGTAATCAATGCACATCCTCATGCTGCCGTCTTTCTTTTTCACAAATAGCACCGGTGCTCCCCACGGGGACACACTAGGTCGTATATGCCCTTTATCCAACAACTCTTGAAGTTGTATCTTCAATTCTTGCAATTCTTTTGGCGCCATTCTGTACGGTGCCTTGGATACAGGCGCTGCCCCAGGTACAAGGTCAATGGTAAACTCCACTTGTCTTTTTGGTGGTAATCCAGATATTTCCTCGGGGAACACGTCAACAAAATCTCGTACTACTGCCACATCTTTCATTTTGGGCTCATCAGGTGTTGACCCTACTAGATTCACCAAAAATCCTTGACATCCACCTTTCTTCAACATCTTCACAGCCTTCATTGCAGATATGATTTTTGGTAACTTTCCAATCTTCGCACCAAAGAAAACAAATTCATCTTCATTTGGTCTTTGAAATACCACTTCTCTATCATGGCATCGAATAGTGGCAAAGTTACAGCTCAACCAATCCATTCCCAAGATCAAATCAAAATCTTGCATTTCCAAAGTATACAAATCGGCTTCAAGTTCTTTTCCTCCCAAATCCAACTTAACATTCTTAGCCATACTATCGGTTCTTAACGTCTCTCCTGAGGGAATCCTAACGTCAAGGGCTAAGTTCTCTACTTCTACATTCAAGCCAACTTTCATGCAAAGACCATGAGATATAAATGAATGCGAAGCGCCAGAATCAAATAATGCCAAAACTGGTATTCCAGAAATTGTTATCATACCTAACATGTTACCGCTTCCTTCACCGGCCTCTTTTTGAGAGAAAGCATAGAGTCGTGCATTCCCTCCCGGTCTCGGTCCATTTTCTCCCGATCTAGGTCCGTTTCCTCTCCCTTTGGAACAATTGCTAGCATAGTGCCCCGATTCATGACAGTTATAACACACATTCGTGCGCTGGAGGCATTTCCCAAAGTGGTTCTTACCACATTCCCGGCAAGGTGGCCTTTCAGTGGGGGCAGCATTTCCTTATCGAGCATCAGTTTTACCCCTTTTGTTATTAAAGTTTCTTTTTTCGTTGTTGCGATTGTCCCACTTTCTTTTTCCTTGAAAGTGGACATTTCCAACTGGCACCTTGTCCACTTTTAGGGCCGCCTCAACCTCGTGCGCACGCTTGACTGCAAGTCCATAGTTCACAATCTCTTGCATTGCTAGAATTCCTCGAATCTCAGAGCGGAGACCCCTCAAGAAAAAGTCAGCCTTGTCTGTCTCTGTGGCCACCAAGCGTGTGGCGAAGCGAGCGAGTTGGATGTACTTTCGCTCGTACTCCGTCACACTCAAGCTCCCTTGCTTGAACTCCAAGAATTCTTTTTGCTTCTGGTTGCGATAAGAGCGCGGCATGTACTTCTCCATCACCATTTCCTTGAACCTTGCCCAAGTAAGTCCTTGGCGTTCTGCCTCAGTTAGTCCATTGCGGTGTGATTTCCACCACTGTCCTGCATCCTCGATCAGTTGAAACACTGCACAAGATACCTTGTGTGCATCATTACACTCAATATGCTCGAAGATTCTCTCGAGCTCCTCAAACCACTCCTCCAGAACTAAAGGGCCTGCTCTTCCATTGAACTTTGGTGGAGCGTAGTTGCGAAATTGCTCAATGACTCGGCTCGTTGCCCTAGCCGGGTTCTGGTTCCCTTGATTGTTGTTGTTCTGAGCAATACCTTGAAGTGCGGCGATCAACGCCTGCACCACATCATTGTTGGGTGCCTGGTTGTTCCTTGGTAGCCTTCCTGCCATTTCCTATAACCAACATAGACTATAAGATTCTCGAACTATGTCCGCAAATCTAATGCTCAAAAGACCACACTTAGAATACCCATAAATCATATACCAGAGAGCTCAAATAAAACCAAATAATAATCTTCTCATAAAGAAAGACTCAAAGTTCTACACGTACGATCCAAACTAAAGGAACAATCATCAAAAAAATAACTAACTTCCTACGAAAAAATGTCTCATATTTACCAAATTCAACTATAACGAAAAGAAAACAGCTCAACTAAACAAGATATTCGTTATTCTAATCATCATCACTAATCTCTATAATCCCAACTGGAGCGGGTCCCTCTTCTTCTTCCTCCTCCTCCGGCCCCACTCCCAAATCCTCCTCAGGATCTTCCTCGGGATCTTCCTCTTCTTTCACTTGAGGCTCTTGCACTGCCTCTTCCTCCTCCACGTCCTCTCCAACAAAAAGGTTAACGCACCTATGCATAAGGAGAGTGATGAAGGTCTCATAACGGTTGTGTGGGGATACAGTCCCCAACATGTTGAAGAGCCCGTTTGCCATTGGCTAAAGGTCCAAAGGTACGCGACTAATGACATGCCTTGCCGCCACTTCCTGATCTATTGGGGGTCCATGCACTCCTGTTTCGCGCCAAAGGTCTCTAAAAACCAAAAAGTTATCTGTTGTACCCCTTGTTTTATCCCATTTCTGCTCCCAAAAGTTCTCTTTTGCAAAAGCTCGCAAGTATTGGGGTGGTATATTTCCGTTCGCCATCTATCTCAAATTTCGAGGACTAGACAAAATAAAATATCATAAAGTTCTTTATCATTTCACAGCAATCACTTTATCATGAAAATTATATGCTTATATCACATCTCAATATAATCTTTCATTCTCAAGTGCTCATGAAATATTAAATGTAAAATCATGAAATAAGTACCTCGAGTAGGAGGGCGTGTCGGAAACGGGTGGAGCACTTTACAAACATAACTTTATACTTTTTTTTAAATTACAAGTCTACAGAAACGTAAACTGCTCTGATACCACTAAATGTAACACCCTAATTTACTAAATTAAAATGCTACTCTTTTAACTTCATAAATGCGGAAATAATTTACAAATTTTAAAAGAATCTAAATTATTATTTCTAAGCCATTTACATCCTACAACTCTCTATACAAGAACCATTTCACAAATCAAGCAAACATAAAATAAATTGTCAACAGTTTCGATACGATAAAATTAGTCCAAATAAGACCTCAAGTTCAACTTGAAATTAAATCACTAACTCTAGAAATTCAAATATTAAATCATAATTCAACCTAAGCAAAAACCAATACTCATAGAAGTTCATCTTAACGGTAAACAGTTCGTCAAGAAATTCAAACTTTAACTAAAACCGACTCCCTGTTTCCTCCACGTAGCTCCATGCTTACTCACCTGAAAATATTTTAAAACATGAGGACGAGTACTCATAAAACGTACTCAGTGGTGGGTCATACATGGAATCCTTTCAGTTTATGTCCAACAACACGATTATCATAGGAAGTAACATATCATAATTTCTATAAACCACAAGAGCTCGAAGCATTCAAGGCGAATATAGAACATAACATTTTCATCTATAACCCACAAGAGCTTGACGCATTCAAGGCGATTAGAGAGACATATCAGATCACTGTGCACAAGACATCCTTTAACATATAACCCACAAGAGCTTGACGCATTCAAGGCGATTATATGCAAACATTCTCATTTTATATCACATTCCATATGATAATAACATGTTGGACATATAAAACATTTCATAAACATCTTCCTTTCACTTTCACATTTAAATCCACACATCTAATAAATCACTTTAGAGAGAAACTTTACCCACATCACATGGCAAATCACAACTCTTAAGTTTGAAAGAAGTTTTACCCACATCACATAGCAAATCACAACTCTTGAGTTTGAAAGAAGGTTTACCCACCTCGGATGTAGAGTTCAAACAAACCAAACAACTCAAATATGGGACGAGGGTCCTAGTTGCGCCGCACCGGAGGGATCAATTTAAACTTGCGGCTGCTGGTTTTGAGGTGGTGTGAAACAATTGCTTCCAGATTCTCGAAAAACAAACTTGCGGCTGCAGAACAGCACGATTGCTTGGGAAGAAAATTTATATTTGCGAAAAAAATCTGGTGAAGGTTAGGGCTGGGGTTTTTATTTGGTTTTAAGTGCAAAGAGTTTGATTTGGAATGGGAGCAAGAAACGTGGGCTGAGGAGAAAACTCATCCAAGTCACTATTCATAATTTAAAAACATTAATTTAGAAAAGTTTACAGCCTATTATTATTTTTTCCCTAAAAGCCAAGCTTAATAACCAAACTAATAATTATAATAATATACAAATAGATGCACAAATATAAACCAAATACTTATTCCTTTAGCTAGGACGCAATTACGACTCCCTCAAGTCCACTAAAATTTATTTCGAACTTTTATAGGAGACGAAATACTCTTATAATTAAAACAATATCAATATAATAAGCAACATAAAACAAATTAAAGCTTATTAAAATACGGGGTGTTACACACCCCGACCCGCCTGACCCGCCCGGTCAATGTTGACCGGTCAATGGTCAACGTTGACCGTGTTGACTTTTTATTTATTTTTTATTTTTTATTTTTTTTTCAAGAGTCGAGCGAGGGGAGTCGAAGGCCTCGGAGCGAGCTAAAAAACATTAATGTTGCCACAATCATTATCTATAAATTAAAATCGGAGCCGAAGGCGGAGAGGAAGGAAAAAAATGAAAAAGTCAACGGTCAGACGTTGACCGTTGATCGGTCAACGCTGGCCGGGACGGGTCGGGTCAATCGGCTGTACCCAAATGCGGCTCATTAATTTTATATATCGTTCAAGGTTATAATTTGAAAATTTAAAGACTGAACTTTGATAATCTCGAAGAAAACTTATGGATCGACGGTCACTACTTTGCTGACTGTTATGACTTTCGCCGAAGCAACAATCAAGTTTTATCTATCATCGTCGAATATGTTCATATGTTGCCAGAATATGGCAGTGTCAGAAAGTATTATTGTCGATTCATATGTCAAAATGTTCTTATTCTCGAGCCCACCGAATCTATTTTTAGATTTTTTTTCCTTTTTTCGAATCAATAGCTCCAACGACAAGAATTAGTTTGAAAATGAAAATTTGGTAAATCAATTAATTGAATTAGCCTTGTTTTTTGATTTTTTTCACAACCTTTAAAAGTTGCTTTTAAATGAAAAAATTGCAAAAAAATCTTAAGTTCGTGTATATGGAAACAACTTTTAAAGGTCGTTAAAAAAAATAAAAAACATGGTAAAGTTTGTATATTTTAACTCAATTAACCCCATTAATCATATTTTTATTTATAGTAAATGCACATTAAAATGAAAATATTTACATTTAACATATCATTTTAAGGTGAATATTGTTATTATATATATATTTTTGACAAAGATTAATTATTTCCTGGATTTATTGTGAAAGAAGTCTCCTATTACTAAAAAGGTTATTTCGAGAGAAAAATATATGCACTGCCCCCGTTCCACTGAACATGTCCTGTTATTGTTCGATACGAGTATTAAGGAAAAGAATAAAAAGATAGAAAGTGGGTAGGTTCCATCATTTTTGAAGAGTTAATTATTTTCTTATTTTAAATAAGACAAGTTCAGTGAGACAACTTACAAAAGAAAAGGAAGACAAGTTCAGTGAGACGTGAGTATAATACAAGGGGTAGCGATTTTATTGAATGTATAGGTACACATAGGTAACAGTCGGCGATTAAATAAAGGTATTAGGGATAATTTATCAAGAGGGTGGCACAGTATCCTAGGTGTATTTATTTGTTTATATGAATAAATATATTTTGTTTTTTTAAATATGGAGTATACTAATGGTTAATGATTAAAAGAAAATATAGAGAAAGGGAGTTCGCACGTGAGGGTGGAGTTTATAGTCAATGGCACGGCCTCGAATCTGTCATTTGCTCACTTCATCATCGGATACAAAAGTTACTGGTTAATTATTCTTGTTCAACCCCAACCAACCCTACCACTAATTTTATTGTTTCATAATAATAATGCCAATATAATATACTATGTGGCAACTAATTTCTTCCTAAAATCAAAATTTGGAATCCAATTAAATTTGCACCCATAAAAAAATTAATTGCAAAATAATGCCCTAGTTTCAATCTATTTGTAATTTTAACATGACTTTTGAATCGTTGCAATTAAAATATTACATTTGCATATATTGCAGATTGAACGCTCTAGAACATTATTGATCGTCGAAATTTGCGTGTTAGCCCCCGTTGAATGATGTGGATATATATTGACATGTAAGAAAGCAATGGCGGAGCCAGACCCTCGAGGTTACGGGGTAAAATTCTTTGCCCTTCTTCTTTTTTGGATGGGGCAAGATCTAGATAATTTTATAAACTCATACATAGTATTTGTAAATTTATACATAATTAGGGTGTAATTAAAAAGATTGTGGTAGGGGCCCACCTCCAATGCATGTGGCTCCGGCACTGGATGAAAGAATATAGTACTCGTAATACAGTATGTTTAGGACAAAGTTGTGACTGAAGGTTAGGTAATTTTGATCGTGATCAACAACAAAAAAATATATCATGAGTAAAAAGACACAACGTATAAGAAAATTTTCACGATTTTATAAATAAATCTCGTGAAATACCTAAGAAAAAAATATTCACTATAAGAACGTGAATTACAAAAATACTATGAGTAAATGAGGTAACGGAAAATAACTAATATTTTATCACTTCTCTAACATTAAAGTTGTGACTAAAATGCAAACTAGAATCCTCAAAGAAAACTAAGCTAGTAGATGAAAAATAAACGATATCTCGATCAATATCTATAGGAAAACATATCTAATTCGAACGAATCTGCAATCGATTTATACTAACTAGATTTTCATACTTGAACCATGCTCCAAGCAGAAATAAAAAAAAACAAAAAAATCACCGTGTTGGGTAATTTAATTTTGTAACGATAACATATTGAATTTGAATTAGTCTCGCATTTAAGAAAATGAATATATGGAAACTAAAATGAGGCACGCTTTGGTTGTCCTTTAGTGAGTTAGCCGAGGGAATGAAAGTGGAGAAGAGGCTTTATATTGAAAAAAGGCATCATATCACAACAAAACATAATAATAAAGGAAAAAAGAAGCCCACTTTTTTAGAGCACTTCTTCCTATCCCGTGCCTTCTTGCGGGGACCCTTTCCATTTCTTCCACATCTTCCTTTTTAAAAATAAAAATAAAAAATAGAATTATAAGAAAAATATAAATTTAATTGCATAAAGTACTACTATAATATTTGATTGCTCTAATGAATGAACACTTAAGTTTATGTTGAGAGAGATAAAATCTAGGATTATATGGTTTTCTAAAGGTGGTTTATGATTATACTTTGATATATGTATTAACACACAAACCAACTTATTGATATTCTTGACACAAATTGTGCCTTGATATCCTTGATATATATATAGATATATATATATATATATATATATATATATATAGGGTGTGGATCTGGTGAGAACCATCTCTTATATGAGAAATATGAACTAATCTAAACCCTTGATTACCATCATTTAACGGTCAAATTAAAATCCCGTGTTAAATGAGAATTATACTATTACTTGTAGTTGTCATATGGAATCACCAAGCTAGGGGTAGAAAAGGGGTTAAAAATTCACATTATTCGCTGGAAAACATTAGAGAAGAATATGCAACAAATTTTCCCCTCTCCCCCCACCCCCCCTCTCTCTCTCTCCCCTTTCTGTAGATTTTTGCAAATCACAAGTCGCCGATTCCATTATCAACAATTGAGATCGATCAAAACTAATAATCAGTTGCAGGTGCGTATAATTCCGTTTTAATTGAATTTTTTTATATTCTTAATCAATTCTTATTTAGTGCACAATTGGAAGAAAATGCAAATCTTGACGGGAAAACAATTACTCTCGAGGTCAAATCGAACGACCAATAATGTCAAGGCCAAAATCAAAGACAAAGAAGGAATTTTGTCTGATCAACGTACCGATTTTCTTTGGAAAACAGCTTGAAGATGGCCGGATGCTTGTCGATTACAATATTCAGAAAGAGTCGACGTTGCATTTGGCTGTAAGGCTTCATGGAGGAATTATATGAAGATGGATCTGGTTTCACTTTATTTTGTTTGTGTAAAAAATAATTCTAAATTTATATTTAAGTGTCTTGTATAATTCTACAAGGTTTGCATGTGGTTTGTAACACTTTTATATAAATTTATGAGTTTTTATCAAATTTGCTTAGTATTTTTGCATCTGAAATTTTGTTTCACTGAGTATTTATTGGTTTGTGTTGATTTTTTGCTGTGTTGTTCGTAGATGAAGTACTAAGCTCCCATATAATAGGATTTATGCATTTGTTTCTTCTAGTTGATGCATTAACATGTTGAGGATTTATGCATTTGTTTCTTCTACTTGATGCATTTACATGTTGAGAACAATCCTCTACAGTATAAGAGGGTTTATGCATTTGTTTATTCTAGTTGATGCATTGACATGAAATTTTCTGTAACTCGAGCTTTATGTACAGAAGGAGATTGCGGATAAAGAAAAAATATTTGCATCACCTCTTTGGATTGCTTTTTAATTAATTCATATATAAATGATTTATTATAGTGGTGTCATAAATCATAATAATGATATTGTGTGTTAATCGTGCATTTATACTAGCATTGTACTTCTTAATGTAATTTAATATTATAAAAAAGTACGTACATAATGTAATGCATAAATTTAAACAATGTAATGCACAAATATCATATATGTATATACATTAATTATGATATCGTGTTTGCCACATTATAAAAATATTATTTAGTACTGTAAAAATATTAGTGATAATACGTGATCAAAAAAATATACAATGTAATGAAACATAATTTTATAATGAATGATATTGCATGACGAAAAAATAATCAATGTAATGCATAAATATAAACAATGTAATGCACAAACACCATATATGTAATGCATTAATTGTGATATCGTACTTTACACATATTAATTGTAATGAATGACGCTATAAAAATTAACATATATAACCTTGTACCATCAAACACCATACATAAATCAGGTTTAATAACACGTTCTCATCAAACAAAAATTTATTACATTCAATTAACAAACTTTTCATATTGATCTTGTCATTAAGACAAAATTTATAATAATAAAATTCATATTGACCTTTCTCATTCTATTATTGATGTGCAGTATCGTACATGAATGAGCTTCAACTGTTTTTTACAGCTAAAAAATCCGATTTATCAATTCTTTTACTCGATCATAAATTTATCCACATGCATCTTGATGTAGTCACCAATATCTTCTTATCTCCCAATCTCACGTACAAAATGCTCAATTTACATTTCTCAATTACCTTTAACAAATGTACTTACCTAGTGAAGGTTTAAAAATTATGTACGACCGACATAAGACTTCATTTATTCCTACATATTTGAGTATAAACAACATTAATTTGTTCTGATATTCCATCATGTCATTGCATTCCTAAACAAATAATGAAAATACAATTACTGTAAAACAACAGAATAATATTTAGATATATATAATGCATTTAGTACTTCAATAAAATGCACAAACGTCCAATACTTAATGCATTAATAATTAACAATAAATTATAAAATGCACAACCTACCTAACAAACAAATACTGGTATACATGACTATAGAGCTTTAATTTCTTGTACATACAAAGTTTATACGTTTTCTGAATAAAAAAAGTTACGAGAAAAATCATGAAAATAATCTACATACTAAAAAACAGAAAACAAGATTATCACACATGATTTCCTAGAATTGCACCACTCGCATACCTTCATCATTATCTTCATCTTTTCTCTCTCTTCTTCTCCCCTCTTTCCACATAGTCGCATGACTATGTATCCCCCAAAGCACCAACGACAACCTCCTTTAGTCATTAAACCGTGTTGCGCATCGACGTCGTCATTGCCTCATTGGATCATTCTCCTAGGCCAGTATCTGCCACATAAGTCACTCCATCTCCATCCCTCTTACGCAATATTCGCATTTCATGTTCTTGCTCGTGACTTTTAGGATTTCTTTAGCTTCATATTTGATCAGAGATTAGATTTCTCTAACGTCATAAACTTACGAACAACATAAGACTTCAAGTGATTTGCAAATTTTGGAATATAAAAAGCATCTAAATCTTGAATAGGTACATCAGGTTCTCTCTTCACAAATAATTAATCAAATAATGAGAAAGCAATTAATACATCGCAAAATTAATTTATTGATGAGATATGCATTAACAACTATAACCAAATGCATTAAACCACCTAACGTAATGCATCAATTAAATAATAAAAATATTACTTCAAAATACCAACATCCACAACAGAGACATACTCATTATAGACGAATACAATTTTTGAAGATAAAAAATCAGCATGTATTTGAAAAAAAAGAAACTATTTAACTCACAAAGAATGATCATACGAAATATAACAAACCATATAATAAATAACTACGATCACCCAACTAAAAATCAAAATTAATACATATAGATCGAAATTACGATCAACATAAGACTTCGAGTGATTGCACATTTTGAAATATAACAAACATCTGAATCTTGGATAGGTACATCGGGTTCACTCTCTTCACAAACAACTAATCAAATAATGAGAAAACAATCAATACATTGCACAATTAATTTATTGATGAGATAATGCATAAACAGCTATAACCAAATGCATAAAACCACCAAATGCAATGCATTAATTAAATAATAAAAATTTAACTTCAGAATACCAAATTTACAGCAGAGACATATTCATTACAGACGAATACAATTTTTGAAGAACGAAAATTAGCACGTATTTAAAAAAAACTACTTAACTCACAATAATCGATCAAACGAAATATTGCAAACCATATAATAAACCGCTACGATCACCCAACTGAAGATTGAAATTAATACATATAGATCGAAATTAAGAATGTTGGTGGAAAGTATTTTTCACAAAAACTGCAGAAAAAATAAAATTCGAAATTAACAACAAACAATGATCAACTGAATAAATATGTTTAAATTATGGAAATCAAGTGAAACCTGAAACTTTCACCATCTTCAGCGACTCTGTTAACCCAATAAAATCAAGAGACGAATCAAAATTGAGAAACCCAGAAGAATTATGGATCCGCATCGCGCACAACAGAAGAAAAGAGCAGAAAAAGAAAAAGGTATGGAAAAACAACAAACAGAAAGACAATTTAGTAGCTTGGCGCGTAGGAAAAAAAGGTGGAATAACAATAATAGCCTTAATGAAGCAAAATTTTATTAAAATCTGCAATTTAATATCAGCCTTAGATGAAGATAAATGAAGGGTTTAGATTAGTTCCTAGTTCCTATATAAAATGGAGTTCCTATATGATCCTTCCCCTATATATATATATATCTATATATATATATATATATATTTAAATAAAGGAAGAGAAATAAGAGAATGTTAGTAACTAGGGGATGTCCTTTTTGTTCAAATTAAACCTCTTTATACTTAGTCAAATAAGAATCTTAATAATCAGGAGATGATTACAATATTTAAATTGATAAACACAAAAGCGAATATTTGAGTAGCGATGACGCCATGTGCACATCGAGTTTAAGCTTATTTGTGATAATTTTGAGAAATCAAGAAATGTTAATTATGTTATTTTCTCGAGATAAAAGTGGGTCATATTCCATCTATAAAACATACTTTATAGTTCGTTGTTCTTCCTTCTGAAGTAGAAAAAAATTATATTAATGCCAAAACCAATTTGGCATACTTATTTAGTTCCCCACAGAGGGCCTTAACCCTCAACAATTATATACTAAATGGTGTCAAACTTCACTACATTTCTTTTTGGTAATTGTAACATTAAATTTAAAAATCGTGTCACGGTGAACTTGAACATATGATCTTTTAACCTCAGACATCAACCACTCTACCACTAGGCCAACACACACACACAACTTCACTCCATTTTCAATGTGAAAAAAAGCCTAAAGCATTCCTATTTTCCACTTATTAAACATTTTAATCAAAATAAATTATTACTTTCTCACTCACCCATTATTAGTTTTGAGAAGTACCTGACTATAATCTCTATACAACTCATTTTTTATTCTGTGATTAGACGATAATTTATAATTCGATCAAAATCGACTAAGATTCAATTCAACTTCTTAAAACCAGAGTTAATTTATTATATATCTCAGTGGGCCAATGAGATATTTGAATAAGATGTGGGATTTATCATGTAGTCTCATGTATGACATGCCCATAAAATAAATTCAACATATTTAAGATTAGGGTGAACATTCGGGTTCGGTTAACAATCGAACTGAAAAATCGAAAATCAAACTTTTAAATTTTAGAAACTGAATCGAACCGAATTGAGGGTAAAAATCAAACCGATCCAAACTGTAATATTTTGGCTTTATAAGTTCGGTTTTTGGTTAATCAAACTTGGATTTATAATTCTACTCAACAGTCATATAAAGAAATCAGTGTGGTGTATGTATCTCCATTCACAAAATCAAACTAAAATATTAAAAATTCAAAAACATGCTCTTGATTTTCCTTGAGTTGTGAGTTGAAAGAAGAAAGATGAATGTATACCCGAAGTAGGTGGATTATTTTACGCATAGTTTGGTCAGTTCGATTTTAAAGGAGATATAACCGAATCGGTCCAAAATATGAATATGGTCAAATCGAACCGAACCAAAATGTCGGTTTGGATCTATTTTTTGAGTTCGGTCTGGTTTTGCTCACCTCGTTTAAGACACAAATTTGGGTGTGGACGTTCATAATCCTTAAGTAGGAATAGTTAAAAGTTAATACTGATTTAGTAATCCATAATTGAGATTCAGTAATTTATTATTAAGAATCAATTAAACTCATAATTAAAAAGATATGCTTCCAAGGAAAAGAATATCGAAGGTGTTAACTGTGACAGTTTTATTAGGTCATAATTTTCTTGAAATTGATCATTTTATATTGTAGTGGATTGTCAATTAGGTAGATCACATGGAGAAAAGGATTGATTTTGACCGGGAAATTAAATCTTTTAGATTCCTACCGGCGAAATGATCGATCGATTTATGTGGCATCAGCTCAAAATTATTAATCTTAATTATACATAATTATTAGCCACCTAATACTTTGTCCTAAAAGAAAATCATTTTTCTCTTGCTCTCGGTGGTTAAAGTTTTTTAAATGACCAAAAACCACATTACAAGTAGCTTGTTAATCTAGAGTTACACCCTACGTTATAATCAGAAGTAAAATTTTTGGAGGCTCAAGTTGACTTAATTAGTTCCACATGAACTTTTACCTTTTTATTTTAATTTTCACTAATCATTTATTGTGATTGTGCATATAATTACAATTAATAATATATGTGAAAGGGAAAAGTATCACGCTATTCTTCCTTTCTCAATTGAAAAAAAAAACAAAAACTATTTGAGAGCTAACTCAACACAATTATTTTCTTTCAAATCTACAAGTCAATTTCTAATGATTGAATGCTGTTTCAACACACCAAAAATTATTCAGGCAAACTCTACCTCATTATCCAAGTGAATATGCTCAGTCATTAAAAATTGAATTATATGGTAGATTTGAAAATAAAATTTGTATGCGTTAGATTATACTACAAAACAATAAGGTCGAATGTGGTAAAAAATATTACAACAGTAAAGGATGTATGCACAACAATATTATTGCCTTGAATTAAAAGTATAGTAGCTCAAATTATGGGGTTCACTAGTGCAATTAGTAGTTGCATGGTCAATTGTATGACATTGATTTAAATAATTTTGAATTATTATTATTTTATTGAAAGGATTAAGCTCACTTAATTCGAGTATCAATATTTTATGTCTATGAATAAGTTGTTTGACTTAATGAAGGCAGTATCAGATTTTCGAGGTACATAGCGTTGAATCTGAAGATTATGGCTCGTGAGATTCAATTTTAAATTTATAGAGCGCCGATAATTTCAAGATATGTATATACAATATAAGTGCGAAATGATTTATGATTTAAAATGAAATGAAAAGAAAAGAAAAGAAAAGAGAAAGGATGGGTACTGTTTTCGAGGGCCTTTTGTGTTCTTCCACCAAAGAAACAAAGGGACCGATGCACAAAGGGAAAGGTGTTTTTTACTTCATTCTTATCCTCGTCATTCATGCTTCATCTTTTCTTCTACCATTTTAAGTATGACATGATATACTCTCTCTGTTCTCGAATAACTGTCATGTACAATTATGACCTATATTTATAAATATGGTAACTTAAATACGATAAAACTTGTATGATTGAACACTGAAATTAATAACATTCGTAATAAAATAATTTGTATACATTTAGTCACTACTTATTTATAGTGCACTTCAAATTGTTCGAGTTGGAAAGTGTTGATATGATTTGAATCTATGACGATTCAGTTACAAAGTCACTTATCATCAATTTAAGTCACACACGGTGGGTATAATAGTCTTTATGATTTTGATGATGGTAAAGATCATAACTTCTACATATAGATTGGATAGTCCATCTATCTTTTAAGGCTTTGTAAGAAAGGTAAGAGCTCTATTGTAATATGGTATCAGGGTAGGTCCACGTTGATGATGGATTTGTTGTCCACATATACTGGTGACTGTCTGACTGATGGTCATACCGCCCAACACGTGCAGAGGCTTGTTAAAGTTTTCTTATTTATATTTCACACAGCTTGGTAAAAGTCATAGCTTCTACATATAAGGTGGATCGTCACTCTCTCTTGTAAGGTCTTTTAAGGAAGGTACAAGACCAATTCTAATGCCAAAAATTAAAAAAAAAATTTGATATTATTGAAAAAACTGACAAACATTCTAGCAAAATATGGTATTTTATTTTTTTAATTAAGAAAGAAAAAGAGATGTCCACTAGACCACTACGATACCCCCTATGTCACATAGGTATATGAAGTCGTTTTATACAAAGTATAATTAGCATAACTCAATGAAAATTCCATCCCGCTTGTTTGAATGTAATTTCTAATAAATCACATACTTTTTCCAACTCAGTCTTGAAATATATCAAAACTTTTTTTGAAGGAATTACATGAGGTATATATATTACTATTAAATAAATCGCAACACTACCAATATAATAAAAAAGATCTATATTAACAATTTAACACCACTTTTTATTATAAATGCACTTCAATGTCCTAAACCTAAGATTAGTTATTGAGAAAATAAGTTAATATATATTTCACGGTTTCCTACCGAAAGATAGTACAATAGTATTGTATTATTTGTATACATTGCAAAGTTAGATACGCCTATAATGAAATGCTTTATTTTATTAGCAATTAATTAATTATAATTTCTTTCTAAACAGACGATTTATTAGCCAACTCTAATTGACCAATGAATAGAAATATCATAATAAAGACATTAAATTATACACTTTTGTGGAGTTTGTCATGACTTTCCACTAACTCCTATTTCTCTCTCTAAATGAAAACTTTTTTTTTTCTTTCTTATTTTTTTCTTTTAAAATATGAGAGCACAATTGTATGTAGCATTGAATACTGCAATTTGTCAATGATTGCCACTCTTTCTGTGGGAGCCCAGAATCTTGAAGGGTCCCCACCTTAAAATTAGTATTAAATTAATCATTTTAATTAATCCCATTTTCCAAAATTAATCTTTGTTTGATTGGACTAATCATCTTCCACCTCCATTATTTAAATATTTATCAATCTACAACTATATATGATTTCCACAAACGCCATTAGTGAAATAAGATCATGATCCACTTTAAGTTTGGGTTGTAGCAAGGGCAGAAAACTATAAAAAAATAAAAAATAAAAAGGGCAGAACCATCTAACTACTAAAAATAAAACGCAGAACACGCCAAATTCTTAAAAGAGAGATCTAGATGATTTTTGAAAAATAAATCTAAAATGAATGAAAAAGTTGATTATGGCAATGGATTAATTAACTCGTAATTAAGTTTTTTCTTTTTCTTTTTTTTTAAAAAAGTTTTTTCTTTTTCTTTTTCTTTCTAATTTGTTTTTTCATGTCTACTGCTTCTTCTAATTCCAAAAATATGATTATTATGATGCAAGTAGTTTAATAATAGCGATAAACTTGCATCTAATTAATCATTTCATATATTCCAAAATATTTCATTTAATTAATGCGACTGATATCCAAGACTTTAGGCTTTTTTTGTGTGTTATTAAAGGTACATGATTTCCACTAATCTAAGAGATGTAAGAGTAACCCACCACCAAACACACCCAACTTTTTTAAAAAAAATGCTAATTAATAAATTGAAACAAACTCCTTATTTATTAAATGGGATTATTTCTAGTTTGATGTCATGAATCCACTTACCTATAGCATATATTAGAGTTAATTTTTTGAATGGCTAATTAAGGTTTTAAATTATTAATAAAGTTTTTGTCATTTCATTAGCTTGATGTGGATTCATGACTTAAACTAAAAGGACAACTAACTCCACTGCCTTTGGAGCATAATTAGGTGATCACTTTTGCAATCTGCACTTCTCACTCAATCTTGAACAAATCCAGTTTCATGTCTCATCTACAACCTTATCTATTGTCTCCACACACACACACACACTATGTTTGTATATAATTATAGTTTTGTAGAGTTCTTATTTGGCAATCACTAGGGTATCTTGTATCTAGCTGGGGAATCAATGGGCACCAACTATATAGTATTGGAGTTAATTAGCCCTTTCTTTTCTTCACTCATAAATAATATAGTAGTTAATTTATAGCCTCAATTATTGTTGATTGATATATAATAAGCCAGGTGTTTTTATTTCATATCTGATTTTTAATTTATGCAGTATATATTAATTATATGGTTACATCAGAAGAGTATCTCAAAATTTTGGTACTGATACTTTCATGCCCACAAAATGTGGCTTGAGCTGTCACTTGATCATTTGGACTGGCACCACTTCAAGATTTGGCAACGAGGTGGAACCAAAATTCAGAATTGGACATGCATACATACTCTCTCTCTCTCTGATATTTTTTTTATCTCTAAACCAAGAAAAATTTGAAAAGACATGTGAGGAATTTGGAACTGGGGGGTTTAGCCAGCATCACATCAAAATATGTATTTTGTATTTCAATACATATATACGTACATATGTTAGATCATTATTTAGTTTTAAGTTTAACACGGGCTAAAACTCCTGCATAATCAGCCATCAATAAATCAAGATAGACATGTCATTTTTCTTATGATGTGATATTATATGCATATGTACATATATGTATAGATCAATGCCCGAGCTAATTCATGATACTTTTGTCAGCTCATGTCATATTAATTTTTTATCGCAATTATTGTAATGTACATAGCAAAAGCAATTATAGAAGTACCACTTTCACTCAGTATTCTAAATGAGTTGAATTTTTTTTGTTTATAATTGGTGTTCTAATTCGTGTCTCATTTCACATGTGGAAATCTTAGAATTATAGGAGAAGAGCATCATCTTGTAAATGCATAATCAATATTTCAAACACTGAATGAGATACCAAAGGATCAAAGAATCGTAAATCGTTCCAAAGATGGTACAACTTGTATTATTTCTTCAATGTGATGATATAATTTAAGTTTTGATGACGCTGGTCTTCAAAATTACACGCGCCTGATAAAATTTAGAACACTTACTATATATGCATGAGATTCAAGCAGAAATGATTCTTCGTGCTAATATGGTGAAAATGATGGTATGTAGTTTCTGTTCTGGACATATCATGTAACATAAAAGGGGTGGTTAAAATAAATAGATAATAATACAAAATATCCATTCTAATAAACCAATAAAATCAAGTGAAAATTACTCAGTGTGGCAAATGTTTGATTGATCTTAATACCCGGTGGGCTTTTAAAGCCTAAAGAGGCTTTAAAGATGGGTCTTAAAAGTTTAAAACCTGCCCATTGTACAATATTGTATTCTCGTCAACAAAAAAAATCCCATTTTCTTAAAATCATATGCAGTTTTTTGGTGTGCAGACGTCGTATCCCTTTTCGGAATGTGCATGCTTGGAAGATATGCTTCCATCTTATTGACACCACAACACCTATAATTCTAATACTCCCCCGTCCTGCTAAGAATGCGCCACCCCAAAATAAAAACAATTAACTCTTCAAAAGTGATGTGACCTACCATTTTCTATCTTTTTACTCTTGCTCCCTAATAACCGTGCTCAAAAAATAGGGGACATTCTTAGAGGGACAAAGGGATTGGGAATATGTTAACAAGCTTGCCTTCGGGAATATTCTAGCAAATCATTGTACAAAGATCAACGTATACACGTTGATTATAATTTCCCTCTGTAGGGATTGGGTTCTTTTTTTTTTTAATTTGAATTTTCAACTATTATAGAAGGTCCTCTTGAGATGAAATGCAGTCGGACAGGACTTCGTGATACAAAAAGGTGTAGTAGTATAATTTTGATTTTCAGCATATAAATGGTATTGGGTCAATAATACATATTTATTCCCTTAAAAAATGATAATAATACATATTTATAATCTAATAAATGAAAAGTAATGAAATTAGAAAGTCCAGAGAACTCTAGAAATAAATTAAACTCGTATAATTTTTTTGTCACGTTGATAACTGCGTCTCGATTCCTATTTCCTAGATTCCTAGAGCACTTCCAAAACAAATTGGCAAGTAGTATATTTAAATGTGGTTTCCTAAGTCCAATATAATTCCTTCAGTGTAATTCCTATAACAAATTATCTAATCAATCTATTTAAGTACGGCAAAATCGGAACGAAATAAAATATGTTTACTCAGTAATCCATGAATAAATAAATAGCGAATTTACCTTTTCTGACGACTGTAAATATATTTGTATTCATAGGAATTTAATTTCTTCTTTTTTTTTTGACAAAAGGAATTTAATTTCTTCTGAAAAATAAAAGAAAGTTGATATTTTGCCACACCTTTATCCAATTTAAGAAACGTGGGAAGAACCTTAATCACAAAAAGGAAATTCCTTGGCAACATAAAAAAAAGGTGAAAAAAACCGTTCTTTCTCAAGAGCAAATAGAATCCAAAAGGCAAAAGATTTCGAGGCCGACCTCAGAATTAATACTATTTACTATTTTGTGCAAGACAAGAGAAAAAGATTTCAAAGAAAAAGTAAAGGATACATAAGAAAGTGCAAGCTCCTCAGTTGTCCCTTCATCTCTACATACCACTGAACATGGTAGAGCAGTTCAGGAATTGGAACGATATACAAGTCTAGACATCATCATCGGAGCTTTCAAGAACCACGAAAAACAAAAACAAAAAACAGAGCAAGAAGCAACGTGGAAAACCTGACGAACAGAATGCAAAACAGCGATACCTCTGTGACTACGAATGATGAAAGGATTCACAATTTTCAAGCATTTTAATAAGCCTCCATGATTGTGCATGAAATCAGCAAACTAAGTTTGACATTCACCAGCACTGAAACACGAAGAGACAAGCATACATAGAATACTTTGTTCGGCATTTATGGTTACCTTAAAAGCTGCTCCGAAAGATGCAGTTGATGATAGAAAGAACCAATCTCCTCATGTAGTTAGGTGTGAACTGTGTAAGAAATTGTTTTGGTCAAGGCATATACTCACGCTAATAAATAGAAACCAATCCCAAAACAAAAAAGTGAGGAGGCAACGTACCAGGAAAGCAGGCTTATTCGACACATTGCAAAATTCCTCTCTCGAAAGCAGGAAACAAGGCCCCTAATTCACTGCTGAAAAGTGAAATCTCTAACAGTCTTTGGACTTTCAACACAATAAAAACCAATTTCAAGATGACTAGGACTTAGTAACTTCCACCACAATAACAAATTCTCACTCTCACAGTTTCATCGCAAGGTAAAGGTTACTTCACAAGAGAATAAGAAGATATATCCATGGGGAAGTCCGCTACATACAGGCAAAGGAACAGCAAAATTCACGTCCCAAGATGCGAGGTTCTCAAGGAGCAAAGGGCGAGGTTGTACATAATACGTCGATGCCTCTACATGCTAATCTGTTGGAGGGAGAACGACGACTAGACATGCAGATCCAAGCAATAGGCTGCTGGTGCTCTTTGCAAGGTTAGATCATAACAGGGCGGATTATATAGCATTAGAGGTAAACAGCTCCCAATTATAGAGAAAATGGGAAATTTAATGCAAGTTTAGTTTAGCAAAGCATGTAACTATTGTAAAGCTTCAAGAATGGCATAGATTGTGATAGTAATTGAAAAATTAGATTGTGATAGTTAGAGTTCTCAATAAATTTATTCTCCTAAGTAGCAAATATGATCTAGTAACTCATCCAATCTAATCCAATCCATTCAAATTTGTCAAACTCGGGATAAACGATAGCAGAATGACAAAGCCATACATAAGTTCAAATTTGCCAATTCTGCACAAAAACAAAAGTTGCAGACTTGTATTCAGTTCACTGCAGATTAATATTCATAGTTACTTACCCAAACAATGTGAGTATGAACATTCCACCATTGACGCTGCAATGAATCTTTGATTGTCCCTGTCACATGAAAAAACTTTCACTTTCAACTAAATACGCGCAATTACAGGATAAACAACTCAAAATCGGAGTTTTATTCAAACTTATCCTGCTTCAGCTGCAGGACTACATATCAGCATTTACATATGAGCAGATATCAAATATCCCCACAACATTTTCGACGCGATTTCGAACATCAGATCTACAGCATTTGAGAAATGATCACAAAACAAGATTTGAATCTAAAACTTGTAGAAACATTCAGCCCTTGGGCTAAAGGAACTAATCTCCATTATCGCTAAGTCAATTCCCAAAGCATAGTGCTTTAATTATCGAACAATGGTAGCATTTTAATTTTCCTCAAAGCTACTAAAATTACGTATACGGTATAACAATTGCTTCATGACGTTTAAGTCGACGCGACTTGAAAATCCAACACAATCAGCAGAAAATAATGCATTTAAGAAAAGAAATTGCAACAACTTTTTTCTGTTTTTTTTTAAGATCCTTGCTTGCAATTCAAAGATTCGTAACAGCTCAGGCGTGAAAAGGAAATATATGAGCCAAATCGAGATAACAGATACAGGATTCTCAAACAGAAATAAGTTCATCGAGATTAACGGAAAAAATTGGTAATTATCGCTGATAATCATAAAAATAATAAAAGATGACGAATAACCTCAACAAGCACAGTTGTAAAAGAAAATGAATAAATCTAATAACCTAAAATCCAAATCCAGCAAGTAAAGAAACCAATATACAATGCAAACCGAATGGAACGAACATTCTAGAACCCTTTAACAGTCCGCAATAGTGTTTGTTCACTTCGAGACCGGCGGTTACCAGAATTCATTAACAAGGACATAGAAAACCTAAGCTTCATAGTATGATATAAATATTACAGGTAGAATAGCACAGCATCTAGCGCATCTGGTGTAGTGGTATCATAGTACCCTCCCACGGTACTGACCGGGGTTCGATTCCCCGGATGCGCATTTTCAGCCATGTTTTTAAATTTTTTTTGGTAAATTATTTGGTTAATTTTTCAACAATTTTTTTCTACTCCATAATAGTATAACGGTGCCCAAATCCTGACATTTAAAATTTACTATTTATATTAAATTGTTGTAGTTTTTGTAGCTATTGTTTATTGTCTATTTAATTTTTTAGTGAATTAAATTGTTTTATTTTAGCTGTTTATATTTGTCTATTCCTTCATAGTTGTTTTATTGGACTCCCCAAATAAATATTTCTAGCCCCGTCACTGCTATTACGTTATAAGTGTGCGATACACGTAGACTACTGTATGGTTATTAATTTTAGAATTTAAAGTTAATTTTCAAATTGATCTAATGTCCAACTTAGCTAATGTAATTTGTTCAAAGATGTGATGCGCGTATACATATAGAGAATCCTTTTGAGTTGCCACTATTTTTATAATTAATGTGCATTTTAATCAACTTTTTTTTACTTCTCAATGTTAATGTATTTTGAACAAAATAAGACGGCATTTTGAATCTCTCTCCATCGCTCTTGGAATTCCTCACTCGGTCTTTGGTAAAAGTCTGCTTCCATAGTTCCATTAAAACTTTAGTTCGCACTTGCACGACACGCACGCGCACACATATTTTCCTCTCTCTCTCACAGTATATAAGTATATAAATCTATTGCCCGTATGAGCAAAGCTGCAAGCGGACGTCGGAACCTCCAAAAACAAGAAAATACAAGTCGAATCTAGGCCATATATTCTCCGCTCACGCCTTTCTTCCATCTCTCTCTCTCTCTCTCTATACTTGTTCACTTTACTTCTTCCCGCAAATTGCAGAGAATTGGGAAAATGAGGCTTCTCAAGGCAGCCACCTGCAACCTCAATCAATGGGCAATGGATTTCGATTGCAATATGAGGAACATCAAGGAATCCATTTCCAGGGCTAAAGAAGCCGGTGCCGTCATCCGCCTCGGCCCCGAGCTTGAAATCACCGGCTATGGCTGCGAAGACCATTTCCTGGAACTCGACACCGTCAACCATGCGTAAGCCTTCACAGCTCTGTGCTTTTGCTGCTGATATTTCATTCACTCAGGAAATAATAGGGACAGATTGTGAGTTTAGTTAGCGCAAAAATTCAGTTAGAATTGATGCAAACTCACAGAATGCATTTCTTATGCTCAAAATTATCGCCGACCTAAATTCTGTTTTGCAATTGATAGTTTGGTTGTTTCTGTGTTGCTAAGTTGTTACGGAAGAGTTTATTGTAGAATTCTAATGTAAATATGCAATTAGCTACTCATAGTTTGTCTATAACTTCTTATACCAGTGATAGCATAGACTATCATTTTGCTAACATCGAAGCTTCAATATTTTGCTTAAATATCATGTGATCAAGTTGTCTACCTCAAATGGTTTTAATGCCAATTGGTTTTCCGCTCTGCAAAGGAAATTGATATTGCCACGGAATGGTCTAACTTTTTATCCTTAAAATGCAATCAGTTGTAACTTTTAGAAACAGGAAGAAAGCCCATTTGTGTTATTCTTGTTGTAACATTTTGAACAATCAATCTTCAGATGGGACTGCTTAAAAGAATTATTAGTAGGCGACTGGACTGATGGCATATTGTGTAGTTTCGGTATGCCTGTCATCAAAGGGTCGGAGCGTTATAACTGTCAAGTGCTATGCTTGAATAGAAAAATATTAATGATACGCCCGAAGATGTGGCTGGCAAATGATGGAAACTACAGGGAGCTCAGATGGTTTACAGCATGGAAAAAAAAAGGGCCTCTTGAAGACTTTCTGCTTCCAAGTGATATATCCAAGGCTCTATTACAAACAACAGTCCCTTTTGGCTATGGATATATTCAGTTTCTAGACGTGTAAGTCATCATGTCCTCCATTTCAGTTTTTTCTTTTGAAATCTATCTTTTATTACTATTTTTAGTCATTTTAGAGTAGTGTTTTACTAATTTATACATCTCTTCCTTTTTTCTGTAAAATGGGCTAAAAAATAATATAGTTCTATAGTCAATTTTTTTTGTATTAGTAAACTGAAGATGCTAGAGCTTTTCTTCAGGATTTTGTTGATGAATCTAATGTATAAAGCTAACCTTTACGCCGTGACATATATTTTAAGAGAAATGTAGTTAGGTTTATCTATATCAACTGCTTCTGATGATAGAAATCCATTTTAGTCACACCAACCAGGTTCTGCAGGTAGATGTATTTATATCTTTGGATAAATTGGAATTCTTGTTCTAAATCGTTATGTTGCTTTACAATCTGAATCAAATGAGTCCATTACAGCAAGTTACCTGTGCTTAATGCATTTAAGCAGTAGCTGAGCTTGACATCTGGCCAACTGTTCACAATTTCTAAAACTTCACTTTTTTTCTTTCTCAGAGCCATAGCAGCTGAAGTTTGTGAGGAACTTTTTAGTCCTATGCCTCCTCATGCGGAGCTTGCATTGAATGGCGTTGAAGTTTTTCTGAATGCTAGTGGAAGTCATCATCAATTACGCAAACTTGATATTCGCCTCCGTGCTTTTATTGCTGCTACACATACCCGTGGAGGAGTTTACATGTACAGTAATCATCAAGGATGTGATGGTGGCCGCCTTTATTATGGTAGGTGCTGCAGTGTGAGTTGTTTTTCCACAGTCCATACTGTTGGGTTGTAGTTATGACATATCTGATCTTATATTCTTAAAACAATAAGGAACACTTAAGATCTCTTGTATTTCCGTGGCTTTCACTACAATTCTCACTTGCATGTTAACACAACAAATTCATTTTTCAGTTTCAACCTGGTTGCTTAGAGTTTGATCTTAGAATTAGAAATTAAGGGGAAAACTTAAAACCTCTAATTTTGCTGTGGCTGTTGCTCTTATTGTAACAAAATTGTAGACATGAAACTTTTTCTTTTCTTTTTGAGAAGAATAGACATATGAAACTTTGGTCCTTCATATTTCATATTTCATATTTCATATTTTAACCTGATTGCTCAAAGTTTGAACTTGGAAAATATAGGTGATAGATTTCTAATAAATGCGCTACTAAGTTTAGTATGCATAGTAGTTAATATTCCTGAAATGTAAATTTTTGTGTCCACTGCGGTGTTTACTGGGAACATTTTGCTTGATGAAGGACAAGCTCTTGGAAGTTTACTAGCTTTTTCTCTGTGTTAATATCTACATAGCAATATATTATAATGAATCATCTAGACTCCAAGAAATATTTCTGTTTGTTATGAACCTGTATATCCAAATACTTGGATTAATGGACCCACCTTTTTCCTTTTGATGGAAATATTTGATATTTTAAGGAGTCATTTGAGAACTTTTTATATTCAGATGGATGTTCCTGCGTTGTCGTGAATGGAGATGTGGTTGCCCACGGCTCACAATTCTCCTTGAAGGATGTGGAAATGGTGGTTGCTCAAGTAGATTTAGATGCGGTATGTTCTACTGCAGTTTCTCCTTAGGGCCTCAGAGGAACTCACTTCCGTGTCTGTGATAGTAAAGTTAAAGGAGCAAGTCACAATAAATATGTTAAATTATCAAATACTAAGTTGACTAATTGGATTCACTGTATTGGCTCTGGAAAGATACGGTGTTGTTCCCCTCCAATTATTCTTTACATAATTTTAGTAAATTTCAGTCAGATGCTCAAGACTTATGGCTACTCATACGGTCATACCATGCAGTTATCCTTACAGCTTATCAATTCCTTAATTTGCAACAAAGCTATAGATAGCATAATACCCGATTCTCTTTTCAGAATTTGGTTATTCTAAATGGTGTTCATCACATTATGTGTAGCATCTGATTTACTGAAACTTCTCATTGCAGGTTGCCAGCCTTAGGGGATCTATTAGTAGCTTCCAGGAACAAGCAAGTTGCAAACCAAAAGTTTCCTCCATTGATGTACCTTATAGGCTTTGTGAGCCTTTTAAGCTCCAAATGTTGCTTTCAAGTCCTCTTAAGGTGAGACAATTAAGGATTGGCATGAAAAGTTTTCCACTAGTATTGCTAATGCATGTGTTGACATCCTATATGATGTTGTGATGAGGTAATGTAGAGCCAAAATCCACGTTTTAAATGTTAATATGACTTCAACCATTGATTTGCTGTTTGATAAATTCCTACAAGAATTGTTGACTAGGTGAAACTCATTGGAGTTGCATTAGATAGAGAAGATTGGGCACAATTTATATGTGAACTACAAAAGGTTGAGTTCTCTGGAGGATTTGCAGGGTAGAGCAGTTCTGTATCTTCCCATTTGTCTCCTAACAAATAGCTAGTTGATGATAATACTTATGAAGGTCCTCAATATTCATGTGGTAAACAAAGGTGCTGGGCTGTTGAACTTTCTCTGTTATGAATTAATAAATTGAGCAACATAGGATTCGTAATCATTATTTATTAACCCTACTTTCTGTATCTTGTGAGTTTCAATAATTTCAGTCTTGCTTGAATAGCAAATTTGTCGTTTTCCTGGACCTGAATGTGTCTTTAAGAGTGCTGTAGTTAACTGGGAGCCTTACCTCTTTCTCTAGCTTTAATAGCTGATATTTGACAACATATTTATATACATATCTACCTCACTTATTGCTTGCCTCTTACATTAGAATATTTACAAATGTAATCATGTTTTTATTAATTTTCTGAAGCTTCTTGCATGCTCTTTTTTCAACAAAGGAAAGTTAGAGTACTTACATAACTTCTCATCACATATGTTTGTTAAATTCTAAGAAAGCACGAGATCATATCACATACGAACTCTGATGTTCATTTCATTTCTTTGTCATTTGTATATTAAAATAGATGCCTCTGTAGTAGACTAGCCAACTTAAAATCAGTTACAACTCTGTAGTAGACTAGCCAACTTAAAACCAGTTACAGTGGTGATAAACATCTAAATATTTATCTCATGTGTTTGTATTTCATTGAAACTAATTTACTTGGCAGTGCTCTTTATAGGCCACCATTATACTTTCTTTTAACAATTGATTTACTATCTACTTGATTTTGTGCTCTTAGAACTCAATCATCTAACTTTTTATCTTAATTTTTTTATTGATAATTGTATTTCAAATTGAAACCTCCAGAAAATTTGTAGCTTTATAGGTTAAAGTTTTCCGGATTTAACTTCTTGTCCTTTTCAGATTCAATATCATTCTCCTGAAGAAGAAATAGCTTTTGGGCCAGGCTGTTGGTTGTGGGATTATTTGAGAAGAAGTGGTGCATCTGGTTTTCTACTTCCACTTTCAGGTGGAGCAGATAGCTCCTCTGTTGCTGCTATAGTTGGTTGCATGTGCCAGCTAGTAGTAAAAGGTAAATTTCTATAATTAAACTTTATCCCCATTAATTTGCTGATCTGCAATCCTGGGATAAATGATGTGATGAATGACCACCTTATCTTAGCGATAAAGCTAATTGAGAGGAGTATCATTTTTAACTACTAATATATCTCCAACACGCCTCTTATGTTAAAGCTGGTTACTTTGTTTTTTGGTTTATCAGAGCTTTGCATGCAGAAATGCGGTATCATTTTTAATTACCAATATATCTCCAACACGCCCCTCATGTATAAGCTGGTTACTTTGTTTTTGGTTTATCAGAGCTTTGCATGCAGAAATGGGTAGTGGTGAGATTGAACACATGACCTTTCATTTGGCATGGTTGTGATACAATGTCGAATGAAAATATCATCTACATGCTTTAGCTAATAGAGAAGAGTATTATTTTAACATATAATAAAAATCTGCAGCATGATGTTCTTCGTCCAGCTCTTCTTTTGGGTTCTAATTAAGATGTTTTATTTTTGTGATAATGAGGGGTTTTAGCACTCACCCGCCCTCCTGAAATAATTCTTTAAAGTAACTGCCTATCTGGTCAAAATTACTAGGGTAGAATCGGTAGATCATTTGTTTTTGCATTTGAAGTAAGCAGGGCATCCAAGTAAGTAGTACATGCTTGATTTGGGTGAGCTGCAATTTGTTCCCTTGTCTGTGTGAAGATTCAAGTATGCTGTACATGTTTACAATCTATTTCAACTAAGATGAAGGTAAATTCCAAGGGGCTTTTATGAGGCAGCATTTATCACACCTCTTCTCTTCAATTGAACAGAATACAGAATGATGCCTATTTTTCAATTATTTGTCTGATCAGTCTAAAATTTATTCAGTGCCTTAGGTTCCACAATTTTTGATGTGGTTGACTTAAGCAGATGAAAAATTTATGCTGAAGGTGCTAAATATGAAATGACCGTGTCAGATTCTCTTTTATGGTTCTACTGCTCCATTATTTACACTTTTTTGTTGTTGGCGTGATTAACAGAGAGGTCTCTTTACTTTATACTATATGGTGTTGTTTGGACAATTTTCTGGTAAAAAAATCTACTATTAATAGCTTCAGTGTGATTGTATGAGGCCTTTATGCAATCTTGATGTGAAAAATATCGTAATATCATGCCTTTAGTTGTACTGGTATTGATTAAGACACTTGCTACTTCAGCAATATCAGAGGGGGATGAACAGGTCAAAGCTGACGCCATAAGGATTGGCCATTATGCTGACGGACATTTTCCAACAGACAGTAAAGAATTTGCTAAACGTATTTTCTACACTGTTTTCATGGGATCTGAAAATAGGTGAGACTAAATGAGCTGAACATTAAATTCCTTTCAACTCTATATCTCTGCATAGAGAAATATGATATTCTGAGATTAGTGTTTTGTTGGTGGGTTCATTTGCAGTACTCCATCTATTTTCTTTAGCTGTTGTGGTTGTGGAATCATTTTTCAATGCTTCATCTCCATTTTGTAATATTTCTCTTTTTGGGAACCTAGTTATTTGGCTTATCTTTATTCTTTGGGTGGGTTGAAAGACATCTTCTTGAGCTATGAGCTATTTCATGTTGAAATATGCTTATGGAAGCTTAGATGCAGCAGCTACAGTTTGATCATAGTCTGAGAAAGCTATGAAATTAATGTAGAGCAAATGACAATTAGCATTTCTAATCTGACCATCGTATCAGTTTGAAAACTTCCCACTGGGGTGACTTGAGTTATGCTATATGAAACATTTCTTGGGAAACAAATTCCGTCATTGCAGTTTGATAGGATGGTACTCGATTATATGTTCATGAGTTTTCTTACCAAAATAGAGTCGGGTAGAATTTTGTCTTTCCAAGACTAGATATCTATTTCATTACCTTCATTCTGTGGCAGAAAGAGGCAAGTGTCATTTGACTTTTACCTTATGTTCATAATATTTTTCTTGTATCATCAACCTCACAATCGTCACTTGTAGTTCTAATGCCACAAGTACGAGGGCAAAGGTGCTTGCAGAAGAAATTGGTTCATGGCATCTTGATGTCTCAATAGATGCAGTGGTTTCTGCTCTGCTCTCTTTGTTTCAGAGACTTACTGGAAAAGTACCACGTTACAAGGTAAAATGCGAAGGCTTTAAGGTTTACAAGGTTATTAATGCTTGTATCATAAATCATCAAGGTGTTCATTGGTTTTATCTACGATTAAGGCCTCGTTTGGTAGGCATGTTAGGATATGATAAGATAGTTTAAGGTAAGATATGTATCATAAATAAAGTAAGATTGATATCGTATCTTTGTGTTTGGTAGATAAGATATGTAATATAGATTTAATAAATTCGTTGTTTGATATCCTAGTTTAAATTCAAGATTAAGTGAAAAATGACAATTCTACCCTAACATAAATTAATTATCTCTCTCTTCTCTCTCACTTCTCTCTCCTCTCTTGCAATTATATCCATTCTCTCTCTCTTCTCTCTGCAATTATATTCTTCCCCCTCTCTCTCATCTTCTATCCTCCCTCCCTCATCCCTCGTCCCATCTGCCACCTCCACCTATCACCTACAACCACCACAACAACCCACAACCATCTCTCTCACTCTCTCTCTCTCTCTTCTTCCTCACCCGCTCACCCTCTCTCTCTTTCTCTCACTCTTTCTCTCACTCTTTCTCGCTCTCTCCCCCACCGCCGACCACACCACCACTACCGTCACCGCCGACCACAACTCGGCCTGCACCATCTCCTCTCACAGAGAAACGAACCTTCCCCATCTAGAAACGAAGAGCGACCGCTTCCTCCGCGAAGAGCGACAGTAGCTCCAAGAGCGACCGCCGCCGCCTCCTTTTCCGGTAAGTCCCTTCCTCTCTCTCTCTCAACAGATATCTACCTCCGCCACCTCCAATGAAAGGGATGTAATTCTGTTGTTTTGCAGACATGAGAGAGAAAGAAAGGGAGGAAAGAGAAAGAATGGAGAGAAGAAAATGAGGGCAGTGGGAAGGTGGCGGATGGTGAGAGGGGATAGGCGGCAGCAACGGTCAAGGGTAATTTTGTCTTCCAGAACTTAATCCGTGTTACTGTTCAAGTGAAGAATGTGTATCTTGGCTCAGGGGACGGATGTATTCACTAAAGAGAAACAGTAAATTAGCTGCGGGCTTTGTATAATATCGGGCCAGTAAGATTAGGAATATAGGATACCAAACATATGTTTAACCCCAATTAATTTATCTATCCTGGCTAATATGAGCTAATATAGGCTACCAAACACCCCCTAAGTATATGACTTAACATTTGTGCTGCGGTATATGCAGGATTCACATAATTGAAGTTGCTTGTTGGTTTACTGTTTTGTTACAGGTAGATGGAGGCTCTAATATTGAAAATTTAGGGCTGCAAAACATTCAGGCCCGAATCAGAATGGTCTTAGCATTTATGTTAGCATCACTCTTGCCGTGGGTTCATAATAAACCTGGTTTTTATTTGGTCTTAGGGAGCTCCAATGTTGATGAAGGATTACGTGGTTACTTAACAAAGGTACTACATATGTCTATGTTACAATCATTCTTGGAAAGATCACTGTAACTTTAGATCCATTTAGCCTTTCTTGTGCTTATCAAAATCATTTTGTTAATTTGAACTTCAGTCAAATCTCAAACTTAAGCAGGTGAGAAAAAGTTCAAGGAACTTTAGCTTATAGCATATGGTTGACTTCACTTATCAAGCCTGTATCAATCTTGTGCATCACTGAATTTAACTTTAACCATTCATAGCGGCCTCAGGGTTGGCTGGTTTTCGTTAACCTCTTCTGTTTTGCAGTATGATTGCAGTTCAGCTGATATAAACCCTATTGGAAGCATCAGCAAGCACGACTTGCGGAGATTTTTAAGATGGGCTGCTGTCCATCTAGGTTTCTCTTCTTTGGAAGATATTGAAGCTGCTCCACCGACTGCTGAGTTGGAGCCAATACGATCCAATTACAGCCAGGTAGCTGGTCACACAACTGCAAACATGTCAATTTAGTTAATTTTTCCTTCCAACATGGAGAAACTGTTATTTGTAGTTGTTTGATCCTTGATGGTGGAGGTGGGACAATTGTTTTTATGTTTTAAGTTCTCTGTATGCTGCTATTAAATGATGTACTGCGCATGACTGAATATATATTTACTGAAAACAGCTGGACGAAGTGGATATGGGAATGACGTATGAAGAACTCTCAGTATATGGAAGGATGCGAAAGATTTTCCGCTGTGGACCTGTATCCATGTTTAAGGTTTGTCTAATTTGTTTAACACTAACCTTTTTACTGCGCTCTTGAGCACTGACTTGCCTTCATACATGCAGTCCCTGTTTTATGCAATTAAGAGGCTGACAATATAAGCAAGTATAGTCCCTTACAACCGAGAATTTCATAACCGATTTCAGGAATGGAACAATTTTATGCAAACTACTCGGTGTAAATGTATTTTCCAGATAAATTATACTATGCATATTCCTGTTTGCATGAGGATCCTGCAACACATAATTATACTTTGCAAGTCATGTTTCTTCAAACAAAGTTTTCTTCTGATGATTTTCAATTTAATTTATCATCTATGTTTTGAATCATTTCCCTTGTTGATTCATTTTCTGCTTGTTGTGGAAGAATCTCTGCTACAAATGGGGAACAAAGTTAACTCCAGCAGAGGTTGGTGAGAAAGTGAAATATTTCTTCAAGTACTATTCTATCAATAGACACAAGATGACTGTTCTAACTCCGTCGTACCATGCAGAGGTACTTTTATATGAGCAACTGAAAGTTTGTATGTTCACCGTTCTCTCTTTTCCCCTTTATCAGTCAGTTCTGAGTAATTTTTTTTGCTCGACTTCAAATGCATCGTGCAGAGCTACTCACCGGAAGATAATAGGTTTGATCTACGCCAATTCCTATACAATGCAAGATGGCCATATCAATTCCGGAAGATAGATGAAATTGTGAAACAGTTGGATGGTGATAGAGTGGCTATAATGAAACTGAGCGATCATGAAATGACGGGGGTCGGCTCAGATGGTGGCATGGGTGTCGTTGCTGCGGGTTCAGGCAATCCAAGTGTTGGCTTATAACTTAGAGTGATGTTATTCGGACATAAATGTCCGGACATAATCTAGCTAGTTTAGGTAAATGAATCGGTTCGATCCGTTTAACTTATTTATTTAATTTTATAATTTCTCCACATTCATTCAATTTATTATTTTTTGAGTAATCTAATTCAAGTGAATGTATAAATATCCATTAAGTAATAGTATTTCCGAAAGATTAGTGAAAATCATAAAATAATTTTATTAGTTTAATTTCGTATTTTTTGTATTCATATTTCTCTCTTTAAAAATGACGGTTTAGATTAATTAAGTAAATACATTATACTACTAACCAACACCATTATTTTATTTGATAAATTATAAGTTAAGATTATTAATATATTCATTTTATGTCCGGACATATATGTCCAAAAAGTATTAGTGTATAACTTATGCCATAACCTTAAGGCAATGCTGATCATGGCTGATCGATACTCTCGCACCATGATACAGGGTTGTATTAATGTATTTGGTCTTTGTATATTTGATGCTGATATAGTGATGGCAATTTTAATTAATCGAATAAAGATTTATTGACGGTGGAGACGATCACATTCCATCATTCCTTGTAGTTTATGAATGTTGGGTTATTGTCAAAACAAATTACCACCAATACCGCTATTTGCAATTGTAATATCACTTTTATGATATATCAAACATATACAATACAAATACTTATTCAATTTCTAGAATTGGGATAATGTCTCCATTTCTCCGTAATCGGAATTATGACGTTGATTTTTTGTTAATCCACGTGGTTAAATTTTTTGGACGTTGTATGCTAAACTCCCAATAGCAAACACAGATAAAAATTGGACGTGTGTATAATTAAAACATCGGGTCTTTGCTGTAATTACGTGCATGGTAGCGATCTCCTCCATTAGTTTCATTCTTTCAATTTTGAAGCTTTGATTGATTTTTATTCAAGTACGAAGACAAAATGGAGTGAAGAAAAGGATTAAAAAAATATGTTTTAATGAAGAAAGACAGAATTTGGTGAGAAATATTTAGAAATTTGTAAATGTGATAAAAACAAAAAAGTAATACTCCATGCTTAGCCTTGTGGATAGAAAATTACTTAATATTCCCATCTTCACGTGGCTAGGAAAATGAGCTTTCATTGATTCAGTGGCTTCTTACAATTGCTTAATTTATGCTGCAAGTGGCAAGGGATTATAAAAAGAAAAGTAAGGAAGAATCAAATTTAAGTTTTATTTATTCTTCTTCTGCGACACATTGTTAGATAAGTTAGATCCACAATAGTTTAGAAGGAATTCAGATTAATTTTAATTAAAGTAGTCCTTTTTCTATAGCTATAGGTTGATTGCCCCAAAAAGAGATTCCCTCATTTGTCCCATTTCCTATTCAAAAAAAACAAAAACAAAAAAAACCGTGAATCACGACTGTTAAATATGGCAAATTCACATGCATTAATTCTTTATAAATTCTTTCACGTATATATCTTTGTGTGCACCAGACTTTGAAGAAATTTAAAAAAAAAAAAATCCGATGGAGTTGCATTGATTAAAGGATGAGGATAGTGAAGGTGGCAACATGTAGCTTAAACCAATGGGCAATGGATTTTGATAACAACATCAACAACATTAAGGAGTCTATAAGTCGGGCGAAAGAAGGCGGCGCCGCCATCCGCCTGGGGCCGGAGCTCGAGATCACCGGCTACGGCTGCGAAGACCATTTCTTGGAGCAAGATACCATCACCCACGCGTACGTAATCAACATCGTCTACCTATAAATTCATTCATTCTATTTAAATACCAATATTAATTAATTATAAAGTATAATATACTACTAATACAATAAATGAATTAAGTGCAGATGGGAGTGCTTGAAAGAAATACTGGTAGGTGATTGGACGGACGGGATTGTATGCAGCTTTGGTATGCCGGTGATCAGAGGATCGGAGCGGTACAACTGCCAGGTGCTGTGTTTGAACAGGAAAATTGTGATGATACGGCCCAAGATGTGGCTCGCTAACGGCGGCGGCTGCGCCGAGCTCAGATGGTTCACGGCGTGGAAGCAGCCGCAGCTCCAAGACTTCCTTCTTCCCGCGGATATAGCAGAAGCCATCTCCCAAACTCACGCACCTTTTGGCTACGCCTACCTTCAGTTTCTCGACACGTACGTAACTGCTCTCTCTCTCTCTCTCTCTCTCTATTGGTTTATCGTTGTGTACTACTTTCAATTTTTGTTAAATTTTCTTTTATTTTTTCCGCCTATTCAATTTTTTGTGCTTTAATTTAATTTTGTACTTAATTAATAATCAGGATTTATTACACTCAATTAGGGGATATAATTATTTATTAAAATTAATTTCAATTTTATTGGTTAATATTATTGATTATAGCTAGGGTTGATATATATGATTTTTTATAACTTCAATTTTTAGAAATAAATATTAATATATATGATTTATTATATTATACTATACTAACTTTTATTTTTATATAATAAATATTATTCAAATAATAAATTTATATTGGACAGAAATATTGCGACTTTGATTTTAATTTCTTATATTTTAGTTTAATTTTTGGGTATACATACAATATATATGTATCACTATTTATTTTCTCTTTGGTGTCCATAAGTATCTTTTTATAATAGTAGCCTACACAATTAATGTAATTATATAGTACGTATTATATTTCCTAGCTAGCTCTCAAAAAAAAAAAAATTAAAATTATAGAATCCTATATATATTATATTGTGTGCAGAGCTGTAGCAGCTGAAATGTGCATGGAATTATTTAGTCCTGTACAAATTCACCCTGAACTGGGTTTGAATGGGGTTGAGATATTCATGAATGCGAGTGGAAGCATTCATCTGTTGCAGAAGATGGATCGTCGTCTTCGCACTATAACCACCGCCATGTCTGCTCGTGGAGGACTTTATATGTACAGCAATCACATAGGATGTGATGGTTCCCGCGTTTATTATGGTACTAATTAATTACTAAGAATTGTAATTAATTTTCTAAATTTAATTGAGATATATGCATATGATGTAGATGGATGCTCATGTATAGTTGCAAATGGAGATGTGGTTGCTCATGGCCAACAATTTTGTTTGAAAGATGTGGATATGGTGTTTGCCCAAGTTGACCTGGACAAGGTAATTACTATAAATAATATTAAAATCTTGGATTTGTAATTAATTTCTTACAACATGCATGCATGAATATTTATGTTGTAATTAATTAATTGATCGTTGCATGGCATGCAGGTGAGCAATTTGAGAGATTCTAACAGTAGCTACCGGGAACAAGCAAGTAATTGCAAAACCAAAGTTCCATCAATTTTTGTGCCTTACAAGCTTTGCCACTCTTTCAACCTCCAAAACTCTGTTTCAACTCCAATAAAGGTGAATATATAATATTATTATTCTAATTGTTAATTATGTTTTGTTACTTCTAATGGTTCCTTAATTGGCTTTAATTAGATTAAGTATCCATATTGTGGTGATCGTGAAGAGGAGATAGGCATGGGAGCAAGTTGCTGGCTGTGGAATTATTTGAGAAGAAGTGGGGCGTCTGGCTTTCTTCTTCCACTCTCTGGTGGACTTGATAGCTCCTCTGTTGCTGCCATTGTTGCTTGCATGTGCCAACTTGTTGTCCAAGGTAGGTTAATGTAAATTAAAATTGAATTATTATTATTTAAAGTGTATGTTAAAAATAAATTATAGTAACTTGTTTGTTTAATTTAATTTTGCTCTAGATTGCAATTTCATGATCTTCTTTGAAATGATTATAAGCTTAAGGCTGTGAGGATTTGTTAGCTATGATGCAAATATTAATTTAATTTGTCCAGAAATTGGAAATGGGGATGAACAAGTGAAATCTGATGCAATGAGAATTGGCAAGTACAGAGATGGAGAGTTTCCAACAGACAGCAAAGAATTTGCTAAACGCATATTCTACACAGTTTTCATGGGATCCGATGATGATAGGTAACTCATGTCACCTATCATATAAAGATGCATAGTTCCCACAGATTCATATAAAGACGACATCCTATATAGTTGCTCAGGCTCAGGCAGACGAGCTCGGGCGGTGGCAGAGGACATCGGGTCATGGCATCTGGACATTACAATAAATGGAGTGGTTTCAGCCCTGCTCTCTTTGCTCCACACTACTCTAACCGGAGGAGGAAACTCTCTCCGCAAAAAGGTAGACACACATACATACTTCTGTTTTGATGTTTATAAGGATATATCTATAGAAATGAAAGGTAATTGTTATTAGCAGGAACATGATATAGCATTGAAGAAGATCCAAAGTCGAACAAGAATGGTAGTGGCATTCATGCTGGCATCACTGTTGCCATGCTTCCACCACAAATCTGCAGCATTTTATCTGGTCTTGAGCAGCACCACTGCCGATCAAGGCTTATGTGGTAATCTAACTAAGGTAATTATATTAAGCTTGTCTCAATTACAAATTGTCTTGCTTAATTATCATCATTTCTTTAATTGAGATTAATTAATTAATTGTTTCCTTCTTTAATTTATGTATGATAAAATTATTAAGTTTTGTGTTATATGAATTAAGTATGGTTGCAGCTCGGGCGACCTAAATCCAGTTGGAAGCATCAACAACAAGGATCTTCGATCATTCTTGAAGTGGGCTGCTGCAAATCTTGGTTATTCATCTTTACTTCAACTTGCTAATGATGGTGATGAACCTGCATCTCCTCATTCTGACTCTCATGATTGCTTGGTATATTAATCTATATATATGCATGTTAATTACTTGTAGTATGTTTTATCCCTTCAATTCTCACACAAATATTAATTTACTCTCTCTCTCTCTCTTGACAACAACAGGAGAGAGAGAACACGGGAATGAGTGACGAAGAACTCTCAACATACGGAAGGCTGCGAAAAACTCTGCGCTGCGGACCAGTATCCATGTTTGAGGTTGTTAATTTAGGCACATTCATTAATTTCCAATTATGTATTCCTTTGCTGCAGAGATTAAATTAATTGTGTGAAAATATAGATATTTATCAATTATTTCGATTATATTGTAACAGAATCTGTGCGAGAAATGGAGCGCAAAGTTAAGTCCAAAAGATATAGCTGACAAAGTGAAACATTTCTTCAACTTGTATGCAATGAATCGCCACAAGATGACCGTTCTAACGCCTTCTTATCTTGTCGAGGTACAAAAAATTTTGTGTGACACGGGTCAAAGATCCATATCTAAATTCATATCAAATAGTTACAAATATGATATTATTGAGTTTGGATCTAAATCTTTAATATATTTTACAGTGAGACCATCTCACACAAGACTCTTCAATGAAGAACGTGACATGTGACGATAAAATTTACATGGTTTAATTTTTATTTATTTATTTCAGAGTCACTCATCGGATGACAACAGATTTGATCAACGACAGTTCCTGTATAATAAAGAGTGGACACATCAATTTAGGAAGATAGACCAACTTGTGCAGCAACACCAACTTGATGGTCATGATGAAGAAGCTCTTGCAAGATCAAATGATAGGGAAATGGTAAGTGTATGATGTTATGGTGTTACGTATTATAGTTTGGCTGACTGCAGTTGGGATCTGTTGTCCCACTAATATACAATACAACTACTCGTTTTTGAAATGGTAATCTTGTTTTGTTAAGAATTTTTTTTTTTTCATGTAGTGTAACCCACAACCGCTACATTCGCCCGCCTAATCTTGTTTAATGCTAATGATGTCCATTATATTCTCAGTTCTGCTCAATCTGATGGAACGGTTTATAAGTGACAAAGTGAATAATTAAATTGGGCTCTTTCTAAGGATAATAATAATTAAGTTGGACCAATTTAATTAAGAGTTAATGGTCAAACTAGCCCATTTTCAAATTCAAAAATAAAAAATAGCCCCTAAAACTTAAATTATAAATTTTGTCCCCTTTTACCTTTCTACCTTTTACCTTTCTACCTTTGCACTCTCTTAACACAATTCACTCTCTCTCCCCCTCTCTCCTCCCCGCCACCCCACCCCACCCCACCCATCTGCCACTTTTTCTCTCTTCTCTCTCTTTCCTTCTCACACCCACCCCCACCCCACCTGTAACTCTCTTCTCTCTCTCAATCCAGCCGCGCCCCCCATCCACCCGCCGCCGCCTTCTGCTTCCCGTCCACCGCCACCTTCTTCCTCGCTGCCGCCGCCTTCTTTCCTTCCGCTGCCACCACCTTCTTCCTCGTCGCCGCCTTCTTCTTCCTCGCCGCCACTGCCGTCCACTCGCCCCTCATCTGCCACTTCTCTCTCTCCCACCTCTCTCTCTCTCTTTCTTTCTCTCTCTTCTCTCTCTCTTCCTCGTCGCCGCCTTCTTCCTCACCCCCGCCTTCTTCTTCGTCGCCGCCGCCTTCTTCCTCGCCGCCACCGCCGTCCACTCGCTGCCACCACCTTTTCTCTCTTTTGTTTATTTCATGTATGTATACATACATGAATGTTTATTTAATGTATGTATATATATATGAATGCGGTGTGTACGTGTTACTCTCTCCGTTCCATGATAAGTGGCTACTTTCTTTTGGACACGGGTATTTAGGAGAAGAGTGTTTAAAGAGTAAAAAGATAAAAAGTGGTGGAGCCCACATCTTTTGTGTGAGAGAGGGTGTTTCTATATTAGGAAAGTGGCCACTTATGATGGGACAGCCCAATAAAAAAATATGGTCACTTATGGCGGGACGGAGGGAGTATTTCACTTCATGTATACACACATGAAAAAACACTTTCATGTATGTATGAAAACACTTTCATGTATGCATACATACATGAAAGTGTTTTTCATGTATCTATACATATGAATTTTACATGATTTATTGTATTTATATATATATATATATACATGAAGAGTTTTTCATATATGAATACATATGAATTCTACATGTTTTCGTATATGTATACATACATGAAGAATATGCACACATATAGACTCATGTATATATATACATGAGTTTTTGGGTTGAGAGAGAGAAAAAGAGAGAGAGCAGAGAGAAAAGTATGAGAGAGAAGAGAGAAAGAGAAAAGTAAGAGAGAGAAGAGAGAGTGGCAGATGACACATGGGGGATGGAGAGAGAGAGAGCTGCACATGTGGGGGTGGGGGGGGCGGGGTCGGGTGGAAAGAAAGAGAGTGAGGGTAGGGGTTCACTATTTTGGAGTGACAAAATTTATGTTTTAAGGAGTTTCAGAAAGGGCTATTTGAATTTTCACTGTTTAATTAAGGGTGACTATTGAACAAGCTTGTATCCAAGCAAGTTATTAATAAATTGATTGACAGTACATGGGCTTTGGCATCTTAACAGAAAATCTTGCCGCCAGCTAGCTGGACTTCTACATAGTCTCAAAAGGTTCCATCTACAACTTAACAAATATATTATCTAATAGTATATCTCAAACTAAGATATTCTCTTTTTATATATGAGAAATTTGTTTCTGTTCTATTAAAGTGAAACTTTCTATTAAGTCAAGAGGAAAAGTTTTACCATCATATCGTACACCAGAATGCTCGAAAGCATATTGTGTAAAATTATAAAAAATATTCAGAAAATTTGTATATATTTCACTTTCAGTAAATTACATGCATTTAAATAAATGAATATACATTGGGAGAGGATTATATAGGAACACATCTTTATATAGGAAATAAGAACAAATTTGGACCGTTGATTTTTTTTAATTTACTAGCAGAGAGATTATGTGCATTGCACGTATAGCCTTTTGTTTAATATAATATATTTGAAAATAAAATTGTAATATTATTAATTTTGACTATTAACTTCAACAAAATTCTGGCACAATAAAGTAATCTCGAGCTATCAAAATTTATATTGTCTTTACTTTTTTACTTTTATGTAATAGAACATGCAGGACTATATTGTTGATTAATTTATTAAGTTGAGTTATAATAAGAGTAGGATAATATTATTAAGTTATTATGTTTTTAATAAATTTAATATTGATTTACACAATTGCCCTTAAAATAAATATAATAATAAGGATATATCAGGCAAACCTAATTTTGTAAGAATCCGCCCTTTTATAATAAGTATAGATAGATTGTCTAGATTTAATGAGTATATTAAATTATTGTAATTTGTTCATAAAAAATGTATTTAATATTTGTGCATTAAAGTACATTGGACCATTGCATCAAGACAGATCCGTTATTTTGTGTCATTTGTACTCGAATACAAAGGCCTTCGAAGTTGCTCAATGATTTTACATCATCAATTACATGGAGAGTGTAACTCAGACATCCAAGCGTGAAGATTATAAAGAGTGCAACGATTTAAAATACTACAACCTTCAATTAGATAATACAAGATAATTAGGGGTGAAACCATTATTTTAAAAATCGGACCAGACTGACTGGTTGGACCGAAAACTGGTCATGGTGTTGGTCCGATCAATCCTTTAAAACCGGTTGTGGGTCAAAATCGGGGTTAGAACGCTAGAATCGGTCAAAACCGGCCGGGTCACCGAACCAGCGCCGGTTTTCGAGAACCGATCAGTTCAAATATTTTTTTTATGTGCAAAATTTATGTTTTTAATGAGACTTGAACCTTGGACCTCTGGATGTTAGTCGAAGGTCTCAACCAACTCCTCTAACCTACACACTTGTTCAATATTCAACGTTTATTATAATTATTATTATTAATTTGGAATACTATAAAAGTATGTATAAATTTTAATTTTATTTTATTTTTCGATTCTCAACTACTTTTGATACCAAATATATTTTTAATGTATAAATTTTGAATATATTGATTAAGAATATCTACACATGAAAAATATAAATATATTTATGATGAATTTTAATATGTATTTCTTATAAATTCATGAATATTGTAATATTTTATTATTTATTTATTGAACGGTTCCATTAAACGGTTCAAACACGGTTGAACCGGTTGAACCATGACCCGAAATCCTCATCGGTTCGATCTTCGGTTCGGTTTTTAAAACATTGGGCGAAACCACACCTATGCAAGGGTGTGCTCCGGCCCCTCTCAATAATTTCTTTTATTTGTACAAATCGTGATTTTTCATTAAATGTATACTACCGGCCCCATTGTATTTAGAGTATGAAAAAGTATTTTAAGAAAAAACGATATCGTTTCTTAAAGAATATATAAAAAAAATCGAGTTCGACCCAATACGTCTATAATTATCTTCTGATTCCGTCCCTAAAGATAATTATTATCATATCCGGAATTTTTCCTATATACTGCCATTCTAATTATATAATTTTTCCAATCATATCGAACTTTTTGGACAACTTGAGATACATTGTTTACCTTACCTCATTCAAACAGGCTAATTTTAACCATAGTCCTCATTTTACTTTCTATAGCCTCCTTAATTAAAGATAATAGTTAAATTATAATAAATGTACACTTTAATCTCTATAGCCTCCAATAATTAACATAATCAAATGTTTGGTTTGAATGATTTGGTCCATAATGGATTAGGCCATTGATCATATCCACCAATTGAGTGATAATTTGTCCTTCTAAATTTGGAGTGATTATTAATCAATTATATAATCTTGTCTTTATCCTATCACATGTTATTAATCTCATCCTCCAAACCAAGCACTTACTTATATAATTTAATTATTATTTTTAATTAAAGGGGCTAGAGGGAGAAAATTGAGGGTTATATTTAGAATTATGTACCCTTCAAACAAATCAAACTCAATCCTGTAAATTAAAGGAAAAATAAAGAATATACTCCCTTCGTCCACAATAAGTGTAGTTCGGAGGGAATGACACAAGTTTTAAGAGTGATGGAGTGGGTTAGATAGATGTATTGTGAGTGAAAAATGTGACTCATATTTATTATGAGTGGAGTCATTTTCATTTATGGAAAGACCACACTTATTGTGGACGGAAGAAAAAAAAACGAAGACCACACTTATCATCAGGGAGTAATTCCTAGAATTTTGAATTATGTAAATCTTTGTTAGATTCGAGCTGGTAGCTCTTTTGAAGTTGGCAAGTTTATGTAGAAACAAAATTGAGTGACGTGTTGAGCTGTGCAAGAACATAAATTGGTTTCTGAGCTTCAATCTGAGCTAGTATATTGTGGAACAGAATGAAACAGAATAAAGGATTCTTTCTTTATTTACTTACGGGTTTTGCGGAGATCTTTTCCTTATCCTTATTTGGCTCGGAAAAGATATTATATTGCAGATATACTTTATTGTTACACAAGGCATATCTTCAAAGGAAGTTTCCATGTATAAGGAAACTAAGGCAAAGGAGGTGGAGAGCATATTTAGGATTTCTCAAAACCTATATATATCTACACCAAGATACATTGAAGATGGTCGTTACTGTTATTGTTATTGTTCATAGCTTATACTATTTCGTGAGAGTATATTTCATTGTATCTTGAGAGCGTTTATTTCATATATAAATACTTTTGTAAGGGGGTTGGGTGTCGAGTTGCAACTCGAGCTTAGGTTGTAAGTATCGCAGCCCGACTTAAAAATTAGATAACAAAGCCGGTGGATCCCACGACATACACAATTTATGATTAACAAAAGATTAAATAGCGACCCGACTATTGATTAAGAACAATAAAGATAACTCATACTCAACAAATCATCAAACTTAGGGTATTTAGGGCATGAATAACTCGAGATTAACAAAACGAACAATTAATTAATCTCTTTTCAAAAACATGCATATCAACAAACATGAATTCAAATCAGCTCGGGAATCAATAATCTCGTCAACCAAATCAATGGCAACAAACATGAAGGAAATGAGCTGATTTTCAGGATCAAGAAAATACGATAGGAAACAGTTGCAATAAAACTGAAGTTTCCAAAATAACGAGCAACTGATATATATGTATAATTAGATTGGCTAAGCTTCAAAATAAGATAACGAACATCGTTCAAGACTTCAGAATTCAAACAACTTCATCAAACTTATACAAAACTCTCAAACTTCATAATCTTGCAGCGGAAAAACGAGAGAATATATGTATGAATACATATACTCTAGGTTCTAAATTCATCAAAATGACTCTCAAACAACAAGTCCGCCTAGCAAATGATCATCGTCATCCCAGCTAACCTGCACATTTTAGAAATAAAATGCAGGGCTAAGTACAAAGTACTCAGTGGACACATGCCAAAATAATTTGAAAACTTGTTGAATACAGCTATAAATTGGACTTGCCGGAAAACATAGCACAAGTATTTTTCTTGAAATCAAACTTGTGCATGTTCAAAAGAATATATATATATATATATATATATATATATATATATATATATAAGAGTATGTACCATGTCTACAATAAAATAGTGCTGAGAAGTAGGACTCCTTCTCAAACACTTGTATAATTGTTCACTCATTTCAGAAGGCTCCCGATTACAAATAAGTGTACACAAATCCTATCTTGCGTAGGACCGAATTTGTCTTCCTTTGGTAGACGATATCATACAAAACTTAAACATTTGGCAAGCCAATTACTTTGAAAATATCACATATATATATATAATCATATATATAGCATTTATCATTTCTTTGTTTAGAAAGCCCACCTGATAACTGAAGCTTTGGACTTAACCTTTATCGATCCTGAATCATCGGATTCACACTTCCGCCCGCTTCTTTATTCGAAAAAGGAATTCGCAAATTTAGAACGAGAATTAACAACTATCGAAGAGACTTCGATTCTCTTAACTTTACTTCGCTTCGGATTTTTACGGCTTAACCCGAGAAATACTAACTTAACTTTCTTAAAACATTCTCAAATCTAACTTTGCTCATAATTAAACATTTAACTTTAATCATAACACTTAACATACACATACTTCACAACTATTCATAATAATCGACTAAGTCGATTTTAACCCATCTAACGGGTCAGAAAATTCTCAAATTAAAACCATGCACATTTTCCAAAACTTTAAACATAATTGCACATTCAATTCATAAATTTGACTAGATTAAACATATACAACTTTGACTCGGAAAAATCAACCAAAATGGAAAAAACTTTATTATTTTAAAATAAATTTCCGAAAAATCACACAACGCTTAATTTTTATTGAGAAGTTCATTAATGCTGATGGTCCCTGAGCTAGGTATTTGGTGTAGAGGGGTGGTGAATACACCAAATAGATTTCTGAAAACTTTTTCTAGTTTAAATAACGAAGTTGGTGAGCTCAGTTATTAATCCAGCTGAGGAGGGTTAGCTGGACAAATAACTCAGCTGGCGGTGCGGAATGTGGTGTTTTGAAAACTTAGCTCGGTCAAGTTGTGCAACTTTCAGAAAGACACAGCTGTCTTTGGAGAGCAGCTGTGTATGCAGTTTTAGATCAAATATGCAATGAGATGATAAAGTTAGTACTAAAACTGAATTTAAAAAGAAAGAAAAGAGCACGAGATTTTTACGTGGTTCGGAGTAACACCTCCTACGTCCACGACCAGGTTCACTGGTAATTCACTACCACTTAGTTTCCAAGTACCAAGTAACTTCACAACTCTAACCCGAGCTGTGTTCCAACAGTTTGCGGGCACTGTCAAGCCTAACCTTTCAGTTTACGGGTACTGAAAAAACCTTACAAACACTTGAATTTCCCTCTTCAAGCAAGCGTTACCTTGACCTAACCTTTCTGGGTAAAGAGGGGTTTGGTTTGGGGTTCCAACTGTGAACGAGTTCTTACAATTAAGAACTTTAGAGTATGATGAACTCGTTCGAAATCTATGCTTAAGATATACAAAGATTTTGGCCTAGGGATCAGACGAAAAACTAAGCAGTTTCTGAACTAGAAACACTTTAAGATAAAGTGTTCTTTGAACTATGTAGAACTGCTAGAGAGCTTTTGAAAGATTGAGGATTTCAGAGAATGAAAGCTTGTAGAGAGTTTTTCGTGTTTGATCCTGAGGTTGAAGACGGGTTTATATAGGTAGAGATTCAAGACTAGCCGTTGGAGAATCTTACCTACTCTCCTTAAATTCGATATCTGCCGTTGGGCGAATCTGCACCTGTCTTCATTTGTGTCACATCCTAGGTCCTGAAGTCTAGGATGCTGATTCTGCAATCCCTCATTGGTCGAGGCATGTTGACTTCCTCTGACGCCGGGATCTTCTGCCTTTGGAGCTGGCTTCTGAATTCAGAGCTGGATTGTGCAAACTGACTTGAAGTGATGTCTTCAGAGTTAGTTCCTTTTGTTCTGTACAGCTGGACCAGCTGTGTTTTGAACTCAGCTCTAATTCTCTTCAGCTTGATCATGCTCTGCTAAAAGACTCAGCTGAAGGTTGACTTCTGCTGTAGACACAATTTGGATCGTCTCGTCTTCTTGTCTTCGCCTTGTATACTGTGCTGGATCGTCTGATGTCTTCTGCTTCCTGAACCTGTAAACCTAGAAAATCTAGAGCTCAAACAGGTGAGCTGGACAACACTACTTATGATGAAGCGATCATCTATTCGGTTGGAGAATCAGTTGGGTTTTGGTATTAAATCAAAACTTTATAATTTTCCCAACAATTTCCCCCTTTTTGAAGAAAGAAAAAAAATTCTTCAATTCTTCAGTCTTCAATCCCAGTTGGCTGGGTCTTATCTTCTGCATCCAGTCTTCTTTCTTCTCCAGCTGGTTCCTCTAGCTCAGCAGTTTGCCTTTTCTTTGTCTCATTCTCTTCCCCCTTACTTCCCCCTTTTTGGCATGATCAATCAAGGTGGGAGAGATACAACATCAGCTGTTGCGATGTTTTAGTTTGGTGAAACTGTGGTTGTCAGCTCTGAGCAGCGAGGTCTGGAGTTTAGGTGGCTCAGCTGTTGTATTAGCTGGCTCTTCTTCAATAGCATTAGCCTCAGCTGTGATTGCAGACACAACGTCCTTGGCCTGTTTTAGCTGGGGCGGTCCAGCTGAGTGCTTGAAGGTATGAGTTGGCACTGGAGATAATATCTTCTGAGTATGGCACAACTTCATTCCTTACAATTTTTGCTTCTTCAGACTTCATTAGTTTGAATGAGAAAGTCTGATTCAGCACTTGAGGGACTTGAGTATTCCCTTTCCACTTCGAAGTGGTGGGTACTGGGTTCAGCTCATATCATCATCCAGCTGCAAGTGATCATCGGCTGGATGATGTTTTCCATTTGAGCATGGTGCAGGGGCTTGAGCTCCAACTTTCATCTGAAGATCTCAAAGCTGGTGTCCCTGTTGAGCTGAAGGAAATTGAGGAGAGGTCGGTTAAAGTATTCCATCTGTCGTGGGGTTTAAGCTTGGTTGATCAGCTGGAATACGTCGTTGTGGTGTTGATGATGACGATGTTCACGCTGGCACGTGAACTTCTTCTCCACCTTAAGAAACCACCGCTTGTGGACCTCCTGCTCCTCTGAGAGTAGTTACGAATTCTCTCTTAATGTCAGCTGGCTTCTTGGCTGACTGACTGAGCACCTTTGACTTGAGTATTCTGTTTGAAGACGGTGCTTCAGCATGTTTTGTCTCCTCAAGTTGTTTACGATTCCCAGCTGGGAAGGAAATAGATGCATGCTATTTTGTCTCCTCCATCTTTTTCTGTGCCTCCTGTGGCGGAGCAAGAGCTTTGACACTACTGCTCTTGAAGACTCCGGCTTTATCAACATCTGGTCCAGTTCTGTTGACGTTGATTTTTGCATCCCAGAGAGTTGTATGTCCCGTTCTCTCTTTTATTTTGAGGGAAACAGTGGGGCGGAGGAGGTTTTTTTCCTTTGACATTCCCAGGAAGATATCTGCATCTTCCTGGTGAATGACGTTCTTGAGCTTTGCAGTCTCTCACTGCGTTGGACCGGATCTGTCGATGGGCTTCATCTTCTCCTGGAACTCCGTCTTCTTGAGGTTCCTGAGAGTTAAGCAACTCTTATCTTGAAGCTTTGACAGATTCTTCAAGTTTGATCGGCTTCGGGAGATATCTTTCTAGATTCCATGTTCTTCTTCTGCAATATTTGTTAGTAGAAACAAATAATACCAATTGATGGAAATAAGAAAGAATGCCGAAAAACTTTTTAGGGTTGATGCAATGTTTTATGTATCTCTTCTAGCATATTTATATAACTTTCTTGATGAATGGACGATCAAGGTTTATCGATTGATAAGAAGATCTACGACTGGGAGAGATTCTCGCGTCATGTCAATTTCTTGTTCAGAAATTACGAGTTAATGCGTGAGAGATGACGATTGGGGCACTTTGACTTTTGCCTCGAAACTCCCATGATTCAGTTCTTTGCAGACTTTTACTTAAATTTGATTAGATATGACAAGATATGATTTGACTGATAACAGATTGAATAGGTTTAGTTAATGTTGTTGCAAACCTCTCAGCTGATCATTGTAGTCAGTTGATACCTCGGTGAGTGGTTGTGCTGAGTGAACGTTGTTCCAGCTGGTTCCCCCTCAGCTGAATAATCCTTCAACTTTGGCGTCTGGTTGAGCTTGATTCTTTTTCAGCTGATACCAGTGATGAAGGTTTTGAATTCCAGCTGTCTACTTCCATTCAGCTGGGTCTGCTTTCATTTAGCTGGGTGAAGCATCGTCTGGGTTGAGTAATCCAAGTAATCCGCACAGCATTTTGAATTGCTTCTATCAGCGGCTTTGTGAGTATATCAGCCATTTGTATGTACGTGTATGAATTTTCTCAACAATCACATCCTTCTTTTCCACGTGATCTCTGATGAAGTGATGGCGTACGTCCACATGCTTGCATCTTGTGTGATGTACTGGATTCTCTGATATAGCAATCGCACTTGAGCTATCACAGAAAATCAGAATTTGTCCAGTTTTCACTTCATAGTCATCCAGCTGATGTTTTAGCCAGAGAATTTGTGAGCAGCAGCTTCCAAAGACCATATATTCTCGCTTCGGGCCATTGTGAAGTTGTGACGCACGTTTGCTTCTTTGAAAACCATGAAATCAACTTACTTCCTAGAACCGACAAGTTCCCGAAGTTGATTTTCCGTCCAACCGATCTCCAGCGAAGTACGAGTACGAATATCCACACCGTAGATTGTCTTCACTGGGTACCATGTACCCCAACATTCTGAGTTCCTTTGAGATATTTGAGAATGTTCTTGGCTGCTTGCATGTGTGCTTCCTTCGGATCAACTTGAAATCTGGCACACACTCCGACTGCGAAAGAGATGTCTGGACGACTCGCGGTTAGATACAACAGAGAACCTATTATCCCTCTGTATTTGCTGGAATCGACTGTCTTCCCTTCAGTTCCTGGTTCAATCTTCCAGTTGGTGTTCATCGGAATCTTTACAGTTCTGCTGGATTAAACTCCATACTTGGCGATCAAGTCTTTCACGTACTTGGATTGATTTATAAAAATCCCTTCTTCTGATTGCTTGACTTGAAGTCCTAGGAAGAAGCTCATTTATCCCATCATGGACATTTGGAACTGTTCTGACATCATCTCTCCAAATCTTTGGCATAAGAATATTGATCTTGATCCGAAGATGATGTCATCTACATAGATTTGAACAACCAGGATGTCTTCTCCTGACTTGATGGTGAAGAGAGTTCTGTCTACTGAGCCCTTCTTGAATCCTTTGGATACAAGAAAATTTGACAGAGTGTCATACCAAGCTCGAGGTGCTTGCTTCACTACTAGAAAAACACACATACATAACACAACATTTATAACGGAGTTTTCAAAAATGAGTTATGTATGTGCGCACTTTTTTAAAGATAACGGAACTACATATATCCGTTACAAATGCATTGTTATCTATGTTCTATGTAACGGTATCTTCTCGTACGTTATGTTTTAGTGTTATCTATATTAATATATGTAACGGTATAAGTGAACCGTTACGAAGTACGTTATGTATGAGATAATTTATAATAACGGTTTGTTAAACCGTTAACGAGACCGTTATAAAAAATCAATTTTTTTTATTAATTCCCCCATACCAAAATTCACCAAATTTGCTGCTTCTACCCGCTCTTCTCCGTCTTCTCTGTCTTCTCCTTCTTCTCCGGCGAGCCCACCAACACCGCTGACCTCACCGCCGACCTCGTCGTTCGCTCTCTCTTTCCCGCTGGTCTCCGCTCACTCTCCCTCTCTTGCAACCTCTGTAATTACATCATAACATTCAATCAAAAACCCTAGATCCCCAATTCGAAATTCCTCTATTCTCTCTGTAATTTAGTGAATCCCTCCGTTTCCGGCGACCTCGCCGCCTCCTTGACTCGGCGCCACTGCCGCCTCGCCTCTGCGGAAGCAACGAACGCCTCGCCTTATCTCCACCGTCGCCACCTTCTGTCTCGCCTCCAGCAATGTCGCTGCTACAGTTCGTCCAGAGGTAAGCCTCTATTTTTCCACACTCTTCTCTTACAGTTTTCATATAAAAGAATAACTATGTCTTCCGCGTTTATCCCAATTTCAGCCCTAATCTTCCAATTTCGATTGCTTGAGCTCGTAAGCTCTCGACGCTACCTCGGCATATCTCGCTGCCATCTTGTGAATCCTAGCTAGAGATGAATGAGTCATCTTTGCAGAATCTGCTCATACTAGGGATCCAATCGGGTATGATTTTGCTGTCAAAACACCTTGTACACCTTCGAGGTGGGATGACTTTTATATGGAAATGACTTCAGCATGGGAGGTATCCCTTCTATCCTAATTTATTTTCCTGATAAACAGTCTCGAAAATCTAGGCTTTGTTGTGATGCCACCGATGATGTTTATATGATCTCTCATGATTCATGAACATTTCATGGGCTTCAGAATCATGGGTCCTGGATGGAAATGGATTGGATGTGCCATTGCTGTATTCTGGCAATATTGGTTATATTGGATTTCTAGGAATATAATCAAATTTAACTCATTCAAGATTCTTCAAATGAAGTCTTGATTTTTCTTGTAAATCTCTTGTATCTTCTAAATCATCATTTCTTTACTGCCTTCTAAATGTCTCCTGGCTCTGTTAAGCTTACAAGATACAATTATTTATTCTTTTGAAGTACACTGCATTTTCCAAATTGTTCCTTTGTGAAAGCGATCAGAAAGAATTGGATAGATACATCATATTTTTCCTTGGTATTGGTTGAACATCCTTGTTCCTTGAGTTGACAAAAGAAACTGGATTTCCAGGCAATATGTGATGCTTACTGTGGTGAAAATTATGGGTCAACCGATTTTGATGTGCTCGAGAATGTGAGGCAGGCAATTTTAAGGATGACTTGTTACTGGTGAGAGTTATGTTCAGAGTGCACAACATATGCACACTGTATTTCATTTAGTGACTTCTTTGTATAATTTGGGTTGAATGATTGTTTGTCAGGTATAATTTTATGCCGTTATCAAGAGGTACTGCTGCAATTGGATTGGTTGTGTTGCTTGGGCTGCTTCTTGCTGCCAACATGGAATTCACCGGAAGCATCCCAGAAGGTGTTCAGATGGACAGGGATGCAATTCTGGAACGCGACCCTGACTCGTTTATATCTTCTGTCAAAAGCTGGTTGTACCCGTCTCTCAAGATCAGTACATCCTGGAAAGGGTGCCCTGATGCAGCATCGACTCTTGAAACAACAGGATTAGTTGTTGCAGCATTGAGCAGCTACTCTGATTGAGGAACTCATCTGAGGTAATAAATGTTTAGCTGTTCCTGCTCTATTCTTTACACAACAGTGATATAAGATGAGTTTTAAGTTATATTCGAAATCTGCAGGTTATTTTTATCGGCGGTGGTACATAAGGCTGTTGAATAAACTTCAATCTTTCCCCTTTTTCTTTTTAATAATTGCAAGTTATTGGATCTGATTTTGAGTGGTTTATTAGTAGCTAAGAAATTTTACACTTCTGTTTTTTTGGTGGACTACGTAATGATATCCAAATGATTTTGAGTATCGAGTTGTCCGATTATCGTCACTCTTCAGCTTAGGGAATTTATTACAATTTTTTTTTTCTGTTTATGTGTGACAGTTAGTTGCTTGGATTATTGAACCTAGGCTACATTAACACTTATATGAATGAAGTTTAGTTGTATTTGTTAGAAATTCATACCTACAAATGAAATGAAATTAAGGATGACTTAATTGCCTTGTTTCCTGCATTTTTGTCTGCATGATCAGTTTAGCATCCGAAAAAAGATGAAGCTTCAGCTTTGAATATTTCTTCAGCTTTGAATATTTTTGCACCTATCTACTGCTAGGAATCTCTATTTTTTTCAGTTTGTTTGGTTGGTTTTAGACTAGTACTATATACTAAATATTGTAAATAAATTGGAATTTGAGTGTATGATGTATGTAATTGAGGGATATATATGTGTGTGCAGTGTATGTTGGTTGGTTGCTGGAGAAGTGCACAAGTCTTCTTTACGGTTGTTATGGTTGAGACCAATGACAAGTTGCTTTTTATCTCTACAATTTGTTATTATTGTTGTTGTCATGTTGCTGCCGCCTGTTTCATTTCTATGATATGCTGCCACTTACTTCGTGTTCTGCTTAGAATGTAGTGATCAACTTCAATTTTATACACAGCTTGTGTTGTTGAGCTTCGTGTGCTGTTGAGATTTTTGTTATTGTTGAGTAGTGTGTCGATGATTTACTTAATTTTTATTACTATGTAATCATGGCAAGATTGTATTGGATAAGGGGAGCCGTTGAGCTAAAGGGCCTGTGATTCCAAGCAGAAGTTATTAGCCAAAAACATCGTTCCAAATGGCTAGCTAGCTGCTAGTTGCATTTGTAATATGCTCTCTTTGTTTTAAGACATATAGCTAGCTACATAGAACACATGTGACATTTTGACTATATTTGGATGATAATGTATGAAATAATGTTTTGGATGATATATAATATATATTATGGATGGTAATATCATTTTGTTGTTTTAGAATTATTTATTCATTTATCAAAATAAATAACACAATGAAATTTCAAAATATTTATAATGGTAAAGAACTGTTATGTATTAGAAAAAAGATAACGTAAAACTACCGTTATCTAAAATACAAATCAATGTTATCTATAGTGAAATATAAAAAATATGTAGAATATTTCATAACGGAAAAAATTAATATTCATAACGGTTTACAACGTTATGTATAACAACGATACATAACGGAGATAAAAGTGTTATGTATAAGAAAAATACCGTTATGTATAACACTATAGATAACGGTTTTTCTCCGTTATGTATGAGCGTATTATACATAACACCATTATATATAACGGAGTTTTGGCCACATACATAACGGAGAATCTCCGTTATGTATGAGTTTTTTTCTAGTAGTGCTTCAATCCATAGAGCGCCTTCTTTAGTTTGTAGACTTTATTTCCTTCTACTTCAAATCCTGGAGGTTGTTCAACGTAGACATCTTCTTTGATTTCTCCATTGAAGAATGCACACTTCACATCCATTTGATATACCTTGAATTTGTGATGTGCTGCATAGGCGAGAAAGAGTCTGATTGCTTCCAATCGCGCTACTGGAGCAAATGATTTTTCGAAGTCAATTCCTTCCTTCTGTGTGTAGCCCTTGGCAACCAGTCGAGCTTTGTTTCTGATGATGACTCCCAGGGTATCCAGTTTGTTCTTGAATATCCATTTGAGTCCTATGACTTTGACTCCTTCAGGTCTGTCGACCAATTCCCAGACACAATTTCTGAGGAATTCGTTCAGCTCTTCTTGCATGGCGTTAGTCCAAGGCACGCTCTTTAAAGCTTCGAGAATTGATTGAGGCTACGAAACTTGAGCTACATAACACGCCATTAGAGCTGTATCTTCATCATAGACCGTCAGTTCTAGCTCTACTGAGAGTTGAGCTGTGTCAACTGCTTTTTGATGATCCGATGAGGCTTGAGCAGCTGAGCTTCTGGTTTTGACTTGGTCAGATGGTTCTCCAATGATTGCTGATGATGGATGATCTTCAATCCATCTTCTCATTTTACGAATTTCTTCTTCCAGCTGATTGATGCTAGAAGTGGCAAGATTTCGTCTGACTTGGAGTTGCTCTGGAGTTAAGTATTGAGAGATTGATTCTCCTTGAGTTGGATTATGAAGTGACTTCTGTAGAAGCTCTGCTGGAGATGGAGCTGGGGATTCAGTTGTGTCTGGATTTCCAGCTGATGGTATTCCCCATTGATTTGGCGTTGGAGGTTCTTCTTGATTTCCAGTTGGTGGAGCTTCCCGATTGACTTGAAGTTCCTCGTCTGGCTCATCATCCCAAATTAATGGTTCGGCCAAATTCCTGATTCAATTTTCTTGAGCTCTTGTCTGAATCTGTCTTGAAGATTCTCCTTCGTTTCTTCGTTTGATAGAGTCTTTATATTCGAATGATGACTCGTCAAAGGTAACATGTGGAGTTACTTCGACTGTTTGAGTCCTTCTGTTGAAGACTCTATATGCTTTACTCACAGCAGAATAACCAAGAAATACTCCTCGGTCTGTCTTCGCGTCGAACGTCTTGAGCTGTATCTTTCCGTTGTTTAGGATATGACATTTGGATCCGAAGACCTTGAAATATCCAATATATGGTATCCTGTTGTTCCAAAGCTCATACGGCGTCTTTCCTTGCCTTGATGTGAGTAGAGAGCGATTCTGAGTGAAGCAAGCTGTTGATTGCTTCGGCCCAGAACTTCTTTGGAATGGCAGAGCTGGCTAGCATTGAGGTAGCCGCTTCTTTGAGTGTTCTATTTCATCTCTCAGCTACACCATTCTGCTGAGGTGTGTGTGCTGCTGAGGTTTGATGTTGAACTCCGTTCTTCTCGCAGTATTCATAAATAGTTTCATTTAGAAACTCCGTTCCTCGATCTGATCTGATTGACATTATCTTGCACTCCTTCTGAGTTGACAGTCTTTCCAGCAGGATAAGCAGCTTAGTCCTTGTTTCGCTCTTCTGGTACAAGAATGACACCCATGTGAATCTTGAGAAGTCATCCACTACGACCAGAGTATATTTTCTGCCATTGAAGCTTGCTGGAGTAACTGGACCAAACAGATCCATGTGAAGGAGTTGGAGTACTCGATCAGTTGACTGAACTGGCTTGAGAGAGAATGAAATTCTTGTCTGCTTTCCTTGTTGACACGCGCTGCACATATGATTTTTGTCATATACTTGATCTAGAATTCCATTAGAGAGCTGGTTCCTAGCCAGTTTGTTGATTGTCTTGAAGTTGAGATGATTCAGCCGTCTGTGCCACAGCCAGCTGACTTCATTGCTGCTTTTCGATACAAGACAAGTCTCCGGAGGGCTGTTCGATCAGGCAAAATACATATTTCCTTCTCTTTTCCCTCTTAGGAGTATCTGCTTGGTTTCCCTGTGCATCCCTGTGCATCAAACTTGACAAAAAAAACCGTTGTCGCAGAATTGGCTAATGGAAAGCAAGTTGTGTTGCAATCCTTGTACATAAGAAACATTTGGGATTATAACATTTCTAGTTTTAAATGTACCATAACCTTTGGTTAGGCCTTTAGAGTTGTCACCAAATGTTATTTGAGGGGCCGGACGCTCGATATACTCTTGGAGTAGGTGCTTTAAGTGCGTCATGTGCTTGGAGCATCCACTGTCCAAGTACCATAGCGTTCTCATTGACTTCTCAATGATGCGTCGTTCCCTTGCAACCTATACAAAAGATCAAAGTTTAGATATCCAGTTTTAATTGGGTCCTTGAGGGTTAGACAGAGATCCTTTAATGACCCAAATCTGCTTGATGACTCGAATTGGGTCATTTGATCTGACAATTCTTCCAGCTGAGTCGATATACACATTCTTTATGTTCTTCGATTGTTGCTGGCGGGGTCTTGATCTCAGTGTCTTCCTGACTTGATGTCTTGGTCTTCTTTGGTATCCAGCTGAGTACTCAGCTGAGACGTTCCTTTGTCTCTGCTGTCTCTTGTAATACTTCAGCTAGAAATGGTTCTCCAGCTGGTAATCATATGAGTGATATCCAGCTGGGTATCTCTGATATCTCGGTTGATATCTTTCAACGTGCTATTGCTGTTGCTGGTATCTGTAATGTCCAGCTTGTTGTCTTTATTGAGGTTGAGCACGTTGCTGTCTGATTTGAGTTTGAGGTTATCTCACAACTGGCCTTTTTTATGCATGTTGTGTCCTTGACGGAGCTTGAGGATGTCTCACAGCTGGTCTTCCTGACTCCTGCTGTGTCCTCAACAGTTGATGCTGAGTTGCTGGGATTGGATGTTCTTTTGCTCGTACAAACATTACCTTTGTTCCACTCGTGGAGGCAATGTTTGAGGCGTCCTTTGATTCATGGTATCCCAGTCCCGCTTTGAGTGCTGCTGGACGTTGTGCACCTATGATCTCGTCCATTGTTGATGTGACTTTGATGAGAGCTACTATCTTTTTAGATAGTACTTCTTCGGTGTTTTTCAGCTCAAGGATCTCAGCTGACTTCTTTTCTGATTCAGCTGTGACCTTTTCCAAATCTTACATCAGCTGTTTCTTCTCATAGTAGAAGTCCTTCATCAGCTGATCTTGTTTCACTATTTTGTCTTTTAGTGAAACAACTTCCTCGTGAAGCTGTGTTGTATCAGCTGCTTCTGATACCTTTTTCTTTTCCAGTTCCGCTTTCAGCTCGGCATTCTCACACATTATGACGTCAAGGATCTCTTGAAGCTCATTGGAGTTGTTCATTACTTTCTCTACTAGACTCCAGTCAGGTAGCCCTGATTCTGAAACCTGTGTAGAGTGTTCGTGTGATGGTGAGAGGTTAGATAGATTTTGGATTTGAGACATTACCTCATCTTCATCAATGCCGTTTGTTTGTCCCATGAAGCACGTATCCCAATCAGGTTCATCGTGGGCCATCAGTGCTTCTTCTTCCGAGTCTGAAAATGGCATGTTGTCATCCATTTTGTTGCACTCTGATTCCTCATCGGCGATGTAAGCTCTCCTTCTGTCAGCTGCCTTAGCTTTCAGTTGGTCTTTATCTTTCTTGAACAGCTTTGGACAATCTAGCCGGTAGTGCCCTGGTTCCTTGCAGTTGAAGCAACCTTCTTCTGTTCGTTTGTCAGCTGACTTCTCATCAGCTGCTGCGTACTTGTCTCTGTAAGTTCTTGCGAACTTCTTGTATTTGCCCTTGCTGGTGTTGAGTCTGTTGTAATTTTTGACCAGCATGGCTATTTCTTCAAGTAGTTATTCCTTGCTCATGTCCTTCTTGTCCTTCTTCGATGACTTAGCTGACTGCATGTATGCGGATTTTTCAGAGTTGGCTCTGAACGCAATCTCCTTTGGCGCAGGTGTCAGCTCTCCATCATTTTGATTGCTTGAAGATTCTTTCATGGTAATCTTCAAGTTATATTCGTTGGCTTTGAGCAGGGAGAATAATCTTTCAGTTGAAAGATCACCTAAGTCACTTCAACTTTGGTGTACCACCTTATATGTGTTCCATTCAGCTGTGAGCGCTGAAAGAACTTTTAGATTTTTTTCTCGCTGGAAGATCACCTAAGTCAAACTTCTGGCATGCAATAGTGAATTTATTTTCCTTTATCTCCTCCGACCCTTCGCATAGCTTTGCTAGGGTTTCCCACATCTCCTTTGCGGTTTCGCAGTTGATGATTTTGCTGAGGTAGGCGTTGGAGACCGTTGAAGATATGGTGTTCCTCGCGAAGCTGTCTAGTCCAGCCTGCTTCCTTTCTTCTGAGGTATGCTCACTCTTGGGCTTGGGAATGAGCTGATATGTTGGTTGACCACCATCTTGAGTTGGAACAAGCTCGTTCCCTTGTTTGAATATTATGATGGGTCCGTCTGTGATGACGTCCCACATCATATCATGATGTACACAGAGAAAGCTCTTCAGTCTGAACTTCCATATTGCATAATCGTCGACCGAGAAGGTGGGAAGATTCCTGTTAAGATAAGAATCCATGGAGATATGCACAGTATGTAATATTATGAGTTTTTCACAAAGATGATCTGTTCAGATGACCACTGACAGATTGTCAAGAGAGATCTCTTGATACAGAAACAGCGGTCTGTTGAACCACTGCTCTGATACCAATTGATGGTTCCTGAGCTAGGTATTTGGTGTAGAGGGGGAGTGAATACACCAAATAGATTTCTGAAAACTTTTTCTAGTTTAAATAACGGGGTTGGTGAGCTCAGTTATTAATCCAGCTGAGGAGGGTTAGCTGGACAAATAACTCAGCTGGCGGTGCGGAAAGTGGTAGTTTGAAAACTTAGCTCGGTTAATTAGAAAAACTCAGCTTGAAAAGATTAACTTTATGTTTTCATTTTAGTCAAGTTGTGCAACTTTCAGAAAGACACAACTGTCTTTGGAGAGCAGCTGTGTATGCAGTTTTAGATCAAATATGCAATGAGATGATAAAGTTAGTACTAAAACTGAATTTAAAGAGAAAGAAAAGAGTACGAGATTTTTACGTGGTTCGGAGTAACACCTCCTACGTCCACGACCAGGTTCACTGGTAATTCACTACCACTTGGTTTCCAAGTACCAAGTAACTTCACAACTCTAACCCGAGCTGTGTTCCAACAGTTTGCGGGCACTGTCAAGCATAACCTTTCAGTTTACGGGTACTGAAAAAACCTTACAAACACTTGAATTTCCCGCTTCAAGCAAGCGTTACCTTGACCTAACCTTTCTGGGTAAAGAGGGGTTTGGTTTGGGGTTCCAACTGTGAACGAGTTTTTACAATTAAGAACTTTAGAGTATGATGAACTCGTTCGAAATCTAGGCTTAAGATATACAAAGATTTTGGCCTAGAGATCAGACGAAAAACTAAGCAGTTTCTGAACTAGAAACACTTTAAGATAAAGTGTTCTTTGAACTATGTAGAACTGCTAGAGAGCTTTTGAAAGATTGAAGATTTCAGAGAATGAAAGCTTGAAGAGAGTTTTTCGTGTTTGATCCTGAGGTTGAAGACGGGTTTATATAGGTAGAGATTCAAGACTAGCCGTTGGAGGAGCCGTTTGAATCTTACCTACTCTCCTTAAATTCGATATCTACCGTTGGGCGAATCTGCACCTGTCTTCATTTGTGTCACATCCTAGGTCCTGAAGTCTAGGATGCTGATTCGGCAATCCCTCATTGGTCGAGGCATGTTAACTTCTTCTGACGCCGGGATCTTCTGCCTTTGGAGCTGGCTTCTGAATTCAGAGCTGGATTGTGCAAACTGACTTGAAGTGATGTCTTCAGAGTTAGTTCCTTTTGTTCTCGCATGACTGACCAGGCTGTGTTTTGAACTCGCCGAATTCTCTTCAGCTTGATCATGCTCTGTTGAAAGACTCAACTGAAGGTTGACTCCTGCTGTAGACACACTCGGATCGTCCGTCGTCTTCTCGCCCGCCGTAGGCAAGCCGGGATCGTCTCGCTATCTTCGCTTCCCCGTAGGCACACCGGATCGTCTCGTCGTCTTCTGCTTCCTGAACCTGTAAACCTAGAAAATCTAGAGCTCAAACAGGTGAGCTGGACAACACTACTTAGGATGAAGCGATCATCTATTCGGTTGGAGAATCAGTTGGGTTTTGGTATTAAATCAAAACTTTATAATTTTCCCAACAAATGCAATTAGTTTCTTAATTAAAAATCAACTAATAATTTATTTTTAATTAATTATTTTCGGCCCTTTTTAAATTTAGGGTTTGTAAAATTCTTTTCTCTTTGTTTTAATTTCTAATATACTTAATTAATTAACATAAGCTCATTTCTTCAATTAATTCCATTCAATTAATCATTAAACCATAAACCCTAATTTAAGAATTATAATTTTGATTTTCTAGGATTTTTAGGGTTAATCAAGCTCTCTTTTAACTAATTCTTGATTAATTATACATCATTAACATCATATAAACTTAATTCAATCATCCATTGAATCATATAACATCAACATTCAAAACCCTAATTTTTAAATCCAAAATTTCGACTTTTTCACAAAAATTAGAAGGGTTGGGAATTCAAGCTTAATTCCAACATCAAACATGCTTAGAATAATTATCTAAGCTTAATTATAACATCACATTAAGCATACAAGACATGCATCAATTATTCTCCATTTTCTCATAGATTTCGAAAATGGCAACGTATGAACTAGGGTTTCTCATGCTTCATTTAAGTTCATAAATGATCATACTATCATGAATTAAACATCGTACTACAAGATCAAGATCATCCAATCACTTCCTCAAATTCTTCCAAAAAATTCGAAATATATATATAAATAGAGAGGATGTTTCAACCATTAAAATTGAGCTAAAGACTTGGAAGATCAAAGATATACACTTACTTAATTGATTGGAGATGATTTGCTAAGCTTGGATCTCGATTCTTGGAGCTTTTTTGGTTCAACAATGGAGTGTGTGTGCATGTGTGTATGTATCGAAAGTTGAGAGAGAGGAATGAAGGATGAAGATCACATAATATATATAGATAGAGATAGGTTACTATTCATTAAAATATCTAAGATATTTTAATGAATAGTAATCTTAAGTTAATTAATTAAATTCTTAATTAATTCAATTAATTAACCACAAACTAATCATTCATAAATTCTCTAATTTCTCAACATAGGAATTTAATTTAGGGTTTCACGAACCCTAGATAAAAATTTCACAGAAAGATTCGGACAACCGAAATATTTTCAAATCGACCGAAGCTAAAATTTTAAGTGATAAATCACGCAGAAAATCACTTAAATAAAGTTAATTCAACTTTCAGTCAATTAATGACCAAACATTTATCACTCACTGATTAATGTAAAAACATTATCGTTTCGGATTAATAGAGACGATCAAACTTAATTAAAATTCAATTTTACGGTAAAATATATCTGCCGGATAAAATTTTCTAAAACGAAAATTTTTCTTTCACTGAAATTCTTATCTTATTCAAGGAATTAATTAAATTAATTACGCAAGAAAGACGGGGTATTACAGTAAGTGGTGTACTTGCAATTATTAATTCACGTAGATCGGGAAGAGTGTGAGTGAACAAGTAGCATAAAGTGGAAGACTTGTATGCGCAAGATTCTGTAACTGCAACTTCTGATAGTGGATTGATTTTCTCTTGGGCGTGACCCCCCAGACGTAGGTTGATTTACCGAACTAGGTTACCAAATTGTGTATCGTTTAGTTAGCTCAGTTATTATATTTTGTGCTACTAATTGTAATAAGTCCTACAGTAATAGATACAATTTATATGTTTAAATTGTATGTTTAGTAATTTCAATCTTCTTCCACTAAACACACTAAATCTATCCTACAAACTTGTTTATCATTAGAAATAAAATTTGAAGCAATTAATTAATTGGACCTCAAAATAGCTTGTTTTCTAAAATTTCAATTTCCCTTTTTATTTCCCTTGTCTAAGCCTCTCTCAAATTGGTGGTCTATATTGTTTGAAACATTTTAATAAACTCGCGTAATAATACAAGCCTTTTTTCTAAATCATCATTTTTTTTTCTCTCCTTTCTTCTTATTTTTTCCTTGTAAAATGTAAATTTGTTTAGGCGAAGAAAAGAAGAAAGAGAAGCCATCAAATCAATCAAAACTTGTTGAATTTGCTGCAGTTGCGTCCTACTTCTTGATAGTATATATATACTGACATGTACAACCTGTGATCCCAATTTCGCCTGAAGAAACACACACTGAAACGCTCCACTGCGTGGAAGTGGAATTCTATTCTCAGATACACACACAAGCTAATTTGTACATACGATAATGGCGATCGCGTCCCCTTCCGCTCCGAGCTTCTGCTGCACGACCCGCTCCGGCTCCACGCAGCGGCGCTTCTTGCATCCCATTTCTTGGCGGGTCGGGACGAGTTTCCCGTCCCGGGCCGTGGCCCGGCCCTCTATAGTGTCGCGGCTCAACGCCTCTTCCGACGACGAAGTGATGCACGAGCTCAATCACGACAGACACCGCCGCCGGAGGGGCGGGTTCCCCGTGTACGTGACGCTGCCGCTGAATGTGTTGGACCCCACGGCCCAGGCGGTGCGGCGGAAGAAAGCGATGGAGCAGTCATTCCGCGCTCTGGCGGTGGCGGGGGTGGAGGGGGTGGTGATGGAGATTTGGTGGGCGATGGTGGAAGGAAAATTCCCGGGTACCTACAATTGGCACGGCTATTTGGAGATTGTGGAAATGGCGGATCGTTTCGGGCTCAAAGTTCGGGCCGTGTTGGCCTTTCATCAGCGCGGTTCGGGCCCTGGTGACCCTCTCTGGTTGGTGAACTATCTCCAATTTCAATTTTCTGCAGTATTTTCCGATTCCTTTTCAGTGCCCTTCTTTTCTTTCGAGGTTCTTTGTGTTCTTGATCTGTTTGGAATTGTTGCATTGTTTGGGATTGTGCTGGTTGCTAATATGCAGATTTCAGCTGAGATATTCTTGAATCTTGATAGCTTATATTAATATCTTTGCTGGTGAGTTGATTCCCTATAATTTGTGATTGTTCTGTTTTATCTTGAAAGCAACTATAATTCCCTAGGTCATGCATGAACGAAATGGAAATTTCGAATGTCCCTTTAATACGTCGCAATGCCTGCATTTGCTTCCGAGTTATATGTTAATAGGGATTTTGATCTTTTATGTTTCATAGCATATAATGTCGTAATATCATGTACTTACATAATTAAAATTCCCCATATTTTGGGGGCAAATGTTGAGAGTACTCGTGCATGAAGTAGTACCCAGTATTTGGGACCTAGATTTGCTGTTTGTATGTTTGGACCTTTAGAATTCCAAGATAGTTAAACATAGAGAAGTTCTTGATTATGATTGAGTGACTGCTTAGATGCAAAACAGATTAGTGGTTATGATTATGATTAAGTGTTCCATGACTCATTATCATGTTGAACTATAATGATTTGTTTGTGATCTGATAGTGCTTGGAAATTGACTGAAAAGTTTGAAGTTAAGGCAATGACCTCTAATAGAGTGGAGGCTCATGGATAAGTTTATATTGTTTTGCGCCTGCTTCATTACATCGTTGAGATTTATGACTCATGATATGAATGATTCTTACAAGTTCAATATGATTTGGGTCTTTCGTAGTGTGTGTATTTTTTTCCAAATTGAATAAAAACTGTAGGTATCTTTTTCAGCTAAGTATTTTTGTTAAATTGATTAAATTTGAGAAAAGAAATAAAGTTAGGATTTGGAAACACTCCATCCTATGGGAAAACTAGATGATTGCAATGATTAGGTAAATTGCAGCAAATATCATGTGTTTGTTATTCAGAGTTTCAGACAAGGTTGGAGTTATAATGGATATTCAAAGTTCTGTTGGATGTTTTAATCTAAATGCAATCAGCATTCAAGCTTTCTCAAAGATGAGAATGGAATTGAAATAAAGAATCATGTTTTTGTGATAATTTGTTATAAGAAAAGATATATTGACCACAGAGATCTCATCTCTTGCATTTCATCTGTCAGATTTCATTGACAAATTGATGAAACTAAGAGGTCTATTTAACTACTTATGTGTAAACTAAGTTGGGCCTGTTCTTACTGGGATCTCTTGAACAATGCAGAATAGTGACAAATTAATTTGATATGAGGCGAATACAACTCTTGTCTTCCATTTAAACCTTGCCCAGAAATCTGAACTAGAAGAGCATTTCCCTCTACTTTTCCAGATGCGGTTTTATAAATACTGAAAATTTTCATGTTCTGTTTCTCTTGGTTCGATGACATTGAAAGTATTTACAAGTTCATAAGATTGATAAATAGAGTTGGGCTATTGCGTGCCAAACATTCTAAAGTGAACACTTGGAACACTTTTCACGTGCAGTAGATTTTAGGTATCCATGCAATAAAAGTTACATTGAACACTAGGAACACTTTGCATGGTGCAGTACATTCCTTCGTGAATTTGGAATTGATGCCTACTTTGTTGAAGTTGTGAGAAGAGAATTGATGCCTAGTTATGCTCTACTTTGGATGTACACTGTTTATTTTCAATTTCAGTTTTTCTTCTCGCTTTCCTTTTCAGTTCTCCTCTTGATATTAGATCTAACTTTCACCTACCCTTTTAATTGAGCAAGGATCCCACTTCCTCAATGGGTACTTGAAGATATGGATAGAGACCCCAACATATCATTTTCTGATAAGTATGGGAGGAAGAGTAAGGAGTACATTTCTCTGGGATGTGACGTTCTTCCTGTTCTGCATGGACGATCGCCAATACAAGCATATGGTGATCTCATGAGGAACTTCAGGGAGACGTTTGGATCATTTCTTGGTGGCGTGATTACTGTAAGACTGACCATGCCATGGTCTTTCACCGTCCCTTTCTAGTTAATATATTATGTTCTTTCTTCTTATCACGTTTCTCTTTTCTATGAACTATGATGTTGTGATACTGCATGTACAAACTATGTTTTTGATAGTAATTTTTGTTTCAGGGAGTTCAAGTCGGACTAGGTCCTGGTGGCGAACTAAGATATCCTTCATGTCCGACTCAGAATTTGAGTTACGATTGGCAGGGCCCTCTTGAGCTGGGAGAATTTCAATGTTATGATAAGGCATGTAAAAAGTTGTTGATCTCTATCTCGGCCTGCCTTTACTCCTTTTTTTGTTTTTTTTCTGATAATGATTCTGATTTGTTTCTTTTTCCAAATTCCACTTGCCAGTATATGATCGCGTCTCTGAATGCCCGTGCCTGTGAAATAGGAAAGCGTGGATGGGGAAACGGAGGCCCTTTTAGTGCCAGTAGTTTATGGCATGATCCAGAAAGTACAGAATTTTTTAGAGCAGATGGAGAGTGGAAGACGCCTTATGGAGAGTTCTTCCTTGAATGGTACTCAAGCATGCTGCTTTTGCATGGAGAAAGGATCTGTAGGGAAGCAGCGACGATATTCCGGGATAGTGAAATCAACATGTCCGGAAAAGTGGCCGGGCTTCACTGGCCCTATCCCTACGAAGCAGAATCTCACCCCTTAGAATTAACATGTGGATACTACAATACTGCAATTAGAGATGGAGTGACACCAATTGTGCGTATGTTTGGGAGACATGACTTTAGTTTGTGTTTTTCGGGTATTGAGATGCAAGATGGATCAAGCAGGCCCGATACTTTTGTGAAGCAACTTCTGATGGCCGCGAGGAACTGTGAGGTCTCGATGGAGGGAGAGAATTTTTACAGCAACCTGGACGATGAGTTGTACCAACAGGTGGTAAGAATGTTGAAGTCGTACTGTGGTGGAGTTGAGACGCCATTGTTTTCCTTCAACTTGGTTAGAATGGACAGGAATTTGTTTGCGCCGCGCCATTGGGTTAGTTTTATGCATTTTGTGCGCCAGATGTCGTCTGAGGCCAACTCAGATATCGGTGGTGGTGGCGGTGGTGGCGGCGGCGGCACTTCATCTCCATTGGCCGTCGCTGCTTTCACCGGAGCTGTTGTGTCATATTAGTTAAGAAGGGAGAAGCGAAGCTTCATTTGATTGCTACACGTGATTTAGGTCTGTCTCTGTTACCTAATATCCATTGTTTTTACCTCTTTCTCGTACTCATTATTTTGTGATATGATATCAGTATCAGGCCTTCTTACTATCTGCAAATCACTAATACGGCTTTCTTACACTTTGAGATATTCAATCGTTCATTGCATACAAATTAAGTGCCTTATCGGCTTATCCTCTCTCTCTCTCTCTCTCTCTCATAGATAGATATAAGCCAATTTAGATAGATATAAGCCAAATTTAATTATTTTAGCATAACATTGTTTGAATATTCAGCGCAACTTATTAGCATATTCATCAGCATAATTATAAGAGTTCTAGATTTTTTTTTCCTGCATATAAAGTAATTAATTACCTACAAGAATGTCCTGTGTTAGATATGTGAATATATAAAAGAATATTTCATTTTTTTTTTAGAAAAAAAGAATATTTCATTTCAATAAATATATAAATAGGTAACACAATCTATAAGAGTGCTTTCTGGAATTGGATCACCTGCTTTGACCCTTTGGCAAAGCAAGTCCTTCTGTATGAGTTTTTTTTTTTTTCATGTTTCATGATCAAATGTTCAATTTTTTTTTTCCTTTTTTTAGTTCACATCTATTAATTATGAATGATTTGAAAACTAGGATTTATATATAATTATTGTTTATAGTGTTTAGTTAGTCTCTTAGGGTTGAATCTTTTTTTCTAATTAGGGTGTATTATTATCTTTGATTTCTAATTATTCTTTTGAGTCAATAATTTTTTATTTAGGATTGAATTATTTTATAATGAGGAAATTTATTTAATTTTGATTTTTTAATAATTAATTTCATAATTTCTTTCGGACAGAAAGAGAGAGAGAGAGAACAATAAAATTGTGTCAAACGACACAGTTTCATGAAAGAATGAACTGATAACAAGGGCATGTGTACTAATTTTTCTTCGGACTTTCCCTTTTTTTTTTCTTTTTTTTCCCTTCTCTTACTTTTGGCATTTCAAAGTTCAAACAAGTTATAATTAAAACTTATAAACTTATAATTATGACATAGACACTGAAACGATTATATATTTAAATAATGTATTATATTGTGGATGAAATGAAACAACATTTAAATTATTTCTGCAACGGAATTATATTATTTTATTTGGATAGATTCAATTTGTTGATGGTCCCATTCTGAGCAAGACCACATGCCCTCATTGTGGTATGTATTATTCTATGGAATAAGAATATTAGAACAATCAAAATACAGAAGAATCTTGCTGTGGGCTTGATATAATTTATAGTGTATTTTTAATTAATCAATTACTAGTAAGTAGCCCGTCGAAATTCGACGGAAAATAATTTTATGTTTAATTTGTATATATATATATATTTTTTAAAAATAATTTTATATCTTATTTAGAAGTTGTGATATTGTTGGCGTTAAATATTAATCAAACTTATAAAATTAATTTATTTCACGTATCCAAATTTATAATTAGGAATGACAATGGATCGGGTATACTCAATCATTATGTATTTTCTAAATCTAAATTTGTTATTAATTTTTCTACATGTTCGTCCTAATCTCGGTTAAAATAGTGACTTTACTGTACATACTCGTCTCAAATCCGTTGAGTAATACTCGATAAAAATATGAACACTCCAAGTAAAATTAATTAAAATTAGTAAAAATTCTTCTTTCTATGTTATTTGAACCGTCTTGTTGGTTTATTATAAATTACTCGATAAAAATCTAAACAAAGTTAATATTAATTAAAATTAGTAAAAAATATTCTTTTTAAGTTTATTTGAATTGTCTCGTTGGTTCATGCTAAATCGATATATCTAATTTTTGCCAAAATGAGGAAAAAAAAATATTTACATCTTCAAAATAATATTAATTAAAATTAGTAAAAATCATTCTTTCTATGTTATTTGAACCGTCTCGTTGGTTTATGCTAAATTACTCGATAAAAATATAAACAAAGTTAATTTTAGTTAAAATTTGTAAAAATCCTTCTTTTTAAGTATTTTTGAATCGTCTCGTTAGTTCATGTTAAATCGATATCTCTAATCTTTGCCAAAATGCGGAAAAAAATATGTTTACACCTTCAAGTTTTTTTGTTCTTTTCTTTAGCTACCTGTCTCATATTTGATTCAATGTATATATTTTATAGTCGAATTTTTAGAAAAATATGAATGAAAAATAAAAAAGGATTCCATATAGACATGTTGATTAAATATATTTAGTCTTCATAGGGATTTTCATTTATAAATTTTCTATAGATTGTTATATATGAATTAAGAATGTATAAAATAAGGGTTTATAAGAATGCATTCCGAAATTGTTATTATTTTAAAATGGATAATAGTAAAATTAGTAAAAATCATTCTTTCTATGTTATTTGAACCGTCTCATTGGTTTATGCTAAATTACTCGATAAAAATATAAATAATGTTAATATTAATTAAAATTAGTAAAAATCCTTCTTTTTAAGTATATTTGAACCGTCTCGTTAGTTCATGTTAAATTGATATCTCTAATCTTTGTCAAAATACGGAAAAAAATATGTTTATATTTTCTAGTTTTTTTGTTCTTTTCTTTACATACCTATCCCACATTTGATTCAATGTATATATTTTATAGAAAGCACTAATCGAATTTTTAGAAAAACATGAATGAAAAATAAAAAGGATTCCATATACACGTTGATTAAATATATTTATTTAGTTTCATATACAAATTTTGTAAATATTATTATATATGAATTAAGAATGCATAAAATAAGGGTTTATAAGAATGCATTCCGAAATTGTTATTATTTTATTATGGATAATAGAAGAATTTAATTAAATAGAGGGAAAGATAAATATGAGATGTGATTAATAGATTAACATGTGATATTTCAAGAATATGAAATTAATAAAAATAAAAAATAGAATATATATGAATTAAAATTAGACAAATTACCAGAATAAAGGAAAATCTGAACGGAGCACCGTGGAGGGGGAGCTTTATTTTCGTATTAGTAATAGATGCAGGAATGTCATATTATTAAGGATTATACAACTTAATTACAATGTTATAGACTTTCCTGCATAATTTTGGATAGTCGCCAAAATAAATAATTACATGTAATATGATTTGAGTATTAACTGAATTAGTTGAATGGTACCGGCTGGTATTCTTTCAACACAAATACTTGCATGCGGCAGGTCGCAAGCTTGCGATCGGATCTCCTTACCCGCATAGAGTGTTAATAAGTATATACTAATGTTATACTTGATTTAAAAAACAAAGGCGCGGTTAGCGCAGGAACTGTTAAACCAGTAGCATTTGTCGCGATTAGAAATAACATTTGTTGTGAATAAGAGTTGCAATTATCGTGATTTAAAGTAGCATTTGTCGTGAATAAGAATATCATTTGATGTGATTTAAAGTAGCATTTGTCGTGAATAAGAATATCATTTGATGTGATTTAAAGTAGCATTTATCGTGAATAAAATTAGCATTTCTGATGATTAAAAGTAGCATTTTCTGCGATTATAAGTAGCATTTATCGTGAGAGTAGTATTTGTCGTGGCATTTGCCGTGATTAAGAGTAGCATTAAAAGTAGCATTTTTTCATGAAGAAAAGTAGCATTTGCCCTCAAGTTTAAAATCATCCCATTATTTTGCTAGGATATCTTAATATTGAATAATAATATAATATTTAATATAAAATACTTTAATATGTTTGTCTGTATTTTTTAAAAATATGTCCTACTTGAATCACTCTCAATTTAAATTTATTAAAAAATAATAATAATAATAATAATAATAATAATAATAATAATAATAAATAATAATAATAATAAAACAGGAAAGAGAAAAAGAAGAGGACAAGTTAATAAAAGGAAAGAAAAAGAAATAGGATGCAAAGTAGTTAAATTGGGAAAGTTAATAAGAAAGAAAAAAAAAAGTAATTCAAAATTGGGAAGCTGTCGTCCAGGAGAATAGAACCCGAGATGTTGAGGTTTAAAGACAATAGCCAAAACGGCTAGGCAAACAATCAAGTCTTCAAGCTGTCAGCGCATAAATATATAATGATAGGTTAAGGGGTCAGATGCGGGTTGAACCAAACCCGACCCGGATCCGATCGTAAGTTGCTGACATGTCGCTTGTGAGGCCTACCCTTCTTTCAATTATCTCTAATTATAAATTGGAGAGGTGCATATTAATCTCATAAGTAATCCATTCCTTATAAGTAATCTCAAAATTATACTAATTTTTTATTGGATTTTATCAAATCCAACTGTTTTTGACGAAATAATAAATTTGTTGAGGAGTTGGATAAGGTTCGAAAATGACCGGTGATCTCTAATTTGAGATCTCTAAATATTCATACGAAATTGAAAAAGAAATGAAATTAGGTGGATAAAATCGGAGAATTCCTCTTCAAGATTTAAATTAATTGACAAATGCGAATAAATATAATAGCAGTTGTTGGTTGGATAAATGGAGACGCACGTGAATAAAAAATAATATTGTCGAGGGTCATTATTACTGTTACCAAGAATGGGCTAAATATCATCGATTTTTCGTATTCTTTGTGTATAGCCATAGCCAGTATGATACTAATATATATATATATATATATATATATATATATATGCCTTGTAATTATCTAAGAAAAATCCATAGTAACGGTTCGGACATTATTAAAAATAATAACAAATCTATATCAGTAAGTTTATTTTCCACTCTTTCGGTGATGTAGTGATCCTACCTTTGTGTGGTGTAAAGATCTCACCTAGTGATGTAGCGGCTTACTTAATTATATATAACACCTTGTGTAATTATCTTTAAAAAAAAAGTTAAGCCCACACTAATTAATCCAATTAAATATTACTAAATTCTAGAAAAACATAAAACACAACTTTCTCTCATTCTTCTTCCTGCCGCTACTCTTGGTATGTGCTCTCCTTCTTTATCTTCTTCTTCGCTTCTTTTTTTTTTCCAACGCGCGCATTGCACAATCCTACATATTTTGGCTCGTTATCGGGTTGGTTCGTCCTTACTTCTTTGGCAGGCTCGAGCCGGAGAATGAGCCAACCACTACGGATGCTCTAAGTTGAGGCAATAAAAAATACAATTTATTTGATTGAATAATACCTAATAAGTCTCCGTATTTTGGGCGCATTACGTAAATTCTTTTTCCGAGGTAAAAACAACTAATTTAATTAATTAAGTCGCAACAGCTCAACTATGAGTTAAAAATATACAAATGATATCCTATTAATATTACTCCCTCCGTCCTATAATAAGTGTTTTCCTTTCTATATTGGATTGTCCTACAATAAGTGTCTTGTACTTAATATGGAAACCACCTTCTTTCACAAAAAGGTGTGAGCTCACCACTTTCTATCTTTTTACAACTCTTCTCCTTAATATGCTTGCCGAAAATAAACAGGACACTTATTGTTGGACGGAGGGCGTACGTATTTAGTTAACAGTATAACACATTACTTTGACTTTGAATTTCTTTTAAAATATTACCACAATATTTTTTTGAGGAAAAAATATTTTCACAATATAGGATATAAACATTACAGAATTTAATAAAGGTTGAGATAAGTTATTTTAATAAATAATTAGTATAATATTGTGTATTAATTGAGAGGCTTACCTGGAGGAGCAGGCCCAATGATTTGTTTTGATATTTGTCAAGAAAAAGAGAGGGAGGTTGCTCTCTTTTCACGAAACGAATCTATAATCATTATCCTATTTCTTTTACTTTTATCCATGCTAAATTGCTAATCATTCCCAATCATTTTGTTATTCCCTTTCTTGTTTTCAAAAATCAAAATACTCTCTCTTTTCTTAAATAAGTATTATGAACTGTCAAAATATATATAAAAATAGTGAGCAAAATGATTACTTTAGCCCTAATGACATAATTTTTGTATTAAAAATTGTGATATGACACTTATTATTGGAACATGAATTTTTGCGGTTCGTGCCACTTATTCGAAGATGAAGGGAATACTTAATTAAGGTTGTATGCGGGTCAAAAAGTGTTCGTAAATTATTCAAAGCCTAACTCAAAAAAAGCTCGTTCGCTTAACAGCTCGAGCCTCAAATCAAGCTTGATTTTTTTCCTTGTCGAATTTGAGCCTTAAAACACCAGTTCACGAATATGTTCGGGAACCTCCTAACGAGTAAACTTTTATAGTAAGTCACAATTCCTTCTCATAATTAAATGCATAATAAATCGTTGAACATAATTTATAGATGGAAATCATTATTACTGCTATAAATAAAGAAAACACTATCCAACAGATGTATAAGAGAGAAAAAAAAAAGGGAAAAAAAAAACATAATCCTAGATAGGGGAATTTTTCTTTCAAGATATCCGTATTTGATATTAAAAAAGTAAATTCGATGTGTGATAATAACAATGACCAAAGTGATATTTTAGAAACTATTCAATAATCCGCACGTTTATAATTAGTTTCAATAAGTCAAACATGTTTTTTAATCTTATACTCTCCCAGTCCCATTTATATAGGTTTGTTTTTCTTTTCCGAATGTCCCAAATATATAAACTTGTTTCCATAAAAAGTAATGTTTTTAGCTCATTTACTAATATATCACTATTTAATTCTTTGGTTGACTCATGAAAAATACATGGTTAAATAATAAATAAGGTCATATTAAGAAAATTCACTATATAATTTACTTTTTCAATAATTTTTCTTAATACTTGTGAAAATTTCAATCTGCCTATATAAGTGGAATGTAGGGAGTATATATATTGTCTTTTTAAAATGTAATCCCTCCGTCCAATAATAATGTCTCTCTTTCCTTTTTCGTCTGTCCCAATAGCAAGGTCTCATTCTAAAATGGAAATAATTAACTCTTCAAAAGGCTTGGAATCTACCACTTTTTATCTTTTTACTCTTGTTTCTTAATAAATGTGTCCAAAATAAATTGGACTTTGCTATTGGACGGAGGTAGTAATAAATGTAATAAATTATGTTACAATTTGTTAGTGAAATATAAACAAGTGTAATAATATCAAATTTTTTATTTTGTTATTGTACTCATTCTTTAAGTATTCAATTTTAATACAATAAATAGAAATAAAAATAATAGTACAATTATTATTTTCATGATATTCGAGTTTTAACGGCATTGAGACGTTTATTTAGCGAACGAGAGAGTATTTGGGTTGTTGCTGAGAATTGCCATACAGAAGGTAGGACCACATATATATGAATAATGCCACTTGAAAATTACAGTTGTACTCATTTTTTCCCAACCTCTATTAACCCCAACGGCCATCGCTCTCTCTCTCTGCTTCTCTCTCTCTTGTCTTCCACAGTTAGCCGTCTAGTCTCACCAGCAAGCAACACTTGAAAATGGTGGCCTGTATTAATCCCCACCCCATAATTATTAATTAACTCTCTTAATTAATCTGCCCTATTTAATTAATTCCCCTCCATTCTCACTCTTCGTTACGTCAAACCTTCCCATTTCCACTTTTCAGCTCTCACTTCCCAAAAATGCCGGGATTAGTCTCCGTCAAGACGCCGCCGGACGCTCCGCCGCTGCGAATCACCGTCCCCGACGAGCAGCCCCACACTCCGATCCGCTCGCAAACCGTTAGATCCGAGCCCAAGTCCAACTCCCCCGCCACGCGCCGCCCGCCCTCCCCATCCCCCTCCACCTCACGCGCCAAACCCTCGCCGGATCGGAGCTCCGCCAAGAAGAAATCCCCGCCCGAGAAGAATCTCCTCAACGAATCCTCCCTCGACAACCCGGATCTCGGCCCCTTCCTGCTCAAATTGGCCCGGGACACGATCGCTTCGGGCGAGGGCCCCAGCAAGGCCCTGGACTACGCTCTGCGCGCTTCGAGGAGCTTCGAGAAATGCGCCGTCGACGGCGAGCCGAGCTTGGATTTGGCCATGAGCCTGCACGTCGTGGCGGCGATCTACTGCAGCCTGGGGAAATTCGAGGAGGCGGTGCCTGTGTTGGAGCGGGCAATTAAGGTGCCGGAGGTGGCGAGGGGCGCGGATCACGCGCTGGCGGCGTTTTCGGGGTATATGCAGCTGGGGGATACGCATTCCATGCTGGGACAGTTGGATCGATCGATTGAGTGCTATAAAGAAGGCCTCAAGATTCAGATGGAGGCGTTGGGTGATAATGATCCCAGAGTTGCAGAGACCTGCAGGTATTTTTTTACTTCTTTTTTCTTTTTTGTTTAATTGCAACTGAAAATTTATTTGGAGCTAATGCTGGGACGATGTATTTTTATCTAAACTGTCGAATTACGTTATTTCTTTCTAAATTGGGTGCTATCTCTTCGGTTTTTCTTGTTTGAGAGAAATAGTTTGATTACTTATCTGAATTGTGATAGACTATCTCGATTGCGTGCTTGAATTTTTACTGCAAATATGATGGAGTAGTATATTTTATTCATGCTATGAAGAGAATTTTAGTATATCTACTGTAGTAGTAATATATTGGTCCCGTTTAAACTATTGGCTTGCAACAATACGCCCTACACTCACCACTCATATGCTTGCCTCAGCTGTTATGATATCTCTTTGGCATTCTTTTCCAATTCTTCTGGCTTATGATAATAGCTCTAAATTTTCTTTTTTTTTTCTTTTTAATTACCGAATTAACCTTCTACTGTCGTCATAAGAGCTCTTTTATTTTAAAATTCCCTGCCCTTCCTTTAAGCTGAAATTTGAAGATTGCAATGAAAACATATTGCAACTCATATATGCATTGATTTGGAGTATTTCATTTAAATTCTGTTTGAACATTAAGATTTAACTGCCAAAAATTCGGATGAAATTGGAAGTGCCTTAGTGTTTTGTATGGTTATGTAGTGATGAATGATGATTAGTTCATAAGTGGGAGATCTATCTAAAATAATTTATTGGACATGATTGGTCTTAGAAACACAAACCAAATTAAATAGCTTATCGATTTGATAACCCTTCATTTTAGGTTAATAGTAGCATATAAGACTTAGATTGTGCCTGCTTAAGCTTAGAAACCTTTTAAAGCATTTGTAAAAAATTAAATATCAGTCAGATCTCTTAAAATACTTTTAGCAATTTATTTTCTTAAAGAGAAAAAAAGATTTTTATTTTTAAAATCTACAAAAGCATGATGTTAGGATTTGTTTTCTTTCATGGCTGGGATATGAGATGGTTGATAAAAGATCAATAAGTTGTGAGGATTACTTTAACTATTAATATTGTACATACTTAGCTGGATTGTAACGATGAGGTTTGAATCCCATTATATGTACTTACTACTTACAAATTGTGACTAAACATAGAAATGAATTACATTTTTCTTCTTCGTTTTCTATTATCTTTTTCAATTTTTCTTTCAATTCCTTTTTTTGTTCTTGCTTTTCTTCTCAACACTTTGTCCTCACTCTTTCTTTGCCTTTCTCTTTGTCCTTTCTCCTTGATCCCTTTCTTCTACCAACTGCCATCTTCCTAAAATCTTGTTACTCCATTCTTCTGTTCCTTCATTCTGTTCTTTACTGTTCTTCCTTTCATCTACAGCTGTCTGTTTTCTTTCTCCTTTACTTCTTCATTCTTCTCTATCCATCTGTTTGTTTTTGTTTCTTTGTCAATTTTATCCCATATTTTCCTCTCAAATAATCTTGGCTCAGAGGCCTCATCCTTTGTTTGATATGAAACTCACTCAAATAGATAGGTTTCGATTATCTTATGTTTTTCAATGTATAAAGACATATCAGCGCCTAAATAACACTTGCAGCCTCAACCAAACCCCTAATCGACTTTGTTTTTCATAGTTAATGTATTTGCCTCGGCCAGCACATTCCTCACTGTTTCACCGCATATTGTTGGTGCAGGAATAGGTTGTAGATTATCTGAGCAGGGAAGAAAATGTAAGAAATAAAAAGAGGAGGAAAGGCTTCATATTTTCCGTTTTTGAAAAGTAAAAAGAAATTTCAAGAAGAAAATAGGACATTGAGAAGAAAAGGGGGAAAATGAAGAAATTCATAGAAGAAAAGATGAGAATATAAAAGAACAGGAAAGTAAAAGAAAAGAGGGCAAAACTTAGATGGGAAAAGAAAAAATAAAGAAGCAAGTATTTGATATCTAGTCAATAGATAAATCGTATTACCTCACTGAATTTTAGTTGTTTCTGTTTTCAATGCCCATTACTGAATCCTGCAGATACTTGGCGGAGGCCCATGTTCAAGCCATGCAATTTGATGAAGCAGAGAATTTGTGCACAAAAACTCTTGAAATACATCGAGTGCACAGCCCACCGGCATCTCTTGAGGAAGCAGCTGACCGTCGATTGATGGCTCTCATATGCGAGGCTAAAGGAGATTACGAAGCAGCCTTGGAACACCTTGTACTTGCTAGCATGGCTATGATTGCCAATGGACAAGAAAATGAGGTTGCTGCTATTGACGTTAGCATCGGCAATATCTACTCATCTCTTTCCCGCTTTGATGAGGCAGTTTTCTCCTACCAGAAGGCACTCACTGTCTTCAAATCCTCCAAAGGTGATAACCACCCTTCGGTGGCCTCGGTCTTTGTCCGGCTCGCTGACCTGTACTACAAGACAGGAAAATTAAGGGAGTCGCGATCTTATTGTGAAAATGCTCTGAGAATTTACGCAAAACCTGTACCTGGAACAACAGCAGAAGAGATTGCTAGTGGGATGACGGAAATTTCAGCTATTTATGAATTGTTCAATGAACCTGAAGAAGCTTTAAAGCTCCTACAGAAGGCCATGAAACTATTGGAGGATAAACCAGGGCAGCACAGCACAGTAGCTGGAATTGAAGCACGGATGGGAGTGATGTATTACATGGTTGGAAGGTATGAAGAATCACGGAGCTCCTTTGAAAGTGCTGTAGCAAAACTTAGAGCCAGTGGTGAGAGGAAATCAGCTTTCTTTGGTGTAGTGCTGAACCAAATGGGTTTGGCTTGTGTACAGTTGTTTAAGATAGATGAGGCTGCCGAATTGTTTGAGGAAGCTAGAGAAATACTGGAACAGGAATGTGGCCCATGTCATCAGGATACCCTCGGTGTATATAGCAATCTCGCAGCAACTTATGATGCTATGGGAAGGTAACACAATCTCGTTAACTACTCTCATTCTCTATATTGTTTTTTCTTGAACTTCCGATTTTTCATTACATTTCTCCTGGTTTAGATAAGAATACTTTCAGAACTATTGAGGTGCCTAGGTTTAGATGTAACTAATAAATGATGGAAGCCCAAATTATCAGTCCTTACTGTTCTCCTACAGTTTGTCCAAGATATAACAATGCAAATAGCTATTTACATAAATCGTGCAGGCAAATTTCATTTCTGTTCTCTGAAGTATAGATTCCTCGCATGTTAGTTCATTTTCATGGTTCTAAAAAAATCCGTTCAGTTTACTTCTCGACATCCAGTATGGCCAAAATTCGATCTCTATATTCTAGTTGTGAAGTTTTTTTACTCATTGATTGTTTAGAAAATTTGAATGCTCTCATGTTGGCAGCTGGAGATGCTTTCATGGTCTTGGATGTTTTAAAATATTGGTCTGCCAATGGTAACACTTTTGATAATGCCTCTTGCTTAACAAATCTTCGTCTACATGTATAGAATTGAAGATGCGATCGAGATTCTGGAGTATGTTCTTAAACTGCGAGAAGAGAAACTGGGAACAGCGAATCCGGATTTTGATGATGAGAAGAAAAGGCTAGCTGAGCTGTTGAAAGAAGCTGGCAGGTCGAGAAACAAGAAGGCGAAATCCCTTGAAAACCTTATTGATCCTAATTCCAAAAGGACTAAGAAAGAGGCATCGAAGAAATGGTCTGCATTCGGGTTTAGAAGTTGACGACTCTGGCTTTCTTTATTATCTCACAGGTTATTATAATTTCTTATATACAGGTATTTTATTTTATGAGGTAGAAGATTGTGAATGGTGTTAAAAGTTGTAATTTGTTGAGGCTTCTTGTTCCCATGGCGTTTGATTGCCACTGTATCTTTCTTCTTTTTCTTCTTCTTTTTTTTCCCTATTCTCTTCTATTGTTTTATTGTTTTCCATTTGTTAAGTTGGAATTGTGGGAAAAAAATGTCACTTATTATTTTAAAGGTGGATCAGGCAATCTGAATTTCTGTCCTCTTTATTTACCTTTTGTGGTTGCAATAGACCCTACAAATATATTTGCTTATAAAATATGAAATTATAGTTTCACATTAACTTGTAGTTTTTCTATTCACTTACATTATATTTCATGCTGTGTTAAATTTTACAAAATTTGATATCCATTTAACCCTCGTAAGATAATGTAGTAATTGCATACAAAATAATGTACTATTGATAATAATGCAGTAATTGTAAACATTAACCGACCATAACTTGCAGTTTACGGTTTAAATCAGAACTAAAACCGTGAAAATCACAATGCATTTAGAGCATCCACAATAGTTGTGCCTTTTAGAGCATTTGCAACGGCGGTCGAAGGGCCCGGTCGTTGGCCCTGCGACCACCCCTATCGACCCCCCCCCCCCCGGTCGCCCTCCATTGCAGAGACCTACCAGGTCGCAGCCGAGGTCGGTCTTGGGACCGAGGGTGCGACCTAGTTGATGTATTATTTTATTTTTATTTTTTTCTGTTGCAATTAAAAAAAAAAAAAAAGGCAGCAACGGCTACGTGAAAACGACTAGTTTTTTTTTCACATTTTCTACCTATAAATACCACATCTTATTACACTTCAAATCACACATTTTCTACCTACTATCTCTATCTTCTTCCATTTCTATCTTCCTCCATTTTATTTCACAAATTATAATTTCTTAATAAAAAAATGGGTGACATAGATGCTCAATTCAACAATTAGTTTGGGTATCAACAACCGAGCGGGTTCCCGTGCAAAATGCTCCGCAATCCAACGAGCCATCCCCCAATTCTATCCCGCAACGTCAACTATTCTCCTCATCGCCCTCGCCCGGTGGCGGTTTTTAACATTTCTCCTCCTCGCCCGGTGGCGGTTTTAAACCTTTCTCCTCCTCGCCCGGTGGCTGTTTTCAACCTTTCTCCAAGCCGCCCGGTGCATATCGTCAGTTTCAATCTTTCAACTTGAACGACGACGACGACGACGATGAGCAAGAAGAAGAGGAAAAGGAGCAAAATTCTCCTCCACCGTTGCCGCCTCCAACAAAGGGGAAGGGGAAGGGAAAAAAGAAGGCGACAACAACCTCCGGTACAACGAGGAAGGGGAAATATGTCAATTATTCCAACGACGAATTGTAGTGCCTTGCCCGGTGCTACGTGGACATCAGTCTTGACCCCATCGTCGCCAATAATCAGAAGCTAGGTGAATTTTGACGACGAATTGGAAGGCGCTACAACGACATACGGCCTGAAGGCACACCGGCGAGGGATTCCGAACATCTTCGGCAGGCGTGGAAATGCTCAAAGAAGAAAATTTTAATATTCAATGCCGAATACGTAAATGCACAGAGGGTGCATGAAGCGGGCAAAGCGACCTCGATCTCATCCACTTGGCTGAGGATGGCTTCTACAGGGAAAAGAAGAAGAATTTCAATAAACATAAGTCATGGGCGGTAGTCAAAGATCTGCCCAACTTCATCAATCCAGACGTCCCGACACAACCGGCGAAAAGAACGGAGAATCGAGAGGACGGGAGCTACACAATCCATTCGAGCAATCCGAGCTGGCCGAGCAATCCGAGCAATGCTGAATCTGCAACCGAGGAGTCTTCGAGGATTTCCCGACCACTGGGACAGAAGTCGGCCAAAAAAGGAAAGGGAAAGGGCAAGGCCGTGGACGTCGAAGACGACAAACTCGAGCACATCACTCAAGAAATTAGAGAGATCAGACGCTCATCTGAATTAGGGACCGCCTACGATATCTACTCAAGAAATGGGGTTTTGGTCAGTAGGATATTTCGTAGTATTTAATTTTTCGTTTTTAAATTCCAAATTGTATTGTAATTTTCCAATGTTTCAATACAATTTAGTTATTTCTTAATTATTTCGTAATATTTTAATTATATTTATTTTTATTATTCAAAATAAATATAAAACATAAAAATAATATTCAAATATAATTAAAATAATGAGAGACCTAGGTCAGAGACCGGGGTGAGAGACCTACCCCATTGTGGCCGATTTAGAGACCGGTCTCTCAATCATTGAGGTCCCACAAAAAGTGCATAAAGTATACTAAAATATTGGGAGACCTACCCAAAGGTAGGTCTCCCATTGTGGGTGCTCTTAGAGGTATGATAGCGGTGTGGTCCCATCATTACGCTCAGTCTCACACAATAGTTGCTCTTGATAACAGACATGATAGAATTGATTTTGTAAAACTGAAATATTTATTAATTAAAAATAAAAAATTACATTAATTAAAAAATTAAGATAATTGAAGATAGAGAGAGAGGTAAGAATGTATTTATATATAATAAACTAGTAAGTAGGCCGTCGGAATTCGACAGGAAATAACTTTATGTTTTAATTTATATATATATATATATATTTTAAAAATAAGTTTATTTCTTATTTAAAAGTTGTGATATTGTCCGCATTAATTATTAATCAAACTTAGAAAATTAATTTTATTTTACGTATCTAAATTTATAATTAGGAATGATAATGGATCAGGTATACTCATTCATTATGTTTTTTTAAATATAAATTTGTTTATAGTTTTTCTACATGTTCATCCTAATCTCGGTTAAAATAGTGACTTAACTGTACATACTCTTCTCAAATCCGTTGAGTAATTAATACTCGATAAAAATATGAACACTCCAACTAAAATTAGTATAAATCATTCTTTCTATGTTATTTGAATCGTCTCGTTGGTTTATGCTAAATTACTCGATAAAAATCTAAACAAAGTTAATATTAATTAAAATTTGTAAAAATTCTTCTTTATAAGTATATTTGAACCGTCTCGTTGGTTCTTGCAAAATCGATATCTCTAATATTTGCCAAAATGTGGAAAAAAAATGTTTACATCTTCAAAGTAATATTAATTAAAATTCGTAAAAATCATTCTTTCTATGTTATTGAACCGTCTCGTTGGTTTATGCTAAATTACTCGAGAAAAATCTAAATAAAGTTAATATTAATTAAAATTAGTGAAAATCCTTGAAATGAGTTTATTTAATCTAAATATATTTATTTAGTCTTCATAGGAATTTTCATTTACAATTTTTCTATAGATTATTATATATGAATTAAGAATGTATAAAATAAGGGTTTATAAGAATGCATTCCGAAATTGTTATTATTTTAATATGGATAATAGAAGAAATTAATTAAATAGAGGGAAAAATAAATATGAGATGTGCTTAATAGATAAACATGTGATATTTCAAGAATTTGAAATTAATAAAAATAAAAATTAGAATATATATGAATTAAAATTAGACAAATTACCAGAATAAAGGAAAATCTAAACGAAATACTGTGAATGGGACAACTTTATTTTCGTATTAGTAATAGATGCTCAACATCACACAAGTAATTTGGTGGGTAAGAACCTTGTCATCTTTCAAAGAGATCCTAGGTTCAAGTCCCAATATCGGAATATTAAAAAAGAATATGTATATATATCACATAAATATTCTGCTTCGCGCTAGACTCGATAGAACCGGCCGCATCTCGTTTGGGCCGTCTCGCCAGCGGGTGGGTTCAATTCATACAAATTCATGGTTTTGGACACCGGTACCTGAAATCCACTCCTGTGTTATTTTTGGAGATTAAGTGAGAGGTTGGTTTTTTTTTCTTTTTTCTTTTTTTTTGCATTTTTCGTAGGTCGTGTATTTTTTAGGCAATCATTAACCAACCATAACTGGCAATTTACGGTTAAAATTGGAACTATAACCGTGAAAATCACAGTGTATTTTACCATTATGAAATTCACTCCTATTTTATTTTTGGAGATTCGGTTAGGTGGATTTTTTGGAGGTCTGTGCTTGAGATCCTCTATCCATTTTTTGGCCTTTTTGGTGTTTCTCTTTCAATTTTTTTAGTTTTTTCTTTTATTAATTTAATTTAATTTTAATTTCTTGCGTTTCAGTTTATTTTTGTAAATGTTTATTAGAGTTGATTATGTACAATTTCGGTATCAATTATTTTTTAGTATTTAATATAATTCTAAATTAATAATTAATTATTAAGATTGATTATATAATAATTAGAATATATAATTTTTTTTAGATTCAAGTTTTAGTTATAAACATTAATTAGGATTCATTACATTATAATAATTTTTATTTTTATATTAAATATTATTGAATTAATGAATTTAATAATAGAACACGGAGAAGATACAAAAATATTGGTGGGGAGGATCCAAATGGATATGTCAAGCCATAACATATAATTGACCCCGAAACTTATTGCGACTAGGTTTATCTAAGCTTAGATTAGAATTGTTTTTAGTTATCTCACATATTTTTATTCGACCTTGATCTTCGATAATGTTGATTCTAAGATTTAACACATTAGAAACTTGCTTAAATTAATAATAAATTTGTGCCAATTGATCACGTGATGATGAGCTAGCTACCCACTTAGTTCATATATTTGTGCCAATTGATCACGTGACAGTAACAGTGTTATGTGGAAATACAAACCTTAAATAAGAAAATGACCATATATAACATATGACACGTTACATCACAAATCGGCAAATTAATTAACATACGCATTGTTGGGTAAGTCATATTTTCCATTTAAAGGAACATTCATGTATGAGGGATTTTATGCAGTCCATCCTTTTTTTTAATATGTATAATTAATTTTAATTGTGGTTAAATAAGTTTTAATTGGGATTAATAAATTTAAATGAGGTTTAATAACCTTAATTAGTATTAATAAAAGTTAATTGAAATTAATAAATTATAATTAAGATTAATAACCTCTAATAATCCCCATATATTACCCCCTAATCCTTTTAATTAACCGGTAATTAAGATCAATTGCACGCTGCAGTTTGGTCGTACACATATTTTTATCATCCATTAATTGCAACATTTAAAGAATAATATAAACCGTATATCCAAAACATCGCATAGGAGTTCTTGTCTATGCATTATCGTCAAAATTTTGTAACCCTATATAAAAGATTAATCATTATAATTAACGTTTTCTTTAGGCATAAACTACACTTAAATTTAATTTAGAATTACTAAAAATGTTAATGGACTTTTAAAAGCATCTAAATACATTGAAAAAAAATAGTAAGGCAACAGAAAATGCATGCCTTCCTTTCACATTTCACGTTCTTACCATGAGAAACCTTCCATCAATCACGATTTTCTCCCTGCCATTCTTTAACTTAATATATTTGTACAAAAGTAAAAATAGAATGTTAAAAATTATTTTATGTTCACACAATTCTTAATAAGTTTGACTCAAAATTTACCCTACATTCACTAAGCATCGCTAATTAAGTACAAACTAACTAATTACCAACCAACACACATTTTAATGGTGTAGAATCATTTTGATAGTGTACACCACTCGTTAGTAACTAGCTAATTTTAATGTGTATGATTTTTTTTAGATATAACTAATTATTTAATACACTATATATACCAACATAGAATTCTCAACTAAAATTCAATTCTTCCATTATTATAACAAGCCGGCAAGAATTTCAGTAGTATTTAAAATAGTTTGTTAGTAAGAAATAGCAAAACGCTGGTTTATGAGGAACATACAAGAAAAGCATCACATTACTCCTCTCATGTACACACCAAGTTCAATTTGCCCTAGGCCTAGACAAACTTTTTCATTTTTGTTTCGATTTAGGAAAATAATATCGTCTTCATCTGCCGGGAAAGGCTAACAAATAAGAAATCGGAGGTAAGGCTGATTTACGGCCAAAGAATCGGCCACTTTTTGTTCAATACGTTGCGTATTCAAGTCTGATGGTATCATTATCGTGACATCCATGCATGATGAAACACGGTATCTGACGCGGAACTTGACGTTCTTGCATTCTTTGCTTGTTAATATGGTTTCTTAAAGGATGTTAGCATGTAATTACGCGCGAGAAAGTTTGTTATGCATGCTAGTCATGTAATTATATTGAATTTTTATAAATTTATATATATTCATTATCTCAAAATAAGTAAAAATATATTGTCTTCTTATGTTTTTATATCGTGGAAACTTGCGACTGTTATTTTTAGTACGCACTCAAACGTTTGTGGAATTTGAACCTGGAACATTTATGAGATATCTATTTTGTTTCCTCATTTTTTCTTTGAATAATACTATTAAATGCAGCAAACAGCTACATTTATTCTCAAAATATGTTGGCACTTAGCAGAGGTCAAAAAGGTCAACCACCCCATTTAAGTCCATGCCAACTCATACATATGTGGATAAGGATAAGTTTGACTTGAATTCAGTGTATATATTTAAAATTATTAATTTTATTTTCGGAAAAAGCCATGAAACAATTCTCAGTCCAAATTAATTTACTACTTCGCAGTTCGCACTTTTCAGCCTGTGCCTTGAAATTAATTAATATTTTCCACTGGTATTTAGGATTCTGAGAACCTTGATCGAAGTGCCACATTTAATCTAATTTTCTGACCTTTTTTTCGATTTTATTTTTCAAAAATTAAAAGAATAACAAAAAATCCATGTGTTGTTGCGAGTGTTACTAGCCAATACATGTCATGCAGGTGACAGAACAAAATTTGTTTGTGTAATAATATACACAAACACCAAACTCAACCTCTTCATTTTTTCTTGTCTATATATACGCAATCTCTATCTCTCTATAATCAACATGCATTTCTCTTTCTTTCATTCCTTCCAATATTATCTTCTTTCAAGAAACATATATATTAGGGTTCCCTTTTCTTGATTTCTTTCTATTTTTTTTTTCAGCCATGGTCTCTAAAGAAGATGTTCGTACTGTCGTTGGCCTTCTAGGTCAGTAATTTCTTGATTTCAATATATTGTTTAAAATAAATATATATGTTCATATATGAAGGAAAAATTAAAAAGAAAATGATTAATTTGGCTGTGAAATTATGAAGATAGTAATAATATATATTTTGAATTGTTGCAATCAAATTTTAAACATGACATGAGTTTTCATTTGTTTATTTTCAGGAAACGGCATTTCCCTCATACTGTTTTTGTCCACTGTGTAAGTTGTTTTATGTTATTGAAAAAAAAAACTGAATTAATTAATTAATGTTTATTGAGTGAATTTATTTTTACATCATTGTTTACTTTATTATATATAGGCCAACTTTTTACCGAATATGGAAGAAAAAATCAGTGGAGCAATACTCAGCAGTACCATACCTAGCGACGTTCCTCAACTGCGGGCTGTGGGTACTATACGGACTGCCTATGGTACAACCCAACAGCACGCTTGTACTGACCGTGAACGGCTCTGGGTTTGTGATTGAGATCGTCTACTTGTCTCTATTCCTCATCTTCTCCGCCCCCAAAAACCGGCTGCGTCTGGTGGCGCTGGTGGTGGCGGAGTGCTTTTTCTTGGCGGCTCTCTCTCTCTGCGTCCTTCTTGTGGCCCACACCCCCAAGCTCCGCTCCAACATCGTCGGCAGCATCTGCTTGGTCGGTAACATCGCCATGTATGCTGCTCCCTTGTCCGTCATGGTACGTTACTTTACGTTACGTACCATCAATTAATTAATTAACTAATTCTCGGCTAAACTTAATTGTATCTTTCTTTTTTTTTAATCTCATGCAGAAGCTGGTGATCACCACAAAAAGCGTTGAGTTTATGCCATTCTTCCTCTCCCTTTTCTCCTTCTTCAATGGCTTGTGCTGGACTGCCTATGCTCTTATGAAGTTCGATGCTTTCATTCTTGTATGGATTTCTCTCTCTCTCTCTCTCTCTCTCTCTCTCTCTAGCAAAGTTGAGTGAGCGTGGTCGGTGTGCAGGTGCCGAATGGGATAGGATCAGGGCTTGGGCTGACGCAGCTATTAATATACGCCATGTTTTATAAAAATACCCAAAGAATTATAGCACAAAGAAAAGCCCAAGGAGAAGTGGGGTTGGCCAAACTTGATGCGGAGCGCAACCAAAACGGCGACGTTAATGGAGTTTGATCGATTATATATATATATTAATTTATGGCACTGTAATCCCATATATGCCTTGTTTCAAAAATTTCTGTTTTTATGATCTGAGTTCGACGGAAAACTTAAAGTCGAGTTCAGATGAAGTTTAGATCAAATCGTGATTTGCTAAGCAGTCGTGATTTGATCGTCTATTATTGTTATTTAAATTCAAAGTTTATTAAATGCACTGTCCATTTTATTTTACATTTTCATGCTTCAGAAAATAAATGTACATATTGTGGAATGTAAGGTAAGAATACTATATATTTAAATAAATAAAAAGGGAACTGGCAAAGAGCAATAAAATTAGGGTTAATCATGTTGACTAGCAAATTAAGTTAGTGGAAATTAATAGTTGGCCATCAACTTTATTCTAATAAATTGTGGCCAACTTTGGGCTGAAGTGACTTAAATGCTCTCCACATCACTTTACAACTACTTTCACTTTCTCTCTCCCCGTATTCTCTCTTTCACCCACTTCACTCTCACTTTCTCTCTCCTCTCATGTCTCTTTCTCCCTGTACTCTCTTCCTCCACTGCCACTCCTTCCCGTCTGCCGCCGCCGCCGCTTCTTCTTCCTTGATCGTCTTTTCGATTTGATTTATTTGTACACTTTTTCGAACAGTTTATTATTTCTCTTATAGTCTTTTTCCGGTCATCTTCTCCGGCGTAGCTTTCATCTCCATAGTGATTTATTTGAGGTATTTTTACTGTATTAGTTTTAATTGAGTTTTCTAGATCTAGTATGTCATGTTTTAGATCTAGTCTGTCATGTTCTTGTCATATTTTTCAGATCTTATTGTCCTCTTCGTGCATATGTGTTCTTCCTGCATTTTTCACGTCACTGCGCGTCGCGACTTGGCACACCTGGTACGAATATGTTGTATTCGTACCAGGTGTGCCAAGGCATACCGCGCATAGACTTGGAACACTTGATACGAATACACACCATTCGTACCAGGTGTGCCAAGTCTATGCGCGGTATGCCTTGGCACACCTGGTACGAATACGTTTTCGTACCAGGTGTGCTAAGGCATACCGCGCCTAGATTTGGCACACCTGGTACGGATATAGACCATTTGTACCAGGTGTGCTAAGTCTAAGCGCGGTATGCCTTGTCACACCTGGTACGAATACGTTGCATTCGTACCAGGTGTGCCAAGGCATACCAGGATGCGGTTGACCAAAGACAAACACCATCCAGGATATTAAATCTGGAATGTGACGCCATGGATTCCGGAGAGAAAGCTGTTAAATAAGGCAACGGGATCTGGAAGAATCTGGTGCAGCGGCATATCTAGAAGAATCTGGTGCGACGGCAGATCTGGAATATGGCCGGCAGAATGTGAAAGTTCAAGGCGGCGCGGCGGACTGGACTGGAAGTACGAATGCGGTGCGGCGGAAGGGATGGAAGTACGACGATGCGGCTGCGGAATGAAAGTACGACGGCAACGACGGAAGAAATGGAGAAAAATAGGATTTTTAGAGAGAGAATATTTTGCAGAAATAGAGAATTTGAAATTTGAAAACTGAAAAATGAAATGGGTGGATGGATGGTTAATAGTGGTTTCAAGGGCAAACTGGTCCAAATTTCCAAAAGTTGGCCAGAATTTCTACAAATAAAGTTTGTGGCCAACTATTAATTTCCACTATCTATATTGGTTATCCCAAATTTTGCCTCATAAAATTATATAAGTATATATATCTATATATATATATATATAGGGAAGAGATCATATGTAAAAGCCTTTTTCTCGTAAGAAATAAGAAGCGATCTGGACCATTGATCTTTGTAGATCTACGGTTGTCATTGACTGCTGCATTATAATTGAACATGGAATGAATTATCGTAACAATGTAGTTAATCAAAAATACATTATTATGATTGTGCATTGTAATTATACATAAAATACATTATTTTAGTACATAAAATGCATTATTATTATTTTTTACGGAAAAAATATTTTACATGTGAACCAACCCCTCTATATATATATAAAGTTGATGTTAAGTAAAATGTTCATTGGTGGCGGTTTATTAAGTTTTTGAATTCACTAAATTAAATTAAATTGTTGTGCTCATCATTTATTTACTTCGATAAGAGGAAGCCATAATTGTCTTTAATATTTTGTCCGACGTTATCTATTGATTACATTTGAGTTCCGCTTATTATCATATTTTTCCTTATACATGCTTAATTAATTGAACTTAAAGATATAGTATATAAGATAATGACTACAATTAAAACTGTGTGAATTGTGATGTCACTCCAAGCTACCTCAATCTTTTTATTTATTTTTTAAGATTATTACTATATAAGTAAATAGTACTCCATTAATTATAATATATAATTGGAGCGTGTAACAAAAACAAATTTCTTTCTTTCTCCAAAGAGAAATGTATGGAATATGTCATCTTAAAGGACTTTGAAGAGAAGACATTCTTTCTTAAAAAGGGCTTATTGAGATTGGCGTGGATTTTCGAAGAAGTCAAATAACCAAATAAAAAATTTATTTAAATTTCTAAATAATTTCCCCTGACCAGACGAAGTGCAAACAACAAAAGTTGGGAGTCTGTCCCAGTGGGGATGACCTAGTGGTGGAGTGGTTGCCTGTTGACCAATAGGTCAGAGGTTCGAGTACTCTCGGCCACAAAAAAACACTAGGTGGGGTGTGTGAGTATTAATATTTGTAATGATATTAAAAAAAAAAAGTTGGGAGTCTGTCCCAGTGGGGATGGCCTAGTGGTGGAGTGATTTGGCCTAGTGGTGGAGTGATTTCCTGTTGACCAATAGGTCAGAGGTTCGAGCACCGTGATGCGGTCATTAAATTTAATGTTATACAAAAAAAAAATGTAATTTTAAAAAAAAAAGTTGGGAGTCTCAGAAGCTATGAGACCTATGCACTAACCAACTGCGCCACCACCCCTTTCTAATGGTAAATGTTACGCGGCCTTTAAAATTTCTTATAATGTTTGTTCAAAAAAAAGTTGGGAGTCTTGTGTGCATGTGTTAGCTTGATGGTAGAGTGATTTAACGTCCGATATCAAAGCTTTCGGATTCAAATTTACCGTCACGCTGCCTTTGAAATTTCTTGTACAACAACCCAAAAAAAAAAGTTGGAAGTCTTTCTAGAATCTGGAGATACTACCCCCCAAAAAAAGAAAAAAAAAACTAGTATTTTTTTAATGTTTCAAATCAGTGGTTCAACTAGAAATATGAACGGGTCTTTGCTCGAGAAAGAAATTGTGTGCGCCAATTATTGAGATTACATCTACCCATAAGTGCAAGTGAATACATTTTTCACAGGCAATTCTCTCTTTTATGATGAATTCTGAGTTCGAATCCCACTAAAGTGTAATATAGTATAGTGGTTCCACTTTTATATGGTGTAGTAGTATCGCATCTTTATGGTGATATAATGATTTATATGATATTATATATCTTGTGTAATTCTCAAAACATATTATTATTATTATTACAGGAAAAACACAAATATTAATTCCTCAAATCCAAGATTACAAGAGCAACCAACCATTGTGCGTGAGATATCACTATTCCCCTTAATTTTACTATCAATACTTATCGCACGTGCCACATAATTGGCACTACGATCAGCATGATAATTAATACTAACAATGAAATTTCGAAATTTGCATTTGATGAATTCACAATTTACCGACAACTCCGATTGCATATGACCTAATTAATAAAGGGCACTTCTTCATGTTAATTTTATATTCAACTCAACAAGATATTTGCTTCATAACCAGAACCTGAAAGATTCCCCAACAGTCAGTCTTTGGCTAAAAACCTCGTATAATAAGCTCCCAAGTCCCAAAAGAATTATGAATGAAAAAGAAATAAACACAAGGGCAATTTGCTCATTCTTAATATTGCAAATTTTACACTTGTACAATCTTAATTAGGAGCACTACAATGGTATGACATAAATATTCACAAAGCTTATGAGCAGAAAGACTTATTCTGCCAACCCCAAAAACAAGTTGTACTACAAAAAACTTTCTGACAAATTGAAAAACTGCCCAAAATAAACAAAATTTACAGCTACCCTTGAATTATCCTAGCACAATAAGAATTTTCTAATAACTTACCTTACCTGAATACACCTAACTTTCTTGTCATTCACCGGAGCTTTCACAAGAGCTCCCCAGATTGGCCATAATGTCATGTACCAATAATCTGATTATATTGCCACCAGATGATCTCGATACGTCAAAGCATTCCAGCAAATCCGCGTCGCATGCTATTAAAACCCACTCGTGATCATCGTCGAGATATTTTATATCAAAAGTGCCCATCTCTAACTTGAGCCGCTTGGCCACTTCTTCTTTTAACTTGGCAATACCAGAATCAATCGTAAGGCGGAACCTGATGATGTCTTCTCTGTATGAGGCTTTTATTGTGATTGTTTTCACTTCCGGTCTGGCAGAAAACCGCGGCATATGGTCGTCTGCTGGAGCTGCCATGCAATCCTTGGGCATGGGATCGGGAATAGTTGGTCTTGTCCAACTGTACTCCGTCACATGCTCGTCAAACAGAGGTTCGCCAGGCGGGCACAAGTTCCTCAGATCGTGTGAACTTCCTGCATCCTCGACCAGCATTCCTCCAAATGTCCCCTCGTGCGGTGGTATGAAATTACCCGGGATTGGGAATGCTGATGATAGGTTAATTTCTCTTGTTTGTTGACATACCACTTCGTGTGAGTCTCCCAGTTTCATGCGCTGTTCATCCATAGGTGAAACGACAGGATCATTTTGAGGGGAGGTGTCATTTCTTAGGCTAGGGCTACCTTGACATGAACCTTGGGAAGTAGGTGTTCCTGTGCTCTCTTCTCTCGATCCACTCCCAGTTCTTGACCGGTTTGAGCCTTCACCTGCCACGTACCCTGTTCCGTTAATAGTCAGTTTCTCGTTTTTCGCCCTTCTATCTCCAACAAAATGATTCAAGGCCTCTGCCTGTTCATCAGCTCCAGGGGACTTAGTAGCAACCTCCTTCTTCTCTTCCTGAAATTCACATGGTCCAGAGCCAGGTGAGCTTTGCTGGTTGGTTCCATTCAAATTAGGTGCCCAAGAAATTGGACCAACCGTAACAGGAATAGAACTCGTAGCCAAAGAAGTCAAACTGAACGTTCCTTCACCACCTTGTACAGATTCAATTACACGCTTTAGCTTTGAAAGAGAACGATTAACCTTATTTATCTTGCGCGAAGGCCAGCGAGAGATTCCATGCTGCCTACAGATACGCTTCATCGTAGTAGGGCAAACTGTAGAGAAAAAAAAAATGTTTTACGTGAAAAAGTTGATCCCATTTTAACCAGTACAAAGAGACAAGATCTATTATATATATCAGTCAGAAAAGATTAAAAAAAACAAGTCTAGAGAGAATGTGCATACCACCAAGACTCTTCGCTGCATCCTTAAGACTACCAGCAAAATATTGCTGCAGAACTTCTAAGCTAATTGTTTTCTCTGCCTTCCCCCGCTTTCTCTCGGGCTTCTTGCCTACATCTTTTGCTTCAGCAATAGATGCACCATTCTGAATTTCAGTAGGACTGCCAGCATTTCCTTTAACATTTACTCCATTAAATTCACCCATCAATAACTGCCCTTTGAAAGCATCAAGATGTGTGGTTTCCCCATTTTGTACAGAAGCAGGCCTAGGTGGTGATGTAGCAGAAAAATCAGGCCTCAAATTAAGCTTTTCATCCATGGAAGACTTAATAATCTCAATGGACCTCCACTCATGGTCAAGGTCTTTCCCAGAAGCAACCCTCAGGCTCCCAAAATGCTGTTTCACTGTCACTAAAAGGGAGTTCAACAAGGTCTGCTGGTCCTCATAGCTTTCAATGTTAGGGGGAAGGAAAAATTCTAGAACATAATCGTCATTTCCAGTATGATTACTACGTAAACAGATTGCAAAACTACTTTTCAACCCAAACATACGCGCATAATGAACTAATGGGTACTCGGTCTTGCAAAATTCTGTAATGTCATGACAAAAACATGAGTTGTGGGATTCAAATGCCCTCCCAGCAACACCCTGTCCCTTTTGCAAGTGATGCTCAGCGCAAGCGTCGCGGAAACCCCACATGTTAGCATCCACCACATAAAATGCTACATCAGTTGTTGACATGCAAACCTGTCCCATGCAGCTCCCGTCAAAGCTACTGCAACTTTTCTTAAACCCACCACCATTCGCTAGTATGCTGCGATGCCTGCACGGAACCCAAGTCTGAGCTAGTGGTAGTGTGTGGGTTTCACATACCACTGTAATTATCTCCAGAATTTCCGCCAATGCATTCTGGCGACCTTCATTACATATCTGCCATACAAGAATACCATATTCATAAAGGTACTCAGAAAGAATTACTTGTTACAACCATATTTCTCAAATCAAAGTTTGGTTTACCTGTGTACTTTGATGATCCAATATGTCTGAGCTTTTCAGATTTACTGCCTGCAAAAGAACTAAATTTGCGTTATGAAGGAATCCATGAACTCATGAGGAAACTTGGGGTAAAACCAAGCAGTAGAATAACTTCTAGAACCTTTTAACTGAAATGATACTTAAATACAGTACCTCTAACATGAATTTAGTTAACACTTAACAGCAAAAGTTTTCATCATGAATCTCAAAAGAGCCTAGGTTATCTAATAAAAAGTAAACAAGCTTGAAGAAAGAACTTCCAACTATCAGTCATAAGGTTCACGAACTGAATGGATCCAGATATCATATTAAGAAACATGTGGATCTTTTATCTAAATAGTTCAGGAATAGAATGATTATTGTAAATACATGAATTTTCGGCAGATGTTAACAACATTTGAGAGGCTCATGGACTTCAAACAATACATGCAGGGGGCAGAAAACTACAAGAATCATCTCCAATATTCATGTACAACCATTAAGAGGGTTCTGTTCTGGTCTATTGAGGATTGGTATACCATTCACATAATTGCAAACATCATGTACCATAATTAATCTAATTGTTATGAGCACCGGATGGAAGATATATAGATAACTATAAAGATACGCAGGTAACTGGTAAGGCAAGCTATTTCTCAGCAAAGTTCAGGGATCAAGATGATAGTCATGATAGCAACAAATTGAGCTTCAAAAAGTACAATTATCAAGGGAGGGAACACAAACTAACCTCAAGTGCCTTGCAGACTTTATCAACCTCTGGAGCATAGTTGACCTTCTGGGATGTCATTATAAGTTCTAGAACACCAACGCAAGACTGCCCAGAAGGCTCAAATACTGGCAAGGCTAAAGTTCCTCGTACATTGTAATGTAAAGCATGGCTAAGACGAGGAAATTCTTTACTGGTGTAATACTGGACATTTGGTGTCCACTCCGGCAACTTTTGCCGAAACACACGTCCTGGAAGTCCGAGGTCTCCATCAGTATCTCCATCCACTGAAAACATATACGACAGAGAAACCAACCTATACTGATGGAGCCCATTACTATTGGGGTCAAGAACAAAAGGTTGCCCTGAAGTAGTTAGAAAATATCGGCTACCATTCTTCACTGGCGCCCAAACCTGAGCCAAAACATGCTGCTCAGTTAAATCTTTGAAATACCGAAGAGCCTGAGTCATTCGTTGCTTTATTATGCAAGATCCATCCGGATTGTCAATCGGCATCAATCCCATCAATGGAGAAGGCAGCTTTTTTTTGTCACAACTGTCGGGTGCACCTTCAGTTGCTGTGTCATGATTAGCAGTATCTGTACAAAAACGCCATAGTCACCCACATATATAAATCAGTTTAATGAATGCAACCATTAACTAAAACAACTACCAACAAAAAACATCTGGTACAAGCAAGCAAAGCAATCCTACTCTAACTCTAAATTTCTAAAAGGAAAAAAGAAAATCCAACACCAGAAACTGAGACAGCAGACTTATAAGGTAGTCAGTTCATATTTCCCGAATATGATTTGGAGAATAAGAAATTATAGAACAGCCATTCCACCAGCTTTTCAATTATTCGATTCCTAATACTAATAGATTGGAACAAAGCTCCAAGCAAAAAGATATCGCACTAATCAGTACAGGGAGTTAACTAGAATCCAAATAAAATCTCTCAGTTGCCATTCATAAATCTGTGATTCGCACCTAATAATCTACAGCAGATGTCACAGCAAGTCAAATCTCAAGAAAAAATGGACATTTCGCTGCGATGCAACATGGAGTCAACTACATGAATCAAAAAGACATGAGCAATTCACATAATCAGTAAAAATAACTAATGATAAAACAACGTGGAGATGGCCAAGCTATCGCTGAAGTGAAACCGAAAATTCGTCCAATACAGAATACTATTAAAAAGGAAAAAGAAGAAAAAAAAAAAGAAGAGGGGAGCAGAATCCGTACAGGAGAAGATCCTGGAGGATTCGGAGAGGCGGAAACCGGCGGGGGCGACGAGGCTTCCGTTGTTATTATCATCGGAAAATGCCCAAAGCGGGGAGCAAGGCTGCTCGGAGGTGGAGAGAAGGAAGGGCGGCGGCGGACAGTTGGCAGCAGCGGCGAAGATCTGATCCAAAGGCCAGGAGCCGTCGAGATCGAGATCCAAGTCCATGAGGACCTCCGACGGGTGCGGAGGGCGGCGGACTGTTTCTTCTTCGGGTTCGGAGGGCATTTTGTTGTCGAGTCCGTAAGGGGGGCGTTGGTGTTGGTGTTTCTCTCTCTAGGGGTTGGGGGAGGGGGAGTTGGAGTTGTGTGGAGGAGAGAGAGAGAGGGGGGGAGTTGAGGATGATGGTGAAATGGTGATTCCAGCTCCATTTTAGAAAAATTGGTGGAATCTAATAGTAAATAGTCGTCTCGTCTCGTCGTTGCTACTTGCTGATGATGTTAGGAATTAGGATAAAGAATAGAGAAATGTTCCTCTGTGAGCCTCCCCACTTTACTTGCCCATTCATTTTGTCTTGTCTTTTTCGACTCTTGCTGTCTTCTTTCTTTTTTTTTAGTATTAACTTTTTCTTATTACTTATTTAAGCCTTGTTTTTATTGTTTTTTTTGGTAAATCAAATTATATTAACAATGCATGAGGGGTGCAACCCAAAACATAATACAAAGTTCACTGTAAAACGAGCGAGCGACAAAATCACATCAATTCAAGATAATGAGATGGATTACAAATCCAATCTCCAAAACTAAAGCAGATGATAAATTTGAAATTCAAAATCAAAACCGTATTTTTAATCCACTCAATTAAGTTCTCGAAGCAGCCCGACATATTCTTGAACACTATCTCATTATTTTTATTGTTTAACATGAAATCCAACACCTATACATATTTTGATAGTTGACTGAAAAATAGAATTTCATATAGACCATAACATTAACATTTTTTTAAATTCATCATAAGCTAAGCTCTTCTTGTCACATCATTTTCTAATTATCGTTTTATTCCAATTCAATTATAATTTTATCGTTGGACGTCCAACAGTAAAATCATCGAGTTCGGAGTTGGTGAGGCAATGTTAGGACTTCACAGCAGTTCGAATTGCAACTTCAAAAGGTGTGATAATAAAATTGACAATATCATAAGATAGTCCTGACAATATATCTCAAGAACTCTCTCATTCAATTTTGGATTTCGGCCTCAAATGAATGCCTACATCTCAGCTCCAAACTCTTGGGGAGGTGAATTTGAAACAATATAAAAAAATGGAATTCAATTAGCAATTAATCCAATTTGGAATTGGATTAATCTAGAAATTAGATCGCGGGACTATAGCACAAATAGTAGGCATGCTTGTAGGTTAGTATTGCTCTGACAGTTCTAAATATGGAAAGTCCACTGTAGTGATATTTCTCAACCAAAATACACACTATACTATTTATATATGTATCACACGGACACAGAACCACGCAAAGAAGAAAATGTAGAAAGAAAGGTAAAAAGAAGTCCGCCCACAATTTTTTTTTAGAAATTAAACACTAACAAAAAATAAAATGGATGCTATTAAAGCTTTTATGCAATATACCAAAACCTTTTTATATAACAAATAGAATAACACTATAAGAATGACTAAATCTTTTAATTCATATAATAATACCAGCAGATTTCAAGGATGATTTGTCTCAAACTATCAATTATTATTAATATTTCTCATCGTCAGTACAATTAATTATTACTACAAAGTATATATCCATATATCCATGAAAAATACTTGTTAATTTCTTCCTAATTGTCGATTAAGAAGCAGTTTTATTTTTCCCATTTATAGATTGCACACGGCAGACTTATCTTATTTCTAAATATTTACTTATATATATATATATATGTCGCTCACCTCCCGTGAGCACCTTTGTGAGCACCGATCATCGTTCGTCCATATTAGTATCATTCTTTTTAATTTTTTTATTTTATTTATATTCTAATACCCTAAAAATTAATATTTGAATCATTAAATATACAAAATACATAAAAATCAAAGCTCAATTTGTTCATTTTCCCTCTAACTTAAAAGAAATGAATAATAAGACAAATCGAGCTTTAATTTTATGTATTTTGTATATTTAATGATTTGAATATTAATTTTTAGGGTATTAGAATATAAATCAATAAAAAAAATTAAAAAGAATAATGTTAATATGGACGAACGGTGATCGGTGCCCACGAAAAGTGCTCACGGAAGATGAGCTGCATATCATTGCTATATATATACACGAAGCTAAAGACGAAGAGTTATTGGTAAAAATAAATACAGGCCACAAAAAAACCTTAGGTGGGGTGTGTGAGTATTAATATTTGTAATGATATTAAAAATAAATAAATAAATAAATACAGGCCCCCGCAAAATATCACCATTGATAAATATTTTCCCTATATATATTTATATAATTCAAACAACTGTCTTCAACGAACAAATTGATTCGAAAGTAAAAGAAAGACAGGGAAATGGAGTAATATTATATGATAAGCAGAATTGACGGGCAAATAAAGTACAAAAGGTTATATCTTTATTTTTTTATTTTTCCCATAATATAATTGGATGTCTTTTTATATATATTTAGGTTTTTTTATTTTTCTATGGTCGCCATAGTGATAAAGTATAAATTGTATTCTATAAAAAGTTAAGTTGACATTTGAGCTTTGTAAATACTACTTTCTATGTCCTACAATAAGTAAGTGTCTTGTTACTTTTTGACATGCATATAAAAGAGAATGATTAAAAAATAAAAAGTAATAGAACTCACAACTTTTTATAAGATAAAGTTGCTTTTCATATAAAATATAAAATACTTATTGTGGGACAACCCAATATAAAAAATAAATACTTATTATAGGACTGATGGAATAGAAGATAAAATTTGTTACGAGCGGAGTGGTCAATTTGCTCTAAAAACCGTTTGAAAGAAATGTGAATCAAAGAGAAATCATTTTATTCCAAAATTAATTGGACGAAGTTTAGATACTTCATTTATTAATATATAAAAACATTCACTGATCATTGGTTGAGTGGGAGGCCGAGTAGGCGACCCTCTGCTTTACTCCTTGTTTTTATGTGAGTAATAATTCAATCAACTGTTTATATATTATACTTAAAAGATGAATGACATATTAGTTACTTTTATGAGTAGTTTTCCTGGACATCGTTACATTTTATTCACGTTAATATTTTTTAAATTATTTTTATTCTAATATATTATAAATTAATATTAGAATCATTAAATTTACAAAATACATTAAAATCAAAGCTCGATTGTTCTTTTTCCCATTTATTTCAAAGAAATGAATAATAACAACAAATCAAGCTTTGATTTTTGATGTATTTTATAAATTTAATGATTTCAATATCAATTTATAATGTATTAGAATTAAAACAGTTATAAAAATTTAAAAAGAAAAATGCTAACATGTGCAAAATACGGATTGTGTCCACGAAAAGTGATTAGCATATCATTCCTCTATATATAAATATTAAGTTTTTATTATATATATATATATATATATATATATTTATTGCAAGTGGGGTGGATAAAGCAAAAAATGATTAGAGCTGTGTTTGCTATATTTTTTGTTAATGTGTTTAGGAAACTTCGTGAGCTTGACTGGATTAATAAATAAATTAAAGCTTAAACCTACTTTAATCATGCCCATTAGTTTACTTAATTTGATGGTGATTTATGCGCTAATATATGTATATGGGAGTCATGGACCACTTAACCAGGCTGGTAAAAAGACATTCTTACCCCTCTTGTGCTCGCAATTATCGAAGCAAATTGTGCATTGTCGACATAAAATGAGTATAATATTGCAATAAAAAGAGAATATTAATCTCGACTGTAGGTAGTGAGTTCATAATAGGACAAATACATTTAGCATTAAATAAATTAATAAATGAGATACTATCTGGATTAACGGAAAATTCTATTAGGGTGTACATATAGTACACCTCTCTCACATTGTATTATTTTATTAATATAACACTCCACTCATATAATAATATCATATTAATGTAATTTATATTAATAAAATATTGCATGTGAGTAGTGGATGTACTACATGTACACCCTTAGTAGAAGACGGAACTGATCCATGACTAACTAAGAATCTCTCAAAATAAAAATGAAAAAATACGTTATTAGGCGCCGCGATCCAACTACTACTCCATGGAGTTTGATGATGTCCTATGCACGATAAGAAAAGGTTTATATAGACCATGGCTTACTAGTGCTGTTGAGATATTTGTGGTTTAAATATTTTAAGTTTGGATTTCAAGATTCTAAAAATTTGAATTAAGTTGTACTCCTTGTTGCTTTTAATTATTTTTGAGGTTTTAACGACATTGCCATAAAATCTTAAATTTATGATGATATTGTACAATTAATTAATTTGCATAATTAATTAATTTTCATACACATTTAGTCAGCCCGACCGGGTGGGGTGGGGGGTGGTTTAGCTTGCCAAATGATTTTTATTTTGTTTTTTTAATAAGATCATCATATTATCAAATTTTTTATGTGAATTATTTTGAAAAAGCCTTTGCCGTCCAATTGAATCACATGAAATTTTTGAAATTTAGAAAATACAATTTAAAAAATTAGTCCCGTTGAGAATTTTTTTCTGGCTACGCCATGCCTACTCACCATATCACTTCCGCCATCCATCGACTTCCTTATATATACCGTTGCAGCCCTGGTGATGGGGAGAGCGAGCGATTACATCCCCATATGACTTATGCACAATAAAGGGTACATATATCCATCTTACCTTGAGTATGACTTACTGTTGACATTTTATCTGCACATTCCATGCGTGAAAAGGAGTTAAGAAGAGGACGAACTTTTATGCAAAGTTACTGAGACGAAGGGTTTATAGCCAGCTGGAAAATTCCTCAGCTGGATAAATTTCACAGTTGAGATTTCCTGATCAGCTGGAAGGACTCTACAGCTGGATAAATCTTGGCTAGGAAGTTAGCTGGAAAGTCAGCTTGGAAGCGGTTATAACATCAGTTATAAAAAGGCAATCCCAGCTCGTCCTCTCTTCATTCCAGTTTTCGCAGCTTGTGTGCATAGAGAGAGAGGATTCTTTAGTTTCAAAGTTAGGTTTTAGAATTCTATTATTGTCTCTGGTTTTGTAATCGAAGTGTGATCGTGTGAATAAAATATTTACAGCTCTTGTCCAGTAGATGTAGTCATCTTGATCGAACCACGTAAAACATGTGTCTCTTGTTTTACATTCTTTATCGTTTTGCGCCTGAATTACTTGACACTTACTATTGCAGTGGAGATGTTTATGGTTAAAATATTTCAAGTTCGAATTCTAACCTCATCTTATAATTAAGTTAAGTTTATCGCACAAAAATTTTCTAATGTGATCTTCTTCTCTTGTCTGATTTGCAAATTACACAAGAATAAGATTCATCCAGAACACGTACTCAGGTAGCGGTTGCGGGCTTCTCTCGTTATCCACCATTTGTGTGTCTGGAGGGTTAATGAAGCTTATAATATTTGAGAAAAGATTTTTGGACACTAGGTGGTTGGCCACCCATGGTATTTTTGTAAATATTTGGACTTGTTAATTAATTTAATAAAATCCAAAAATTAGGCTATATTATTGATAGTCTAATTTACCCTTTACCCCTATATCTAGGAAATTAATTCAAATTTTGAATTTTAAATTTCAAAATTCAAAATTCAAAATTTGAGTTTATTTTCGGAATTCTTTGGTGATTGATTTTTATCCATAATTAATTATTGATTTTGTTTCGATTATTATACCTAATTTCCACCAATTTTGGGATTCTTCAAAATTAAATCATATTTCTAATTTTATTTTATTTTCGATATTATTTTGTGATTGATTTTTATCCATAATTAAGTTTTGAGTTTGTTTCCATTATTATACCTAATTTCCACTAAATTAGGGATTCTTCAAAATTAAATCATATTTTGAATTTTATTTTTATTTTCGATATTATTTTTTGATTGATTTTTATCCATAATTAATTTTTGATTTTGTTTCCATTATTATACTTAATTTCTACCAAATTAAGGATTTGCTTTCATATCTTTTATTTTTTTTATCTCTTTTAAAATTTAATTTCATATCTTTTATTTTTAAATTAATATCGTCCAAACCCTACATTACAGTTTCTTCAAATATATCGAAACCCTAGATTTTTATTCCATATAACTAATCCCTAAAAAATTGGATCCAAATATATTTTTATGAGTTGTGATATGCATATTAGTGATTTAAATATTTTTATGTACGCTTTTAATTTTGTTTTTAAAAAAAATCGAATTGCACTATATTATAGTTCAGTGTAATTGATAAAAAAAAATTGACTTTGGGTTAAAAAAAATTTACAACTTATTGCGCCTAGTGGGAGTCGAACCTGAGACGTATATGTTGTAATAAAAGTATTGTGCCACTGAGGTAAGTGGCGGCCCGCGAAATACCTAATTTCCACCAATTTTGGGATCATATTTCTAATTTTATTTTATTTTCGGTATTATTTTGTGATTGATTTTTATCCATACTTAAGTTTTGATTTTGTTTCCATTATTATACCTAATTTCCACCAAATTAGGGATTCTTCAAAATTAAATCATATTTTGAATTTTATTTTTATTTTCGGTATTATTTTTTTATTGATTTTTATCCATAATTAATTTTTGATTTTGTTTCCATTATTATACTTAATTTCCACCAAATTAGGGATTTGTTTTCATATCTTTTATTTTTTTATCTCTTTTAAAATTTAATTTCATATCTTTTATTTTTAAATTAATATCGTCCAGACCCTACATTACAGTTTCTTCAAATATATCGAAACCCTAGATTTTTATTCCATATAACTAATCCCTAAAAAATTGGATTCACATAAATATACAAAATGATATAGAACATTGGTATAGATATATTACTATATTCTTGAAAACAATCCCAGAATTCTAAGGGAAAGTGTTCATTTATCAGGAAATTTTTCTGTTTCAGCCATTGATAATACCCTATTAAATTAATACCATACAATATATTTATATACCTTATCTCTTGATATGAGTTTCTAATTTTGTTTCAACTTCTGTTGAAACTGTTGAAGAGCTGACCAACTAATTTTCGTTTCTCTGAATATGATTCTTGCTGTTTAGATACTTTTGTGATGAAATCAACATCATTGCCTTCAATTCTCAACCTACTTTGTTGCAATATATAGGTATATAATATCAGATGTCATCGTCACAAAATTCATGCAGATTTTGTGCACTTGTGAACGTGGAAAATGTGCCATTAAATATAACTTAATCTAGATGACATTATATATTTTTTTTGAGTTGTGATATGCATATTAGTGATTTAAATATTTTTTTGTACGCTTTTAATTTTTTTTTTAAATCGAATTGCACTATATTATAGTTCAGTGTAATTGATAAAAAAAAATTGACTTTGGGTTAAAAAAAATTTACAACTTATTGCGCCTAGTGGGAGTCGAACCTGAGACGTATATGTTGTAATAAGAGTATTTTGCCACTGAGGTAAGTGGCGGCCCGCGAAATACCTAATTTCCACCAATTTTGGGATCATATTTCTAATTTTATTTTATTTTCGGTATTATTTTGTGATTGATTTTTATCCATAATTAAGTTTTGATTTTGTTTCCATTATATACCTAATTTCCACCAAATTAGGGATTCTTCAAAATTAAATCATATTTTGAATTTTATTTTTATTTTCGGTGTTATTTTTTGATTGATTTTTATCCATAATTAATTTTTGATTTTGTTTCCATTATTATACTTAATTTCCACCAAATTAGGGATTTGCTTTCATATCTTTTATTTATTTTTATCTCTTTTAAAATTTAATTTCATATCTTTTATTTTTAAATTAATATCGTCCATACCCTACATTACAGTTTCTTCAAATATATCGAAACCCTAGATTTTTATTCCATATAACTAATCCCTAAAAAATTGGATCCAAATATATTTTTATGAGTTGTGATATGCATATTAGTGATTTAAATATTTTTTTGCACGCTTTTAATTTTTTTTTTTAAATCAAATTGCACTATATTATAGTTCAGTTTAATTGATAAAAAAAATCGACTTTGAGTTAAAAAAAATTTACAACTTATTGCGCCTAGTGGGAGTCGAACCTGAGACGTATATGTTGTAATTAGAGTATTGTGCCATTGAGGTAAGTGGCGCCCCGCGAAATCGTGCGAAACATATAAATTTACATGCTTTCTTTATGAGACAATTAATAAAAATTAAACAAATTGTGCCTAGTAATAATTTACAAAATAATCGATATAATTTTTTTCCATAATAATTAGGGAATATGATTTCATTTATTTATTTATTATTATTAATATCAATTATATAGGGATACATACCAAATTCATGACATATCTTTGATCTATTTTAATGGAATATGTATACGAAATCTTTTACAAATTCATAACAATTCTTTTACAAAAAATAAAATATAAAATTAATCATCCTATATTAAATAGATAAAATTCTCATTAATCTATTTTTTAATTTCTACAGTCTTGCATGATTGATATGACACCGTGGTTGTTATTTTATGTTGATATCACATGCAAAATTCTTGTTCTTGTTTGATTAAACAAAACATACAATAGAATTTCTTTTTTTTTAATTTCTTTCTTGTTTTTAATTTCCACTATACTAGTCCAATTTGTAAAAATTAATTCGGATTATGTTGATTTGATCATGGTTTAGTGTAATTGTTAATAGAAACGATCGAACTACGATTAATTTCCAGTATACTAGTTCAATTTGTGGAAATTAATTTGGATTATATTCATTTGATCATGGTCTAGTGTAATTGTTAATAAAAATGATCGAATTACGATTAATTTCCACTATACTAGTCCAATTTGTGGAAATTAATTCAGATTATGTTGATTTGATCATGGTCTAGTGGAATTGTTAATAGAAACGATCGAATTACGATTAATTTTCACTATACTAGTCCAATTTGTGAAAATTAATTCGGATTATGTTCATTTGATCATGGTCTAGTGTAATTGTTAATAAAAAAATTGAATTATGATTAATTTCTACTATACTAGTCCAATTTGTGGAAATTAATTCGGATTATCTTGATTTGATCATGGTCTAGTGTAATTGTTAATAAAAACGATCGAATTATGATTAATTTCCACTATACTAGTCCAATTTGTGGAAATTAATTCGGATTATCTTGATTTGATCATGGTCTAGTGTAATTGTTAATAAAAACGATCGAATTACGATTAATTTCCACTATACTAGTCCAATTTGTGGAAATCAATTCGGATAATGTTGATTTGATCATTTGTCTAGTGTAATTGTTAATAGAAAAGATCGAATTACGATTAATTTCCACTATACTAATTTGTAACAAAAAAAAAAGACGCCCCAAAAAAATTACACTAGTGATTTAAATATTTTTTTGTACGCTTTTAAATTTTTTTTTTTAAAATCGAATTGCACTAGTGTAGTGTAATTGATAAAAAAAATCGAGTTTGAGTCGTATATGTTGTAATTAGAGTGTTGTGCCACTGAGGTAAATGGCGGCCCGCGAAATATCTTGCAAAAAAAATTCCTTTACATGTTTTCGACCTTTCGAATTTTATTTTATTTTCGGTATTATTTTGTGATTGATTTTTATCCATAATTAATTTTTTATTTTGTTTACATTATTATACCTAATTTCCACCAAATTAGGGATTCTTCAAAATTAAATCATATTTCGAATTTTAGTTTATTTTCGAAATTATTTTGTGATTTGTGGAGGGAGATATAATCCCACTAATTTAGGAACTAATTCGTGGGAGGAAAAAAAATATTATCCTAATATAATCCCACTAATTTAGGAACTAATACATGGGAGGGAAATAATTACTTAGGCGAGAGATATTTTGTATAGTATTTCCATGGAATATTACTTTTTTAAATTTTAAATTCATTATAGTAGTCGAAATTAAATTAAATTTAATTTAAATGAAATACGATACTTTGAAATCGAATTAATATACTTTAAAATTGCATTATATATATTAATTGAGAAAAAATTATTTGATTTAATTTAATTTATTTTCTTTAATATTCAACTTGTAGTCGGAATATTATGAAATTGAATTAATGAAATTTCATTTACTTTATAAATATTAATTAAGAAAAAATATATGTTGCTATATTAAATCTATAATTAAATAATTGACACAAAAAAAATTAGATTAGGGACATAATTGACACAAAAAAAAACTAAAAAAAAAACGACCAAAAAATATAAATGAACCGATCGGTTTTTGGCAATAAAACCGGATGGTGGCTGGCCACCGGGTGGCCGAATATCACTACCCATAATATTTTTCCTTCAAAATTTCATACTTTTTTTTAAAGAAAATTTCTGATAGCTAAATTACATATGATGCATCAACTATTAATTTGAGGCTCAAAAGGGGAAGAAAAATATTAAGAATATCTCAATATCGTCCCTTTAGGGATACCTGAAAGATAGAATATACTCCCTCCGTCCCATTTATATAGGCTTGTTTTCCTTTTTCGGATGTCCCAAATATATAGGCTTGTTTCCATAAAAAGTAATGTTTTTTAGCTCATTTACTATTATACCCCTATTTAATTCTTTGATTAACTCATAAAAAATACATAGTCAAATAATAAATAGGGGCATATTAAGAAATTTACTACATAATTTACTTTTCCAATAATTTTTCTTAATCCTTGTGAAAATTTCAATCCGCCTATATAAATGGGACGGAGGGAGTATATGTTTACAAAAGAGAGCTTTAAAATCCAAAAAGGTGAAAGAATATATATGGTGGGGTAGTGCTTGATTAGATTATATATATATATATATATATATATATATATATATATATATACCTTATAATTGTCTCAAAAAAAATCCAAAAAGAAAAAAGTCAATCCACAATTCCACATCCTCTCCTCCACAACTCAAGAAAAAAGAAAAAAGAAAAAAAAAAAAGACCCAAATCATCTCAAAATCCAAAAAGACAATATTGAAAACTAGCTAACTTCTAGTATTTGAAATTCCGTGCTCGAAAAAAAAATATTGAAAATTCAAAGCTAAAGTTTAATATGAATCGGAATATATCAAATAGTATATGTTCGATTACTTGAAATGTCAAAAGCGTTGAATTGATAACTTGCAAAATATTGAAAGTATACATTAAAAAGGAAACTTATAAATTCTCTTCAGACCAAGATGTCAGTGTATAAATTATTCATGAAGATATTTATACCCACTATACTAATTAATGTTTTAGTAGATTAATCATCATAATGCTTTCAAAAAATTAATAAATTTATAGCCGATTAGAGAATTTGGTCAAACATGAGTTATGTGTTAGAAATAAAAGAAAAAAAAATAAAAATAAAGAAGTCAAACCAAAAAAGATCATGTAAAGATAAAAGAATTCTAACCTTAACGTAAGATATTCACAGTTAAACTGACTCCAAATGTAAAAGCATTTATTACGTCATATATATGGCACTGTTAATATATTTTAAAGCCTATATCATTTTCTTTGATTAGTTATTTCAATATGAAATTTTTAAACAAGATACGAACGAGAGTTGTATCTTTAAAAGTCCACAAACATCTTATGATATCTCCTATAATAAACTAATCGATCTTTGCAAAATGCAATAGAAAACAAAATCTCGTTTCTCCGATAAATTAAATATGTAACCACAAAAAATAAACTCCTGATTATACTACTCATTGATCCTAATCCATTCACAAAATTTTAAATTATAAAACATATACAGCTGGGGTGAGGAAAAAATAAATACAAATAAAACCCATAATTACTCAGAAAAATGAGATGTTCAAATCATAAAGCATAAATATCTAGAGATTGACGTAGAAATTATGAGCTTATAAAGGATTAATTATGTCTACTAGTGCATATATACATATCGCTACAAATCATAAGTTATGTATATGATATATATATATAGAGAGAGAGAGATAGAATCAAAATGAAATATTTGTTAAGATATTATGGTCCATGTATGATAGTGATTGAATACAACCTCTATTCTTCTCTCTCCATTTCTAAGACATCAACTTGCCTCTTGTTTTGGAGATTCCATTGTTGGGATTGGAGTCTTCAAATTTATGATGATGATGATTATTTCTTGGTTTTTTCCTTATATTATTTATTTATATTTTCCTAGTATACATATATATTACTAATAAATATCATTTCTGTCCACAAAGAGTACTGTGGTATATTTGGAGTGATACGGGGTTTTAAGAAAAGTAAGATAACTGTTATTTGAGTGGAGAAAATAATCCACCATTTTTAATTTGTTCGAGGTATAAAATATGAGGGAGTGGTGAGGTCATGTTTTAAAACGAAAAGTACACACTCTTTGTGCACGTACCGAAATAGAATCCTTACCACACTCTTTGTGAATGAAAGAGTATATGTATATACATGAGGTGGGGGTGGGGAGTGGCTATTCACAAATTAAGACAAGTTGTTCTCTTTAAATATATAAATAATGTGAAGTCTCGAACCTATGATAAGTCGAATAAAAATATGAAATAAAGGAATATGTGTTCTAAAATCTTTCAAAGAAGAAGCGAATTGGATGGGAACAGGACCAGCAGTTGGGACCAACTTGTCTCAACCAAGAATTATGTCATCTACAAATTTGAATTTGTCCAAACTTCAAAATCATATCGTGGACAAATATTGATCAGAAGTCTTTTAATTTAGGGAGGCAAAAATAAAATAAAATAAAATAAATTTCCTACATTAATTCATCATATACCTTATATCAACTCAACTCAAATGCCATGCAAATTTGTTAACAAAATTGCTTTCCTACTCCCAAAATTAATGGAAAATTGGCAATACTCTTCTATGTCGGCACATAACGTGTCCCCACAATTAACGATTTGTTTCCTTTATTACATTTTTTATGTTATACTCCCTTCGTCGATAAGAGTCACATTTCCTTTTTATGTCAATCACAAGTGCCGTTAAAAATGGAAATAATTAACTCTTCAAAAGTTGTAGGACCTACCACTTTTTCTTTTTTTTACTCTTGTTTCTTAATAACCGTGCTCAAATCAAATGAGACCTTGCTATTGGGACGGAGGGAGTATTTATTTATATTTCACTACACCATATATATGTTCCAAACGATATTTTTTATATTGATTACATTTTTCATGTTTCTTAAATTTGTTGTTGATAGTGCCCCAATTACTGCATTTCTCTTATAGTAATACAAATTATTCCTCTTACCGCCTTTCAAATGTGATTTACCTCTTCTGTATAGTTTGCAGGCTATAGCACAAGAGCATGAATTTATCTAATGAACACGAAGGTAGCGGCTACAGTTTTCCACGTCATATAAAAGAAAAGTGAGGTGAATGTGATTAAGATAGGCTTGAAAAGAGATTGGATTCCTTTTTCAAATAATGCAAGAACCGAACATCCATCGAATCTCTGGTCCATTTGGCATGAAATTTAAGTTAGATGAGTAACGCCCCACTTTTAAGTGCTTTAAAATATTTCAATGATTCTTATCAATTGAGAGAAGAAGATTTTATTTCTTTAATTGTTCGAGTTACTTGTGGGGGATCAAGGAGTCCGTAATTAGCTCATACTCTGGTCCATCAAGGAGGAGTAAAACGAAAACATATTACAGTTTATGGGCTTTAGGTTTTGTCATTAGGCTAAAGATCTTCTTTAATTGGGCTCAAACTTCTTGAAAGGCTTTAGAAAGGACTTTTGGGCTTATATTAGTACATGGCGAAAATTTGAGTCCGGGCGGCGCCCGCAGTTAATATTTATTATATAGTTAAGACTTAAGAGTGTATTTATTAGTTTTTAAATATATTAAATAATTTAAAATTTTGAAAAAAAAAATGATTAGGGCGCCCACACAAGCCCATTGCATAGTATATAAATGGGCCTTTTGTATTACTTTTGAATATGATTGGGCCTTGGAATGGTACTTACGGGATGAGCATGTTTTAGGGTAATTTTAAACGTAACCTCCATTTTATTCTCTATAGCCCATATTTTAAAAAAAATAATTAAAATTATGTTAATTGTACTATTTTACACCAATAATTTCTAAAAATTGCAATTAACGAATAATTATAAACTAAATCCAAAAATAAAATAATAATTAATCATTATATTGTAATCTCATCTCGTAGTCCCAAATTCAATACATAAATCTTATAACCCCCAACTCAATCACTGGTCGACGCCTCCATGACCACATCACTCAACTCAGAACCCGGCGAGATTCCGGCAATCGTTTATTTCTTTCTAACTCCAAATTCAACCTCTTTTCATCTTCCAATCCATGATTCAATCAACTTTCTCATAGCTATAGCTACCTGCTCTGACGCCAATATAGCCACATATTTTTGCCGTTAATCCTCCCCCTCATCAACTTCATCCATGGTGGTTCCGATCATCTATGAATCGTCAACTTTATTTTCTATTATTTGGGGTTATAATGTATATGTAAGGATGCAGATGCATATATCGAGTATTGTGCCAAGAGAGAGAGTCAGATCAATTACCCTTACAAAGTTATAGAGATCACTCCTCCACCCACGAGCCCCAGCTTTTGCTGCTTTCCATCTGTAAGTTTCTTAGGAACTTTAGATTTTCAATTTTAATTGTTGCAACGAAGTGAATTTCAGAATTACTAAACTACCCCTCCTTAAAATAAAATGCGGGAGTAAGTATTACTCCCTCCGTTTCGGGATAAGTGGCCACATTTCCTTTTTAGGTTGTCCCGAGATAAGTGGCCACTTTTCTTATAAGGAAATATACCCCTCTCACAAAAAATTATGGGCTCCACCACTTTCTATCTTTTTACCCTTTAAACACCCTTCTCCTTAATTCCCATGCAGAAAACAATGTAGCCACTTATGGTGAGACGGAGGGAGTATTTATTAGATCCAATCTCAACCATACATTTTGTGAGATTAATGGTGGAAATTTACTCTTATTTCTTAGGTTAAGATGCATTCTTAAATGATCATTCTCATATATATATATATACACCATATATATATATATAGGGAGTGGTTCTAGTGAAAAGAGCCCTTAAAATAAGAAATAAGAATAAATCTCAACCCTTGATCCACAATAGATGGATGGATAGATTTGAAGCGGGTCGGATCCGGGTCGGACCCGGGTCAATCCGTTGACTTTTTAATTTATTTTTTTTATGTTTTGAAATTTTTTTTTTTAATTTTTTTTCGTTTTTTTAATAAAGTGTGGTGCATCTCAATACACTGTATGGTGCATCTCATTTCATGTTGTGGTGCATCTTTACATTGTGATGCATCTCATTATACATGGTTGTGCATCTCATTACACATAGTGTTGCATCTCAAAATGCATTTTGGTGCATCTCATAATACATGGAGATTTATCTCATACACTATGTGTGTGTGTGTATAACTATATCAAAACGAGGGAAAATCTTGGGGTGATTTGGTATGATGAAATCAAACTATTTTTCAAATCATTGTATTCATACCGTATCAATAAGCAAGTATTTGGGATTTTTTTTTGTCTCCGCCTTCGGCTCCGATTTTAATTTATAGATAATGATTGTGACTACATTATATGTTTATTAGCTCGCTCCGAGGCCTTCGACTCCCCTCGCTCGACTCTTGAAAAAAAATCAAAAATAAAAAAATCAAAAATAAAAAAATCAAAAATAAAAATAATGAAAAAGAATATTAAAAAATTAAAAAATTGTGCATCCCAATACACTTAGTGGTGCATCTCATTGCACAGTGTGGTGCATATCATCTAACTTTTAAAAAAAATTCGAAAAAAAATTGAAAAGTCAACGGGTTGACTGGGTCCGACCCGTTGACCCGGATCCAACCCGGTTTGACCTGGGTCAAATCTGATCCTCCATCCCTTGTAGATCTATGGTGGAGATCTATTCTTATTCCTTAGGTTAAGATCCATTCTTATATATATATATATAGAGAGAGTAGAAAAAAAAAATTCATGAAGTAGATAGAATTATTCATATTGATATGCTTGCAAGCATATAGTATATGTTTAACTAACGTATGAAATATTTAAGAGAAAAAAAAATATTTACGTTTTTATTAATATGAACAATACTTATGGGCATTATCATTGCAGTTTCGGATCCATAGGAGTATAGGACCATATCCCATACTTTTGAAAATAATAAGTGGTTTTATACAATAGCAATAAAAATAAATAAATTAAAAAACCATTTATACTTGCTTAAAATCTGCACTTTTCTAATCTATGGTGGTTTATACTTGCTTAAAAAAGTCTTCGCCCTCTGCTCTCTGGGGATAATGCTGGAATCTGGGTGCCTTGGATATTGTTACATATATGAACTTTTGTTTGCTAAAATGCATATAAGGCTAAACTGAATAAAAAAATTGCAAATACTTGAGTGCGACTGGTCACATGGGAGACGATCGGTCGCACGCGCCGAAAATGAACCTTAAGTCGGGCGCGTCCACGCGCCCGACATTTTTATTTTATTTTATTAGGCGCATGTATTACACGCGCCTAATATATATATTATTTTAATCCATCAGACTTATTAGGACACTTCTGAAGTATCCTAATATCAATTTTTTTATTTTTTTGTTTAAGAGTCGAGCGAAAATAAATGACATTAATGTTGCCACAATAATTATCTTATAATTGAAATCGGAGCCAAAGGCAGAGACGAAAAAAAATCGAAAAAAACTGAATTTTCAAAAAAAAATCAAAGTCAACGAGTTGACCCGGATCAACCCGACCTGACCCGGTCGCTTGGGATGCAACCGGTTGCACCAGAGTATCCCTCTAAAAATATTGAACTTGTTATGCTTTTGTTGTGATTGTAGAAGGGAACAACTTTTGAATTAAAAATCAAGCAAACCTTGAAAATTGATGTCGTGTTTAATACTCCCTCCGTCCCATGATAAGTGGCTACTTTCTTTTGGGCACGGGTATTTAGGAGAAAAGTGTTTAAAGAGTAAAAAGATAAAAAGTGGTGGAGCCCACATCTTTTGTGTGAGAGATGGTGTTTCCATATTAGGAAAGTGACCACTTATGATGGGACAGCCCAATAAGAAAATGTGGCCACTTATGGCGGGACGGAGGGAGTAGAAAGGAATCTATTTATCAAAAAATAGAATACAATGGGATAAAAGGAAAAAAGACTTCTATTTATAGAGGAGGAAATGCATAAAGACTTCAATCTTGAAATACAAATTGTGTTATGGAATGACAAGTAGTTACAACTTACAATCAATTGCTATTTATAGATGAAATGCATAAAGACTTCAATCTTGAAATACAGATCGTGTAATGGAAGAATAAGTGAGAAGTCTGAAATTATCTTTTTGCATAGAAACCGCCACTTCTCAATAAAGTGAACATGACCTTTGATGAAAATTAATAAAAAAGTATATGGAAACAGAAAAGTCATTTTAGGCAGGAAAAAATTGTGATGGTATATATAGATAATATTCAAAAATAGCTATTTTTCATAAAAATAGAAGTTATATAGCCATAGATTTAAGAGTAGTAGTTTTATGGCTATTTTGGACAAGATCGTGTACACAATGGTGCATATGATGGTCTACACGATGGTTGAAAGTGTACATGATGGTTGGACGATTGTGTGTGGCTATATTAGTCTTACTATTACACCTAGGGCTCGTTTGGTACAAAGTATGGAATAAGGCCTGATATGTTTGACTGAGATGTCTTATAAATATAAAGAATTAATATTTCGCTTGGTATTATGTATTAAATTATCTGCAACACATAGTAATTATTGTAACTTATTGCTATAATTAGTTGCAGTATTATTTATACCACCTCATAGGTAGTATACATAACAACAAAAATAAGTATTATTCATACGGGCCCGAACTTTATAAAGGGCCATATACTTCATACTAAACAAGATATTAGGGTGTCATAGACATATTATACACCCTAATCACCCCTACCAAACGAGCCCCTATAGTCATATAACTACTATATTTTCCTGCTAAAAAAAACTTATATTTTTATTAATAATGAATATATTAACTTTCCCCTCTTTTTTTAAACTTATGTTTTGTTTATCAGAAAACAATAATTCAAATAATACTTAATACTAAAAAGACATCATAATAAATGAGAGACGAGAAAAGGCTAGAGCACACTGAAACTTGGTAACGAAGTTCGACCTATTTTGCCTATGCAACAACACTAATAGTTTGCTTTGCTAAAAAGAAAATAAAAATAAAAAAATAATGCCACACACTAATAATTCGCTTATCTCCCGAAGATATTGAAACTGGGACAAATTTATCCACAAAATAGGATTTCTGAAATGGCAAATACCATTTTTTTTTTAAGGGGCAAATACCATATTTTAATTTAACCTTTAACATAACTTAAAAAACAAATGTCCCGACAATTATAAAATAACAATTTAGTGTTTGGTCCTATGTAACTTATCATCAAACATCTAACACAAGATCAAATTAATTCTTGATATATGAAAAATGACATGCAGTATCTAAATCCTATGTGTTAGGGCATTAACAGCAGTGGTCTCTGGAGAGACCGGTCTCTCAATATTTAATTAATTCTTTTTGTACTTTTTGTGAGTCTCAATCATTGAAAGACTGGTTTCAAATCGTCTCCAATGATAGCGGTCTCTGGTCTTTCAAAATAAGCAGGAAGAACGAGAGGACGACATGTGGCGGAGGGGAGAGAGAAGAGCCGGTCGCGACCCAGGGCGCAAATGAGGCCGCGAGTGCGAACGGGGACCGGTCACCAACGGTGGAAACCACCTTGTGACCGGTCTATAGGAGAGAGACCATGAGAGCGACCGGAGGGTAAACCCCCAATTGTAGATGCTCTTATAATTCGTTTTAGTGAGGTATTGGAACCTAAATTAAATTTACGAGACATATATACATACACAATACTAGCAATTCTCATCATCTTCCAGGTACTGAGAGTCTGAGAATTGGATATGATGCGTGTAAGAATGTATAATGATTCAAATAGATAATGTACCGAGATTTTTGTAAATAGCTTGAAAGGTCGAGTTAAAATATACTACTCCCTCCGTCCACAAAACAATTATCACATTGTATTTGACACGAGTATTAATAAAAGTTAGTGGAAAGTTGTGTAAGCGAAGAAAGGGTCCCACAGTAAAGTTGGTAAAAGAAAGTTATGTAAGTCGAGATGTAGGCCCAACAATGTTATTTTTTGTAAATAATAGGGTATGAGGTGTGGGGCCATTACTAAAAATAAATGTAACATTTTTTGTGGACGAATCGAAAAAGAAATTGTGACAAATTTTTCGTGGACGAATAGAGTAATATTTATCAATTCCCAAATGCCACTCAATCACTTTTTTATTTAAAATCCGTGCCACTTCTTCACTGGAAAGTATATCGTAAACGGAGGTACTAATATAGAGTTAAATATAGGTGTATTTTTATTTTACTCACAACTATCAACAATAACTTTTCATGGGTGGCGCAATATATATTGTTTTGTGACTAAAATTTCACTTCCTAATTCATAAAGACCACATGTGCAATTGTACTAAAAGTGGTTGTGCCCACTTTATTCATAATTTGATTGAAAATACTGAAGGAAGAAGTCAAATACAGTAAATATTACAAGTTCTCAAACGCTGCAGCTACGATATGTAAGCAGTAAAGTTTAGGGTTCAAACACCATCATTCTCCCTTCTCCATATAAAAGAAAAAAAAGAAAGATTACAAGGGAAAGTTTCATGCTGTCGTGGATTTTAACTGTCATTTTGTAGTATCATGCTATTATAATAATGATTTTCTCGTATGATTTGTAAATTGTTCTGCCTAAACAAAATTTACTGTCATATTTAGATGTGTGTGTAATTTTATTCAGATAAAATATTGTGTGGTAAATTTTATTATTTGGCTACTAAACTACTGTATAAGGTTTTATTATTCAATTTTCTCTTAGATATTCGGAACTGCTACTATAGCACATGGTCATCTCTGTTACAAGCTTGGATTCTTATTAAATGGATGATATTTTAGAAGTGATTTGAATTAAACATATCAAGCAAACAACCCTTGGATTATTATAGATCCATCACAATTTTAGGCACTTTTTTCAATTATATCACATCTCATAAGCTCATCAATTTATCTAGTCCTATTCGATGTGTAGCAATTCTATCATATGAGTTGGTCATTTAATATCGAAGCTCGAAATTGATTATGACTTTTGAAGCTCATTATTTGGATTGTCCCATATTTTTTATCTTGTTGTCAGGCGGTCAATGACATAATTCAGATAGGAAGTTGATGCAGATCTATATTCTTTTTGAATTACTCTCACCAAACACCCGATGACAAAATTGAAAATATAGTCGGAAAGTCCAGACCATGTACTTCAAAAGCTCTCAGTTAATTTTGAGTTTTAACGTCTAATGGACAACTCCAACGATAAAATTGATAAACATTGAAAAAATTGGAATACAATTGATAAATTATTAGAATTTTTTTTTAAAAAAGGACAGAGATTGTAAGACACTATATTTAATAATTCATTCTCTTTTATTTTCTGAAATCGTCTATGAAAAGGAAGATTAAACAATATTTAAAATTGAATGTAGAGTATATCCTCAAAAAAAAAAACTCCCTCCGTCCCGTGATAAGTGGTCACATTTCCTTTTTGGGTTGTCCCATGATAAGTGACCACTTTCCTTATAAGGAAATATACCTCCTCGAGCCCCACTACTTTATATCTTTTTACTCTTTAAACACCATTCTCATTAATTCTCGTGTCGAAAAGAATGTAGCCATTTATGATGGGAGGGAAGGAGTAAAAAATTGAATGTAGTGGAATAAGGTAGGGCCTCTCGAATTCAAAAAGCTAAAGCTGTCAGTCTAAACAGCTAACAGCATGATGCTCGGCCCACTCAACAATTTGTATCTTCAAATCTATGTACTATGGGCCCATTCAATGTTTCTCTTCATTTCCACTTTTAAATGTATAGGCCCACAAATTTTTCTTTCAAAAATTTGGTACAATCAATCGTATTAAGAGGGGTTAAAGGGTAATTAAGGACAAGAAATTATGATTTATTAATCCAAATCAAGATATTTTAATATTCAATTAGAATTTATTAATTAATTATCGTTACTTATTTGCAATTAGAGTTTATTAATTTCAATTAGGATATGCTAATTCTTAATTAGAATTTATTAATCTCATAGAATTTATTAAGCTCCGACTAAAATTAATTAAGCTCCAATTAGAATTAATTATAAAATAAAATAAGATAATCTAAAAAAACCTTGTGCCCTGTACACAAGTGTTGCTATTTCTTCTTTATAGGCCTTGATTTAAAATTGAATTTGTCCATTATTTACTGATTATATACAACAATCTTCATTATACGAAGTATAAATAAAATATTAAATCATATCATATACTAATAAAATATTAAAAGACGTCTCTTAAAAATTAATACGGAAAGTAAAAGACGTTTTCCGAAAATAAAATATTATAAGATGTGTGGTGAAAGGATTGTGAGTAATTGCGATAATGTTGTTGGTGCAACATTTAATTTAAGGGCAACTTAAAAGAAAAATTAAATGAAGGGAAGAGTTCTTTGTTTGTTTTTTGTTTTTTGTTTTTTTTTTAAAATTTTTAAATTTGAAAGTACTATAAAGAGTTCTTTGACTATGACATGTGCAATTTAACAACTGAATTGGCTCTTTCAACAAAAAAAAGCAGCTAACCACTATTTCCATAAAATTGCTGTCGAAATAAATGGAGCATTTATATTGAGCTTGACTAATATTTGGGAAAATTATAACTTGACTGATGTTTTGGGAAATTATAGCTCAATTTTATATTTCTATTGGAGCCCAAATAAACACTCTAAATTCCCTTAAAAAAATTGATTAATGAAGGATAATAATATATTCAACACCATTTACTTAGAAAACACAATTATAGATACAACAACTACTACAGTACAAGGTATATGAGAGGATATGTTCAACAATAACAAGAAAAAACATTAAAAAAAATCCTTAATTTACATGTTTTCTGAATTGTGAGACAAACATTTACAACGTGCAACAATCTGTCAAGGTGTTTCCTTCATAACACAAATCCCACATCCCCCAAAAATATTAATGTAATAACTACACGAATCCTAAAAGTGAATTAGAAAAGGAGAAGAAAACGAAAAAAAAAAATCTTGAAATCAAATGATGATATTGATTAATTTGCAATGAATGAATCAAGTAATAGTGACAACTCTAGGCACCTCAACTGGAAAATCCTGAATCTCATCCATCCATGGATTCTTCTCCTTAGCCGGATCAACGGTCCTCAGCGCCCTCCAGACGGCGCTGTTGCACTTGAAACCCGACCCGAACGCGATCTGCCACGTGCGATCCCCCCTCCGGATCCGCCCCTTCGCCTCAGTATAGGCCAGCTCATACCACAACGAGCTGCTCGAAGTGTTGCCGAATCTATACAACGTCATTCTAGAAGGTTCCATATGCCATTGGCTTAGTTCTAGATTCTTCTCCAATTCATCCAGCACCGCTCTCCCTCCCGCGTGAATGCAGAAATGCTCGAACGCCAGCTTGAAATCCGGTATATAAGGCTTGATTTTCACGTTCAGCACTTTTCTTGCGAGTAATGTCAGCAGGAACAGGATCTGTTCGGACATGGGGAGGACGAGTGGGCCCAGCGTAGTGATGTTGGTCTTCAGGGCCTCCCCTGCCACGGCCATCAGGTCTTTCGAGAGGGCGACGCCGACCTGCTTCGCGTCGTCCTCCTCTTGGAAGACGCAGCCGTAGCTCTTGTCGTCCGCGCCCTTGTGGGTGCGGACGGTGTGGATGAGCTGGTACTTTGCGCGGCGTCTGTCGGCGGCCCGGTTGGAGAGGAGGATGGCGGCGCCGCCCATGCGGAAGATGCAGTTGGAGACGAGCATGGAGCGGTTGTTGCCGAAGTACCAGTTGAGGGTGATGTTCTCCATGCTTACTACTAGGGCGTACGAATTTGGGTGCACCTGTTGCATAATTGCCAACCAAAGGGGACATGGATTAGGATTATGTTTTGTGGTTTGTGTGTTGCGTAATATGTTAGTGTGGCCTAACGCGTGAAAGTGAAATACGAGATGTAATAGATAGTGCGGGCTTAATTAGTTTGATGTAATAGAACTATCAGAAAGTTCTATCATAATAAAAGTGGATAGAGGATCTCAAGTAATCCTACAATAATGTTCCTATATATGCATTAATCATTATCATAAGATGTGCAAGTTAGCAACATGTAATTAGTTTTTTCGGATCCTTTGTCTCATCATCCATCTCCCACTATTAATTTTATCATTTTGATAATATATTTATCATAAAATAACATTATTATTATAAATATTTATTACTAAAAATTATAGCTTAAAATTTTATTACCATAATTTTAAAATAATCAACCCTAATAAATAATTATTAACTAAAAATTATTAATTGAATATAGAAAACTTTTTTTTTAGAAAGAATATACAGACACACACAAGACTTGGTCCCAAACCATGAATAAAAAGCTGCCTAATGTCTGCATTTCCGTACCATAATTAATACTGCTACTCTTAAACTTGGAAAAAATTAATTACCTGCAAAAGGTTTTTAGCAAGATCAATGGAGATCAAGCCCGCACTGCAGCCCATCCCACCAAGATTATAGCTCAAAACATTTCCCCTAAGCTTGTACCGATTCACAATCATGGCGGACAAAGACGGCGTCGGATTGAACAAACTACAGTTCACCACAAGTATCCCTATATCCTTGGCCTTCACCCCCGTCTTCGCCAGCACCTCATCAATGGCGCCGAACATCACCATCTCCGCCTCCTTCCTCGCCTCCGCCATGCTCGGGTCCGCCGGTACCCGCAGCAGCGCATCCGGGAAGTAGGTCTTCTGCCCCAGCCCCGACCTTTCTAGAATCTTCCTCTGGAACTCGAGATTCGCCTCCGTGAAGCTCTCCGCCTGCCTCGACCGCTCCATGAACATCTCCTTGCTGCACATCACCTCCGCCTGCGGCTTGTAGCAGGCGAAGTCCACCAGGTACACCTTCCGCGGCCGCGTCGTGAAGTACAATGTGCAGAGGAATACGGTCAGAGCCGAACATACGACGACGGAGACGAGGTTGAATCGGAGGTGGTCGTACAGTACGATTAGATCGTCGGCGGTGAGGGTTGAGAGATGGACGGACAGGATCGATAGTAAGGGGAGGAGGAGGAGATACATGGCGTGTGAGATGACGTAATGGTAGCCCAGCTTCACGTATTTCAGCCTCACTGATTGGAGGAAGTTGGGGAGTTTCTTTCTCTCTCTCCTCTCTCCTCCTCCCGCATCAACTGATATATTTCTCTGTTGTGTCTCCATTCTTGGAATATTGAGAGATTTTCTAGTTATAGGGCTTCAAATGGGAATATTTAGAGTGTGTGTGGAGAGATTTGGGGGGAAAGGGAAGGGAGGAAGAAATTAGAAAGAGGTGAGAAGAGATTTGAATGTGGTTGGGAGAAGTACTGTGTGTATATATAAAGACTTGTTTTACTTTGTCACATATGGAATTAAATAGCTAAATTGGCCAACCACTATAATTGCTGTCGAAATAAATGGACACTTCAATTTTTATTATCCAGATGTGGAGGCTTTGAAATTTCACAATTGTTTATATCACTATTAAATGCTCAATCTAACTGCTAACAATCATCTTCCAACTGGATTTTCATTGTCTGTCGGGTATGGCAAGACAAATGTGTTCACACTACTAATTACTAATTATACCAATTAATTAAAATGAAAATGTAATTTAAGTTTGGCATTATTTGCAGTAATCAACAATGTAAGGTTGGTGCAGTCATCCACCTAAAGCCCATGAAACATACACGACATCCCAATTTATATATGTTTTCAAATAAAAGAGGAGAGAAAGTCACACAAGATCTTCTTAGTCAAATATTATAGGGAAAAAGTGCAAATACCTCCCTCAGGTTGGCAGCGCTAGGCAAATACCCCCTTGAACTTTGTTTAGGTGCAAATCCACCATTCCCTAAAGTTTTCAGGTGCAATTAACCCCTCGTCATGATGAAAACGACACTTCCGTTTAGGGGAGTATTTGTCTAGCACAACCAACATGAGGGGGGTATTTACACATTTTCCCAATATTATATCATCTCCTATTCCTACAATCCTACCCACACTTGACAAATAATATTTCTTTTGGGAAAAAAACATAGTTAAGTAGTTGAGTTGACAGATTGAACCGAATACCTTGCAAAATGGATAAACTTTTTTTTTTTTTGTGTGGAATTGCAAATGGATAAACTTAATTACAGGAAAAAAAAAAAAAAGACAAGCGACCTAATTTTGGGTATGACGTTGAAGAGGTGGTAGACAAGAAACATAGTCCGCACGATATCTAGAAATATAGTCCAAAATTTTTGTTAAACGAATTTGAGAAAAGTGGTATTTTAGTGAGTCTTCTTGGTTGCGTTTGTTAAACTAATTATTTAGATGACTTATTTTTTTATTTTCATTACTTATGGACAACCACAATCTCTCTCTTCAAATTTCTTCGTGTTTCATATTTTGTTAATATATATATGAAGAAAATTGGAGAAGTTGATTTTTTTACTACACCCAAAACCCATAATCAATCATAATAAGTTGCAATTAGGCCGGCGTAAATGTCCATCTTGCCCTTATCCCGAATCCTGATCGGACGGCTTGGAGATAATATACTCAAAATTTGCAGACATAATTTTGAAGAACAACTAAGATAACTTCTCTCTAAATTTTCTAGGCCAAGAACATCACTGAAATTTCTAAATCGCATACATAACCTCGATGAATAACTTAAATTTAAATGTAACACATAGCTAAAGTCATGCCACATTTCTAAGCAATTAATTCACATAGCACATTTATATTAAAAAATTCACATAAGGCAATTTAGCACATAGTCACGCACATTGATAAATTTAAAATGCTAAAATATAAATATAAATATGCAAAATTTGCTAAAAGCTCTTTTTAGAAAATAATATTTTTATTTTATTTTAAATACATTGAGGGTTAATTTCATTTCTTTAGAAATGTTGCTCCTAAGAAAGAGGACTGGCATTAATATTCTAAGTTTTATCATTCATTTAAATTTTTCTAAATCGAATTTTTAAGGCTGTTACATTGGCAGTAGCAAGAAAAAGCCATCCGAAGTATGAATTCTTGTTGTCGTGCCGGTAAATCAAGATTAATAAGTATGCTAAAGTGATATGAAATTTAACATGTCAAAGTGCCGCAACATTATTTCTATTGTTTACCCAACAACAAAAAAAAAAAGTGGATTAATCTATTAGATTTGTGATTGTTTTTGCAAGCTACTGTTGTGCGGTTTTGGTGGTTTCTGGCGTCGAAGGCATACACTTCATCAAGACGGGAGTCTTGATCTCAATGTCGGTGCAAATTGCAAAAGCTGCTTGATTGCGTCGACGGTACCTGATGCAAGGGAAGCTACTCAAGATTATATTGCGAGTTCTACCACAAAAATAGTTTTTTTTTTTATCCTGAATTTTCAATTTCATTGTAGATCATTTGTTTGATCAATATTTACTATAATACACTTTATAAGAACTTACAATCTACAGAAATTAATTTTCTTTTTTGAAATTAAATCATTTTTCTTTTTTTGCAAACATTTAAGCACATAAAACAGATACTTATGTGTTACTTCCAAAAAAAAAAAAACATATAAGTATATGTGTCCACAACATATTAATTGTACTTCTAGAGATAAAGACACTTGCTATAACTTAATGGGCCTATTTTCAAGATTGTCGTGGGCCAATCTCAATCGGACTTGTGAATTCCTTTGAAATGTTTGAAAAGGGGTTTTACTATCTACATTTGATTATCAAATATCAAATGGTTAAAGCAAATCACACGTATTGAATCATAGACTTCATAGTATACAGCCCGTAGACTACCATCGTATCATGTAGCTCACAGGCTAACAACACACCGTATTGAATCATTTTTCACATAGGCCTCATTACATACACGTATACCAAGGTAAAATATTTTCTTATTATGATTTACCTATCGAGTCTAATTTGTAGGCTATTGATAGGGGATGTGAATTGGCTAATTAAATCGATTTTCGGGTCAGTTCTATCGCACTCAGATTATTTTCAATTTAAATTAATCGAATTGAATTTTTTTGGGGCTATAAATTTTCGGTCCAACGGTTTAAACTTTCGGGCTAGTAAGTATGTATAAATTTTTTTGATAATCATATTCTTGTAAGAAAATTTAGATCACCTTAAGTTACTTGACCACGTATTAGATGCAAAAATGAATGTCATTCCAACTCTAACTTATATAATAATGAATATCTAAAGAGCAACTCCGTGAGAAGTTAGGATTGTGCATACATCTTTTCTTAACGATAATTTTTATTTAAATTTTTACATTATTTAGTTTTTTTATTAATTGTTGAAGTAAAAAGATAGAGAAGTGAACATGTTTTGTATAAAAATAAAATAAATCAAAAGCACATTCCACAAATATTTGAATTAACACATCATTGTCCAATCCATAAGCAAAATAATGAAGTTAGACAACTAAGTAATGAGAAAATTTTCGGTTAATCGGGTCAACTCACTCAATTTTCGGGCTAATTCTACTAGCTCAGGCTACTTTCGATTCGGACCAATCGGACTAAAAAATTTCGAGCTGAAATTTTTTGGTCGTAGCTCTCCTTTTTTTTTTCGATCTATTCGAGCTGACCCATCAATTTCGGACTAAATTGAAATTTCTAGCTATTGTACAAGAACAATAATTTTACTCGATGCGCATCTCAAGTAATGGGTGTCGACTTGTGTAATATGCCAATAATATAAATATAATATGATGTACATGTTATCATTTAAAAGTTTAGAATTGGTAGGACACTTTCCGATTGAACCCTATGATTCATTAACATACATAAATGATCGAAAAACCTTAGGCTAAATTCATCAATAAATTTGAATTCCCGCCACTACAAACACCCTCGCCGCTGCCGAAGCTACCTCACTTTTTCCTGCCATTTCTTAATTTCCTCTGATGCCTCTTCGAATCGCGAATACTTTGCTTCTCCTAATTCTGAATTCCAAGTTTCTGGTAACCGAGCACTAATTCAGCGTCGCGATGGAGGAAGCTCAGCGGTGGAGCGTAACGTACACGAATCATGTTAAGCAGAAGCGGAAAGTCTATCACGACGGTTTTCTAGTGGCTCAATCATCTCGAAATAAGGTTTTTCCTAATTTTCTTCCATTTCTTCAGCTTATGTATTCTGAAACTAGATTTTTTCATACGATAATTACCGAGTTTACGTGTAATTTTGTGATTTAAGCTCCGGCAAGTTTTATTTCTGTATATCATTGTTGTGCTGGTCGGATTAGGATGAGTATTTGGTGCTGTCAACAAAAAATTAGAGTGATGTTCTGATATTTAGGCGAAAAATTAGATTTAGTTATTCTCTTTGATTGCATTTTTTTACCACAAATACTCTACTCTCTTGCAATGTGCCTGTGGTAGTTATATGTGTGAATGAAGATAGTGATGGAAATAGTTTATTAAAGATGAGGACAATTTAAGGTTAATCTTCTGATCTATAATCCCTGGTTATGTAGTTTTACTTTGCTGATAATCTTATTGAGTTCATTGCCAATACTTTTTAAGACAGTTTAACCAAACTACTATTTCTGGAACACAAAAGCATACGGTTTTCACAAAAAAATGTTGTTTATGCTAATAATATCTATCAGAAAAATTTTAAGCCATTCAATTTTTTTTACCTTTTGGTTTTTAAGTTAAAATTAAATTATTATATTATCTCAGAATAGTAGCAGCCACAGCTGGTGAATTTTGTAAATGAAGTCCTCATGTTGCTCTGCGATTAGTTACGAAGTTATTTTGTTCGTCTTAACAAGCTAAAGGCAAATATTTTCAACTAGGGCTGTTTTATTAGCTTGTGAATTACTCCCTTTCTAGATGAGAGATGCGAGACCATAATGAGCCACTGAACAAATTTCATCAAATTATAATCTCAGTTCCAGATTTTTTTTATTGAATTTTTAAGTAGCTTCAGCCATGAGAAGCATTAGTGTGGCTCTATTTGGCTCATACATGAAATAATATACACAATAATTTCTAATATATGCAATCATGAGCAGGTCATGCTGTATGATGAATGGGACAAGCTCTTGGAGACTAGGTTTGTGAAGAAAGAGGATCTCATCTTATCTGGTGAAACTATCACATTTGGTTCTTACCTTGTCGATCTTGGTGAGCTATGTCAAAGCCATCAACCTACTTCTGTTTTGAATTCTGAAGATCAAAATGAGAAAGTTTCAGAAACCTCTAGGCCATTTTACAGCTGCAATTCCCAGAGTAATTAATTTTATTGCCTCAATGCTTTGGTTCATCTTCTTTTTTTTATGACTGTTGGTTTGACATGAAATTCTCTAAATTTGAGACATCCATATTTCATGTATTGCTGCATGCCAAATAACTGTAGGATTTTTTTTTTTTTTTGAGAAGATAGGAAGCCTATGGTTGGGAAGAGGAAAGGACGAACACTTAACATAAGCCCTTCACAGAAAATAATCAGAGGTCTGTTGAAATATCTCCATCATTTCGTTTCCATATTTTGTTGTCATAAATTTATACTCCCTCCTTCCACGATATTTAGGACACAATTTCCTCTTTCGGGTGTCCACCATATTTATACCACTTTCCTATTTGGGACAATACCCCACATACATTCATTATTTTATACCTCACAACAACTCATTATAGTGTGTCCATTTCTCCACTCAAACACTACCTACCTAACATTTATTAAAACCTGTGTCGCACCCTATGTAACCTATATTTCGTGGACGGAGGGAGTACAAGATTTTTTTCATTGGCAATATCAAACAATAATTAATTAGCATAGCTTGGTGATTGTGGAGGAGGAAGCAGCTAAGATTTGTACGATGCCTTCGATAAATAAATATTGTCCATGCAAGTATATTGGAGTTGACATATGATTCCATCCTGTTCTTTTCTCGATTAGTAACTGGACTTACAATCTATGCTAATCTTTCAGACTTCAAGAAGAGTGAAATGAATAAGTTGGGTTCCTCACCAAATTGTGTGGATATGACAAAACTCAGTACAAAAGGTGGGTTTCTAGCTTAACCATGTCCTGTATTATATGGTCCATTTTATTCTTTTGTAGTTATCTGTTTTTTCTTTTAATTCTTCGAAACGTACGTGAGTTGGCGGACATTATACTCATAAAGATTTAATAGTTTCATTTCTGCTGTCAAGAATGGCAGGTCTTGTACACAACACAAATAACACAAAAGGCAAAGAGATTTCATGATGGTTTTCTTCAGCTTATAGTTTGTGGATCACAAGGCAGGCAGGTATCAATTAATACGACTAGCTGATGTTCTTATCTTTGTGTGTGTAACCTTGTCTATGATCGCGCAATCACTTCTATGGAAGTTAAATTGCATCAGATGTATGTTAAATCAATTTATCATGCAATTATAGATTCAATGTCTTAAGATTCTCTTCAACCTTTTTCTGTCTTCTCTTGTTCCCTCTTAGCTTCCAGTTCTTGTTCTTCTGAAAATTATATTTATGCATATGCTCTGTGTTAAAAGGAAGATGAAAAACTCTGATTTAGTTGACTTCTTATTAGTACCCTACATTTCAATCAGACTTCTATATCCCTGATACTGAAAAAAGTGAACTTCATCAATGTTATACCTGCTACATCACATTGAAATCAAAAGATATTTCTTTAGCATATGCTGCTGAATGAGACTGCTATCCCATGTAGACCAAATTAGTAATCAAGGATGTTATGAAGCCACCATTAAGTTGAGCTTTTATCTCAATGAAACATGACTCAGCTGGACACTTTTTTTTGTTTCTTTCCTCTTGTATTATTTTTGTAATTTGTTGTTATCAACTTCTATTTAAACCAACCCTAATGTGATAATGTGATTCTAAATTATTTACTTCAGGTTAAGTTGTATGATACAAACAGAAGACACTTAGATGGCAGGTTTCTGAAAAAAGATGAAGTAGTTTGTTCTGGTGAATCGCTATTTTTGGACGGTCATTTAGTAGAGATCGGAGAGCAGGAAGAAGATCATAAGCCTCCAACTGACTTGCACGTTCAGGGTAAAAGCTGCAAAGTTGCTGGAAAAAGTGATATTGCTGATTACCAAGCCAAAATTCCGACTAATAAAAAAATTCCTGCTGGTAATTTGCCCTCTTTCCGTGTTATGACCCTGCTTTTGGGTAAAATAACATCGTATCCATTCCGTTTGAATATTCACGTTCTCTTGTTGCATTATCGCATGTACTAGATATTTTAACGGACGATGAACTAGCATCGGGCAATGCAAGATGTCTTTATTCACTTTACGTTATTATTTATCTAACGGGAAGTTACTCTCGGCATTAGCTGATATTCTCTCCCACTATGCATCACATTGGTATTTTTCTGTTGGATATCTTTGCCTTAGTGAAGTTGAAAGAGTAAAGATTTTCTTGTCATTTACTGCAGCAATGTGGATCATTCTCTTTCTTTGAAAAACTGTGCAAGCATTTAAAATGCAATTTACAGCTGAACTAAAGCTTATGTAGCAGTCTTTGTAGGCCTCCCTCTCCTAAATAATCACTTGGGAATTTCCTATCTTCATCATCCAAATCTTATATGATTTCTGAATCATGACATATTTTGTCTAGGGTATCAAGGGAAAACACCAGGTGATACTTCTCAACAACCACTTACTAAATTAAGTGATTCAAGCTACAAGACTGAAAAGCATTCAAGCTACAAGAATGAAAATGCCAAATTAAGTCGGGGTGATGTTGAGCCTAGACGTTCTGGTAAGAGGTCTCATTTTGAGAGCATAACCATTAAGAACTCATACTCTTTTCTGAAAGTGTCCTTTACATGCGAAGATATTTTTGTTGTTTTCAAATATTAGCTTACTGTTGATTTCAGTTAAGTACCTGGAAAAATTTTAGCCTAATATGAGTTTGATTACTAGTACTAGCAAACAGACACTAAAGGTGCACCAAGAGATTGAGAAATTTGCTTTTAGTGTTTTATCTTATGCCAATTGCCAAGTATAACTTTATGCAATTGTCCTTTGTTGATATGACGTTGTTGAGTGATTTCCTGATATTTGGTAATATAATGATAGTATGATTTAATTTCTCGTGAAGCTTTTTTAGATCATAGAAACTTGCTTAATAAAAAGCAAACTAAGCTCGTCTTTCTAGCTCTGCAGGCCATCATTTTGCAACTTTACTGTTTATCTTGAACTGAAAATTTACCTACCCAATATATTTTATATTTCTCCTTGATTGTTATTGCTGTTCTTTCACCTCAGCGCAATGCCCATAGAGAGAAATTATTATTTTGTTGCACTATATATAACAATAGCAATGCTTCTATCAAGCTTTTTCAACAGTACATTTGTAATTTGTTTGGAAAGAAAAATTATTTTTAACCATTAAGTGCTGATATACATTAGATAAGTCTTTAAGCAATCTTTTCTTAATCACTGAAATAATGAGGTCGGTACTAACAATTTTATTGAGAAACTTGCAATAAATTGAACATGACTTCACATGCTGCCGTTTACTGTTAAAGTAGTGCGCTAAAAAACCGAGCTCATCTACCTCCTTGATGAATCACTCATGCTAGTTTTCGATTAAACAGTTACTGGTTTGTCATTTCTTCTTCGTTGACAGACGTGAAATAATGATAAGTTCTTATTAGTCTTTATATCAGATTTAGAACAAAGAAATTGGATCTTTTGTTCCAATTTTATATGTTCTTGTTTATCTTTCTGCTATCCTACAATTAGAGACTGAAGTTTATTCTATGACAGTCTGCGACATATTGTCCATTCTCCGACAACCAAGTGAAAGGAAGGACAACCCAGTAAATAAGCCTTTTGCCAAGGACTGTGCTAAGTCACAGTCTGCAGAGTTTCAGTCTGATACCAAGAATTGTGTAAAAGAATGTGCTGAAGAATGCAGTGAAACTGCAACAGAAGAATCGAGAGATAAAGGGTCAGAGCATGATAGCATGATTAAGGTTATAAAAACTGAACCTGTTGAAGTCGTAATAGATGCTGAAGCGTGTGCAGTTTCTGAAAAGGGAAGAGTACCTCAAGCTAGGTCATCTAGTTTTCATCTCAGGTACGAATATGCATTCTGTTGTGTATCAGGTAAAACCAAAATTGTCTTACTCATGGCACATTTTGATTGCACAAAATTTTTTAGTATCTGGTTTCTGCAGCATCTTAGACTGGAGCAGTGTTTTTAAATGGAATTTAGAAGAAAATATTCATGGACTTTGTGGGAAAATAAAAAGAAACATCATGTTCTGAATGTATGAAGATGTTTATGTGATGAATCTCATCTATGTGAGAGTGGCCATTTTGTTCCTTGATGGGAAGATTACACTTGCTCCTTACAAGAACTAAATTGACTCTCTTTTTGAAGATGGTAATTTCTGTAGCTCTCTTAAGCTCAGGAGTTCAGGTATCAAATTAGCATTGATATACATACGAAACAATTCTGAAGATGCTTCCTGACTGTTGTATCCTAGATAATACTGAATGTCTGATGCCTGAAAACAGCTGACAATAATTCTTTTGCTCAGATGATGCATAATTGTTTCCTCTTTTCGGTGGCATACTTGCCTTATATTCAAGTAATTGAGTCATACTTTACTAAAGAAGCTTTCTTTATTACAGACCACAAACAGTGAACTTCGTATCTCCTATCCGTGATGTACAGCACACCAATCTCAACAGCTTAATGTCAAGTTCTTCATCTATGGATTCTCGTGCAGCAGTCAGTGCAGTACTTGATATTGACATCCAAAAGGAAGTCAAATCTGAATCTCTACAATTGGGAAATCCTCCAAACATACCTTCATCTGAAGGTGAGTTACTGCTACACATTCCCCATCATCTGACTGATTATTTCTGATGGTTATCATTTTTATTTTGCAGCGGTGATTGAATCAAATGCTGCACTAGCAAATGGTTTGAGCTCCAGTAAATTACCTGAGGTGAAATTTGGAAACGTCTTGATTTATAAATCAGTGTTTAAACTTCAATTTTTTTTGGTGGTTTAAGCTGCACTGCTAGTTAAATTTTTATCATGCGATATGATTTGCCTAAGTAACTTGAATGTGTAGAGCTAGTGAAGTGTGTTAGAATATACGACCACTGAAACCCTTAGAAAAGTTAGCTAAAAGGCCGACAAAAGTAGGTTTCACCCCTCGATGACTAATAATACCTTGCATGAGCATAAATGATATGAGTCTGTTGGTACACTGGTTTTGATGAAATTCAATTACCACCTACTTGTGAGTAATCTTTCTAAATATGGTTTGGGTAGTGAAGAAAGATGTTTCTTCTTGATAGCTCCAGGAAGACAAGAATGTAAGCAGTTCTAGATGCAGGAACGATTGTACATCTGGTCTCAAAGGCAGAAGTCTCAAGCAGGATCTCGATACACAGGATATGGATGAGTTCCCGAGTTTTGATCTTGGAATTTGAGAGGAAACCGTGACATAATTGTCTGTCCAATAGGCAGCAACGACGTTCTGCTTTGCAGCAGACTGTGTCGCTGACAGATTGCTCTCATGAGCACACAGACATTTGTTTCTATAGAAGGTCTGGAAATGAACTACTATCACGAACACGATTATCGGACATCAACATCTTTGATTTTAAACAAATGTCTATTACTATGTTCTGCAGTCCTACTACATGAATAATGCATTAAGTTCTTGTTGAAACATTTAAAAAACAAACATAATTTTTAGGCCTCAAGCAGCCTGAAAACAGTATTATTATTATCATCAACTATCAATCATTATTACAACCATAACTTTGAATTTACACAGCTGCCTCGAAAAGAAATGTGTAGCAGCCAAAAGAGAATAGTGGCACATAACTCTGCTGCTGGTGAAGCAAAGCTGAATGTTTTCGAGTCTGCAGCAATTATCTATCTACGTATCGTCTGCAGCAGCTTGTGATTCTCCTTTCTTGACCAGTGAGCATTAAGCAAAGCTTTGAAGAGATGCTTACTTCTTTTGGTATATGACTCAACAATCTGTCCTTCCCTCTTCATCTCACCCATTCTATGGACTGACATAGCTCTCTGATGCTCTAACGGACTCCGCCGTTGCATCTAGGAAAACTTCCTTGCATTACTATCGGAATCCATAATAATGTGATACGAGCAATTGCAAGAAGATGAATTTCCCATAGCTTACCTGTTGATTATTGTTGAAGGGCCCAGGAGAGACTGGTCTGTTACCAACCGATCCAGACCTCTTGAGGGGAAAACCGAGTGGTGAAACTGAACGCATACCTGTTTTGCATACGACGGATACTTAGCATGAAAAATGAACCACTCCATTTGCTAAAACACTTGTGTTATAATCAATCTACAAGCTTAAAGTGTAACGTGGAGTTGTGATCATATCTCGACTTCCACTAACATACATCAAATGCAATGACTGCAGATCAATGAAATCTTTAATCAATCAAAGAAAGAGCAGAAATGGTGGAGGTGCTAATATGAATAAATGTTTATGCCATTTCTTAGAATTATTCAGATTTTATCTATAGTAAATTCATCACCTTACTGATTCTAGCATTATAATGCAAGTAACTAACCTGTTTCTTTCTTAGACATTATCCGCGTGAAAGAAAAGCTGACAGGAGTTTGAGACGATTCATTTGGAGGAACCCTTGAGTGTCCTTTTCTGCATAAGTAAATGATATCTAAATCAAGCTAGATTGGCATGACAAATGTGATGTGAACAACGTGATGCGTTCTTCTTCATGTCAGCTTGTACCTCGATAATGGTGATTGAGGCTTTATTCGTGCTGCTTGAAAAGCTTTAGCTAATGGATTATCTGGACGATGAAGAAGTCAGTTTACTGCCAACAAATATACTGCAAGTTCAACATTCTCAGCAACTTAGAGTTCACATTTCAAGTAGCATCATTGTAATGTAGAAGACTTATTCATCAACAATTCGTTCATATAAAATCGTGGACTTATTTATTCATGATGCAGAAACTCGAATTATATGGGAAGATGAATAGTTATTAGAATAAAATTCAGATAAAGAAATTCACAAGCCTTTTGTGCACTTATACAGTTTTAGTTTTCATAGATCCCCAACCCAACACTGATCTTAGTTTGTTTTTTGTTTTTATGTTTTAGAAACAAAACAACACAAACCTAAGCAAATTAATCATCTATTCATACACAAAAGTTGCATGAAAAGACATACTACATAACAAAGATAAGAAAAGAGACGATATCCAAGAATGCTCGTTGCACAGTTCTGGTAATTCTAACCTTGCTTGGTTTGATGCATGTCGTACTGGTGATGCAAGATGCAATTTGTATACATAAACTTCGACTTTTTGCCCATTTGAAAAGACTCTGCAGCAGCAGAAGGAGAAAAGGAGCAAAATGCTATCAAGTTGATGAAAAACAATATAATTTGTGAGAAAAGTAGATTACAATTTACAAAGATATGGAGTAGAAGATAATTAATTGCCTGGAACAATGTACTGCTTATGGTGCTTGGGAGCTTCTATTATCAACGAGTGTCGTGATACGCCACTCAAGTCGATGAATCCTTGGAACGTGCTTAGTTTCTACAACACAACCACGCCAAAAGAAAGTTGTTTCAACCTGCTTATACTTTTGAGCATTACAAGATCAAAATGTCACAATTAATTCAGCAACTAGATGGATGTTGTTATTTATGAATATATGCTCTTTTAAGTTGTTCAAGAGTTTGAATTAGGACTCTTTTCCATTCTTAGAATTGGGTATTCTAAGTCACTTGATATTTTTAGAGGAAACTGTTTCTACACGAAACGGAGATATATTATAAAGAAACGGAAACACAAGGGCCGAGCCTCATTCAAAACTTGGAGAGGAAACTATTTTTCTACAAATGCAGAGGATTGTACCTGTTCAATGCAAGAAAATTGAATATTTGTGGCAGAGAATTCATTAGCCTTTTCATCCAAGAATTTGTTGAGTTTATCAGCTACAGAGCCCAAATGGTCAACAGTATTCACAAGAGCTTTAGTAACATAATCTTTTGATGATTCCATCGCACTGCACATATGTGATTATGAATATAAAAAATCAATAAAATGTTACAAATTTAATTTATGCATAGACAAAAACACAAAAAAAAAGAAAAAAGAAAAACAGAATACTTTCATACAGTATTTGATGATCATCTTTATCATAGGCAGACTCAAAATACTCTGCCGCTGAATACAACTGTTTCTTCAAGAATTTCAGATCCTGCAAAATCCCAAAAGCTTGATTTTACAGAAAGAAATTCAGAATTACCTAGTGATATTTTGCTTTTACAGAAATAGATAGGAACCTTTAAGCTTTCTGCAAACTGCAAACTATGCTGCATGAGGATTTCATCAAAGTTGGAAGCCTTTTGAGGGGCAGTAACTGAACCCATTCCTCTCTCTCTCTCTCTCTCTCTCTCTCTCTCTGTGAATATCTTTTAAATCAGCAAAATAACAGCTTTGGGTAGGACCAGAAACGGCTGCCTGAAGCTACCTAAACAAAGAGCGCATGTAGGAAAACCATAAATAGGGAAAGAAGCAAAAACTTTCAACAAAAACAACACATAGACTTCATATTTGCAAACCGTTTCGCCTTTAAGACATAAAATTTCTTACTAATAAATGAAAGTGCAGCCATAAATGATGTGAGAGAAGAGCAAATACCACCAGTTTATTGGCCACACCCACACCAAGTTAATATCATCAAAGTCGGAATGATTTTTGGAGAGTGGGAAGTGAAGAGAGAGAAAGAAAAGGGAATGAGAAGAAACTTCACAGGCTTGGAGACTGACAGTGTCGCATAGTAGACTACTAGACAGGTTGTGGGCTTTGCAAGAAATTGAAAGGTGGTGTCGAATTGTGAATAATTTAAAAGCAGAAATCCACTCACAAACAAACATGTAAAAATTATCAGAATCATGAATTGATAGTCCAAAACAATATCATTAGGATTGAGACATTACGGTCCAAGTTATGATGAAATATGGATTTTCTAAAATCAAGATTTACATTTTTTTATTAAATTCGAGTTAATTTTCGACTTAATCATTTGCTTCATTATGGGATAGGATTCATTCATCACTATGAAAACTATGCAAAGATTTAGTTTATATTTCATATCCTATGATTTGATGACACTCGAATTCCTATAGATAGCATTCAAATGGGAATTTTGATGTTTTCCATATTAAAACGTTTCTAAGTTGAAAACAAAAAAAGTGAGGAATTTACTGTTGGACATGTGAAATATGGTACTGGATGTAGCTGAAGCTGGTCAATAATAGAGATGTCTCTTTTTTGTTTTGTTTTCCTGAAAAAAAAAATAATTTAAAAAATTAATAGAGATGGCTTAATTTATTAATAAGAAATAAAATGGCACATAAAAAGTAGAGGCGTGGTGGCGCATGCGGCCAAAATATTTCTATTTTATAGCAAAGGCATTTTAGCATATGTCACTGCTTTATATATACTATAAAATATCCTAATTAGTTCGTTTGCATCCTTACTTTGCCAGATATTTCTCAACCGATATTTTATGTATCCTCAATTTTATATTATTAACACAAGCCAAAACAATAAACATGGTTGCTAATTCAATAAAACAATATATTTTGCACTTCACTACAAATGTACAGTAATTACAAATGGCAAAAGTTTGGCTTGGGTATGGTCGCCCTTAATCTGCAATTAATCTCTCTCTCCTTTTTTTTTTGACACAGGGGAAGGGGGAGCGGTGAGATTTGAACCCGAGACCTCACTGCTTACAGACTGAAGCCGCACCGCTTTGGTGTCCCTTGGGGACAATCTCTAAATAAATCTAAATATTTAAGAATTGTTCTTCAATTAAAATTTAATCCATCATTAAAATAATTAATTCAAAAACTTTAAAGGGCTGCATGTGCAGTCTGCTATATATTGTTGAAAAAAATTGTAGTTTGTGGCTTGGCCTTTCAGTCTAATAACAAATAGGAATTGACCTTCAAAATATACAAAAAAATAAAAATAAAAAGTCCAAACTTTTTTGAAAAGTTGGAAATATGATTAGAAACTTACAATTTTGGACTTGACATTATGACGTGTAAGGCTCAAATCTGATATGAAATTTCGGTCTTATTTTGTGAAATTATGTGGAAAATTTATTTTCTACCCGATCATCAAAACCACTTTCTAAGCGGGTTAAGAATTAGAACATTGTTTACACGTCACATGTATTATTAATCATTTATGAAAGTGCATTTGCGAAAATTCATTGTTCATTTTCCCGTTAAAATATGAATTTATATTTGGTAATATCAACAACTACTTTATTATCCCTAATTAAAACTTTCAATGTGCAAGTATACTCATGAGAAGGGTTTTATTTTACTTTTTTTCCAATAAATTTTGGAATCTTATTGATAGATAAGTAATTTATTTGACCCGTCTCATGAAGGGTTTAATCATTTTTTTTCTTTATTACTATCTACGAGTTCACTTTATACAAAAAATTTTTTTCCTCATTTTGTGGATTAATTTCTTGCATAGATTCTGGTGAGGAGTGGTTGAATGGTTATTGCAAAAGCAATGTGATTGCATTTGTTATAATTAGTTACTTCCTCTATCCCTCAAAAGTGTGGTCCAAATTTGATTATATGTGAGGTATAAAATATTAATTGGACCACACTTTTGGGGACGGGCGGAGGGAGTATTTATTAACGCTTTGATCATTTATCAATTATTATACATATGCTGCATTTTTTTATATTTTAGGTGGGCCTGGAAGCAAAATATGAAGCAATAAGTTAGATTTATTAGGAATTATACACATTTTTACGTAGTGACAATAATCAATTCCAATAATTAGAAAGGTTTTAATTTCTACAATCACTGCATGAAATTGAAAATATTGATGTGAACACAGCTTTCAGAAAATAATGGCGTTCTTATCTTCTTTAGACTGGGAAATGGAAAAGGACAAATAAATGTCACTTAATTAAAGGAATGAAAATAATTTATTTTGGGTAGCTCAGAATTCTTTATCAAACAGTTAAATTTTAGTTAATAATATACGAGCTATTTTATATGAAAGGCGATCAATACAACCTCTATCAATGGAATTCTAATAGATATTTTAATTAGCGTCGGTAGATTATGATTGGTATCATTTTGTATAGTTTGATATATTGCCAAATATTATCGTTAGATTGTGATTTTCTTGGAACATAAAGTTTGCATAGTTTATAAATTGTTCTTTCTATCTTTCTTTATTACTAGTACAAGAATGTCGAATATTTGTAAAACATAGACAAACCTGATTAAATTTTGGAAAAAGAAAATTTTTGGATGAAGTATTTATAACGAGTAAAATTTTATAAGAACCCATTAAACATTTTTTTTAATAATTTACTAACATGGCCCGTTGGGACATCCAAACAGTAATAAATATTATCTGTAATCAGAGAGGTGTCGAGTTCTATTTTTACCGCTCCCCTTTCTCAAATCAAATAAAAAAATTTAAATCTTATGGAAATTAAAGGTCGGATTACTTTTAAATTATTAGGACAATAAAAAAAAAAGCACGGAATATGATGATAGAAAAGGTTATTAACGCCTTCCTTTTTCTTTTTTTTTTTTTAATAAAGTAGCATATATCATGAAATAACCCACGCTTTCATATAATTAAATTAATTGTATACGATTTTCGTGCAAGTAGCAAAGTTCGATAGACTTTGCGTTAATAAATACTCCTTCTGTCTCGTTAAATATAGCTCGTTTTTCTTTTTTGGCTGTTCCACTAAGTATGACTCAAAACTCAAAATGACAAAATTTAACCCTTCAAAAAATGTTGATCACACCACTTTTCTATCTTTTATATATTTTCTTAATTCTCGTGCACATAAAGTATGAGCCATATTTAGCGAGATGGAGGGAGTAATAAATAATAATATTATGAAATAAATTACAATAAATTAAGAAAACATCAAAATTAGGAAAAAAATCAGAACAATTGGAATTTAAGACTTAGAGCCATACTAGTTGATGCTAGCTGTCATAAGAGTGATAGTTTCCCGCAACGCAAAAGCAACGTTGGCAACAACATTAAAATACACGCACTCATAGCGTCTTGTTTGTGTAAACTATTCTGAAATACACTCCCAATAAAAATATGAGTCCTGATAATAAGCCATAATGGCTTAGCCATAATGGGGCTAATTTAGTAAAATTAGGCCATTTTTTAATTTTAATTAAAATAATAAATTTTTTCTTAATTATGTTTATACATATTTACCCCACACAATTTTAGGAGAAAGATTAGGAAAATATTTGATTTCAAAATTCAAATATCTAATCATATCAATTCTATAAATAATTGAGATTTATATTACCATAAATTATTCATACTAATTATGCCCTATAATTAAGCATAAAAATTGGTTCCAAATTGTTATCCAAATGCAGCTAATAAATATAATAATGGATTCGAATTTAATAAAAGTCTCTATAATATATATATATATATATTAATTCTCAAAATTAAAAAAAGTCTCTATATTTAATAAAAGGAATTGGCTTTTATACTATATAAATTACACAAACGATAATAGAGAAAATATAATATCATGAAATTTGGCACCGCTAAAATTATGGAGGGGTTTAATTATATTTTGTTTGGGTTATCGACTCTTTCCAGAATTTTTTTTTATTTTCTCTAATTTAATTGGTCCCTATTTTTGTATATTGGAATTTAGTTTTTGTCACTTAATGGGCAAATCTTGGCAGTAGAATATATTTTTGTGTAGAATATTTTGTGACAAGAAATATAGTTAAATAAATTTTTACCTCAAAAATATTTCGCGGCCATTACTTATTAGTGGCAGTGCAAAATTACGTTAAGAAATAATCTGAGATCATAGGTTCAATCCTCCTTGGCCACAAACGCTATGATGTGAGGTTTTTTTTAACTTTCTTTTTTGTAACACTATGATTTTTTGTAGCTGTTATGATGCGAGGTTCGTTTTTTTAAACTTTACTTTTTTTGTAACGCTATGATGTGAGGTTTGTTTGTTAACTTAACATTTATGATGTGAGGTTTGTTTTTTTAACTTTCTTTTTGTAACACTATGATATGAGGTTCGTTTTTTTAACTTTCTTTTTTGTAACGCTATGATGTGAGCTAGAGGTGTTCACCCAGGCCCGGAACCGCCGGTTACGTCCAGGAGCCGGAACCGTGGTCAACGGTTTTCCGGCCGGAACCACGGTCAACGGGCCGGTTCAAAGAGCTAGGAACCGTGTAGGCGGTTCAATTTTTTTTAAATATGTTTTGTGTTATCAATGTACAATTATATCACTAAGCAAGCAATAATGACAATTAGAATGTTAAATGGAACGAAAAAATGTAAAAAAAAAGGTTCGAAGTTGAGCAAGGCGGTTAGGTTCGAACAGCGAACCGTGTGAACCGCGGTTCAACCACCTAGGATTTTGCACCCCATTTCCTCTCGCTGTTACTATAAATCTGCACTCACCGCAGGCCAATTCTTCGCACCAATTACTCTCTTCTCTTCTCTCTAAGTTATTAAATTCTTTTCAATTTTCATTTGTTCTATTTTCTAGCTCTTACTCTCTTAGTCTCTTAGTAGTTATATTATTCTATTTCGATCTCATTACGTTGATATTGATGATTTATGTGTTTCATTTCGATAAAAAAAACGGTTCCGGCCCTAAACCGGCGGTTCGGCCCGGAAGCCGGAACCGTCCAATACGGGCAGTTCAGGCCGGAACCGTGGTATGTGGTGGGCCGGTTCCGGTTCCAATTTCTCTGAACCGGAACAGGCGGTTTCGGGCCCGGTTCCAAATCGGAACTGGCCCGTGAACACCACTAATGTGAGCTTCGTTTTTTTTTAACTTTTTTGTAAAACTATGATGCGAGGTTATTTTTTTTAACTTTTTTTGTAATTTATGATGTGAGGTTCTATTAACGTTAGTAAAAGGTGATGACAAATTGAATGAGTATTTCTTTAATTCAAATTTTTTTTTGTATCCTTAGCCTTAACTTTTTCTTTTCGGTCACAGTTTTTTTATTTATACGGAACAATATGCTCTAGCTAAAAAATATAAAATCATTACAAATATATTTCACTCCCATTGCTTAGTTTGTATCAAATAATAGAATTCCCTTAGCATGTTGGATCAAAAAAAAAATTACTGAGAAAAGAAAAAAATTATTTCCTAACCATCAACACAAATGAGAAACATCTCATAAAATAAGAAACACGAAATTCACGCATTATTCACATGACAATTGTATCAAAATAAAGGTTTGTTCTAGAAAATAATATTTTTTTAATATCATATCCGTTAGTTTATGAGAATTAACTAAGCAACGGGAGTGAACAAATGAATCATTTGGAAAAAAAAAATCATTTGAAAAAAAATTATTCATTTTAATCTCATATCTGTTAGCAGCAATCCAAATGAATAATTTTTTTTATCTCATAAAATGGATAGTTCTTTGAATAGATGAAAATAAATTTCATATTACATTCCTTGATTATAGGAACAAATTGATTTGGAATTATCTACAACTAAAAATAGATTAGGAGCTAATTAGTCACCATGAAAATTAAATAATTGTAGAAAACCGAAAAATCTAAAAAAACGGTTCTCTAAACCCGGTCCAAGGGTATTATGGCTAAGCCATTATGGCAAAATATCATTTCCCTAAAAATATAGGGTAAGGGGGTGTTTGGTAGGCAAGTTAGGATATGACTGGATAGATAAAGTCCTGATATGTTTGAAAGATAAGGGATGATTTGTATCCAATTCTTGTGTTGGGTAGATAGGATAGGAAGTTTAGATAAGATAGGTTGATGTTTGGTATCCTAGTTTATAATCTAGATTAACATATGGTTTTCCAAATTTACCCCTATTATATAAAAAAGTACTAAAATACCAAATGTATATAATAAAAGCTTTTTTTTTTTTTTCCTGTCATTCACCATTTTCACCCTAATTCTCATTCTCCTTCTCTCGCGCTCCAAAGCAGCCACCACCCACCGGCACCAACTATTCGCCACCGCGCCGCTGCCGTCTCGGTCCGTCGTTGCTGGTAACTCGCTAGCGCACGCCGGCTCTGCCCCTCATCTCTCTTCAGTCCGTCCGACCACCACCACCACTAACTCTAAACCACCAGCGGTAGCAGCGCATCGCCGACCCGTCTGTCCGTCACCCTTTCAGGCCGTCACCCCTCCTGTCCGACCTCGGCCGCCGATAAACCTAAGCAACTTGCTGCATATAAATAATAAACACACCTTTGAATAAGTAAACACACTGAGGTCCAAGTTTTACTTCAGTACTATATACTTTCTCTTCTCATAAAAAAAAGAAATAATGTATTCTGTCTTGATTATTGATGAATTAAAATTTTATGCATCTTTTAATACACAGTAGTATTACAGAAAAGAGATAGTGTTTTCGCTCCAAGTCCTTTTGATCATATATATAATATTATTTCATACTTGAACAGCCAAATATTCCGTGTAAAATTGCACAATCAAACAGATTAAACCCAAATCCCCACTCTTCAATAAAAGCAAACCAAAAAAATTAATCATCAGTTTCTAAGTCAGCTTTAGAGAACATTCAGCAAGTAAGAATATCAAGAATGCAACAAAATCATAAATTTCTGGGAAAACGAAGAGAGCCCAGATGATAAATCCTGCAAAAAAATCTCCCCAGAAGATAGAATATATTTTACATCCCCAGAGCTAATAATTCAATCGATTGAACATCCAAAATCCTAACCGGAAACGGAGAAAACTACATATCGGTGATCAACAGAAAAATTTACAGTCATTACCTGAGTGAGTACAGATGACGAGAAAAACCCACGAAAAGTTTCAAAAAATTATGGATTCAGACCAAAGCGGATTTTCAAGAAACTGATAATTGAAAAGAAATTTAATTGATTAAATGCAAATTGAAGTTGTTAAACCCGCCACATTTATTCAAAGTAAATTCTCAAGTAGAGAGAGAGAGAGGGATAGAGAGAAGAGAGAGAAGTCCAAACAATGAAAGATCGCTAACGTCGAAGATCGCTGGGGTGATGATGAAGAGAATCAACGTCGACAATGGCAAGAAGCAAGAATAAAAACTGAACGCACTTGCACCTGGTAGCTTGTCGAAGTCTTCTTCTATCACCGGAGGTGGCAATGCGACCGTCGAAAAAGGATTTGCCGGTGAGAGGTGGAGGCGGGCATAAGCAGCAAGCTGGGGGGAAGGAAGAACAAACCCTACAATGTTTGATTTGGGATTTCTCATTTCAGTAGTGTAGTTGAGGGTGTTATCGTCTTTCTCTCTTTTAATCTGGGTAACTGTTCAATCTCTCTTTTCATATCTGATGTCAACGGTGAGATGGGTAATATAAGGTGAAACAGTATTTTTATGACGGCCGGATATAATACCGGGCCAAACTTGATACTAATCTTGGCTACCAAACGCCCTGATAAGGTCAGATATGTATCCTATCTAGGCCTTATCAGGGCTACCAAACAGGTCCTAAATATACTAATCCCCAATAGATGACTATTTACTAAAACATACTTAGATGAATTGAAAATGTTTTCAAATTTAATCCAGTTCAATTTTTTGGTGCCAAATCATGTAGCTGACAACCTTATTTTACTCGTCATTAAGTATATCCAAATAGAAAAATTGCTTCACTTTATATAATAATATACTAGTAAGTAGCCCGTCGAAATTCGACGGGAAATAACTTTATGTTTTAATTTATATGTATACATTTTAAAAATAATTTTATATCTTATTTAGAAGTTGTGATATTGTTCGCGTTAATTATTAATCAAAATTAACAAATTAATTTTATTTCACGTATCTAAATTTATAATTATGAATGACAATGAATCTAGTATACTCATTTATTATGTATTTTCTAAATCTAAATTTGTTTAGAATTTTTCTACATGTTCGTCCTAATCTCGGTTAAAATAGTGACTTTACTGTACATACTCGTCTCAAATCCGTTGAGTAATACTCGATAAAAATATGAATACTCCAAGTAATATTAATTAAATTAGTAAAAATCCTTCTTGATATGTTATTTGAACTGTCTCGTTGGTTTATTCTAAATTACTCGATAAAAATATAAACAAAGTTAATATGAATTAAAATTAGTAAAAATCCTTCCCTTTTAAGTATATTTGAACCGTCTCGTTGGTTCATGTTAAATCGATATCTCTAATCTTTGTCAAAAATGCGAAAAAAATATGTTTACATCTTCAAAGTAATATTAATTAAAATTAGTAAAAATTCTTCTTTCTATGTTATTTGAACCGTCTCGTTGGTTTATGCTAAATTATTCAATAAAAATCTAAACAAATTTAATATTAATTAAAATTAGTAGAAATTCTTCTTTTAAGTATATTTGAACCGTCTCGTTGGTTCATGCTAATTAAATCGATATATTTAATCTTTATCAATTTCATAATATTAAATATATATATATATATTATATATGAATTAAGAATGTATAAAATAAGTATTTATAAGAATGTATTACGAAATTGTTATTATTTTAATATGTGTAATAGAAGAAATTAATTAAATAGAGGGAAAGATAAATATGAGATGTGATTAATAGATAAACATTTGATATTTCAAGAATATGAAATTAATAAAATTTTAATTAATAAAAATTAGAAAATATATGAATTAAAATTAGACAAATTACCAGAATAAAGGAAAATCCGAACGGAGCATCGTGGAGGGGGCAACTTTATTTTCGTATTATAAAAATATAAATAAAGTAAATATTAATTAAAATTAGTAGAAATTCTTCTTTTAAGTATATTTGAACCGTCTCGTTGGTTCATGCTAATTAAATCAATATATCTAATCTTTGCCAATTTTATAATATTAAATATATACATATATACATATTATATGAATTAAGAATGTATAAAATAAGGATTTATAAGAATGTATTACGAAATTATTATTATTTTAATATGTGTAATAGAAGAAATTAATTAAATAGAGGGAAAGATAAATATGAGATGTGACTAATAGATAAACATGTGATATTTCAAGAATATGAAATTAATAAAATTTTAATTAATAAAAATTAGAATATATATGAATTAAAATTAGACAAATTACTAGAATAAAGGAAAATCTGAACGGAGCACCGTAGAGGAGTCAGCTTTATTTCGTATTAGTAATAGATTACATTAACTTTTTTTTTTTAATTGGATGAAGGGGGAGTAATGAGGTCACTCTTAGCATATAAGGTATTGTGTACATCGAGAAATTTGGAGATAATTTTTTGAATATTAACTAGGGCTGTATATTGTGACCAAATTGAGAGTGACCAAATGTCTCAATTCATGTGTGCGTGTGTTAGCCTAGTGGTAGAGTAGTTAATGCCCGAACCTAAGATCACGGGTTCAAGTTCACCGTTATGCGACCTTTAAAATTTCTTGTAATGTTTATTAAAAAAAAAAATGTCTCAATTTATATTTGACTGAAGACATAAATGTCATTTTCCTTGGACTTGACTCCGTCAGTCTTGATTATCGGCCCAATCTGTTTTAATTGTTGGGTTATACATATGATCCAAAAATTCATATGTATTAAAGTTATGCAAAAACTTGGGTGAGGTGGTCGCACAGTATGTGCGAAAACTTACGTGCGAGCGCGTCTTTTCGACCTATAAGTCAGGCGCATGCATCACACGCTCCTGACATTTTTTTTTATTCGGCGCGTGTAAATTTTTATTTCCCAATTTTTTTTCAATTTTTTTTTTAAAGAGTCGAGCGAGGGGAGCCGAAGGCCTCAGAGTGATCTAAAAAATATTAATGTTGCTACAATCATTATATATAAATTAAAATCGGAGCCGAATGCGGAGAAGAAAAATAAATTAAAAAATCGAATTAAAAAAAATGTCGGGTCGGGTTGACCCGTTTTGACAGGGTCGGGTCAAAAGAATCTGGTTTCACATAAGTGACGGTCGCACATGAGACCTTCTCTAATGTTATTAATGACCGTTCTTTTGTTTTTATCTAAAAATTAAAGTTTGATTTGTCTTATTATTCATTTTTTTGAAGTTAGAAGGAAAAATAACAAATTGAGTTTGATTTTTATGTATTTTGTAAATTTAATAATTTCAATATTAATTTATGGGGCACTAGAATATAAAATAATAAATTTTTTTAAAAAGAATAATGATAGCATGGACCAACGATGATTGTATTCATAAAAAGTACTCACGAAAGGTGAGCTTCATATCATTCCTATATCTTTATATACGTTTTTTGAAAGTTGTAATTATTTATTTTTACAACGTGTTAGTTACCGTAATGACTATTTTCATGTGCCAATAATTCTTCCGTCTCTTATGCTAAAATTATACCTTCTTTGCCTTTTTAAATTAAGGGGAGTTATCATATTAAATCCTAAATTATTTGTCTTGTCTTAAAATGTCATGAACTTTCAGTAATATCAATAAAAAGCTCGAATTATTGATGTTTTGCCAAAAAAGTCCTAGTTAATGTTTTATGTCGACGGAACGTGGACTTATAAAAGTGTCATGGCAAAACACCGTCTTTTTCAAAATAAATTGAAGAAAAAGAATCGGAATAAACATCCACGTAAAACATGAGCATTCCATTGACGGAAAATGTAAGCTAGGACATTTTTGGTACAACATCGATAAATAGTTCGGATTTTTATTGATATTCTTGAAAGTTCAAAATATTTTTATAATTATATAAATAGTTTAGAATTAATCTAATAAATACCCTTAAATTAAATACGAAGAATATGTTTAGTTTTGCAATTATAACATAGTTATAAATCTTTGTACGATTGGAACACTAGTTCGAATTGAAGATATAAGGGAAAAAATACAAATACCTCTCTTCGCTTGTCAGGAGTTCGCATAAACCCCTCTAAACTATGTTTAGGAGCAAAATGACTCTCCCCTAAGATTTCATGGGACAAATAACCCCGAGCAAAAATTCGAACTTTTTTTTATTGTGGGTCCCACCACCCTCACAATTACCACATACTCTCCCTCCATCTTTTCTCTATCATACTTGTGGTTGCAGAGCGTGGCGAAGTAGGACGTCCACGAACAAGCCGCAGCTATGTACTCTGGATGATGTTTCCGGCGGCGACGAACGCTACCAAGCTCCACTCTCAAGCAGGCAAACAAACCCCGACTGGAATTTCGACGGCGAAATCAATGTAGCATAATAAGACAGCAAGCAAAGTGGAGAGGCCGGAAAAAACTCTAATCAATGGCGCAATCGCACCTTCGCCGCTCAAGAAACTTTTGTAAGGCTGAAAACCTGCAAGCAAACACATGGCTCTCGCAGCCTCTTCCTGCACTTCTCTCATGAAAATCGAGAAAGTTGACAAGAAGATTGACGAAGCCATCAATCTCGACACTAATTTGAACATATCTCTCATCTTCTTGAATGACTTCGTTTAAGCCGACTAGGGCTTGATTCTTCGCCGCCGAGGACCAATTTGGTGTATGAGTGGTGTGGCGGCGGTGGCTATTGTTTAGAGACAGAATAGATGGAGGAAGAGAGAATGAGGTGGGTGTTAGTTGTGACTTGTGAGGGTGGTGGGATGGTGGGACCCACAAAAACAAAAAATAAAATTAAAAATCAATTTTAAGCTAATCACACCCACCATTCCATCAGTGCTCGGGGTCATTTTTTCCATAAAATCTTAGGAGATGGTCATTTTAATTTAGTTGGTAGATTTATTTAATTTTGTATTTTGTTAGTGAAGATTTATTGAAAATTACGTATTATCAATGAGTTGAAATTCTTATGATGGTTTATCTATAATTCTAACGGCATTTTGAAATTGGTTTTAATCGTAATTGTATCTATAAAATTATCAAAAATTGTGATTTACAGATATTTAGAAGGTATGTTATGCTAAATCTTAAAAAAATATATAATTTAATGTAATGCTTTTAACTGTCTTATATTTGTGTAAGTGCATTATTTTTTTTGATTCGAATGTAATTTTTATTTTTGGTTGAAATAATTTAAATTAGCGAGCATTTTCTTTTAAGAAAGTGTAAATTAATGATGCATTTGTATTCATTCATAATTTTTATCTATATTTTTTAATTTGTTATTATTTCAAATTTATATAATGGTTAAATGATTATTTTGTAGGTGAACGTTCTGCAAAAATTCCTCATGTTGATATTGATGTGTAACCGATTGTATTGGTCATTTCAAGAGTTATAAATCGGAAAGTCTTGAAGATATTGATGTGTTTCTTCAACAGTTACTGAAAATTTTGTCTACAAAGAAGTTTTTCGTAATGCCTGAAATGTTGTGTTGTACTATTTATTATTGTCATTCCTGAAAATGTCCTCATTTTTGTACTGAAAATCTAATATATAAACATTATTATTATTTTCCTTTATTGTTTGAAATTTTATAATTAATACATTTACTCATTATTCTTGTGATTTGATAATTTATAAATTACATATTTTTATAATGTATTCTACCGTGGAATGCACGGGTACAATACTAGTAACAGAAAAACAAGAGAAATATTAGATATTGATATTATATATATACAAATATATTAAATAATTAATATTTAGACGAGAGAAATGGAATTATAGTTGGTAATTAAAGAAAAGAGAGCAGAAGAAAGAAAAAAAGAAATGGAATCTCCAACGCTATCTCCTCTACAGACATGCCTAAACCATCTCTCTCTCTCTCTCTCTCTCTGAGTCTCTCTCCCTCTTCTCTTGGTGCTGGTGCTGGTGTTATGCATCTGCAGATATTCAACCTCACCACGCTCACATTCCGACAGTCCTACTCTCCTCTCTTCAGCGACATCTAGATTCTTCATTTTGTTAAAAGAAAAGTGTTGATACATCTTATTTTATAAATTACTTTATAAGATTTCATCAAATTCATTAATTTCAAAAACCATACACATCACGCACAAGTTACAACACACGAGTCCATTATACTAGTTGTCACGGGGTTATTCTTCGAAAAAACTTATGGGTGTAACATGTTTGCATTTTAATTTAGCAAAGAAATACTGCAAGTGTACGGGCTATTTTAGTAATGTGACAAACAAGGTCGTATTCCACAAGAATTAATTGTTAACTCTTATGACTACTATTACTAAATTGATTTAATCTATTTAGACTAATCAATTTTAAGGGGTGATTTATGAACTACTAAAATAAAGACAATTTCAACAAAAATACTAAATTAAAAGATAAAATGATGAAGATAGTTTAAATAGGAAGGTATTCTAAGGATTAGACTTTAATGGGATGCAATGACTCGACTTCCACTCAAGCTGTAACAGCCCACATATTATAATTAAAGGTTTTATTTAATTTTTTTTCTGTTTATCAGTAAGAACTTATGATTTCTGGGAATTTCGATTTTTTTTAAGATTTGAAATGTTTGGAGTCCGAAATTTGCGCCCTAAGAAATTAAAATGTATAATTAATTAAATATAAATATTTATGGATCTCATTAATTATTTCTAACTGGGCCGTATAATAGTTTTGGGTTATTATTTTGTATTAGGAAAATTTTTGTATTGGGCTTTTGGAAATTAAAGTCTTCTAAATTAAATAATTAGGGATAAAGCCAATTCTGGATATTCTTTATAAAAATAAATAAATAAATAAATAGACAAAATATATATATATATATATATATATATATAATAACCTCCTAGCAGTTCTCTACGGTTTTAACTGTATCAGAATTTCTCTCCACTATCTCCTGCGGTTTCTTCAGAAGTTTTTATATTTCTCTTCAGCTATTATCAGACTTCCAATAGATTCGTTCTGATGGTCCCTGAGCTGGGTATTTGGTGTAGAGGGGGGGTGAATACACCAAATAGATTTTTCGAAACTTTTTCAAGTTAAATCACAGAGTTGGTGAGCTCAGTTATCGATCCAGCTGGGGAGGGTCAGCTGGGTAAATAACTCAGCTGGCGGTGCGGAAAGTGGTGGTTTGAAAACTTAGCTCAGTTACTTAGAAAAACTCAGTTTGAAAAGATTAACTTTACGTTTTCAGCTTAGTCAAGTTGTGCAATTTTCAGAGAGACACGGTATCTTTGGAGACGGTATGTGTGTGCAGTTTTGAACAGATATGCAATGATATGAAAGAGTTAGTACAAAACTGAATGTAAAGGGAGAGAGTAAGAAGCACGCGAGTTTTTACGTGGTTCGGAGTAACACCTCCTACGTCCACGACCAGGTTCACTGGTAATCCACTACCACTTGGTTTCCAAGTACCAAGCAACTTCACAACTCTAACCCGAGCTGTGTTCCAACAGTTGCGGGCACCGTCAAGCCTACACCTTCGGTTCCGGCATCGAAGAACCAACCACTCGAATTACACGCCGAGCAAGCGTACCTTTACCTAACCTTTCTGGGTTTGGGTTTGGGTATGGGGTTCCAACTGTGAACGAGTTCTTACAATTAAGAACTTTAGAGTATGATGAACTCGTTCGAAATCTAGGCTTAAGATATACAAAGAGTTTGGCCTAGGGAACAGACGAAAAACTAAGCAGTTTCTTAACTAGAAACACTTTAAGATAAAATGTTCTTTGATCTATGTAGAATCGCGAGAGCTTTTGAAAGAATGATGATTTCGTATAATGAAAGCTTGTAGAGAGTTTTTCGTATCTGATCCTGAGGTTGAAGACGAGTTTATATAGGTAGAGATTCAAGACTAGCCGTTGGAGGAGCCGTTTGAATCTTACCTACTCTTCTTAAAGACAAGATCTGCCGTTGGGCGAATCTGCACCTGTCTTCATTTGTGTCACATCCTAGGTCCTGAAGTCTAGGATGCGATCACGGCAATCCTCATTGGTCGAGGTAGGTTGACTTCCTCCGATTCCGGGATCTTCCGCCTTTAGAGCCGGCTTTTGAATTCGTAGCCGGATCTTGAAGTGAAGTCTTCGGCGATAGTTCCCTTTGTTCTCGTATAGGCCGTGGACCAGTGTGTTTTGAACTCGGCTCGAATTCTCTTCGCCTTGATCGAGCTCTGTTTGGATCACTCAGTGAAGGTTGACGCCTCTTCGTCTTTTGCTAGTGACTCATTGTAAACACCTGGGTCGACCGTCTTCTGTTAGTGACTCCACCGTGAACACACCGTAGGTCGACTCTGTCTTCCGCTTCCTTAACCTGTAAGCCTAGAAAATCTAAAGCTCAAACAGGCGAGCTGGAAAACACTATTTAGGTTGACGCGATCATCTATTCGGTTGGAGAATCAGTTGGGTTTTGGTATCAAATCGAAACCTTATAATTTTCCCAACAGTTCTTAAGCAGTTTCATGAATGTATTTATCGAAAAATCCTCTTGCTAAGTGACAAACATGGATTTTTCACGATGTTTTGGGCGCATTCGATACTATTTGCTAGTGAAAAATTATGTCGTTTAACCTTTTTCCCAAGTTAAACCTTGTTTTGTCGGTTTTTATGCTTGTTTGTTAGTCTTTGAATAATTGCAGGAGAATGGATGTGGAATTAGAGTGAAAGGAGCTTGGAATGTGATAGAGGAGCTCGATACGAGAACGTGGGAAAAAACAGAAGTCAATTCGGAGTCCGGACGAGGAAGAACGAGCCAAAAAGATGAAGAAGCCCAACATGACTTTCGACAGCCGGAAAAATGATACGCGAAGGCGTTTTTTAAGAAGGGCACACGCGGTTCAAACAGCGGGCGCGGGGTTGACTGCGGCGGGCTTTCTTCTTTGTGCGTGAAACGCGCCCGCGGGTGTGTATCATGACCGCGGCTACTGTGCTGTGCGCGGAGAAAGTTTATTTTACTCCTTTTTTCTCTTTATTTTGACTAGACTTTGACCTCTCACTCCTTATTATCTTACTCAACAACTATAAATACCCAATAATTCTCATTTCCCTAGGTTATCCATTCTCCTCCCACCACCCACACACACTTTCACACTTTTACACACACCCACCATTGTTGGAGCTTGGAGCTTGAGAAAGGAGAAGCTAGGAAGGGATATTGAAGATCAAGAGTTGGATTTGTCACTTTATCTCTAATCTCTTGCCCTTTTGATGTTTTTATTCCTAGATTTTGGATTTGTGTTGATTATGAACATGGTTGGCTAAATTCCTCTTTCTAGGGATTAAGCTAGACAATTTGTATGGATTAAAATCTTTGATATTCAAGTATTGTTAAATTTTCTCTTACCTCCTTGTGTTTATGGAATTATTTGAGCATTTGGATGATTTGCAACCATTTAAATGTGTTTGTTATGTTGGTTTAAGGCTCGAGAGAGGGGTGAATCGACATTAGAACCGAGCACAAGGTGTAATATCTCAATAGCCCGAGAGGGTGAGTGGTTTTGCAAGGGTAGAGTGATCCTAGGTGCTTTTAGGAGTTATAGGCTAGTGTTTGATTGGAGACAACGATCCTAGCTTGTAATCAACTACTTTAGTCGTCCGAGAGGAGACTCGAGTGAACGAGAGATCGCCTTAGGTAAAGAGAGAACAAAACGAGACTTAAGTGTTGGAATTTTAATCTGTTGCAAGTTGTCGATGCTTAGTCCTTAGAAATTCATCTCTCTTAAGTTTTAAGTCATTGTCTTCATCTTTGTTTAATTTAATTGAGTTCGTTAATTTATTTAATTCCTCTTGTTCGTTTAATTTAGTAATTTTCCCTAAAAATGAGATTAGTCTAAATAGGTTAGAAGAACCAAGTAATAGTAGTCATAAGTGTTGAAAATTAGTCTCCGTGGATACGACCTTGCTTGCCATTATCTACATATACACCGTACACTTGCGGTTAATATTTGCATAATTAAAAGGCGAACAAGTTTTTGGTGCCGTTGTCGGGGACTGATTAATTTATTACTTGTGATATTATAAATCGTTGTGATAATCTAGTTAGATATTATTTATGTTTATTTTGTTGTGTTTTTGTTTTGCCGTATTTTGCTTGTAATTGACTTGCCTTTTTCATTGGATTCTAGGTAGTGCATGAACACAAGATCCAAGAGGTTACCATTTCATCCCATAAATCTTGAGATTGAAGCATCTTGCCGACGTAATCAAGGAAGGGCAAGGAGGGAACGAGAAGCGTGAAGAACAATGGCCGACGAGAATATGATAAGACAACTCCAAGCGCAATTAGAGGCTATGCAAGCTCAATTGAGAGCGCAAGAGGAGGAACGAAATAGGGCACCAATTCCCCCTATAAGAGATATCTTCCAACCCGGATTTCAACAAGAAGACAACCATGGCCCAAGGATCAATGCCAACAACTTTGAGCTCAAGCCCGCCCTCATCTCCATGGTCCAACAAAATACTTTTGTATGACGTCCATTGGAAGATCCCAACGATCATCTTGCCCAATTTTTGGAGATATGTAGCACCACGAAGATAAATGGTGTGCCGGACGATGTCATTAAACTTCGTCTCTTTCTCTTTTCTCTTAGGGATAAGGCAAAGTTGTGGTATCAATCTCTAGATGATGGGAGCATAAAGACATGGGACGACATGATTCACAAGTTCCTTATGAAGTTCTTTCCACCGGAAATGACTATGAAGCTAAAGGCGGAGATCATGCAATTCCAACAATTGGATGAAGAAACTTTTTATGAGGCATGGGAAAAGTTCAAGGAGTTGGTAAGGAAATGCCCTAACCATGGTTTTGATCAAGATGCAAATTTTTTTTTTCTACAATGGTTGCAATGGTGAAATGAAGAGGCTCATTGATGTCGCAGTGGGTGGTTCTCTATTTGGAAAGAGTCATGAGGTTGCCACGGAGATTATTGAGAACATGGCTATCAATAGCTATCAATGGCCGGGAGAGAGGACTACATTGAAGAAGGTTGCCTCCGCTACAAGTTCGGATCCTATTGCTCTATTGGCGGCTCAAATGTCTACAATGAATAGCAAGATTGATGCTATGGCACAATCAAAGAATGAGCCAAAGGTGGAGGAGCCAACCAATGTAGAGGATGTTAACTACATACACAACAACCGGAACTATGAGAATTATCGGCCTCAACAAGGTGGCAATCAATACCATCAAGGGTATCAAGGAAATTGGGCACACCCTAATCTATCTTATGGGAATCCAAACAATGCCCTACAACCTCCACCGGGATTTTCGGTGACTAATGAGATGATCAATGAGGAAAAGAAGCCGAGTATGGGTGAAATGCTCATGAAGTTCATGGAGACTACTCAAGCTCGAATGGAAAAAACCGAAGCCGTTGTGGAAGCCCAAGGCATTCAACTTAAGATAATTGAGAAACAATTGGGGCAATTGGCCACCGCCTTGAGTGATCAACACCATCAAGAAAAATTTTCAAATAATACCATTGTGAATCCTAAGGAGCAATGTATGGCCATCAAGATTAGAAGTTGGACTTCACATGAGGAGCTCAAAATACCAAGTGAAGAGCATCAAGCCTTCAACGGAAATTCTCAAGAGACAAGGAAAGAGGTATTCAAAATTCATCCTCCTTATTGTCCTCCTATCCCATTCCCTCAACGCCTCACAAAAGAAAGAATGAAGGAGTATTGTGAAGCCATAAATCTTAGAAGTAGAGTGTCATGTGAAAGACCAAAGATCTCCAATAAAAAAGAGCATAAGATTGAAGGTGAATTGAAGAATGAAAATCCTTCAATGGAGAAGGGAAAATTGAGTGAAAATGAGGAGGTCATTGTGAAAGCTTCCACAAGCAATCTTTCTCCATTACCCACTTATTCTCTTATCTCATTCCCTCAAAGGCTTCAAAGGAAGAATATGGAAGTGCAATTCACCAAATTTCTTGAAATTTTTCAAAAAATCCACATAAACATACCACTTGTGGAGGCATTGCAACAAATGCCTAACTATGCAAAGTTCTTAAAAGATGTTCTTTTGAAGAAGAGAAGGCTAAAGGATTTTGAAACGGTACATCTCAATGAAGAATGTAGCGCTCTCTTGCAAAGGAAGCTACCCATCAAGATGAAAGATCCGGGAAGCTTTACAATTCCTTGTGCTATTGGTGGAAAATACTTTGAAAATGCATTGTGTGGTTTAGGATGATGCCATTGTCAATATTTAATAAGTTAGGGATCGGGACCATCAAGCCTACGACCATTGCACTTCAAATGGCGGATAAATCGCTTACTTATCCAAGAGGGATTGTTGAAGATGTGTTGGTGAAGCTGGGTGATTTTATCTTTCCCGTTGATTTTATGGTATTAGATATGGAAGAGGATAAGAATGTTCCCTTGATACTTGGACGCCCATTTTTGGCAACGGGTAGAGCTTTGATCGATGTGGAAAATAGAGAACTTACGCTTCGAGTAAACGATGAAAGTCACACTTTCTCTACTTATCGACCCATGCAATTCAAAGAAGAGAAAAGTCATAATGAATATGAAGAGTGTAAGGTTTTGAATGAGGATTCATTCATTGACATGAGAGATTACTACACTACGAGGGAGTCATTGAAGAGTCGCTACTTTGATAATGGTTATCTTGGACCATTTGGTTTTGCCGAAAATGGGAAGATGCATGCTTGTGGAAAACCGTCGATTCACAATCCTCCTTCACTGTGCCTTGAAACCACTTGTTAGTTCGAACTTACTAAACCACTTCTCCTTCACCCCAAACTTATTCTCTCTTGGAATGGAATAAGTTTGGGGGAGAGAGAAGTGGGTTTAGTTTGTTCGATTTTTCTTATTTATTGCTTTCTTTTATTTTCTTTGTTTGTTTTTATCTATTTTTATTGTTTTAGTGTTCTTGTTTAGTTGAATAATGAGGTTTGCTTATCTCTTTTGTTTATTTTTATGTTATTTTATTTCTAGTACTTTTAATTGTTAATTTTTGAGTTTGTAGTGTCTAGTTGAGTTCTTAATAAAGCATGTGTTGAGTGAATTGTGACATGTCTAATGATGAGAATGAAAAAAATTTGGTTTTGATTGAAATTGTTGCTTATGTGTTTTGATTGATTTGTTGGATATGTTTTGATGAAGTGAGATTCAACCTCTTAGGTTGTGGATTAAATGAGCCTATGTGATGTTGGGAAAATTAATAGAGTTTTGAAGTGATACCAAAACCCAGCTGACCCCAACCAAGTAGATGTTTGCACAAACCCAAGTGTTTTTCCAGCTCGCCTGTTTGAGCTTATAGAGTTTCTAAGTTTGCAGGTGGTCGCTGAAGACAGCAGAAGACCCAGCTGAGTACACAGCAGGGTAAGCCAAGTCGAGTGATCAGCAACATTATCCAGATTCAAGACGATCAAGTTCTTCCAGACACAGCTGTAGGAAAGACCCAGCTCGTGTGACAACTCAGCTCTATGTCAAAGATCCAGCAGAGTTCAAGACAACTCAGAGTCACCAACACAGCAGAGTCGAAGTGAACTTGAGATAAAGTCAGATCTGATCTGGATCATCAGGAACTCGACACCTCAGCACCTAGAAGTCAGACCTAGGATTGCTTTACGAGGAAATGAAGGAAGAAGACAAGTCAATCCTGTCAAAAGTTAGGTAGAGATTCAGAACGGCTCTTTCCAACGACTAGTTCTAATCTCTCCCTATAAATAGAAGTCTTCTTCATCTTCACAGGGAAGTGAGAGAGAGAATATACACAAGAAAGATCAACAGAGAAAGAAGTCTAATAATAGACCAAGATCTCTCAGAAAAGCTTCAAGATCCAACAGCCGTCATTCTTATGAGTTATTATTTATTCTCAGGCTGCTAAAGATCTCTCCCACTAGTATCTAGGCATATAATCCTTCCCATCTTAAGCCTAGTTTGAACGAGTTCATCATACTCAAAGTTCTTCATTGTAAGAACTCGTTCATAGTTGGAAACCCCAAACTCAAACCCCGAAAAAGGTTAAGTTAAGGTTGAGGTTCTGTAGTGCCCGTAAACTACAGGTTAGGTTCTTCGATGCCGTAAATGAATGTAGGCTTTTTGTGCCCGTAAACAGTCTGGTTACGTTTCGATACAGTACGCGTAAACTTGTATCCAGCTTGAGGAACTAAGCTGCAACGCTTGCTGACTGCGCGAAAAGTCAGTGGTATCCTTAGTGGATTACCAGAGGTTTCTGGTCGTGGACGTAGGAGTAGTTTCTCCGAACCACGTTAAGTTGCTTTGTTCTTTCATGTTTATTTATGCATCCAAATTAACTATTCATAAGCATTATTTCAAGCCGCATAAATCGATTAATCGAAAAGAGAAACTAAGCTTTGCAATATATTTGAAGCAACAGACGGACTTTCCAAAATCCCACCACATTCCGCACACAACAACCGTGTTGATCAAGTCCGTCTTCCAAATTTGGATCGAACACAACAAATTTCACTCAAAAGAGTTTTAATTTGGAAAAGTTTTTAACCTTGGTGTATTCACCCCCCCTACACCAAGGTATCCGTCTTGGGACCATCAATTGGTATCAGAGCAGTGGTTCAAAAGATCACTTTTTCTGTGTCAAGTCAGCCTCTTTGCTGATAGTGGTCACCTGAACAGATCCCTCAAAGTTTCAAATTTTTTTTTATCATTATATTGCATACTGTCATGGAATCTTCCTTGTGCAGGAATCTTCCGACATTCTCTGTCGATGATTATCAGATCTGGAAGTTCCGACTCAAAAGCTTTCTGAGTGCGCATCACGACATGATGTGGGATGTTATCACTGACGGACCCATCATCATCATGAAATCAGAAAGACAAGCAGAAACCTTACCTGGAGCTGAACCAGTACTCCGGCAAGTTGTGAAGCCCAAAAGAGAGTTCTCTCCAGAAGAAAGAAGACAAGCTGGTTTGGACAGCTACGCTCGCAACGTCATCTCCTCAACAGTGACGAACGCTTATCTCAGCAAGATCATCAACTGCGAGACAACTAAGGGGATGTGGGACTCTCTAGCCAAGCTGTGTGAAGGCTCAGAGGAAATTCAAGAGAACAAATTCTCAGTTGCATGCCAGAAATTCGACAACTTTAAGCAACTCCCCTATGAGTCCATTGATCAAATGGAGCTCAGATTCTCCAACCTCGTCATCGAGATCGAGACGATCCGAACTGGAAAATATACAGTTCGAGATAAGAACTTGAAAGTTCTTGCAGCTCTCTCCTCAGAATGGTGTACACACAAAGTGGTTCACCAAAGCAGAACTGATCTTGGCAGCATGGAGACGGAAAAATTGTTCTCCATCTTGAAGGCCAATGAATTTGATCTGGGGATCTTAAGCAGAGATTAATCCAGCCGAATGAATGAAGCAGAGCTGAGGATCAAGCCATGGAAAGAAGCTCAATCAGCTCAGCTGGGAAGGACCAACAAGGAGCACAGAAATATGAGCAAAGAAGAATTGAACGAAGAAGTTGCCATGCTTGTACGGAGCATTAATCAGCTGGAACAAAGCAAGGAAAGATACAAGAATATCGTGAAGGTTCATCACGACAAGCAACTCTATCCAAAGAGAAACTCAGCTGAGTCATCCTCCCGGAGAAAGGATAAAAGGTTCGAATCGAGCGAAACGGATGATGATCAAATCTCCTTCTCCGACTCAGATGAGGATGACTGAGACCAACTGTGAAATAAAGACAGCTGGATACAAAACTGAAGATTCAGCCAATCATACAGCTGAGTACATTAGTCTCAAGAGAAGAATTCAGAAGCAGCAGATGAATCAGCTGGATTTGTGACAGCTGACCTTATCAAATGAATGAGCCAATAATGAAAAAATCCGCTCAAGGAAGTAGGATGCAGCTGAATAAAAAGCCACCTACTATCATATCAAGGGGGAATTCTACATAGTTGGAAAGATTCAGAAAAATCAAGTAGAATACCCAACAGGATGCACTCACCGAGATAAAACTCAGCTGGTATCACCAGCTAAAGGGAAACCTGATCCAGCGGAGCAATCAAAATGATGTGTGGATTATTTGGACTGCTCAAACCGGACAAACAAAAGCTCATCCAGCTGAGAGGGAACAAACTCAGCTGGATCCCAAAGCTCAGTTCAGAAGGATTTCCCAGCCAAAAAGGGAATCAAGCTCAGCTGGACATCAGTCGAAGATCTAAAAGGAACTCAGCTGAAGGAAATTCAAGCCAATCTACAAATACTCAGCTGAGGAGAACTGTCATTCAAACAAAGGAGAAGACCGCTGTGATATCAGCTGGATACTGTGTCCAAGCTGACCGGTTTGCGTCTCATGCATTAATTGCTCTGAGGAATATGCTATATAAAGTCCAATTATTTTGAATTCTTATGTTAAGCGGACAGACATTCCTTAGTTAAATTGTTTGATAAGTTTCCTTTCCCATCGCATTAATTATAAAGTCTGCATAGTACTGCAGCACGGCAGAATCGAGGCAGAGCGTCAAACGTTTGAACTGCCTCACGCGCGATTGTAATACACTCGCCGAAAGCACGTCAGCAAAACGTGATGAGTGAATCCCTCCCAGCCATTGATCAGAAGATCAACTGATTCAATTTTAACCGTTGATCCTATATGGCAGTTGATATATATGGAAAAGATACGCGGATTCTTTCCTCCTCCATCTTTATCTCTGCAAATTTCAAAGATTCAAAATCTTCATCTATTCTCTGCAAGTTCTTTGCACGATCAAATTCAACAAGTTGCAGAAATGGCGCCCAAGAAATCAACCGCAGGGATGAACCAGTTTGAAGCTCTAATGACAAAGCTATCATTTGAGAGTATTCTGTCCACCTCCAACCTCCATGTTTCAGAGTTAAAAGAGATGGTGGATCTAGTTGCAGACTCCGGTCTCTTGTTGTGGGCAACCTCCATGCCCAAGCTGTTGCTAAAGAGAGATGCCGTACTTTTCTACCTCAACATCATTGATGAAGACGGCTTCTACTCATCTTCATTTGACATGATCGTCAAAGGCGAAGACGGAAAGTTTGATACAGCAACCGTCACCATCAAACTCAACAAGATGCTACGAAAGGTGTTCAACCTACCCAGAGAAGGAGGATTCATCCCAGATGATTACAGTCGTGAAGAAGTGGATGAATTCCTCAGCAGAGAGATGCTTATCTCCCCAGAGCCATACAGAGCAAGCATGTCAAAGCTCCTGCTCAAGCCAAAGTACAGGCTGCTGCTGGATATCACGCAGAAATGCATCTTAGGGATAGCTGGATCTCAAGGAGAGATCAGCATTCCAAAGCTCAAGCCGATGATTGCCATGATCAAAGGCGCAAACGTCAACTGGTTTGACTTCTTACTCAACTGTCTGGTCAAGAAGTCAGAGAAGATCAAGTTCAACTCCACCAGGACGACGTTCTCATCCACAGAGCCACTGTATCTCTGCTCCAAAATTTCTTTCTTGATAGAGCAAGCTGTGAAAGGGCACACAGTAAAGTGGGCTGATTCAGAACCGTTTCCAGAAACGAAGATTCTTTTCCAAAAAATAAGTCAAGTCAATGATCTTCTGAAGAAGACCGTGAGTAAAAGCAATAAAGTAGGAAGGATCGGGCAGGTTCCAGTGAGAAGAAACAAAGAAAGAGGAAGGCAATGATTCCCAAACCAAACGGAGGTCCATGAGAAGAAAAAGAAAACAACGTCATTCCAAGTCGAGCAATGGTGATTCTCTCCCACGCCCAAGTGTCGGCCTTCGATCAATACGGATCAAACATCCTGGCCGAGATGGGATTGAATGATGGATTGTCATCCAGCTCAGAGGACGAGCTGGATAATCCAAGGAGCTCTCCCCAACCTTCACCCCCTCACAGCTTTCCGCCGAAACAGCCTTCCCCTCCACCCAGCTCTCCAACCAAAGAGCCATCTCCTGTAAGAGAGCAGGAAGATATTCAACTGGCTGAAGCTCCTTCACAGCCAGCTGACACCCAAGCTGAACCCTCTTTCACTAATCCCAGCTCACCCCCAAAACAACTTTCACCCAAAATTCAATCGCCCACGCAAGGTCGATACTTCTTCACGACTCTACTGTGAACCCATTTGAACCTATTCCTCAAAACACCTCAGAATCAGAAGAGAGTGATTCTACTGCCTCTCCATCCCTCAACTCCACTGGCTCAGCCTTTATGGAAGCCATGTACGAGGACTTGCGCATTGTAGGGATCAAGAGTGTTCTAACTCAGTATCCGATTCTAGCGCATCTGCCCATCGCCCTCGTCAAAGTTGGAGAACTCAAGTTTTATCTGGCTACCAAGATGGCAACTTGGTACCAGAATGAGCAGCTGATAGAGACTTTCTCTTATGAGAAATTGAAGACAGATGAAGCACGCCTCCAGCACACCTTTGGCTTTGGAAGTCTGGAGGATGCATACTTACACCAGAATGATCTCATCAGAGGAATTATAGAAGTGTCTCAGCAATACCCCAAGCCGCACCCAGCTGAAATCTGGGAATCTGCCAACAAGCTCCTTACAGCAGCTGGATGAGAGACATCTTCTGGAGCTGTCAAATCCAAAGAAGTCGCAGCTGAACTTGCCAAGGAAGCTGTCCCTGCCGACACAGCTGAGGCAATAATAATTGAAGAAGAGCCAACTAATGCAACAGTTGAGCCTACCGAAGCTGCCCCACAAAGTCCACTTGCCGATGACACTCGCTCACTGGTCGAGATCGAGGCAGACAAACCCAGTCATGTTGAATCTGGAACTCAAACTGACTCAGCTGTCAAGCTCTCAACCGCAATGAAAGAAGCAATATCCAAAGAGGTTGAAGAAATTCTCTTTCAGGACAGACTGAAGTCTCAAGTCGACGTCGTCATGCGATTCTCAGCTCTCGACTGTCAAGTTCGAGAACAACAGCGGACAATCGATGAAGTCCATAATTTTGCTCAAAATCTTCAAGAAAGCACCAGTCAAGATCTCAGGCAATCTCTCGTTTCTCAACAAATTGATCAGTCAATTCATCTAGAGAAGAGAGTCCCTGAGATCATCTCAAACCTTCAAGCTCCACTGGTTGACGACATTGCAAATCTTTCAAGCCAGCTGGAAGCTCTCAAAAAGACCACTCTCTCCAACAGTGCTGACATCCGCCAACTCTTCAACTTGTACAAAGATCTGGATGCTCAGTTCAGAGCTGGAAGCAGCAGCAATGCCCAGCTGAATCTCGTCACAGCTGACAACTCAGTCAAGATCGCTGATGTTGAAGGTATTCTTTCCAAGCTCAGCACAACAGTTGCCAACCTCTCTGCCTCCCTTGTTGATAATGCCAAAAAGGGGGAAGATCAGAATGAAGCTGGAAAAACAAGTGAGAGGGAAGCTGCAGCTAAGGGGGAACCTGTGCAGCAAATTCAAAGGAAAATCGACGACTTTGCCAAAGAGCTGGATGAAGAAGAGACAGAGCCAACTGCACCAGCCAAAGCAGTCAAAGAGACATGGAGAGAAAAGATGGTTGTTCTTGCCAAAGCATGTGGACACAAGCCTGAAGAATACAAAGACTATCACTGGCTGTGTAACTTCCACAACGAGCAAAGAAAAGAAATGCAAGAGCTGGATAAAATTATTAAGAAGAAAGCTGAATCGCTCAAGCCTGCTGAGAAAAAGCAGAAGAAGAAAAGGCAGAGCTACAGGCAAGCTAAGAAGAAACAAATCCAACTAGCCTCAGCCGACAAGAAGAACCCAGACGATTTCAATGAAAACTGGGAAAGTTGCAAATCAGAATTCATCAAAGAATTCTACTACTTGAATCAATTCAAAGGCATGGATCCAGAAACTGCTTTCCAGGATTACTTCCTCGAACTTCATGAGACAGATCCAATGATGGCAAGATCAATTGCCCTATATGCCAAGAGTAACAACATTCAGCTGAAGGCTCCAAAAGTCAAACAGTTAAAGCCTCCATCTCTAGCTGGAACGAACCTTCCTGACAAGGCCCAAATCATCAAAGAAATTAATCACTGGGCTGGAGAAAGAGGAATTTCAAAATCAAAAAATCAAGCTGAATGGAAGGAGCTGGAAGAGTTCATCTTCAATAGATATGGTCTCAAGACTGACCATCAAATTGATGAACAAAGGAAGCAGCAAAGCTGAAGACCCAGCCAACTGGGAATGTTCTTTTTGAACTTTTGTAATTAGAGAGTTGTAATAATTCTTCCTATTAATGAAAAGTTCGTTTTATCAAAATCAACCTGAAGACAATCTCTCTTTGTCCAGGCTCTGAATATGTTTACCTGCTGTGAATATTTAATCCTTTGAATCCCCGTTTCCTGTTAAGGGGTAAGCAATTTTGTTTTTCCAACTTAGGGTTTTGGCATCATCAAAAAGGGGGAAATTGTTGGGAAAATTAATAGAGTTTTGAAGTGATACCAAAACCCAGCTGACCCCAACCAAGTAGATGTTTGCACAAACCCAAGTGTTTTTCCAGCTCGCCTGTTTGAGCTTATAGAGTTTCTAAGTTTGCAGGTGGTCGCTGAAGACAGCAGAAGACCCAGCTGAGTATACAGCAGGGTAAGCCAAGTCGAGTGATCAGCAACGTTATCCAGATTCAAGACGATCAAGTTCTTCCAGACACAGCTGTAGGAAGGATCCAGCTCGTGTGACAACTCAGCTCTACGTCAAAGATCCAGCAGAGTTCAAGACAGCTCAGAGTCACCAGCACAGCAGAGTCGAAGTGAACTTGAGATAAAGTCAGATCTGATCTGGATCATCAGGAACTCGACACCTCAGCACCTAGAAGTCAGACCTAGGATTGCTTTACGAGAAAATCAAGGAAGAAGACAAGTCAATCATGTCAGAAGTTAGGTAGAGATTCAGAACGGCTCTTTCCAACGGCTAGTTCTAATCTCTCCCTATAAATAGAAGTCTTCTTCATCTTCACAGGGAAGTGAGAGAGAGAATATACACAAGAAAGATCAACAGAGAAAGAAGTTTAACAATAGACCAAGATCTCTCAGAAAAGCTTCAAGATCTAACAGCCGTCATTCTTATGAGTTATTATTCATTCTCAGGCTGCTGAAGATCTCTCCCACAAGTATCTAGGCATATAATCCTTCCCATCTTAAGCCTAGTTTGAACGAGTTCATCATACTCAAAGTTCTTCATTGTAAGAACTCGTTCATAGTTGAAAACCCCAAACTCAAACCCCAAAAAAGGTTAAGTTAAGGTTGAGGTTCTGTAGTGCCTGTAAACTACAGGTTAGGTTCTTCAGTACCCGTAAACTGAATGTAGGCTTCAGCTGTGCCCGTAAACAGTCTGGTTACGTTTCGATACAGTACGCGTAAACTTGTATCCAGCTTGAGGAACTAAGCTGCAACGCTTGCTGACTGCGCGAAAAGTCAGTGGTATCCTTAGTGGATTACCAGAGGTTTCTGGTCGTGGACGTAGGAGTAGTTTCTCCGAACCACGTTAAGTTGCTTTGTTCTTTCATGTTTATTTATGCATCCAAATTAACTATTCATAAGCATTATTTCAAGCTGCATAAACTGATTAACTGAAAAGAGAAACTAAGCTTTGCAATATATTTGAAGCAACAGACGGACTTTCCAAAATCCCACCACATTCCGCACACAACATTTGTGTTGATCAAGTCCGTCTTCCAAATTGGATCGAACACAAATTTCACTCAAAAGAGTTTTAATTTGGAAAAGTTTTTAACCTTGGTGTATTCACCCCCCCCTCTACACCAAGGTATCCGTCTTGGGACCATCATGTGAGATTTGAGCCTTTGACTATTCGTTGATTATAGTCTCTCTCGCTTCTTGTGTGTGATCATTTGAGCATGTATTTGTATCTCTAGAACTTGCCATGGTTCTTCCTTGAAAATGAGTAGATGTGCTCTAGGTTTTGATATGATTAAAGGCCTTATTTGTTAGCCAAAATTTCCCCCATTCTTGACCAAAAAGATAAAACATGATCCTAGTATACCCTTTGAGCCATTATCTTTTCTTTGATTTAGCCGAATTGGGAAGGGAGAGAACTTGTGATAGCTTGTGAATTTAGAAAAATGAGGAGTTGGTAAGTAAGTGTGGTTATCTTGCCTTGGGCTTGAATTGTATTGGAAAGCTAGCCATTATGAGCTCTAGAAAATGGTTGAAAAAGAAAAAAAGAAAGAGAAATTTCAAATTCTTAAGAATTGTTGAAAGTTGAAAAGAGCAATAAAGGGTGGAAATGGCATGTAAAGAGGAAGCTCAAGCAAGAAAAAGAAAAGTAAAAGAGTGAGTGTGATTAGTGATTGTGTAAAATTTGGCAATTGTGGTTGTTGAGAGTTGATTTTGTTAGATCATTTGGGAAGTCACTTTGCCTAAATATCACTCACCCACCAAAGAGCCTCATTACAACCTTGTGAAAGCCATTTTTGATCTTTATCTTGGAGCACATTGAGCAATAGATAGGCTAGACGAATGGCAAGCCTATGGTAGAACTCATGCATGTCGTCAAATTGAGTGAAAACATGTCCCATTTAAACACTTGAGCGTTGAGTGCTTCATTTTTAAAGTCTTTGCGTGAGAATCCGAAATCCCTAAGAGGTTGAATATTTGACTTTGTTGTAGCATGTTCAATTTTGATTGAAAAATACATTTGCAATTTTGTTATTGAAGTGAATAATTTCTGAGGCCCTTTAAATGTCATCGATTCGCCCTCCTATGTTTGTGTTTCTTTTCTTTTTGTTGTTTGGGGACAAACAACGGTTTAAGTTTGGGGGGTTGACAAACATGGATTGTTCACGATGTTTTGGGCGCATTCGATACCATTTGCTAGTGAAAAACCATGTCGTTTAACCTTTTTCCCAAGTTAAACCTTATTTTGTCGGTTTTTACGCTTGTTTGTTAGTCTTTGAATAATTGCAGGAGAATGGATGTGGAATTAGAGTGAAAAGAGCTTGGAATGAGATAGAGGAGCTCGATACGAGAACGTGGAAAAAAACGGAAGTCAATTCGAAGTCCGGACGAAAAAGAACGAGCAAAAAAGATGAAGAAGCCCAACATGACTTCCGACGGCAGGAAAAATGATACACGAAGGCGTTTTTGAAGAAGGGCACACGCGGTTCAACCCGCGGGCGCGGGGTTGACTGCGGGCTTCCTTCTTTGTGCGTGAAACGGGCCCGCGGGTGTGTATCATGACCTCGGCTACTGTGTTGTGCGCGGAGAAAGTTTATTTTACTAATCTTTTCTCTTTATTTTGACTAGACTTTGAGCATTTGGATAATTTGCAACCATTTAAATGTGTTTGTTATGTTGGTTTGAGGCTCGAGAGAGGGGTGAAACGACATTAGAACCGAGCACAAGGTGTAATATTTCAATAGCCTGAGAGGGTGAGTGGTTTTGCAAGGGTAGAGTGATCCTAGGTGCTTTTAGGAGTTATAGGCTAGTGTTTGATTGGAGACAACGATCCTAGCTTGTAATCAACTACTTTAGTCGTCCGAGAGGAGACTCGAGTGAATGAGAGATCGCCTTAGGTAAAGAGAGAACAAAACGAGACTTGAGTGTTGGAATTTTAATCCGTTGCAAGTTGTCGATGCTTAGTCCTTAGAAATTCATCTCTCTTAAGTTTTAAGTCATTGTCTTCATCTTTGTTTAATTTAATTGAGTTCGTTAATTTATTTAATTCCTCTTGTTCGTTTAATTTAGTAATTGTCCCTAAAAATCCGATTAGTCTAAATAGGTTAGAAGAACCAAGTAATAGTAGTCATAAGTGTTGAAAATTAGTCTCCGTTGATACGACCTTGCTTGCCATTATCTACATATACACCGTACACTTGCGGTTAATATTTGCATAATTAAAACGCGAACACTCAGATTCACTCTTTCCATCTATTTATACCTTGAAATCACGTCAATCAAAAATATGCTCACGAAGTTCTTTCTCTAAAGTTAAAGTATTCGGCAGATTTATTTACTTTCTTTCAAAGGAGCAGTATTTGATCGGTGAGTTTTTTTTTTTCTTTTCTTCTTTCTTTTTCTTTCTCTCTTTTGAAAATTTGTATCGCCGATTTAATTTCAATTACAAGAGTTCAAGTTAAAATTTTATATTGCTATACTATTCGAATCTGCTGCATTAAAATAGTATTACTTTTATTGTCGTGAATTTTTACAACAAGGAGTATTATAAAATTTATCCAATTTATTACTGATGAGTTTTGTTCTGCCAATTCTTTTTGACTTTCAAGTTGAATATTTGAATATATACATCCACAATTATTGGTTGATTTCAATTCTTTTCATACACGTATAGGTATATATTATTATATATTATGGATCTTTGTTTTGTTTCCCTTCAAGTATTACTTTTAATTACATATGATTAAATTTGACAAAAAATTAAAGTTAGAAGAAATAGAATTAAAGTCTGCATATTTGTTTTTTTTTTTCTTTCTGGCGATTTAATGTCAGAGGAGTGGCAGGATTTTGAAAAAAAAAATAGATGGACGAGAAGTATCACTTCTAATGCTATAAAAACAATAATGTAATTATATTTTGGTTATACTACTTTTTGTATATTATGGAGTTTGACGGCAGAAGCTCAATGTTTAATCATGTCTATTAGATATTAATTCAAATATATAATTGTGTGTATATATATATATATACACATATTTTTATATATTAGTTTGTTTAAGGTTCATATATAATTTAAGCAGTTTATTCTTAGTCCAGATTATTAGTTATGAATTAAGATAGAAGATTGACCATAATATTTATTCTATAATGTTTAACTAGGCGCGGTGCAATTAGGATCTCCGTCTTCACAATAAAGTTCTTTGTTCGATTTCTCTGTTTCTCAAGAATTCAAGGTGGGGTAAAGTAAAATCTTTTATTTTACAAATTATGTCTCGCAAGAAATGCTTTTAATGTTCTTATTTGAGAAAATGTGATTTATGTCCAACGTGTTTACTTGTGCTTTGAGATGTGGTTGAAGTGAATGTAATGAGCATGCTATATGTGTGCAAGATATGTCCTATGCATAGTGGAAGTTATAAATGTCCCATAGATTCATACTTTGCTTTGTGCATTGAAATGATCTATGATTGAAGTTCTTGTCCCACAAGGTTAATAGCTTGTGGTTGAAGTTTTCCATATTCTCATTTGCCATGTTTATACTGTTGTACAAAGGAAATGTTATGCTTTGGAATTTCTCCCACTGAGTATATTTTAAATACTCACCCCGTTTTCTTAAAAATATTTACAGGTGATGAGCATGGAGCGGCGTGAAGGAAGTGTGTTGGTTATTTTTAAAATTTCAGTTTATTTAAGTATTAGTAGAAGTTGTGTGATTTCGTATTCCGTTTAAATTTGAAACTTATTAGTTGGTATTATGTTTTTGGTAAAACATTTAGTTTGGTTAAGTTTAATTCTAATTGATTAATTTGGTTGTTAGGATTTGTTGTTTACTATAATGGAATATTTCAGACTTACCTAGCATTTGGTTGTTAGGATTTGTTGTTTACTATAATGGAATATTTCAGACTTACCTAGTATTTTAAATCCAGTTTAATGTTACCTTTTAGAACTGTATTTGTCAGCAAGTTTAAATTCTTTCTTTTACTTTGAGCTAAGTATTTATTTAGAATTATTTCATATTTTATTTTTAAAAAAAATATTATTAGACTTTCCGCATTAGTTTTTATTATATTTAAAGTAAATAATTAGGGTATTACACAAGCAACCTATGGTTCGACTCTCCTTATCTAAGGTAGTCACTCAATTATCTCTAGTCTCCTCTCGGACGTCCTAGAGGTGTAGATTACGGGTTAGTTATGCCGTCTCCAGACATCAAGCTAATCTATAACTCCCAAAAGACCCTTGGACTCTCAACCTTCATATCCCGACTCAACCTCTCGGTCTATTGCCACAATATGCCTTATATTCCCTTCTTGAGTGAACTCTCATCTCTCGACCCTCAAGTTCAACACAAAAGATATACTAAATTGGTGATCAATCAATTCAATATTCATAAAAACTAAGAATCACAAAGAGATATGAAGAATAAACTATAGATTTATATCATAGATGTCAAAACATTACAAACCCACCAAAAATCCAATCCCTAGAATAAGAAATCTAACCAACCATTATCATTTTCAACATAAATCTCAAATCAAAAGAAATCATAGTCAAACATACAAAGAGAGATAAGATATAAGTGACAGATCCTATTTTCTATGGTAATCTTCAAGCTTCAATCCTTGATTCCTTTTTTTTTCAAGCTCTTCAAGATGGGTAATGGATGTAGTGTGTGTAAATATGTGTAATGTGAGTGGAGGTGGAGGTTGGTAGATGTTAACCTAAGGAAATGGGAATTGTGAGGTATTTATAGGTGTTGGGGATGTGAGTAAGAAGAAGTGTCAAAAAAATAACAAAAAGGGGGACAAAATTGGAGAAACTCGCTTTTCTGCTTTGCGCCGCGGGCTAGACCCCGGTCGCGGCCCCGGCTGCGGGTCATAGGCATGAAAAGCCTTGGCTGACTCTGGTAGCGCCGCTGGCCACGGCCGTGATGACTAGTGGGCGTCGGTCGATTTTTTCGTTTTTGCTCGTTTTCCATCATCCAGACTCCAAATTGCCTCTCGTTTCTTTTTACGGCTCCGTATCGAGCTCTTCTTCATCATTCCAAGTTCTTCTCACTCCACCTTAGCTTCTATTTTTCCTGAAATTTCATCAAAATACCCAAAACATGCATAATTTCTTACAATGCAAATTTTAAGGCAAAGAGTTGCTAAATACATGGGTTTTCTCTAATAAATGGCATAACACTAGTCTTCTATAAACGAAAATATGTACGTATTCCATATTACACCATGAACAATTAAAAATTAAGAAACTATAATATTGTGCTTTATCTAAATTGCATTTTCATGAGAAAAAAAATTATAATCACGTCACTATATTTCATCTCGTATTACAATACAGATTCTACGTGGACGAGATTCCGATACGTCACATGATCCGCAACGCATGCATGCGAGGGGACTACGTAACCCCTCAAAGCTAGATTTGACCAATTATATCATCCAGCAATTACACCCACCAGATTGCAGCGAGCATCACACCATCTATAATGTACGGATTCTTCTAAAAATATTATATTGACGTATCGAATTCTTGTTAGGATGTGATTCTCGTCAGATTCCCGTGGGATTCGCACCCAATTCGCCACGTGGCCTATCCTTTCCAAATAAAGAATAAAAAGTAATCGAATTTGCGAATCCTATGTGTAAAATTCGCGAATCTCATGGGTGAAGTGAGTGTATGAGGTTGACTTTGATAACTTTATTTGAATTATGGCTTCTCTATTGGACTAATGATATTTGAATTGATATTTTGTTACTTAATTAAATTACATAATTGAAAATGCTTAAGTTTTGGATTAAAGAAAATGAATTACATAAATTTGATTTATGAAAATTTAAGTTTTTAATTATTTTATAAGTGTTACGTACATATAATAAAATATTAATATTAGACGTATCATTGCCGAATCGCACCCTATAATTTTCAAAATTTCGTATCCACGTACCCGTATCGTATCGTCCTCGCACCCGCCTCCTAAGCACCCATGGACACCATCATATAGGTGAGACATCTACACTGCACGCAGACGGGATCACCACACCACCATACAAGGTGAAAATATACTACACCACATGCAAGCAGGATTAAACCTAAGTCTCACTAAGGAGAGACTTGTAGTAACTCAGCTAACACTTGAGTTATAACTCATCGGCTAATCTTTGAATATTATGTGTTAACATAGCTATTAAATAATGACATGTCAGCATTGTCTCCTTTTTTTTAGTTGGGGAAGGGGAGCGGCGACACATTCGCAGATCGAGGAACATAGCATCCCCGGAAAAAATATTTCAGGAATCCATTTAAACATTAATCCATCTATACAAAGTCAGCAGTTTGTTCAACCACTGAACAAGTGAACATGAAACCATCAGCAATAAACAGATTTGAAAAATTAACAATGAATGCGTCAGAAATTGACTAATTCTAGTGATGATGGATTTATTTGGTCCAATCAAACTTTCAATTCCACAGCTGGTACATTATCATCATCATTATTATTATTGTATATATATATATATATATTTTTCTCTATTCTTAACTGATATACTTATAAAACAAAGGACTAGGTGAAAAGTTGAAAACGTGAAGATTAGGGTAACACACAAGCCAAGTATACTACATTTTTCGATTTTGTTGACTAATTTCTATGAAATTCAATGAACATTAAATCAATTGTTAAATAATTTTCAAAAAACCCTTCACTCAAAAAATACCTCCGTCCACGAAAAACGTTCAATGCTTTCCTTCTTAATCCGTCCACAAAAAATGTTCTCTTTTCATTTTGGTACACTATCCCACCACAAAATATTCTTTTTCCTTCACTCACAACACTACACTACACTACACTACACTACACTAAATGTGAGACTCTTTCTCCACTCACAACCCACTACACCTAACTTTTATTAATCCATGTATCCACCGAAAAAATATTTAACGTGGACAGAAGGAGTACTTTATTTTCATTGAAATGCAACCTAATGTCAAAAGTCTAATCTAACCTTCAAACAAACACAACGTGCAAACAATCGACTTGGGATAGAAGCACATGTTTGACCTTTTGAAAATGTCCTTTAATTTGTTTTTTCAGCCAACAGAATAAAAGAACTAAACACTGAAAATAAAGAATAAATAACTAACTATACTCTGATAATTTTCCATATGACAAAGAATGTCTGTCACGCCGTCTTATATCCATCCTCTAAACATTTAACCAGGTCAAAAATAAACAAATAAAATGAAGCTGTAACAGTGATCTAACTAGAGACCCTCAACAAACCCCAAGTTAAATCTATGCAATATTATGAGCATCAGAAATCGACACCGGTTCACGGAAACTGGAACGAACCTCCTATTCCGGTGGCACCTGCTGGGGGAGAGATGGCAACCCAGAGGAGGGAGATGGTGATGGCTATGAGCCCTGACCAGACAAACACGATGGTGGGCGTCCTCCCCCGTCTTCCCATCAGTCCTTTAGCAAACGGATACAGATGAGCCAACACCCAGAAACTAAAGAATACACCTCCGAGCAGACGGCTCCACTGCGGTATAGTACTGTATATCGTTCGGCTAAAACCAACGGCTATGGCTATCAAGTTGGTTATCATGATGGTGATAGGTGGGATCATCAACGAACTCCATTTCAGGATGTAGAGATCCGCATAGTCGTCATCATTGTCGTCACCTCCAGACTTGGATGTCAGAGTAAACGAGATCTCGATCCCAGCAATCACCTTGAGTAGACCTTGGAGCACAGCGGCAAGATGAGCGCTCGTGCCTCCTATTAACCAGAATTGCTCATTACGCCACCACTCCTCTAAGTTGATGCCCGACCATTTAATCTCGAGCATGGCCAAGGCGCAAAGTGTCAAGGTGATGACGAGGAGGTACGTAAGGAAGGTGACGTCTAGAGACTGGACGATGAATTGGCCGGAGAAGAGTGACAATGCAGGAAGGAAGCAGTAAACGATCAGAAACAAGGAGGTGAAGGGATAGATACCGACGTTGAGATAAGCAACTCTTTGTAGAATCTGCATTTTCGGACTGGCCAGTATAGCATTATTACGTGAAAAGAAGATCTCGACTGAACCAGTCGCCCACCGGAGGACTTGATGAAGCCTGTCTGTGAGATTGATAGGAGCAGTGCCACGGAAAGCGTCCCTTTTCGTGACACAATATACAGATTTCCAGCCACGATTGTGCATCCTATACCCCGTCACCACGTCTTCAGTCACTGATCCGTAAATCCATCCAACCCGATTACCCCACTCAGTTTTGTCTTCATACCAACACGAGATCACACTAATGGCCTCAGCAACTGTTGATGCATCAAGGAGTTCCCTAGGAATGGTAAGAGCACCAGGTGGCCGCCCGTTCTTTACAGCAGGATGATCAGCAAGTGGTCTCCCTTGGAATTCCGCAACTGGGATGGAGTCGATCAGGAAGTTCGAGTTACCGAACCTTTTAGAGAAGAGAGAAGGATTAAATTCATCATCATCATCATCTCCCATCCTAAGAGCTCTGTGCTCCTCTGGTGCAGTTTTGATAGTTGCAGTCTTCTTACGTCGAGGAAAACAACAGCTGCAACAGCCAGAGTTTTCCTTCGATCGAGGAGGATCAAAGCCATAAAGTGCAGTTCTACGGAAGAGGCATCCAGTTCCAACATAAACTGGACCCTGCAGCCCATCCAGAGCACGCATGTTAACATCAAAGAACACGGTATTATGATTTGCATAGCGATCAGATGGATCTATCCCCTCAAACCTTTGAGGAAACTGAACATAACAAATACGGTCTCCACCCCGATCCATCATGAAACACATGCCTTCTCTTATTGCCTCTGAGTTGTAGATGTAGTGATCACAGTCAAGATTCAAAATGAATGGGCCATTAGACATGATGGCTGAAGCTCGAACCAGAGCATTCATGGCCCCTGCCTTCTTATTATGATCATATCCCGGACGCTTTTCACGAGATACATACACAAGCATGGGCAGCCGAATGTCAACCTCAGCAAAATCAAGTGGGCTACTTTCAACAGTTCCATGTAGAGGCTCATCACTTGGGGGTTTCAACATTACCTGCAGTTTAAATAGTTACAAAAGATTGTTAATGAGTCAACATACGAAGAAGTTAAGAAGCACTAAATACAGTTCCTCATTGAAAGCAAGTAACAATAGTTAAACACTTTACAAGAAAACTATCAAAATAATCAATCAACAGTAGGGAAAAAAACAGTTGCTTGCCAAAGAACAAGAAGATTGGTTTGCACAACTTCTCTGAAATTGTTTGACTAAACCTGCATCAGCACAAAAATGTAGTGGCCAGAGACACCGTGACTGAATTTTAATTATCATACCCGTTTATAACAATTAAAGTGATTCAACGAAAAAAAGCCACCATGTAAATGTCAAGTTCCAAATAATGCACTTCAAGAGTCCCCAATTTCCAAGAGGTTCTACTAAAAAGTAGGAAAATCAAAGATCCATACTAAATGATTTATACCGTCAGAGTAAGAATCTTAATAAATATATTAGCACGTACCTGTATTATTCCTGCATGGTCACCCTTAGAGTGTTCGGGAGCAGAAGCCACCCAAGTGCCAGGCCAGTGGGTCCCATCAGCCATCCATGTTGCTTTAGAGACCTTCAAAGGTTCCAATATTTCATCCTCAGCAGTCTGTCTCCGAAGCTTCATGGCCTTGATTTCTTCTCGAGCGTTATATGCATCAGAGCGGCGACGAATTGAATCAGGAAGACCATTGATCCGGACCTTGAATTCATCATACTCGCGCTTAACCCTTCTACGATCCTTGACAAAATCAGGGCGTACTTTATTCTTAAATGGGTCTTTTTTCAGGCTAAAGTAAGATTCTGGATTTCTCGGTTCAATACCATGCTTGCGACAAAATGGCACCCACAAGTTAGCATAACTTGCAGCTTCTGCCATGGCCTCAAATGTCAAGAGGGCACCTCCATCATCAGAAACATAACAAGAAAGCTTTTCGACAGGGTAATCAGCTGCAAGAATAGACAGAATAGTGTTTGCAGTAACAAGTGGAGGTTCTTTTTCTGGATCAGCAGTAGAAACAAATATATCTATTCCCGGAAGATCAGATTTCCCAGTTGGATTGGCTGGGCTTGGTGTTTCGAACTTCTCTTTCAACACGTTAAGATCAGTAGCACGATTAACAGGGAAGAACTTTGGAAGCTGGTCAAGTAACCAGGAGAAGGCAAACCAGATCTCACAGATGATAGACATCAACCACAGCCACCTTGCATCCTCATTGGGATGGCTGATTCTCCATTCCAAAAATAGAGCAAGAATAATCATACGGACAAAAATTAAGAGTCTGGAGGAAGTAGGAAAAAGAAAAGATGCTTGTCAGCTTTTTATAACATATCCATTCAAATTTAAACAGATGGGTTACAGTCACTAAATTTCAAAAAAAAAAAAAAAAAGGGAACTTATAGTCTGCATCAAGAGGTTATAGGAATATGTAAAATCATTTATCCCGATTAAAGGATATATTACTGATCTCAAGGTAGTAGCATAACCACATTGTTAATACACAACCCACAAAATCAGTGACATGTTAGCCTAAAGGGACATCATTAAATGTGTTCTATGCCCTATGTAGCTTTCCTTAATCAAATTGTCAGATCAATCATTTCAAATTAGATAATATAGTCTGGAGTGCACAACGAAAATACGAAATTGCTCTCAAACGGAAACACAATAAGCATAAGTTATTTACCGATATGGGCTGAGTACTGCAGCTGGTATTTTCAATTTGCGGGTCAGAGGCCGCCATGGCTTGTTCAGAAGTTCTTGAGGGTCTCCCGTTTCATCATTTTTATCTTCGCTGAATCCTCCATCTTTGGGCCATATGGCATTACCATATCCATAGGTACCCTTGGTCTCGAACAACCACCGATTATGATCAAAATCCACCCCTGTTTGGCTCCTCATCAAGCCAGACTGGCTCCGCACTATTGCTGACCTGTTGGCTGACTTCATCAACGACAACCTCCTCTCCATTTTAGACATTCCAGCATTAGATGGTAGAGGCAATGGCTCACCAGGCTCTGTTGAGCTATTGGGCAACTCTGTATTCTTATATGGCTCTTTACAACCGGGACATATGCCTTCACCAGCCTTAACAGAATCAACAAAGCAATCCCTGCATATCTTGAAATCACATTCACATGGAAGAATATCTTCACCCCTCTCGTCACTCATCACTTTTCCATCACAGCCCTGTATAGCACATGATGAACCTTTTGCACCAGCCATCTGAGGATGGTTTGCCTCGGATTCAATCACCTTGTCCATCAAGTGGGCACGAGTAACACTGTTATATCCTCCAGTAAACAAAGAACTAGATACATATTGCTCCTCGACCCTCTGTGAAATCGGAGGATCCGTCCTGATTGCCAAAGTATCCATTGGTTGATTATCAGGAGTTGGTGGTATATGCACCGTGTACTCTGCAAACTCAACACCACTCATTTCACTATCAAGACTGTCCCTCGACAAGTTCACATATCGGCCTGACGATGTTCTTCTAGTAAAGGTTACACTGGGAGGAATCGGGCCCCTCCCAGGCTGTGAATCAGAGGGTCTGAAGGATCTTCCTGCCATTACCGATCTATGCAACAATAAGCTATCTACTCACCAGAACCTGAAACACATCACAGAGACAAAAATTAAAACATCAAATATGTTAACCAAATCAAGAAACATAAACATGATATATATTGCAAAAGGTGTGGGTTTCTTCTCTACAGTACTTAGTGATCCAGAAAACGACCAGATTACTTTTCAACATTTTTTAAATCAAATATTCTTTTTCCAACCCATCTCACTCAAGTAAAATCCACCATCTGAAGACCTTTATCAGATTAAAATACAATTCAGCTTAGAACAGATCGTAAAACTTTTTCTTTCTACAACGTTACTTACTCTCTTTTATCAAGAAAAGTAAAAAGCAGCTGCTTTTTAGGCCTAATTCAAATCTTTACCAATAAAATAACGCCTATAAAATAGTCTTGAAAGTCTAAATAATCTTAACCACACAAATTGTTACCTAGTTTCTGTAAAAAAAATGAATATCGGAGATGAAGATCAACCAGTGTCACACACCATGTGCACCAAAAGATCTCAAGCTTCGAACACACAACAAATAAAAGATCCCAACTGGAAAGAAGATGAGCAGATGAAGCAGAAATCCAACAGGTCTTGAAAACGTGTGAGCAAGCGGCAGATCGTGCATGTACAACAAGAAAGTGGAAAGAAATATATATATATATCACATCATCTCATCTCTACTACTTAGTCTACCCAATACAGATACTTAAAAGAACAGAAGACAATCTCTGTATATAAAAACAAAGAAAACGGCCTCCCCAAGACGTGTAAGAAACTTTCAAACACAAATAATTTAATAATAGGATAATTTATAACTACGGCACATAACATAACATTCCCACACACATACACGGTTTGCAAACAAATTACAACTGTATCACACTGCTATTGTGACCCGGCGGTGCTATCTGACCCGGTCACTGGTTGGCTCTCTCTCTCTCTCTCTCTCAATTTTCAAACTGGTTTGTGAGCAAGTCTCAACAACTCATAAACCAAACCAAACCAAAGACTCGGTAGCGTGAAAAACACTAAAATAACAACCCAACGCATTCAAACGGCAGTAATAGCCGGCTAAATCTCTCACTTCCGCGAAGAAACCCCAGATAAAGGTTCGGATCTTTATATAACGCATATGCTTATCGCACAAAAAGACACTTCATTTTCATTCTTCGACAGTGAGCTATATATAAACATATACTCATATTAAACACTACACCCAAAAAAAATCATTTGAAAAATATAGCGAAAAAAATAAAAAGGAATAGCACTTTACAAACAGAAAGATCTGGATATCCAAGATAAGAACACAACTATACCTTCGAGAAATAAAAAAAAAATTGGAAATAATCTAGCTGATATAGCACATTGAAAAGCGCTCGTTTAGCGGCGCTCGCTTTTGGAGTTGATCTGAGTAGAAACTTGAGTTTTAATTTCCTTTGTGTTGTTGAATCTAATTAAAACAATGGCGGAATATGCTGTTGGCTGCCCACTGTGTTGTAGCGAAGAATGAACTTTATCTTTTTCTTTTTGCTTTTTTTGCCGTTTTTGGTGCTTCTTTTTCGAAATTGAAATTGTAGTATGAAAGAAAAGTTTGGTGAGAGAGAGAGAGAGAGAGAGAGAGGGAAAAAGATGGGACGGACAGTAAGGCGAAGATTGAGGGTAAGGAGAGAGGACAAAATAGGTATTAGACGCATTTCGAAGATTTTAGGGGGCCGCGTTCAGCGTTCTAACACGGTGAAGAGCTCTGGATCCTCTGCTACCACCCCACATCTACAACTGTACAACCGCCTTTGCTTACTTTACATCTGTCATTCGTCTCAGATTAAAAACTAGGATTAGCTGCCAAATAACATCCATTTTTTTGGTGTGTTTTGAAATTTAGACTAACTTTTAATTAAAATGTTGCAAGTAAATGCTCAATTTTTATATATTTTGTAAATTTAAACTGGGTTGGCTGTTACACTTAATGAACTTTTGTTGAGTAAAGACTTAAAAAGATTTTTAAACTATTTATCTGCAGTGTAAGATTGAATTTATCAGTGGGCTTGAATCATTCGGACTGTGAGTGGAAGATTACAAAATGTAACATCTCATCTCGCTGCCATTTTAATTTTTTCCTTATTTCTAAGTATATTTATTTCCAAATTGAAGAATAAAAACGTAATTAAGAATAATCAAAAGCAAATACTGAGATAAAATTATGGACCTATATCTTAGACTCTAGACCATTATATCTCATGATTCTGAGAGATTTTTAATAAATGAAATTTGAAAATCACTCAAATAAAATTGGATTTTAGAAGTGCAATACCGAAATTTTGGTCCCCAACTCTTAGAGAGTTTCCTTCACTCATCCTTTATAGATTTATTATGCGTTTACCATTTTATTAGCAAATAACCATTATAATTCTTAAAACAATTAATCTATACCTATTATAAAAGAGCGGATTCTTACAAAATTTGATTTGCCTAATATATCCCGGTTATTATATTTATTTTAAGGGCAATAGTGTAAATTTATGAAAGATATAATTATCTAAATAATGTTTTTTTACAATATATATCTTCTAAATATTAGGAACCAGTGTTTATTTCTAATAAGTAATTATAAATATTTAATAGAAGATACGATAGTGTACTACATACAAATATTTAAAAATCAAGAATCCTAATTATATTCGGATTATATCTTAAGAAGGAAATAAAAGAAAAGGAATAAGAAAAAAGTATTTATATATGTATAAGGGAAAAAAATAATAAAAAATCGTAATTTACCAGCAAAGTGTAACTCATAATCTATACTTACTATAAAAGAGTAATTAAATTCTTATAAAATTATGGTTGCTAAATATACCTCTATTATTATATTTATTTTAAGAGCAATAGTGTAAATATATATTAAATTTATTATAAACATAATGAATTAATAATATAGTCCTACTCTAATTCAACTTAATAAATTAATTAATAATGTAGTCCTACATGTTCTATTACTCAAAAGTGAAAGAGAAAAGACAACATAAATTTTGATAGCTCGAGATTACTTTATTGCGCCGGAATTTTATATTTTTGTGTAATTTGTTTTTTAATTTATAGTTATTATTTGATTTTATATTTTTTTGTTCATAGCTTTAAAGCATAATATCATATTATACGATAAAATTGAATGGAATCGAACATGATTGGTGTCATTATGCTTCAAAAATCGGGCTTTGATTTTGCATAATTTGTAAAATTGACAATCCACATTATAATTTCTCAAGTATTAAAATAAAAATAATATTAAAAATTTAAAATAAAAATTGATGTGGGCTAAACGTCAACGGTGATCACAAATGATCGTTGGCATGTTAGTCTTTGATAAATATATTATCTTAAATGTAGTTCTTTTCTTTTATCTAAAATCTAATTAATATTTTTTTTTATCCAAAATCAATTATGAAGTATTTTTAGGTTTGTAGCCATGGTTTATGAAGAAAGAATATAAATTAGTGATTGATAAATTAATTTCATAGATTTTAAAGCATCTCATAGAAGAAGATAAAAATGAATTTACAATTTGGTGTAAATGATGTGATTTTTGGTGTAACTAAATCTACTATTGATAACTACAATCTCAACTAAATTAAAGTTGAAATAGTACATGACAGCCGATTTACTAACGTATACATATTTCATCTAATCATTATAATATAGTGAACTAAATTAAAGTTTAATTTTGAATACTCCTGATACAATATTTAAATGTAAAGTAAAATAAAAATATATAATAAAATTGAAAAAGAAAATAGAAAGGATTTTTTTTGAGAAATTAAAACATGATACTTGAGACATTCAGTAATTGTTATACATCTTATCATTATCTATTATATAAATTATTTACCTATTTATATACACGAGAACCATCAAAGAACATAATATTTTGTATTTCTTCTATATTATTTTTTTAGGAACATTTCTTCTATATTATTAATATTTCCAATATTCAAATATTTTATTGGTTAATTGTAATTGAAAATCTCAAACAAAGATATTAATCAAACTGAATTATAGCTAGGAAACTCAAATTGGAGGATAACCTTAAGAGATCTTCGCAGAACTCAAGATTAATTCCTATGCAAAATTGACAAAAATTTATTGTTGAAATGTGTTGATTAGATGTTAGCAACAAAGGTCTTATACATGGACTGATGATAGAAATCATAAAGAACAAATGAGTGACTATTCTTTTAACAGGAGTTTAAGAAAGCTTGAGAAGAACGTATTTTTTTTTATAATTAATCAATAAAAAATGGCAAATTTGATAATGAGAGGAAAATGACTAATTTATTGTGGAACTCAAGATGAGAGAAAAAATTAATATGCATTTTAATATTCATACAATTCTTGGGTGGATGAGTGAGTGTGTTACTTAAGAGTGTTTTTTTTCGATATTTGAATGATATGATAATAGATGATATCATGCGTTTAAAAATAGAAAGCAATAATTTTTAGGATCGGGTATAAGGTTCTTCTTTGAAATGCGAGCGTAAGATAAGAGTGTAGAAGACTACAAAATAAATTCGATATTCAAAATGCCAAGATATTCCCTTATTGGATGTTATACTACAACATTGATAGTGTTGTTTGTTAACTTAGGAAGAGAGACAAAAAATGTTTACTATATATAGTTGGAACAATACATTACAATCTACAAGACAACTTAAGAAGTAAATCCTAAAATGATATTCCATAACAGTAGTTCCCTTTACTTCCAAAATACGGGTAATGTATATAGAACTCTCTTTTTATATGATAACTATGGTTAAATGCAGCCTTCATAACAATTAGATTTATAATTTAGAATTATTTTATTAAATTACTCAAACTATATCAGATGAAAGCAACTATTCTACCTTATAATCGGAACACCATAATGTATGTTCTATTTCTTCTAAGTTCTAAGATCGATAATCAATTTAATTAGTACATTATAACAGATCATCTTTATCACTGTCATACAATTTTTAAAATTGTATAAAAGTAGAATATATATATATATATAATTAAATTATAGATAATTTTTCTTCTTCTAAGGTCTACTCTTTACACCTACATGCTAATAATTTGTTGATATTAATAGTCAAAATTAATAATATTACAACTTTTTTTATTTTCACATATATTATACTATTTATAATAAATTAATTATTTTAAACAAGAAGTTATACGTGCAACGCACGTAATTTCTCTGCTAGTTATATTAAATAATAGGGATAATATTTCGAAACATCCAATATTTGCACGATTTGTCTAAACTGCTCATACTATCAATAATGTATATTAATAATTTTTCGACTTCAATCAATTAAAAAAAAAATATTTCGACTTCAATTATTTAGTCAAATTGAACACCCATTAATAGTACCAGCACATTCTTTCAAAAAAAAAAAAGGCACCATCACAAAATCACTTATTATTTAGAACTTGTTCAGCCGACGTGGCAAGACTATAAGTTGGAACATAGTAGATGGAAAATCAAAACTCTTTAACATTATGAATAACGGCCATAACGGCATCATTTTGTATTTCTAAAAATAAAAGATAACAAAAAAAATTCGATCGTCTTCTTCCCAATCTTCATCTCACATTCTTTAGATAAAAGCAGTTATGGCAGCTCATCCTTTCACGGTCTTACCCATCTTTCTGAAAGGTGATCGGCGTGGTAATCTTAGGGGCCGTTTGGTAGGGCAGATTAAGCAAGATTGCTTACCTATCTAGACTTATCAGTGCCACTCGCTCTCTCTCTCTTTCACTCGCTCTCTCGCGCTCCTCTCTTCTCTCTCACCCTCCGTCGCCCTCCTCTCTCTCTGTCTCTCACCCTCCGTCGCCCTCTCTCTCGCGCTCTCACCCTCCGTCTCCCTCTCTCTCGCGCTCTCACCCTCTCTCCCGTCGCCCTCTCTCTCTCTATCTGGACGGAGATGACACGGTGGGAGTCGGAGACGAGGGGTGTGGTGGTGGTGGCGGCGGAAGGAGACGAGGGTGTGGCGGCGGAAGTAGATCTGGTGGTGGAGATGGGTGGTGGCGGCGGCGGCGGATGGTGGTGGGTGAAAGACGAGGGGAGAGAGAGAAGAGTGGTGGTGGCGGGTGACGGTGGTGGAAGGGATGGGATGGTGTGGCGGCGGAAGTAGATCTGACGGTTGGTGGAGATTGGTGGTGGTGGCGGCGGCGGATGGTGGTAGTTGAAAGACGAGGGGAGAGAGAGAAGAGTGGTGGTGGTGGTGGCGGGTGACGGTGGTGGAAGGGATGGGATGGTGTGGCGGCGGAAGTAGATCTGGCGGTTTACCCGGTGGTGGAGATGGGTGGTGGCGGCGGCGGCGGATAGTGGTGGTTGAAAGACGAGGGGAGAGAGAGAAGAGTGGTGGTGGCGGGTGACGGTGGTGGAAGGGATGGGATGGTGGTGGTGGCGGATGGTGGTCGAAGGGTGGGATGGTGGTGGTGGCAGACGAGAGGAGAGAGATGGTGGTGGTGGTAGGTCGGCGGCGGCGGATAGTGGTGGTTGAAAGACGAGGGGAGAGAGAGAAGAGTAGTGGTGGCGGGTGACGGTGGTGGAAGGGATGGGATGGTGGTGGTGGCGGATGGTGGTCGAAGGGTGGGATGGTGGTGGTGGCAGACGAGAGGAGAGAGATGGTGGTGGTGGTAGGTGGCGGCAGTGATGGTGGTGGCGGGTTGTAGGTGGCGGTGATGGAGAGAGAGACGAGCGGCGGCGGTTGAGAGGCATGGTGAAAGAAGAGAGAGCGAGAGGGGCATGGTGGAGGTTGTGGGCGGCGGCGGCGGCAGACGAGTGGAGAGAGAGGACCAGGAAATTAATTCAAAATTAAAATATAATTAATTATGAGGGATATAATTGTCATTTCACACCTAATCTTAAATTTAATCTAGCGTACCAAACAACCAACGTGTTATTCACTATATTTATCTTGACCCTATCTTATCTACCAAACACAAAAGATACACAACAATCACCCCTTATTCACTATATTTATCTTGATCTTATCTATCTCACTCTATCCTAACCTACCTACCAAACGAGCCCTTAGTACAGTAGAACCCCACTTTAGTAATATCCTTGGGACTAGAAAAAAATATTCTTATAGGGAGGTTATTCTTATGTAGAATTTGACTTATATATTTTTTTTAATAAGTTATTTAAGATTCATTGGTTCTATAATAATAAATTTACGTATATACATCATGCATGTGGTATATTATGTATATATTTAAAAGATTCATTTAAGTATGTATTTAAAATACCAAAATTGGAAATGTTTTGGATTCAAGCATGTTGGACAAATTAGAAATGTTTTGGATTCAACAAGAAGGTGATTGTATTAACGAGGTACCATAAACACGCAAGTTAAAAGATGGTGTGGTAACCCAAAATATTAAATCATGTCACAAGTAACTTTAGATAAATACTTCATGTCATCTTAAAATTGTTGTAAACAATTCTCTTGATTGATATTTATATATAAATATATTTTAAAATTATATTATTATCATTTTATTACTATATAGGGGCAATTTTATACATACAGGACCTTAAAAAAACCCGAAATATTACAATGTAGGGGTAATTATAGAGAGGTTCTACTGTAGTTATGTTTGGCCTTCTTTTTAATTTTTTTTAGTAGTATGCTTGTCCCTGCATAACCGGTAAGTCCATGGGCGGTTCTGGGCTCTGTGCGGGCTGGGCGACCACATAAGGCTTCGAAAAACTAAGGGCCCTCGTCAAACATGGATTTTTCACATTGTTTAGGGTGCATTTGATGTTATCCGTGAGTGAAAATCATGTTTGAAATAAGCATTTGCTTTAAGTTTGCTATTTTTGTGAAGTTTAATTTTGCACTTGTTTGAGAATTTTGATTAATTAAATCTCAAGAAAATGAAAGTAAAATTAGTGAAAGGATCTTGAAATGGTGAAGAGGGCATACAAAGCTATAGAAAAGCCCTAAAAATCTATTTGTATCTGTATAGGGATTTTTTTTTTAACCTGAATATATTATTATTATTATTATTATTATTATTATTATTATTATTATTATTATTATATCCATCAAATAGCCGATTCAGCTTAGCTAGTAGAGTGTTTGTTTTTCGTCCACTCTTTTTTTTTTATACATCGTAAAACTCCGTAGTCGTTATCTTGGAGCACTAAATAAACCTTTGTCCATGTGCAATATCCCTGCAAACCACACAGAATTGTGAATTTGATATCATAAATTGCATTTTTTACAACCCCAAAATGGGGTTCGATTTCCACTTGGATTGACCCATAATAAAGGGTGCAAACAGGCCTAAATTTTTCTTTACCATATAGAATATTTTAATATATATATATATATATAGAGAGAAAAAGGATCATATAAGAATGGATCTTAACCTAAGAAATAGGAATAGATATTCACCATAGATCTATAAGGAATGGAGGGTCAGATCTGACCCAGGTCAAACCGGGTCGGATCCGGGTCAACGGGTCGGACCCCGTCAACCCGTTGACTTTCGAATTTTTTTTAAGAGTCAGATGATATGCACCACACTGTACAATGAGATGCACCAAACTGTGCAATGAGATGCACCACTAAGTGTATTGGGATGCACAATTTTTTCATTTTTTAATATTCTTTTTCACTATTTTTATTTGTTTATTTTTTATTTTGATTTTTTTTTCAAGAGTCGAGCGAGGGGAGCCGAAGGCCTCGGAGCGAGCTAAAAAACATTAATGTTGCCACCATCATTATCTATAAATTAAAATCGGAGCCGAAGGCGGAGACAAAAAAAAAAAAAAAATCCAAACACTTGCTTATTGATATGGTATGAATACAATGATTTGAAAAGTAGTTTGATTTCATCATACCAAATCACCCGAAGATTTTTCATCGTTTTGATATAGTTATACACACATACATTGTGTATGAGATAAACCTCCATGTATTATGAGATGCACCACAATGCATTTTGAGATGCAACACTATGTGTAATGAGATGCACCACCATGTATAATGAGATGCATCACAATGTGTAGATGCAACACACTGTGTAATGAGATGTACCACAACATGAAATGAGATGCATCACATAGTGTATTGAGATGCACCACACTTTATTAAAAAAACGAAAAAAAAAAATTTCGAAAAAAAAATTCGAAACTAAAAAAAAAATTGAAAAGTCAACGGGTTGACCCGGATCCGACCATGTTCAGATCTGGCCATCCGTCTATTGTGAATGAAGGGTTGGGATTTATTCCTATTTCTTTCACTAGAAACACTCCCTATATATATATATATATATATATATATATATATAGTTTTAGTTTTTACTGAATTGTCTACCACTAAACCCTACAAAATAAAACGAACGACAAGCATTCATTATTTTTTCTCTTTACTAGAACGTACCTATCTCTCCCGTCCTCTCTCCTCTTCTATTGGAATAATCTTATCACGTAATTTTGATTTATAAAATTTTAGGTTTTTTGAACTATAAATAACGGCCAATTTTAAGAATTTGCACAGAGTCTATGTTCTCTCATACCCGCTCCTTGGTAAGTCTATGACTCAAGCCCTGCAATCTCTTATTCTCAAGTTTGAAAAAATAATAAGAAAAAGAAAAAAAAAAGATTAGTATTTACCTCATTTGTTTGTCAGCCTAGTGGGTGGTTAATATCTGAGATCAAAGGTTTCCGGTTCAAGTCAACTGTGACACGATTTTTAAATTTAATGTTACAATTATTAAAAAAATAATAATAATAAGATAACGTTCGATATATTTTAATTTGATTATATAAGTATATAATATATAAATATTATATTTGCTTTAATATATTAATTCGTATGCATGTGTGTTATTTGATAGGATGTATTAAAAATTTTCATTAACCTAAAATTCTTAAAAATATTATTTTAGGAGGGAATGAAATTATGGGCATTTCATCTGATAATAAATTAATATATGATATCCAGTATTACTCCCTTTCAGAAGTGAGATACAAACTTATAAATATTTGCATAATATATATCATGCTTTTATCAATGGTGCTACTCAGAAGTCAGTATTCATAGAGATTAGTTAAGCTTGCCAAATAATAAAGGTATAAAGATTTGGGAGTGAGACTTTTGGTCTTGGCTTCTAAAGACACCATACATTTAGATATGACTTCTTAATATAAACTTTTTTTCCCAAAAAAAAAATAAAAAAAGATATGAGGTCTTTGCTTTTTTTTAAAGGATTTTGATTTTTTTAGTAAGTAAAATATTAGTATATCATAGGTATTTATCACCCGTAGCAAACATACTGTACCTTTATTATTGAAAAATGGAAAATAGTTAATTGTCGGATTTTTCAATTTTAACAACTATAACATTTTTTTTTAAAAATTATTAGTAATTTTCACGCAGTTTATGTTTTCCATCCTAACTAAAATGAAATACCTGAAAGGCCTTAAAAATATATTTGAGAAGCTACGTGATGTTTTTCAAGAATAATTTTAAATTCTTGAAATAATATTTAACTGGATAAGTGAAGACTAGGTTAATTCATGTGTGGGAACGGAAAGAATATTGAAGGAATATTCGAAATTGTATAATGTCATGAATTCATCAGCGTCTATATGTTATCATTTCAAATTCTTTTTGGCAATCCTCTGAGATTCCAATTAATTATGCATGCAACCAATGAAAGAGAAAAAGAAAAATAAAATCCAAGTTTAATTCTGTTTGGTGAATATTTACTTCTGTTACAGGATGCTAGGTAGTATTTTTAAAAATATATTCAATTTTTGTCCGACCTAATTATTGGTTCAATAAAGTTCGCCGAATTAGAAAATTTCAAAATTGCAAAAGAATTCTTTGAATATTTCCCCTCCATTGCCAGGGGCCCACAACCACAATTAAGATTTGACGATCCAAAGAAGAAGGCATACCTTTTATCTTCCAAGTTAACTCTTCCCATAGGCAGCAGTCATTTCATGAATGCAACGATAAATTAAGTATATATGCTATGCAAATTAGTTAAGAATCCAAGTAAAGTAGAACATTATCATTTCAATCATAGTTTTTCACTTCAAAATCTTACAAGTTTAATTAGATTGTATTTGAATAAAATTGCATAAAGAAAATGAATCATATGGTTGTGAATTTAAGGTGTATTTTCCATATATATATATAAGGATTTATAGATGCATTTTGATGTGGTATCACTCTAGTAAATAAATATAAAATAGAACGGTCTATTGGTGGAGTGAGTATTTTTATGATCAAATATTTCAAATTTGAATTCCACCAATAATTTAGAGGTTGAGTTTGTCACACCAAGTTTTGCTAGTGTGATTTACATGATATGTGTGATTTATAGAGTATTATTACATAGAAATGGAGATTGTACCTAATGTACACATCAAATAGCGTCTGCAGATTTCTATTGTGATAACGAAAACATATGGAGTATGAAAGTTCCTAATCTCTTTTTGTGTTCGTTACTAATTGTGTTCAGTGAATAATTTAACTATGTTGTCTCGAACACAATTTATTTTATTGAAGACAACAAATCCTACCTCTTTTTTATCACTCAATTTTCCATATTTCCTAGGCATAATTCTATGTACCTGACCGCCCAATTTTTTCAATCATTATATTATACCCATCCATATTGTATTTTTAGTATTCTCTTCTAGAGGTGGTCAAAAAAATCGGAACCGAACCGAAACTGGCTGTTTCGGAATCGAAACCGAACCGCCGGTTCCGGTTCGGAACCGAGAACCGCATCGACGGCGGTTCGGTTCCGGTTCCAAAATTGTGGAACCCAGAACCGTCGGTTTCGGTTTAGTTTCGGTTCCGAACCGCCGGTTCCTTCTATTTTTTTATTTTTTACGTTTTTATCTATATTTATGTTACAATTCATATTTATTTCACCTAAATGTTACGTTAGAATGCACAAAATTACAATTAAACAAGAAAAACTAGCCAAAAAACGAAAAATAAAATAAAAATTTGAACCCAAACATGCGGTTCCGGTTTGGAACCGCCGAAACTGCGGAACCGAACCGAACCGAACCAAAACTTGCGGTTCCGGTTTGAAACCGAAACCGAAGTGATCGGCGGGTCGGTTTCGGTTCCCTTGGGGTGGAACCGAAAACCGCCGGTTCGGTTCCGGTTCCGGAACCGAACCGAACCGCGGTCGCCTCTATTCTCTCCGTCCATAAAAAAATATACTACTTCTGTCCTCCAAAAATATGGTGCATATTTGATTTGTTGTGATGTATATAATATTAGTTGAATCACACTAACTTAGGATGGAGGAAGTACATATTTCCATGATCCGTTCACGAAAAAGACGATGCACATTCTATTTTTAGCAATATGACCACACAATTCACTTAATTTTAACCCTTCATTCAATCCATTATTTACTTATTTTGCTATTATTGAACCCACCACAAATAACAAGTGAGACCCTTATTCCACTCACGACACACTCAACTCTAATTATTTAAAAGCAATTTAAAAATATATAACAAGTGAGACCATTATTCCATTAACAACAAACTCAACTCATTTATTAAAACCCGTGCCCAAACCAAACGTGCGTCTTTTTTTTGGACAGAGGGAGTAGTACTTTTCTAAATTAAAAATATTTGAAGTTATGATTAAGGGGAATTTTCAATCCTAGGATTTCTCTCAAGTCATAATCGCTCTCACCCACCCCTATCCTTAATCATTTTCAATATATGGACCATAATGGCCTTTAAGATATGAGTACATTATGCTAATTAAGAAAAATCTCCAAAGTTAAGTATAATAGATTTTGAGGTCACAAACCAGTAGACCATACAGTAAGGCCGGCCGTATAGGAATAGATCCACCCCATTTAAAAATGAAAAAGAATGAAGCTACAATGAGATTCATCACCTTAATTTACATATGCCGCCTACTTAATTGACTTATATTCTTCCATGCCTTCACTCAAATTAGACATAATTTTGTCTCACAAAATGAACAATATTTATCTTAATGATCGAGTATGGGCATGCCTGGACTGGGCTTGAGGAAGGCTCGGTTCCGAGCTAGTTCTAGATTGAGAAAAGGACTCAAAAGAAACCCATTTAATTAGTTCGGGGTGGCTCGGTCCAAGAAACCAAAATTCTAGTGGGTCGGATCGGGTCTGGGTTGACAACTCTACATGTCTATGCAAGACCGAGAACACAACATTGGAAGCAATTTTATTTATGAACCATTTGGTCCATTGTGTTAGGTAAAATTAATATGGTATCCTCACACAAAATACTATAATGTCGAGTTAAATTTTAATATAGATTTTTATATCATGCTAGTAATGTCTTAGGGGGACATTTGCTATGTTTACCAGGGAGTTTTGCGTGTAAACATCTCAAAAAAAAAAAAATGGTGGGGTGGATTGTTTCTTAGATTGGGCAAGATCCCCCATACGTAGGCGGATTATCACCACATTAAGTTATGTCATTTACTTTTTTTATACTAATACTAGTATTTTAATTGTTGTGCTTATGTATACGAACACAATAATACAGTTTAATTACTAAGGCGCACACTTACATGGATCATTGTTGAAGACCTAAGAAGTAAGGACTCTCCAACTAACCAAATTCCACGCCTAATTTATTAATTAATTCGCCGATCAACTACCTACAATTTTCAAGTATAATTTGAAGAAAATATATTACTCAAATATGAGATCATAAGATTATGAATTATTCATTTCAAACAACATTTTTTCTTTCATTGTGAAAAAGAAGAGTAGAGTATCGGTATCTACTTAAACAATATAATATCTCACATGTAAATCGGCGTTTCTAGGGGCTTGAATTATTTATAAAACATATTATCCAATATCGCAGATGAGGTCATTTAATTGACAATGGCGTTAATCCAATAGTTAAATCAATTTCCAATTTGATGTTAGTCAAAAGAATCATTAATAATATGACTAATTTACAATTCATATAGCGTATAATTATTGCTGGATGAAAATAAACTAGAAAAAGTCAGCTTTTGGAAAAAAATTTCGAAATTTCTCATGAATTTGAATGTAAATGATTTCCAAAAGGGAGCACAGAGACAAAATTGGTAGGGATCAATGCGTCAAAAGCAAAATTTGAGTTGGACTTTTCTTCCCACATTTTCATGATTAATTAATTAATTGTAGACTGTAGATGATATTTTCAAAATGGAGGACTTATTTAATTCGAATATATCCATACCAAATTCAGTATAAATAAATGCCCTCTCTCTCTAGGTAGAAAATCAAGAGCAACCATGAAAACTAAATACTCGTTTTGGTTTATGCTCTTTGTTGTTTTCGCTTTGGCCTCCAGTAATATATTATTTCCCCCCATTTATGTCCTATGTGATTAAATCTTCTCATAATATAATATTAAATAATGATATGGGTTTGATGTAAATTTGCAGAGGAGGCAGAGGGCAGTCCATGCGTTTCAGCAAGCTCAACGTTTTCGGGTGTATGTTCGAGCAGTACAGCAAGTGAGTGCCAGCAGGCTTGTGTGAATGAAGGATACACTGCTAGCTTCTGCGGAGGCTCCGACGGCACCCGTTGTTTCTGTACCAAACGCTCGTGTCGTTAATTAATAAATGACTTTTTGATGACGAGAATAAATATAGGGAAATGATGAAGGTGTTGAACTATGGTTATTCGACTTTGGGGATTGGGGGATAAGGAACGAAGTGGAGATGTATTTGAATAAACGAATAAAGTCAATGTGATCAAAATCGTAATGTTATTCTTTTTATGATCTAGTTGAATTTTATTATGTCTTATAAATTTATTCTATCACACTTTTTTTTTCTAGTACAGTTAAATTTCTTGTATGATTTATTTGTGGACTATATCGAAACTACTATGATTTCCATGGTCATAAGAAATTAAATAAAATAAATATTTCGCAGACTAACGTGTGAAATCATTTTTGATAAAAGAAAGGTAACAAATCCAAACTCTACATTTTAATATCAAATTCAATTCCACTCAAAATATAACAAAAGATCTTGTATATATACTAAAACCCTAGACGTCGAAAAGGAAATAAACAAATAACTTGATGCTCAAGACAAATAAATAAAAATATAAGAAATAAATAAATAAATAAATAAATACTACTAATATATTTAACATTCTTATCTCCATTAATTTTTAGTATCTATTTTCAAAATGGATTCTTGTAGATATACAATAATTGTTTAGGAGGCGATATTTTTTTGTATGAGAAATATAGAAAAAATTATTAGCATAACGTTCATCCTGGGGAATATAAAGACTAATTAAATATGAGCTTACTCACAAATCACAATATTGCATGTGTAATTATGAATGTGGCGCTGAAAAGGCGAACGCACGCGAGGGGATCATCATGAATGCCAATTAATTAATTAATTAAATGGATACCTGCAAATTGAATCAATAATCAATAAATTAAATAATACAAAAACAACTGTATTTATCATATAGCCGCATAATGCAGCATGCATCCTAATAAAAGGAAAAGATTCAAAGGAAATGGTAACTTCCGTGTAGAGGTGAGAAATAACATCATACTATAAGGAAAAAATTTTAAGAAATCATAATAATAGAGAATTGTCAATTTCAAGAATATATTAGCTATAGTGATTCAGTTACATGTTAGTGAACTATATTTAGTGAGGACCCTCGGGAATTTACTTTTTTTCCTTTTTTTTTAAATTTTAATTAACTTATATAAAACTTTGATTGAGAGTAATAAATTCTGATTGGGAAGAATTAAAGAAAAAATAAAAATAATAAAGACGGGCATGTGTCAGAAAATAAAAAAATAAAATAAAAAGAGGAAATGTGGACGCAGTATGGGGCGCATGTAATGCACATGCAAGAGTCGTGAATGAGTTATGTGCGACCGGTCGCACAAGAGTTTTTGTCTTAATAAAAATTATGGGTGTGTAGATTTCAAACATGTTTCACACATGAATATGGAAATTTATAAATTTCGGATACAACCTAGTCTACCCACCTTATTATTAATTCTTGGATCTTATTTTTTTTCTGTCTTATACTTAGCTTATTGTTAATTATGGGATCTATCACTGCGTTTAGTTGGTATTAATGGCCGTGTCATCTCGATCACAATTGGCACTTTAATCCTAACCTATTGCATGGATTGCCAAGAACCAATGTTGGCAAGATAAACTGCAATGCAACTGTCTCAAATTCTAATCTTTTACTTATAATGATTTCCTTCTATTTTACTTTTGAGAAAACAATTAAATTTTCCTTTACAAAATGATTATGAATTCAGTAGCAATTTTTTTAAATGATATTGGAATGTATTTACTGATACAAACCAGTATAAAATTCAAGCATATCTTTTTTTTCTTTTCTTTGGTCCATTTTAATTTAAGTATAAATAGGGGCCACTCATGGTCATAGAGAATAGTGCAATTTAAAGGACAGACTAAAAATTTCACAAAAATGAAGATCAAGTACTTTTATACATTGTTGTTGCTCTTGGTTTTTGCTTTGGCCTCTAGTAATTACTACCTTTTTACCCAATCTATCTCTCTCTACATATATATACATATATTATTCCTTTATCCTTATTAAAGTTTTTCATGTGAATTATTTGTTGTGATTTTGCAGGGGAAGTGATGGGTAGGACTTGTAAATCATCGAGTATCAATTTCAAAGGTGCATGCTGGAGGCACCACAACTGCAAGGTAATTTGCCTAGGTGAAGGTTTTGAAGATGGCAAATGCCAAGGCTTCAAACGTAAATGTGTATGTGCCAAAACTTGCGCTTCATGATTAACCTCCAATACTTTTCTCTCTAATGGTGTAATAAAAATTGGTGTGACGCGTCGTTATATATATAAATTAAATAAAGTTGGCTTCTTTCACTATTGTCTATTGGTATTAACTAGTCAGCTGTATTTTTAATTTTCTTGTTTGGTTGAAGAAGAAGAATCAGTAGGGATTAAACTCAGTATCTGATCTCTCCCTTTTTCAGATGATGTCCCAATACAAAATGAGAAGTTATGTTTTGATTGTACAGGAAAAAGATCCCCCATTACAATCTACAAACATTTGTAAAGAAAAATATTAAAACACACCCTTATAATAATAATAATAATATAACGCCCCAATTGAATTTAATGTTTTATTTTTAATCAAAAGAATACGTTAAAACAGAAACCTTGACAACAACAACAACAAAAAAAAAATGGTCGTATTGCAGAAGCAATCCAATTTCATGAAGCTTTTACGTCTTTTCCGTTTCTTAGGCTCCTCGTACACTAAACAAATCTGAATCTGAATGTCTAGTGCACGACAAAAATGGATAGTACATAACTACTGGATATAACAGTGTATCGACAGAGGATATAACTACTGTACAAAGCTCAAGTTGCGAGGCACTTGTTGACATATCACATCTCAATCTTATTTCTTACCACAACCAAAGGGGAGATAAGATTGTTCATTTTACAGCTCCACTTGAGATGCTGTTGCCAACACGATCTCGTTCTTGTATCGAACTAAGGCCATGCATCGGTTTATGGTATTGTGCCCGATCTCACACCTGCGAAAGATCACAGATTTTCATAGAGTAAATTTCATTATGGAAACCGATCCACCCTAAGAATGCAGAACTTGGAGAAATATTTTTAAGGGTGAATTCTCAATAATATAACTTTTAAAAGAACCAGATCTTTAATACAACCTTTGGAAAAGCAAAAATGGCTCAGAAGTGAACTACAGCCATGGTTGTGTAAGACAGACCGTAGGGGTTGAGGCCTTCGGACCTAGTTTGTCATATATTGCAGATTTGAGTACATCATACTGCTGGCAGATAGATGAATATAGCAACTCCGCGTACTTAGACTTTGCCTGCAAATGATCAAACGCTAAAAAATATAACGTCTGAGGAGGTATATAATTCTTATATAGGCAAAACGTGGATGCACAAAACCTGCAGATGTAGACAGTATCCAAGTGTCCATAAATTTTTTGAATAGTGATAACCCCTTTTAGCATTTTTGAATAGTGATTAACCTCTTTTTGCTTAAAATATGTGTTGAGCAAAAGGCTTCTAAGACTCGTAGATCACTCTTTCTTAAGTTAACAGATTCCATATATTATGTATTATAAGTATTCATTCCTCAAAGTGAAGGAAATTGCCGCTGTTAACCAGTCATTGTCCAATAGAGCCATTAGTGAGCAATGCAGGCACAGTTGCCTAACTGCTTTGTATTTCCATCTTCAAAGACAGGACAATGACAGTTCATAGTAGTTGAAATCTAATATCAACATACGAGAAATCAAACCAGTAGTCCACGCAATTCAATAATATATTTTTGGTGCAAACCAAAAGAATGTGTTCTATGACTTCTAATAATAAAATATTTATCCTTGAATGAAAATTAATCTCTGATATGCTTATCCAAACACAGTATCACCAAATATGATAGTGAAAGGACATTCCTATTGCAATTATATATCATAGCATATATTGCTATAAAGAGATTTAATCAAGGGCCTAGGAAGGATGGAAAAACTATTAAGGGAGATGATGAACACAAATAGCTTATTGTTGTATTATCATAGAACTGTAGTCATTAGGTTCTCCATAAAATATGTGCATAGGTCGCACTTGAGGTTTTCCATTGGCGGAATCTTTAATTTGAACTGGAAATGCTGGAGTGAATACTTGCAAAGGATTCTCGTAATTTTCTATTTGAACTATAATCATCATTTTCATTCATGGATAAAGGCTAAGGCTAATATTGAATTGGTTCACAAAAAATGTTTAGACTAATGGATTGATTTCCCAAAATATTTTTTTGTTCTTCAAAATCATTTGCAACATTGATTTTCTTTCTCTAATCTATGCAATCTTCAACTTAAATATAACATAGCCAATATATCTAAAGTACCTCATCAGGATCTTCTAAAGCTGAATAAATTTTGTTATAATCAATTGCCGATGCAACTGACATCCCAACTCCATGGAAGGATATATCTCGTCGCTCACCAATCTCTTTCTCCACCTATAAGAAATTTGAGTTATTACAGATAAGTATACCATTATGGATAGCAACAAGAACTCCTAGTAAGAAGTACCTCTAGTGGAGGGGGCATAATTTCATGGCACATCATTGCTAAGGGGTATATGTGACCAGGAACTCCAGCATGTTCGACAAGCCTTCTCATGTTGTCCACTGAGGATGCATCAAAAGGTGCCTGCACCATCTCATATCACCATGAGTAGTCAAACTAGCACAACTAAGAAAACTGGAAAGGGGGAAAGACAAGAATCACGAAAATTACTTCCTGGTGGCAAAGTTTGTCGGGTGACAGCACATGTTATCTATGTCTAGACAAAAAATCCATATAAAGCACATGATCGCACTCTGGATTACATACATCTCATGACTGTTTAGTAATCAATAATCACAGATGCATTAAGAATCAACGAAAGTTCTTCAAGGGAAGTACACGGCCCAAACCCTTTATAATCTCAATCCTCACATCTGCCCTTAAATGAACCCTGTCATACAACCCCTATCCACCCACTGCCATTCTAAACACAGGCCAGCCTCCACCTCACCATCTTAACCCCCCCCCCCCCCCCAAAAAAAAAAAAACAGTTAAAGGTGCCTTTCGTGCATACACATCATTCCCACACCAATCTTAGAAACTATCAACTAATATCATCCTCTAACTAAACCACACATCTACCAAAATGGAACTAAAAATGCAAATCTTGAGTAGCATCACACCCCCCACCCAAAATCAAAAAATGCTAATTGAAAACAGCCAAGTTGAGTCTGAAGAATGAAGAAGCCTTTGCTGCCTATCTTATCATTGGCCTTATTATTTGGATAAAAATATTAATAATAAAATTAGTAACACAGTAATATGATTCTCAACCTAATCCATGAGCAAGTTCTAAGGCCCAGTTGGTACTCAGTGACAAAGAAGGGTAGCAAGAGAGAAAATACGTGTTCGGCTCATTCTTTAGATTTTCTAGAGGTCCCATGACATGGGGAAAATCTCAAAACAGAGTGATAAGAATTTCCTTGAGCTTCTCCATAAGAAGTCTTTTTGAATGAACCCCTGCCCAAGTACCTCTCAAAATACTTTAACTTTTCTGCACCACAATCCTCAAATAACCAATTTCGTAATATTCCTATGCAAAATCATTTACAGCATATTTATAAAAAGATATAAATAATAAAATTTGGGCAAATTACAATGCATGAGGACGACTCATACTACTACATACCACCATAAAAAAGAAAAACCTAAATGCTTTAAAAGATATGATCAATAGCAAAATATCAGTAAAAATGAAGCATGAGATCCAAAATTTGACAAGGTAAACAAATGCAACACCTTTTGAATCCATCATTATCATATTCTGTTACTATAACAGATGAAGCAAACTATGTGAATATGAATACGTACCGGATGCCATTCTTTCGTAACAGGATCTGGGCGGTCCCTTCCACCACTTGGGGCTATCCATATTATCTTTGCTCCAGCCCTAAAACATAGACAGTAAAAGAATGAATCCCTTCAAAAAAAAAATGGTACTTCGAAATTAAAGCTAAGAATTCAGTCATGCACACCATTTTCATTCTACTATTCGGAAATGGATTTTATGAGTGTTAAGGAAGCCCTTTTCTTTTCATAATTCAGCTAAGTTTCCAAATAGCTGAGTTGGACTCATCCAATTTTGTTCTCCAAGAGTATCACCACCAGTGGCACGACCAATACATAAGCTAATTGAAGAACACATGTAAGTAATGTAGCTCGTTAGAGTCTCATTCTCATGACAGAACATTGATTCCTGATGTTTAAATGCAGTTGGCCAGAATTATTGCTACTAGTTCAGTCAAACCATAGTTGTCAGTCATCATATGCCATAAACATGATCAAATGGGTGTGAGAAGTTCTCACAGGACTCATTATTTCATCATAGCAAAAAGTAGGGGTGGTAATCGGTTCGGTTATTGAAGTTCTCACAGGACTCATTATTTCATCATAGCAAAAAGTGATGCTATTTAATAACATAGAATCATCATTTGTAATTGTCATTTGTCAGAAAGAGCCTCACTCATCCATAATTAAAATTATGCATATAATATGCAAATAGACTCCTCACAGTGCTCGCATATGCCCGAAAGAGACCTCCTATATCACGAGGGGCCATTTCACTGAGAGAAAGCCATCCTTGCTGTTGGATTAAGCTGACATGCATAACTAGATATTCATAAAGAGGGTAGTATTATTAAGGAAGTCGACATTAGAACTATTTTGATCGTACGCTTGATGAGCTAAGTAAAAGGTTTCAAATTCTTATATAGCTACCCTACCCAGAAATAAGTCTCTCAGTAGATGAGCTAAGAAATTAATTGTCACACCCACAATAATCTTCTGCTGAATTGATGATGGGCACTGTTCTGGTAGCTAATGGGAAGAGGAAAAATAATTGCCAATAACAATTTATAAGGCATTTCAAAGTCAGTAATCTCACTCTGATGATTCAAAATCCACGGATTCACCATTTGTATTTTGTACTTTAAAGCAAGATGAATAACCAGAAGAACATATCTCTAATTTGGCTTAACTAACTAATATCTATATATTGCAGGTACTAAAAATGCATGCTACAACATGAAATATATCAAAACAGCTTCACTTGTCTAATAGACTCATACTTCATGAATCTAATATCCAAATTCAAAAATTTCCAATGCCTATTGCTCTTTTCACATTTTACACCAGAATCATAATACTTCAGCTAACTTGGTTTTTTGGACCCATAAGCATGTTGATAACCTCATCTCTGAAAGAATAGAACAGACAGATTTCTTAAACAAGGAATCTCGGGTCCCGTTTCAAATAAGAAGCTTTCTTCTTTGACATTAATATACCCCAGTTGAATAAAGTGGATCTATATTGGAAATTTCAGGTAGACTCCAGACAGATCTAAGTTCAGTTATATGCAACCATTTTGTTCACTTACTTGCAGAAGGTGAAAGTTATCTTAGTTCTCTTATTTTCTGGTGCCAAAACCTCAAAATAATCAAAGTCAATTTATTTGTGTTTACCAGGTTCTCTACCACAATACATTATTTTCAGCTACTTTGGACAACTTTTATATACATATACTCCTCCGTCCCACTGATATTGTCCTGTTACTGTTCGGCACGGAGATTAAGGATAAGGGTAAAAAGATAGAAAGTAGGTAGGTCCCATCACTTTTGAAGGGTTAATTATTTCCTTATTTGGAACAAAACAATTTAAGTGGGACAACCCAATAAGGAAAGGAAGACAATATCAGCGGGACGGAGGGAGTATTAGCTTATAACATTTCACAAATCTTCAATAGTACTGTAGTCAGTCCAACAGACGTACATGTAAAGATTATATATTCTCGGTGGTAAAATGATAAATGCTCTGTCATCCACAGACATTTCTATTACTTCAATGGAGACAGAGGCCATAAAAAGCCATGAGTTCCCTCAGCACAATTATTAGTCATTAAGAGGAATCTAGTGACTCTGGAGCAGTCAGTTTCTAAGGTCAATGTCTGCCAATGCTTTTGTATTTTAGGCTGATTTGGTACATTTATGTATTCTAAATTATGTGGAAAGAAGTGACACAGATGAGCCAACTTGGTAGCTAGCTCCCTTGTGTCAGAGTACTTGCATAGTGTTTGAGATGGAACCAAGGTTAAATCTTTACACCAGCGAAAGACCAGTAAGAATGATTCCCTAAACTTCCCCTGATCCAATATTCGTTTCAGAATTGTCAGCGTATAATGTTCCATTTCCTAAAAGACAGCTCTTTATTGAAGTACAATATGAATGAGGCAAGCCATAGCTTTTTGGTAAGTAAACACAATTATATTCAGTATTAAATACTTACACTTTAACTTTTTAATAAATCTGAGGATTAAAAGGGATGAAGAAAAATTTCTTGATAATCAGAAAGTTTCTATGATTTTCTAAACAAAACCTGAAATTTACTGCAGTAGAAGCTGCGTAATAAACTATAGGAAGGAGAAAACAGTTGTACCTCAAAAGCAGCGCCATTTCTTTCAAGCTCTTGGTGTTCGCTCTTCTCTTCATATCTGTGAGCTTAGGATCATCGTTCATGTGCTTTTTGGAATACACACATAGAAGATTCCTGACTAATTAGAAGTTCAGAAAATGAATTAACTTAGCAATGGAAGGCTTACATCAAATGAAGTAATTGAGAGCAGTAAACCTATCACCTGCCCATACTAAAGGGTTTGCTTAAAGGATCTGTTAAAACCCTATCTCCAGCCACATATATCTGCATTACAGTTTAAATGTATAAGCAAAATAACGAATTCTAAATGCTTATCAGTAACGGGATCATAGCAATTACAATATTTTGTTATATTAGTTACCATATTCTCAGCAATGAATGGGTTAGTAGATTCAAGTAACAAAGCTAAAACAGCTGGATCTGCTTCAGTCTGGTGGTTGGACATTAAAATAACATTCTCGCCCTGAAATTTAACGAAATGGAATGCTTATCAGAAATAGAAGCCAAATGCTAAAATAGAGCAATCAACCAAACAAGCACAGCCTTCATGATGCCAAATTGGCGAATGTCAACAGGGAAGTTTTAGTTGGGTACAATTGAGCAGTATCTTAATCAGAAGCTGCTTAAGAAAGTATTTGATAATTGGCTTGGCAAGAACCATGTTTATGAACGTTCCAACAGTAGAAACAGAAGGTGGAAAGAAAATGGAACCAAAAATAAGGTACTCGGGATGAGTAGAGACACAAAGAAGTTATGTGACAGCATGTTTCCATAGTGCTGCCAGTTCAAGATTTACATGCCAAATAGTTATGACATGGAGCTCCATAATTGCATTGATTGAAACATCTATTCAGCAAAGGAAAGAAAGAGAACAGTTCCACTCAAAGTTTTCCATATATTAGAAATTTAGCATCAAGAACGCAACACAGGCAAGATATCTTAGGCTAAATGTAATTGGGTTTTCTGTTTATGTACATTTTCTGCAAAAATAAGACTAACATCAATTCAGAGAGCACTGGAGCCAAATATGACTTCATTAAAAATGATCGAGTAAAGTAAGAAATTGTGCACCTGCTCAAGCTTCTTTTCAATTTCATTGAATATGGGGAGGTTCCCAAGAAATGAAGTACTGAAATTTATAGTAAATCAAGGTTAAAGGCAACCATAAAGTCTACAAAGCACAAGAAATATTTTATAGGCAGTAAGCTATGTAACAGAAGGGTGAAGGAAATTTATAAGGGGATATAACCAAATCAATGTCCAAAATCCGCAAATTTATAGAAGTTCCACAGTACTAAAGAAAAATGACGCAAGTGATGATTCCTTTCAGGAACAGGCAAGAAACAAAAAAAAAAGAGGTATTTCGATAACTATGTTAACACACATCATCCAGGACAGATTGTCTTCTGACAAATATTAAAAACTTCTTATGCCATGCCACCCCCACCCCCACCCCCAATCCATAAGAAAATGAAAGAGTAAAAGGGGTAAACCGCCAATACTTCATTCTAAGATACAACTTATAAATAATTTCACAATTAAGCTGCCTAAAGGCGTTTAACAAGAAAGGTGATGCATAGTGTCATATCTATCCTATCAAATGGTAACTAGACTTCCTTTATTACGACATAATGACTATATTTCTCTTGGAAGGGCTTTCAACAATTAGGCATAGATAGTAAATAATTAGCATTCAGTTAAGCCAGTAAGCATTCAAAAATATGAGCTTTTCGGAGCATAAAAGATTATTACTGACATAATATTTTCATAAGAAACTTACCAGAAAAATTAGCAAAAGTTAAGAACAAGTTTGAGAACATAGCAAACAAGTCCTACTGTGATTCTATGAACTAATTCATCGGAATTTGAATATTATTCATTGTGTGGTTATTACTGCACAAACAAAATACAAGGAGTCCTATCAATAAGTAGAATTAAGACAAGCATACATTCAACCACAATTGCAGCTCCGAGTACAGATCTCTATCTGACATAATTCTCTGGCCATGTTTCACTAACAATAGTAATATTCTACCTATATTTTCCCAGTACAGACCTCTATCTGTTATACTTCTCTGGCCATGTTTCACTAACAATAGTAATACTCTACCTATATTTTCCCAGTACAGATCTCTATCCAACATACTTCTCTGGCCATGTTTCACTACCAATAGTAATACTCTACCTATATTTACCATAGCAACATTGTTCAATTTACAGCAGAAAAAAGGGATATAATCGAGTAGCTTTTACGAACTCATATCTTTATATATTCATATCCCAGAAGGCAAGTTGACTGAGAATTTATCATACACTGATTTGAGTTTGGTATTTGCCAGAGCCTAGCAAGCACAGTATATATATATGTTGCAAACCATACTGTGAGTATATAATAGAAAAAAGAAAATTTAAATGTTGAGCTGACTAACCTGAAATCAACCAAAGGGCGGATATATCTCTGACCAAACATGTAATAGTCAAATGGCTCACGAATGGCATTGTGATATGGTGAGAATTGGAACGGGTCCTATGAAATTGATATCCAATTTAATGGGAGCTGATGTTCGAGAAGCCACATATGTAAAAATCTAGATGACAAAAAATAGCAAATTAACTACCTGCACGTCTGAGAAAATGCGGTCTAAGGTAATAGCCATATTAGATATTGCAATCTCATCAGCTTTGGGATGTCCACTTCTCAAAACCTGAATTTTGGGAACCCAACAAAAGGAAAAATGCAGGATCTTAGAAGACATGCACAAAATAACAAAAGAACTTAATGACCAATAATGTCATTGAAGGGGACTGACAATAGAGAGCTTAATTCTAAGTGTTACTCAAGGAATGAACTAAAAGTGGGACTCTGTAACCATGTTATGTATTGCATCTGAACATGAACAATAACAAAACTAGAAATATCTAGAGCCTGCATGAAGTTGCATATGATAGCTTTGAACCATAGGTACGTTTCCTTGCCATCTAGAGCAAGCCATGGACAAATCTATAGCAGAAAATACCTAGTTTTTTTTATGAAATTATCTTGCTCAGCTTCTTAAAGCACATCATTGATAACTTAAAGGAATTTCTTCAAACATATTTGTTTGATGAATCTCACTGGTTACAGGCACAAATCAAATTCCAGGATCCTTAGATTCGTACATGCTCGGAAAAATGTAATCAGAGATACTTGATATCGAGACAGTATTCACAGAGTGCAAAGAACTAAAGTAATTGAATTCAAGTCCCAGATTTTCTAACATTTCAGATTTCACAGAATTAAGAAGAACAATATCAATTACAAAATCATTTAATAGTTCAAGAACTAGTACATGAAAACATTTCCAGAAACCAATCCCATATCAATTTGTTTACTCTAAGTTGCGACCCTGTTTCAAAAGCCTATATTCATTTATTTACGAGTTTTCTGAAGTAAAAGAACACTCTACAATTTTCTATTCGGAATCAGTAGCCAAAATAAATGCTCACGCTTAACAGACAAAACTTTACATATCATTCATCTTAATACATTTTCACATATTCCCTAGAGATCTTGTTTTCAAAGTAGCAAAAAATATTTAAAATGTTAGGAAAGTAAAAATTGCCAAATCAACCAATCAGTTTAATTGGTAAATCAAAACTTTGCATCTCACTCATCCAAATACATATTCATATATTCCCCAAGGATTTTCTCCAATTCTTACAAAAATCCCCAAAAAAAATTGGTAATGAATTCAATTATGAAATGTCACATCTTTTTGACATATGTCAAAATGATGGAAAAGAAAGATTCTCTCTTTTCCAATTAAAGTGATAGAAACTTTTTTTGCACATAACATTGCTTATGCTTCATATCCTTACTACATTTTGTTCAAATATATTACGCAATTTGAGAGCAAACAGTTCCAGTAAATCGACTCCAGTTATATGCAATAATAGTTGCAACATTAAATATCACATAAGGTAAAAGAGATTATATAAGTTTTGTTGATACTGGAGAGAAGTTTTCACCATTTCTACAACTTAAAGCTCTGCCACTAAATTACCAGCAAAATGCCAACATACATGTGTGCGTGTGTTAGCCTAGTGGTAGAGTGGTTAATGCCCGGACCAAAGATCACGGGTTCAAGTCCACCGTCACACGACCTTTAAAATTTCTTGTAATATTTCTTCAAAAAAAAAAAAAAAATGCCAACATACATACTGTAGCACGGCACTGTAGTTTCCAACCACATGTCATTACTAAATCATGAGGACATCAAGAATGACATAACCAATAAATTTTTATCATAAAGGGCCCAGTAATTGATAACCAAATATTGTAAAATTGTGGCACCGTGAACAGGATAAGATTATTTTACTGCATCTCGGTAATTGTGATACAATTCTGTCATCCCCTGAGCTACATTAATTGGCAATCTTCCAGCTTCTGCTTCTTTTTGTATCACCAAAAGCAGGTCTGAAATATAAAATTCATATTATAACGCCAGAGCAATTGGGGCGAATAAACTGCAATCTTATCATGTTAACTGGCTACAGATAGGAAGATTACAAGCCAAAGAAGTTATTCAATTGAATAAAAGAGTACAAATGAGAGGCTACATAACAATACAGATCATTTCAAGATGCTACCAAGAGCCATTTACTCATGCAGGTTTTACTCACATTAAGATGAATGTTAGTTTGAAACTGACAATAAAACATTGATAAGATGATTACTCAACTAAATGAATTCATACATTAAATATATTGGCCCATTTTACGCTACCCATGGTTCCAAACAGTAAAAGATCCCATGCATACAATCAAGTCAATGAGATAAATCACCATAAAAAAGGGAAAGGAGTATCGGATGTCAGTCTTTCTCAACAATGCTTAACTACAAAGGTTGAGACACCAACTTTTTGGTCTACAATTGAACAACAGCAGACTTCCACACTGTAACAAGTTGAAAAGTAGCAAGAAGACTACAAAGAGTTTGGATGACAACAAAAGTAATCAACATCATACATATTTCGTTAAATTGTTATTACCCGACCTTTTTTCATTATATAGCAAAGTTTCTGAGACATTTTAAATTTAATCATAGTCCTTTATAGATGTCCATAGATGCAGTAGAATACAATTTACTTGAGCAAGTTCCACCTGGAAGAAGGAAGTGATCACATATTAGAATGTCGCATTTGCCATGTTGAATACTTCCGAATTCTACCTCTCGTCTATGTTTCCTTGTTTCTTCCAATTCTATTTCGCAGCTAATCTTGCTGAGTAATGACTAATGCGTCCTAAGAATTAAGTCCAACACTTGGATAAGGGTTACCGGTGGATCCTCCATGGTAACCGCATGATAAGCTTCAGCAGGCCAAAGTCATATGAAAGCATTGCCATCGATGTTCAGAAGTGAGTGCATTTTATATTTCTCCCCTCTCACAAGTTTCTGTTGCACTCTTTCAATTTTCTAAATCTAATCATATAATCTTGGAAACTACCGTTCTCTAAATGACAACCGCATGATAAGCTTCAGCAGGACAATGACATATGAAAGCAATTGCCATCGATGTTCAGAAGTGACTGTATTTTATATTTCTCCCCTCTCACAAGTTTCTCTGTTGCACTCTTGCAATTTTCTAAATCTAATTGTATAATCTTGCAAACTAACGTTCTCTAAATCTCCATTTGGTTTAAAGAGAAAATATTAAAGCTCTTTGAATAACTTGTTTCAGATCATTCTTAAGTAGTTATGATCTAATCAATAATTTTGATTGATTTTGTGGTCAATAATTTTTTTATTCGAAACTAAATCAGTAAAGCATCTTATAACTTGACATAGAAATCACTGAATCACTATGCAAAATTAAATGGTAACAAGCTCAAGAAAAAAGGCACCATAATGTGTTGAATGCATCAAGTTCAACCACCAACAGTACATATTTAAGTATTGATTTTTGCAGTTATATTGATGATCATATATTAAGAATAAAAGTCAACGACCACACTTGAATCCAGAAATATAGTTCAGTCACATATTTCATTAACAATTTCAGCGAAGCACCATTATCTCCGAGATTTAAAATAAATTAAAAGAAACAAGTATATCACGAAAACCATCAAGAATAAGGAAATACAATCCCCAACACATGCTAAAGGAGTAGAAAAACAAGCTACAGAAACTTAACTGATGGCTGCTGATATACTAGTGCACACAAAAACAAAAAAAATAATCAATTGACATTGTGATAGACATTGGAGCCACAAATACGCACAAAACTATAATATACATATTTAATGCTAATATATACATGCCTCCCTTTATACTAATATATATCCAATCACGCAGTAGCACTACGGTCAAATTTTTGACACGCCAAGTCTCAACTTGCTAAAACAATTAAGACTCGAACAAAATTTTAACAATAAAAACAAAAAAACAGAAAAAGGAATGTGAAAGTACGAAATGAGTGCTACTTCAAATAATATATTAAAAGAAGAAGAAGAACCTTGTTCAGTACGCGCGTCGAGGAATGAACGAGGCGGAGATATGTCATGGTGATCAGAGGCGGAGCTGGAGGCAACCACCGGCGTTGCCGCCGCAGCATTCGAGGAGCTCTTCCCCTCGTCCAGCATCTCCGCCGTTCCCCAAGGATTCGACGAACAGAAAAGAAGAGATGAAGAACGACTCCGCCTCCGAGCTCCGCCGCAGCCGACAGATTTGACGAAGTGAGAGATCGTGGAAGCGGAATGTGAAGTGGAAACCCTAGGTGTAGTAGTTGAGCAGGCGTAGAGCTTCGCTGAAGAAGGAATAGAGATAATCATTGAAAGTGTTGGTGTTGTGTGTGAGAGAGATAGAGAGAGAATTAATGTGTGAAATTTGTGAAATCGGGAAGTTCGGAACAGGATAAAGGAGAGAACGTGCAAAGGGAAGGAAGATAATTCGCGTTTGTTAAATCTATATTTCGAATTTCGTTCATTAAATAAATACCATCTAAGAACCGGCCGTGTGCCCAAGTTTCTTTGCACCGTACTGTAGTCTATATTCGTATGGAGTAAACATGAGTAAAGTTGCCAGTAGTATTTAACTCGTAATTAATGTTTATCTTTATTAGTGATATATAGCTATCTAATCAATATTCTATAAGAAAATAATGGATTTTAAGTGACCGTATGATTTTTTTTAGAATAAAATAATTTTTTAAAGAATTACTCCATCATTTAGACCTGTTTACTAAAATAAATTCAAAGTCCGCTCAGTAATAAACAAGTTAAACCCAAACTTTCAAAAACTCGGCTGGGCTCAATTATAGCACCTTCCATTAAATATGTATTTTTAAAAATCTGTCTAGTTTACATCAAATGTACTAAGTTTGACAAATAAATACTAGTTTAAGTGAATGTGATGTTGATAACTTCGCAAGCTTTAACCTAATGTAATGATTGTGTATAAATTGATTGATGTAGATAAAATGACAAATTGTGTACAAATTAACTCCCTTAAAATCTATATAAACTAATTATAGTAAGATTCTTAATGGGTTACTTATCAATGTCTAATAAATTTGTGTTGAGTTTGCTTTCATAAACATTAGCAAGTGGTGACTTTTTATCTTGTAGGTGGACGATTTTATTATGCATTCGTAGAATACATATAATTTCCTAATCTTTTGATCAAATTTTCAGTAAACCATAAACTACATAGCCGCAAAAATCCAACAATTAGTTTGGGTGAAATGCACAAATTTGTCTACCATTTCGTAATCCAAAATAACTACGTTTATATAATTATACTCTGCTATTTGCACTTTTGAGATCATTATACATACCAACAAGATAAAGCAGGTTGTCTTCGTTATGTATTAATAAGACCTTGATTATTTTTATTTTTGAGACCTTCATTCCAATATAGTTCCACTTAGATTTAAAGAAAAAAATAAAAGGCAAGGAGTCTTGCGTGAGAAGGTCTCACAATGAGACGGGGTCATCGTCTCACACAAGTTTTTGTAAATAAAAAAATAATAAAGCACTCAGTCAGAGCTCAAGCTGTTAAAAGTAAAACATCCAATCTTAATCCAAATTTTTGAAAAATAAGGTAATTAATCTTAAGCCCAAATCCTTGAAAATAAAGTAACGAAACTTATAATCAGAAAAACTAAAGCATTAATCTCCTGTCAAATAGTCTACTTTAGCTCTTCATCCAACTTGTTTAGAACCAACATAATAGACTTCAAAACTAGGCTACAACAAGTCAACAACACTGCAATAACATCATCCAAATTTTAGGAACATATTTCATCAAAATATTACAGAGTCTCTGAGTTATAGGCCAACTGCTTTTCTTGTATCAGATATTGAGTAACAGGTAAAACTTCTAATAAGTCCATGACATTGATTCCATTGGAGTACTACAAAAACTCAAACAAGGCTCATCTCTTTTCCAGGACATCAATTTATCCTAGGAAGTTCATAATAACCAAATGAAACACTAAATTGCAGAGAACAAAATCTGCAAAAGCACGTTCAGGAGGTAAATCCTGCAAATAGTGGACATAAGACTTAGTGAAGGGAACTATTAAAGTTTCCAACTCAAAAAAAAAGTTGAAAAGAACCGAGATGATAGTATTGATCCACACTTTATTCCTTAGTATTATACAATACCATTGGTGCTATTACTTCTATCTGTTACCAAGATCATAAGACAGACTATTTCATTTTTGTCAGGTAACAAAAAGACAGTAGATTGTGTTTTAAGAATCCAAATGTTCCAGTAGTTTTATAGTTAGATGCAACTTGATAACTACTTTATGACCCTGATTAAGGTTTTCAGTTTTATGCTAATCCGAAAACTCAAAAACTTTGCTTCCAAAAAAAAAAAGGAAAAAAAAAACTCAAACACTTAACTTGATAAAGAGGAACTAAATGTAAAAAAAGCAGAACTACTAGCTAGAAATTTCAATGCTTTAAATTTTCACTTGCAAACTCTATTAATTGGAGATCACAGCTTTTCCAAGATGCATTACCTTGAATTCCTTGTTGTCTTTGTTTACTTGAATTCTGAGACTAACTGTAACACACAAAACAAAAAATATTCAAGTTAACACCATGCATTCCAAGATCTATCAATATATTTTTGCATATAGGATATGACCGTGCAATCTACATACCAGCAAGGACAGCAGTCCCCACACACGAAAGTATACCAGAAAGAAATGAGTTGAATGGGAATGATCCAACAATAGCCATGTAAACAACCTGATTAGAAGCATAACATTAGCTTCTCATGTTTAAAATATACTGATTATTGGAAGATGAGTACATGAGGATCAGAAGCTAATAGTTTTAATATGATTACAGGATCAAAGCACAGTAGTCATCTTGTAAATCTGATATGCCCATTTGATTCACAAGAGTTCTATTTCATCTTAAACAATGGCAAGGGTACAAAAGCAACTAAGGTGGGTAACATTAGGAATTTCTCGAAAGAGAAACACTTTGATTTCTGTTCTCTACCTTAAAGGTACTTCAGCCTATCGACAAGGACAAAAGGCAGAAAAGGTTGAACAATTCATGCTCTATCTTCTTGGTAAATCTTTAACTCATTATCAGCATACAACTCATTCAATTGCTACAACGAATGCAAGAATAAAACCCATCATAGTCCTTGTATCCTCCATGCTATCTTCAATTTTCTAATCATGTAAAAGATACTGCTATTTGTATTGACCGTCTCCTAAAATACTCTCATCATGTGAAAATTACTAATGGAATCCTTCTTCTTCTTCTTCCGAAAAAAAAAAAATCATCCTGTCTTTTGTGTCTACTTAGTTGTGGGGGTGCGGAAGCACAAGACTCCAATATTATGGCAACTTATGCATTTCAAACAAATGCTCATAATCTAAAGGAAATCACCAATTATGAGTTATGACATTATTCTTGAATAGTTTGAATCCATGCATGTCTGACATGATAATCTAAATAAAGAATAATCTCTACAGTTTAGAAATCACATCAATGAGGACAGGAGAAAGAAATTGGCCACTTCAAAGCTGAGGATATAGCCACAATTAAGCACCACGAAAGTGAATTGGTCAATTATTTTGAAGTACTATCAAAGACATATCAGTTATACTCGCACTTCCAGTTAATGCTGTTGATCAGTGCATGCACTTAGAAGGAATATGTGCATAAGTTCATACAAAAGATCAATAAGAAGTGGATAAAAAATTAGGCAGTCAGAATGGGACAGACTGATATCATATGATTATAAGGCCATAAAATATTTTGATCACCCTACAAGCCGGAACAAAGACTACCACGATGCTCCCAGTAGATAGTGGTGATGCTCAGTATACAGATCTTTAACTACTCTCTGCTTATCTCCAAATCAAGGCCGACTATAATGAATTCGACCAATACATTGCCAACCATTAGCTTCTAAAAATCTGATTTCCCCAACATACCCATGTTGACCCAATAACAATCCACAAAATGTCGACTCCACTTCACAACAGGAACAAATCATATACCTCGCTCTTTAAAGAAAATTCATAAAATAAAATGCCGCATTTATCTAATCCATGGGCCAACATCTGCTATCTGACCCTTAATCGCCAGCCATATCATAAACTGAACAAGCATCCCAAATTATTCCCTACACAATAATCCAATTTCACATTAAAATAACCTTTATCAGCCTTTTCACTTATACTTCACCTAACAAAAATCAAATCCCACCGCTCCTGGAATAAATCGTTTCAGATCTATACCTCCATGACTCAAATAAAGAACTTTGGAACCGTGGAAAATGATACGAAATCAATTAAATTGAGCAAATAAAGCACCACAGAACCGCATGTAATTTAAGTCATTGTCAAACCTGAATCACAGCGGTGGAGATAGCGAACAGAATGTAGAAATCAATGATCTGCACAGAAATTCAACCATTTTTACCCTAAATTGCTCGGAAAAATTAAACGTAGCATCAGTGTAAACATGGGAGAGAGGAGACCTTGAGATGATTAGCGGTTGCAGCGTAGGCAGAGCGGAGAGAGTGAAACAGATCGTGGGCATCCTTCGTCGTCGTCGCCGATCTCCCCATTTCTCACACTCTAAATCTCAGTGTTTTGTTTAAGACTGTAAGAACAAGTCTCTGCAGACGGAAACCCAAAGTCAAGAATTTGTGCCCAGTGATTTTGGGTTTTGTTTAGGGGTACGTTAGATGAAATTACAATTTTATCCTTTGGCACCATTGTCATTTCTATGGACTTGAGATTCCAATAAAATAAAATGAAAAAATAAAGAGGGAGATTTTATTTTTGAACAAAAATAGAAATTGAAGAACTCTATTTTTTTTTTTTAAATAAACCAGGTTGGGTTCCTAAAATAATTAGTAAATGAGATGAGCTGGAGTCTCAAATTCAACGTGGAGATATTACTTTTTTTTCTTTTTCAAATTGAATTCAAGTGTGAAAGATATTCGAGTTCCAACAAACTTGCTTACGAATTTGTTCTCTACTAAAAATATTTTAGTCAATTCAACGATAATCCAGTCAATTATTTTTTTACTATATGTGCGTATGTGGATATTAATATAATTATATATATTTGGATCTCAATCTCAATAATAAAATTAGAAACTTTACCTGTAAAAATGAATATGATAGCTAAAATTTAAGAAATTATAATAGGATTTTAAATCAATAATAAAGAAAACTTCGGATGATAGTAAGACGTGATGCTATCGGAATTCAAATATTGAACTTTAATGGGAAAATGTGTAAATACCCCTCTCATGTTGGCATCACTAGGCAAATACCCCCATGAACTTTGTTTAGGTGCAAATTCACCCTTCCCTAAAGTTTTCGGGTGCAATTACCCCCTCGCCGTGACGGAAACAACACTTCCGTTGGCAAAAAAAAATATTTTTGATTCATTTTTATTCTCGTAGAACCCTTACGATTCCCAATAATTAATTGGTGCTAAAAGCTCAAATTAGGAATTATCAGCAACAACAAATAAAATTATCAGCCCATAATAGCTTGAAATGATATAGTAATTCAAACAGATACAATTTCCTATCTGATCATAATAACTTGGCCAACTCAAATGCTTAAAATTCATAAAAACTAATCATATCAAACCAGGAAGAAACAACAAATCACACAAGTACACCTTGAAATTAGATAGAAAAGGGTGAATCAAAAAGACGCGCAAGCAAGGGAAAATTCAGATTAGAGTACAATATCAAGAATATCCATACAGTTAAGATCCAGAAGAGAAAAACCAGTAGACATATATGAGATATGGACAAACACAGTCAAACTTGGTACATGATTATTTACGACAATCGCAATTCTCTCATTTCTATTAATTGTTTAGCTACTTTAAACATCTGCCAAAACTAGAGAGAAATAATAAAACCAAGTCAGTTATTAGTGAACTTTAAACAGACAATCCACAAGACTACACACAAAAAAGATAGAAGTTGCGAGGGGAAGGACAACGACGTACACATTTCTATACAACACCTACAGGAGGGGAAGCACGACGACATACACATTTCTATACAACACTACAGGCAGAAGAAGCCCAAAAAAAAAACCACAAAAAATCCCCGTAGAAATTGTAGCCCCAGCCATCATCAAAACTAAGAGGAATTAGCGAGCATCACAAATTTAACCAATTCTTGTTGTTTGCATTGAGTACATTTTGACTATTAATGTTACAGAAAAGGCAAATACGATGATCAAAACCACCAATGTAATAAGGCTAACCATCAAATTAATTTCAGCCCAAGAAAATCTTTTTTGCCAATTCCAGAGATAATGAGATACAGAGGGAGGGAGAGGGAGAGAGACAGACAGAAAATCAGAAAATTAATTTTCAGCCCAAGAAAATCAGAACTACCATCAAATTAATTTCAGCCCAGAAAATCTTTTTTTGCCAATTCCAGAGAGAATGAGATACAGAGGAAGGGAGAGAGACAGACAGAAGGAGGGAGGGAGAGAGAGAGAGAGAGAGGTTACCTGTGTCGGGACTGCGGCTGTACGGAGGAAGAGCGCCTGTACGGGGATGGCACGGTGGCGGCGCGGCTGACTGCGCCGGCGAGAAAGAGAGTAAGAGAGAGATAACGAATGAGAGAAAGAGGGAGAGAGAAAAGACGAGACAGAGAGGTAATGCTTACCGGCGGAGGGCACGGGGCGGCGAGGAGGAGTGGCGGGACGGGGAGCGGCTGTGGCGGCGCGACTGTACGGGGGCGGCGAGAAAGAGAGTAAGAGAGAGAGATAACGAATGAGAGAAAGGAGGAGAGAGAAAAAACGAGACAGAGAGAGGATACACCGGCGGAGGGAACGGGGCGGCGAGGAGGAGTGGCGAGACGGGGCGGCGGAGGAACAAGAGAGAAAAAGAGAGAAATTAGGGCAGAGGGAATTGGGGAGAAGCGAGGGAGAAAGGAGCCGCTGTGAATTAAGCATTCAATTTTACCTGCGGATAACATCCGTCTGTAAAATCTGACCCGCAAAAATTAACAACGGATTGCCATTCGTCAGTATTTTACCTAGGGATTTATCCGTCAGTAAAATAAAAATTTAATTTATAATTCAAAAATACAAAATACTGACGGAAATTTTCGTCGGTAAATTAAAAAAAATAAATATTTAATAAAATTCTTTGAGAACGAGTCCCTAGTCGAGATTAGTCAACATCTAACTCGATCTCTTCGTTGACGAAATTCTCACGGACGTCATTAACTAATCACCACTATTATTTCAAAAATTTAATGAAACGTATATATAACTCAATCTTTTTCGTTTCCCTTTATTCTCGGACGTTTGTTCACTAGTCAACGGCTCATTGTCATTCTTCGAGAAACGACCGTACATCGAGTACAAATTAATCAACTACTTGGTAATCTCTTCGTTCATTAATTAACTAATCACCGACATTATTTCAAAAATTTAATGAAGCGGATATATAACTCAATCCTTTCGTTTTTCCTGATTCTCGGATGTTTGTTAACTAGTCACCGCCATTATTCGAGAAACGAGCGTACATCGAATACAAATTAGTAAGTTACTTGGTAATCTTATCGATTTTCTTGATCAACACGGAACATTGTTAAAGTCGTTTGTTATGGAATTTCGATTTTTGATTTAGGGTTTACCAACGGATTGGAAATCCGTCACAATTTACCTATTTACCGACGGATTTAGTGACGGATTTCGAATTCGTTGGTAAACCCTAGGTAACAGTAATTATTTTTTATTTATAAAAATAATTTTATTAAATTTACTGACGGATTACATTCCGTCACTAATTATCCATCACTAATCCGTTGGTAAATCAGTTACTAAATCTATAAATAAAAAATTAAATCGAAATAAATTAAAAAAATATTACCAACGGATGAGAAATCCGTTGGTAATTTTTTTTTTATTTAATTTTTTTTTGCAAATTTAGTGACGGATTATAATCTGTCACTAATTTTCCCTCACTAATCCGTTGGTAAATCCGTTACTAAATCCATAACTTAAAAAATTAAATCGAAAATAAATTAAAACATTTACTGACGGATATTTCCGTTGGTAATTTTTATTTTTTTAAATAAATAATGAACTTTACCAACGGATATTTCCGTTGGTAATTTTAACAAGGGAAAATCCGTCGGTAAGTAAATCCGTCAGTATTTGCAGCGCGAATTACCCCGCCAAATGTCCGTCAGAAATCCGTCGGTAAATATTTTTTAGCCGACCCGCTTTTTTTCCGTCACTAATCCGTCGGTATTTACTTAGGGATTCAATAGCCAAGTCTTCTGCACCTCTGCTTTAGTTCGTGAGAAAGAAAACAATGAGATAAGTATTTATAGACTTGATATACGCATGAATCTGACAAGAGATGTTAATTCTATTACATTAAAGATTCTTTTGTATAAATCTGAAAATCATATCGATTCCTATTCGGAGAAGGAATTCATATGGAAGTTGATTGTTAAGTGAATTACGAAGAAGCAGCCGTTATCCTTGTGTGGTAATGGAATGAATTGATAACTAGTGTGTAACCCGTCGAAATTCGACGGGATCACTTAATATTATAATTTATTAGTATTATTTAAAAAGTATAATTAAATAATTTCTTTAAAGTAATAGTATGACGACGAATAATTAAAAGAAGTGTTACATTACATATAGATGAAAAAAATATAGTAAAAAGAGTGGGTTCATTCAATTTCTCCCAACTTATTTTATATGCAACAAACCAAAAAAAAATTAAATTAAACGTTTGCTTAAAATAATAATAATAATAATCAATTTTTTTTAAAAATAATTAATTTTATAATTACCTCACAATCTGTCGAAAATTTCATCGTAAACCACATTAGTTATTGTGTCATACGTTTTACCATCATTGTCACACATTAAAATCTTGAGACCTTTTTTGCCATTAACTCATGAGATTCCAACGTACAACTGACCATGGCTAAACACACATTTTGGTAGGTAGAGTCCTACATTCGAAACAGATTAGCCATCACTTTTGTTTATGGCCATAGCAAAGCAAACAGTCAAGGGGAACTGTCTCATCTGAAATCGAATTGAAATTTAATAAAATCCGAGGGGATCATGATCATTCTTGCAATATGAAATTGTTTGTTCGCATTTTTTCCAAAAATTAATTTAGCTTCAATAATGTGGTCCCCAAGTTTAATTACTATCATCCTAGTGTCATTTCAAAGTTCATTCAATAAATCAATATTTTTAATAAGCATGATGATGCATCACTCCTTCAATTTATTTTTGTGATTGAGCAACCTCAACATTTAATCGTGTTGAGATATTCAAATGAGAATATCATTCTTTGCCAGACATGTCAAACATATAACGTGATCATCATCGGGATCAACTTCTCCATCCGCTTTGCATATGTTGTCCGAACTAAGGTATACCATTTCATTGCCAATAATTTCAGACATGACATGATCATTATTCGCATCAACCGTGTCATTGATAGGGGCCAAGATAACTCTCTTAGAATAAATTTATGGATTAGATGTAATGTGTAATATGTTTAGATACGTATGTTTTTCACTACGACTGCAAATAGGATCGGATGCATATCGTATAAGAATATCATCAGATAATGTCGCATCAGCTTCTCCATTACGAATGTTGTCACCGGCAGTACCATCACCCAGTAGTCATTATGCAAATTCTCTAATTTCTTCAGCATCGGAACCAGACGAATCGCTTGTGATATGAAATATTTGGAATAACATTATAATCAAAACAATATAACTTTTTAAAGGATTTATTTATTTGAACTTAAGCTTAAGCAAAAAATTTAGATTAAGATTAATTACCTACAATCGCATATTCTTAGTTAACCTATGAACTTCGCACAAATTTCAAAGTCGATATGAGGTTATTGAGGCATGCACAATGTCATGTCGGTTTCCATTAAGAATGACTGGCATGATCTATCTGAAATTGCCCGTCAAAATTCAACCGGGAATAATTTTCGTTATAATTTGTAAGTAGAAATCTAAAAATAAGTTAATACTTAACTAAGGTTCAGTCGTTCTGAATTGTTGACCGCAACTAAGAATGACGATGGACCGAAGTGATACGGTTAGAGTTCAACCACGTGGACCCGTCTATAATATATATGCTCGTACCCGTGTCAAACTTGACTTAAAAGTAATTTCACTACTTGTTCTCATCTCAAATCCGAATAGTAATATCCGTTAATTATCCGAATTCATTTAAATTTATAAACATAAATTTTTACAACAATTGGTTATTCATTTCAATAAAAACTCGAACATCACAAAATAAAAATATTTAAAATTCATGTGTGGGTCCATTTAAAATTCATATACTCGTACATGTCACAAACCTGATTAAAAGTGCCACTCGTCGTCCAAAATTCATATAGTAATACCCACTAATTATCTAAATCCGTTTAAATTTAATTTATAAAATATCTAAATAATTAAATATAAGTTATTACAATAATTAGTTATTTGTCTTGCTGAAACCCGAACATAATAATAATAATAATAATAATAATAATAATAATAATAATAATAATAATAATAATAATAATAATAATAATAATAATAATAATGTTGATTTTTTTAGAACAATTAAAAAGATATTCCCTCCGTTCCAATATTCATGGCATATATTCTTTTTTGGGCCGTGTCATGTATCATGACATGTTTCCTTTTTGGGCTATTTTAAAACATACTTAGGTCATAATTAAAGCACTTTATTGACTAAATGATTAAATAATGAATAAAAACTACACTAAACATGTGGGTCACACACCTTTTGATCCATAATTTCCTTTTCCTTAATACCCGTGCCCAAAAGAAATAGGACATGAATATTGGGACGGAGGGAGTAATAAATTCACAGGAGATAAATTTAGTTTTCGGTCTATTTGGATCGACCCGTTCATTTCGGCTAAATTTATATTTCAACCCGATTAAGAATTTTCTTACTCGTATCTATCGCAATCCTGATTAAAAAAGAAACTTTACTATTTGTACTCATTCCAAACTCGTTGATAATATATGTTATGATTACCAACCCACTCGATCATTCGTGTTTAAAACCCTTCGAGCTAGAAATTTTCGGCGTTAATATTAATTTTTTTTTCTCGATATATTCGGTCCAATCCGTCGATTTCAAGTTAAATTAATATTCCTATATATCGGGCTCAGTTAGGAATGGTAATGATTTGGGCGTCCTACATTAAACATTTCTCACCCCGAATAACATTTATTTATATCTACTCACCTCAAACTCAATTAAAAATAGACTTTACTATCCGTATACTAAAAAGTACATTATCTACTAAAATCTCCTTTGGAAATCTTTGATAAATTTTTAATTACGATTTCGAGCTCTTCTTTTATTTTCAGCATTTGTCCATCCTTAGTTTTATAAGGCTTCAATGTTAAACATTTTTAATTTTAAGAAGGCCTTATCGTTAATATATGTACAGTTGATATATATATATATATATATATGTATAATAATAATAATAATATAATTATTATTATATCATTTTAACTACTTATATTTTTGACGAATTGGTATATCAAGTTAATTCGAGCACCGTTATTAAATCAAAATATGTAGTTCCTGTATTGAGAATATGATTGAATATTGTATGCAAATTAAATTAGTTCATAAAGTTCTTATTTAAAACTAATAAAGTCTTGTTGTAAGAAAATAAAAGAAAAGAATTAAAGATAAACTCTCATTAATTATCAAAGAATCATTATCTTGAAAATTAATCACACAAACTCAATGAATATGTTAAAAAAACAAATATGATAAAAGCAACTTGCTCATAAATTGAAATATTAATCAACGTATTATTTTTTTTGTACACTAATAAAATTTCCCTTCATACATACACAAACATATGTGATGAACTTATGAAATAAGATCTATTTGTGCCGTTAATGTCTGAGGCCAAAATGTCTCAGGTTCATTGGGAACATATTAGAGTATCGTATTGTAATTATATGTATATAATTAAGAGTAATTAACTCGTACTTGTATTACGTAATTAATCTACGTGGTTTTATGGATAAATCAAAATATTAGATTATTTATATTATATAAAAAATCATATAATATGTTTTGCTCAATATATTTTGCTATTAAATATTGATACAACATCGAGCAACATCATACCGAGAAGAAGCACTAATCCGAGGGAGTAAATGAAAAAAATAACTCCATAACATAAAACTCATAGTATATTACATCTTTACCTATCATTTCCAATTTATATATATTTATAATTTATAAAAATAAAGAAGATCAAAACGACACTGACAATGTTGATGTCGCACTTGAATGATGTTAAAACCTTCATATATCAATATCGTGTGATAACATCTTTCATATTAATCGAGCTTTCTTAGGATTGAAAAGCGAAATCAAGGATCAAAAAGTAGATAATATATTATGTGAGTATTTTTGGTTGAAACTTTTCATAATATATAGGCATAAAATATTTTAATAAATAGAAGAGAAATTTAATTTGTACCATGAATACGTCTTTGTAACATTTGAAATTAACTATATGATTAGAAAAAAAATAATGGACAATTGAGATAATAACAAATTATGCCTTTGTAACGTCCTATATTAATTAGTTGATTGATATTTATTAATGAACAATTATGATAATAACAAATTATGCCATAGAGTATAGTTTCTATTTGATCCAACCTCTATATATATACTCTATGTAGAATCTAGAAACCAATATGGACCTTAGATGTAATTTAATTAATGGATGAGATTTCATCCATACCTTTTTGCTGAATTACTCTACACGTGTAAGGGAGGGTCTTATTTGTCTTTTGTTTTAATTTTGTTTTAAGTGCAATTATATGCTGATATGTTCAGCCGTTAGTTGTGTAGGGATTGTTTTGTCTTTCACTTTTCTTAGTAACTATAACCTCCTAAATTAATGGGATCGTTTGGACGGTTTCTTTTGCTAAATTGTGAGCAAATCATGGATAATTTTAATTTAGTGAGATGTTTTGGATGTATTTTTTGTATTTTTAATTTAATTTTTTCCATATCACATGCATTATCTTTGCCTCTTTAATTTTAAATGTTAAATTTATGTTTTTGTCATTGTTTTCTTTATTCCTGTTATTTGTATTGATGCAGATTTTTCAGATCCTAATTTTCTTCCATGTCGTCGTAATTTTCTTTAATTAATTCACATTTTATTTTGTGTTAATATTTATTATGCAAATTTTATGTATTCTTTATTCATTTGAATTTTAATTCATATTCAATTTGTGGTGTGATGCACTGTTTATGATTGTCTAAATGCTTTGTATGATTTTCTTAAGGTTTTATCAAATGATGCATTTATATATTTATATGTTTTATTTTATTTTCAATAATATGTATCTTCAGTTTTATAATTTTGTAAGAGTATATTAATGTAAATTTTAATTCATCGAGAAATTATTGGGCACTTTTATACAAGTTTGTATTGATTTTATGTCATATGTTGTTTTGGAACCATGCATTATATAATTGATATCGAAGCAATATATATACAATACGAAAACATTATTTAATACCATTCAATTGTTGTAAATATTCTTTTCATTTTATAAATATTTCAAATTTTACATGGCCACGTGATTACCGATGAAAAGCACTTTAAATATTGGAAAATGAGGAAACATTATTCTCTAACAGAACAAGCATTAAAATACACAAACAACAACAATATATGTACCGCCCCAAAATACCAACAATATTATAACAGAAGCAACAAACATCATAGCAACAACACCAAAACATTAATATTTGCAAAAAGAAACATTACAATAATTTATAAAGAGTTTTTAATTGCCACACAATTTAATGCTTATATATAGTTTTTAATTTCCATAATTTAATGCTTCTGTAAATTGTGTTTGCTAAATAATTTAATGCTTCTGTAATTTATTTGAGGTGTTAGGTGTTGTTAAAAATTCTCTTGAGTTAAGAATTCCTGAAGAAGTATACTCCTTCCGTTCTTTTTTAAATGTCCTATTTAGCTTAACTTTTTGTTTCCATATAAGTGTCCTATTTCAAAATTTGAGAGTAAATTAATGACATTTTTCCAATTTTATCCTTATTTAATGCTTCTAGTAATTTGTTAATTAGTTGTATGTATACATTAATGATGGTAATTAATAAGGTTACATAGGTAAATTTCTTTATTTTATTGGTATGTGTAATTTGACGGTGGGGGACACTTATAAAAGAACGGAGGGAGTATAGATTTTACATTTAATTAATAATCAATGGTTATAATTATGTTTAACAAACATATTGCTTGTACATTAATGATCTGATGTTGTTGTATAGATAATTCAATGTTTTTCGTAAAATTACTAAATTATTTAAACCCATTATGTACATCACTTTATGTAGAAAATAATGTTGGTTACAATTTATAAGGCATAAACAATATAATGTTTTGGTATCCTTGTTATACTGTTTGTTGGCTACCAATCTATACTCGCCGGAATTTCGTTGCCGGCGGCCTGTTTACTCTTCGTCTTCTTCTTTCTAGGCGGCATTTCCTGATTAATGCTTCCCTATCTCTAATTAGTGGGCGACGGTGATCAAATGTTTGAGGGTCTAATTTTTTCGGTGGAAATTGGGTTCAAAAAAAAATTACACCGTAAAACCTAATTAATTCAAACCTTCAAAACATTAAATTTGGTAGGTAATATTTGCCTGGAGTAAATTACGGTGCAAATAAAATAGGATTTTCATTTGTCCAGAATTACCCTTACTCGATTTTTCAGCAATTAAATAAAATTAAAAAATTAGAATCAACTATTAATTTGGCCCATTGATGAAACTATGATCAATGGTTTAAAATAGTTTCTAGTTTTCACATAAGGAATGGTTTTCACCTAATCCTATCCCTATATATATATATATATAAGCCCATTTCCAGTTTGTTTTAACTCCGGTGAAATGTTGATAAAATTGATTGTAAAGATCTGAAATATATAAGCATAAAACAGTACACAAAATAAGAAAGTTGTTATTAAATTTAATATATTGACATGAATTGTGCTTTTGTAACGGATGTTATCAATTAATTGATTAGAATTGTATTAAAGTTTAATTGAGATCTACCATTTCTATATTATGTTTCTATAACTTGTAAAATGTAAGTTGAGATTTTAGATAATTAAAAAAGAAAAAATTTAAAAATGCCACATCATCATAAAAATGGATGTGGAGGCTCTAATATGTTTTTGTTATTAGGAATTGGTTATATTTAGAAATGAAATAGTGAAACATGATTATTAGATATAAAACAATTTCCCCTAAATTTTTTATATTATAAACTATATTAATTATTTTAATATATACTGCATTTAGTTCATAGGAAAACTAAAGGGTATTTGTTCATACTCCGATTACATTTGTAATTCCATCAACCTATTATACATCAAGAGACAAATATAAGTATATGTAGTAGAAAGATAGATTTCTATTGACATCTAAAGACCAATAACGTAAGACGATCCATCAATAGTCTAAAACTTGGTATTTGATGCAGTGATATCTTAAATCGTGTTCACTTACACCGTTTTTTTTTTATTGTCATCTTTAGTAGGCTACAAATTTTTACAAAGAGTATGTAAATCGCAAAGAATGAAAAAATAGCTAGACTATGGTAAGAAACTAATCTTATCAACCTTCCAAAATTTATTTCCAAATCCAAAATGTAAAAAATAAATATAAGTACTGGTGCAAATAAATTTCATATAAACGTGTTACAACTAAAATTAAATGCAGTGAGTGAATCAGTTTATTTGTAACAATCTTTACTGCGCCTAGCCCATAACAACTTTTGTGCATGTGCATCGAATTCGACTCCATCTCAAACTTGTGATAAGCGGCATTCATTGAACATTGCCATCCAGATTATATATACTCCCTCCGTCCCATGATAAGTGTCTACTTTCTTTTGGGCACGGGTATTTAGGAGAGAAGTGTTTAAAGGGTAAAAAGATAAAAAGTGGTGGAGCCCATATCTTTTGTGTGAGAGAGGGTGTTTCCATATTAGGAAAGTAGACACTTATGATGGGACAGCCCAATAAGGAAATGTAGACACTTATGGCGGGACGGAGGGAGTAATACTTAAAAGAGGAGAACATTGGCAAAGGTGCAACTTGAGTCATCTACGGTCTACATAGGATATGACCCATGCCTAACATTAATGGTATATTGGGAAGTATAAGGAATCGGGCATCACATAGAAATCCACCTCGTATTTCAAGGTTAAAATCTATCTTTCTTTGGCCAAGAACAATTTGGTGTTTGGGATGCTTTGAAGTGTATGAGTGAATTTGTTAATTATATAGTAAATAAAACTTTAAAATAAAGGAAATAAATTAATTTTGCCATTAATTTTAATTTTGTAACGTTTTTTTATTAATTATGATTGACAATTATTAATGAATAATTGTAGTATACCAAAATTAAACTAAAATTGAGATTTTAGATATTTAAAAAAGAAAATTATAGGAAATGCCACCTAAACATGAAAATGATTGTGGTGTCTTAAAATTTTTTTGCTATTAGGAATTGATTATCTAGAGAGATGAAAAAGGAACCTGCCGCCAAAGAGAGAAAAAAAACTATTCGGCTAAAGAGTGAAGAATTCTCGTCAATTTCAATTTGATGTCCAATTAATGGGCTTACAATCATTATACAATTTTTTTTGGGCCTATTAGTATAAAAGTGATTTCCAAATTGTGGCTATTGAAGGTGTTGAGTTTTATGTATTTAATTTGGGCTATCAAAAATTGAGGAAAATAGGCCCATTATTGAGATAAGGTTTTGAAGTCGAAGTTTCAAAATTTTACTACTCCTAAATACGAGTCTAAACTATTTCTAAATTCAGGTTTCAGATTCAAGGTTCCTTGATACGAGTTTAAACTATCTAATAAATTTCAAAATCTTGAGACTTATTCGTTTCCAAGATAAATTGTCTACAAACAAGTCTCAAGGGGCATTCAAATTCACGTCCAATTAAATTGCGACATGTGGAAAGTAAATAAATAAATATCAAATTATATCCTTTATTTATATTTTAGGGATTTGATTAAAGATAATTCCTAAATTAAATAAATATAAATTGATATTTAAAACATGGAGATTTTTCAGCCAATCAGAAGTCGCCATGTGTCAAATCTGCATAGAAGATTAAATATTTGATTATGATAATTATCAGATTTGATTGTGATAACTACAAATTTTGAGGAGCCAATAAGATTGTGTCACCTCAGCCCCAAAGCCCAAGATGGAGCCCAAAAGCCCACCAAATCTACTCTATTTTCACCTATAAATAAAGGTGATTAGAGAGGTCATAATCACACCAAAAAATCATATTGAAGAGCTCAAGAGTTGTAGAGCATTTCTTTAAGAATCCTCTCCAACATTCAAGGCGTTCTTCAAGGAAAGCAAGACGTTCTTTCCAAAAGCGTCCAAAGTCTAGCGTTTGATTCAGAAATAAGGCGTCGGCCCTCTGGATTAACGTTATAAAGTCAAACATCAAATCCGATAAAGATCAAGGAGACGCTAAATCTCCGAAAATCCCGGAAACTGTTTGAAGATCGTTCAATAACAAATTGAAGAGACGAATCAGAGGATAAAATAGAGATCGCAACCCGCACTTCTATTTTGATCTATAAATATTTATTTGTACACGATTTATTGTGTTTATTATATTAAATACATAAAATTTGTGTTTACACATATATGTTCGCACATTCACGTATATGTACTACAATAAAATATTTTAGTAGTGATATAATTTTTGAAGAATTGTGAGATTTATAAACGTCACTAATAAAATTATGACATATTATTATAGGTAGCTATTATATATGTACGTGTGTCACAAAAATAAAGCATGTCACAAAATTTGGTGATATTTGAGGGTGTAATTAATTTATTACATTTATAAATGTAATAAAATTTAGTTAGTATGCATAAAAGTATATTGATGCATGTACGAATGTCACTAGATTTAGTTATATGCAACAAAATTTTCTGAAACTTTTATTGGCATCACTATTGGACATGAATTTTGTTGCGGTGATAATTTGAACTATTATGCGAATGCAAGAACAGATTTATTCATGCATTCGTGCTATGTAGAACATGATATATTGATATCCTTATAACAATAGGTATCGTTTTATATATTTTGGGGGATGGGGTAGAATTTGTCTTTGCTGTAGCAAATTGAATAATATCTAATTTTGTCTCCACAAGTATTTTATTTAATTATATTTTTTTAAGAAAATAAATTAAATGAAGGTATATAAACTTAGAAGAATATAAGAAAACAAAGGATTGAAATAAACTAGACGCACACGAACGACAGCAAGCGACTTGTCATGTAGAAATTTTAACAGTAAAGGCGAAAGCATACAAACCATAAAATCCAATCACATGAAAAAGAGAAAGGGAACAGAAATCGTTCAATGATTTTGCAATCCATTGCTTTATGATTGACGCCTCCTACACCTACCCCACTCACTTCCTAAACTATGCCTCTTTTTTCTCACTTATTTACTTTGTTTCTTTCTCTCTATTCTTTATTCCTTTGTCTACTATTATATGGATCACATTTTCTTAAAAAGAATAATATTATAAGTTGTTATTCTAAGGTATAATTAATTATGAGTTTTAAATACTTTATTAATTACCCAAATCAGAACACATAATATCAAGAAGCTCTATCACTTTCGCGCCAAGACCGAAACTCAGATTTTCAAATCATTAAGTATTGATTTTCTACGCAAAATTAGCCAAGTCATGAGCAGCTCTATTAGCTTCGTGCCAAACATGTGGGATATCAACCACCATATTGCTTAGCACAAGCAAAAACTTCAAACCATTCATTACTCATGCATCTGATCCACGTGTCAAATCCTGAACCACATGATTCGTTAATAAAGTATCCGTAAAACTGAAAACATGAACCGGACCAATCTCATTCTCAAAGCAAAAACCCAGACCAAATATTATGAGTTTATATATGTCCTAAAAAATATCAGAATTTTGTTTTAAAAAAATTGTTGTAATTTGGGAAATATATGAAGTCATTAGAACCCTATCATGCCAAATGAGATGCTACTTGTCTACTAATAATGTATAAAATCGTGTGTGTGTTGGCCTAGCGGTATAGTAGTTAATGCCCGAGGTCAAAGGTTTCGGATTCGAGTCCACCGTGGTGCGGTCTTTAAATTTAATTGCTAATTTATCAAAAAAAATCAAAATAACATATTCTGAGCTTAAAATTAAAACTTTAGATCTTTGGTGTAAACCATATCACACATGGTCCTTTAATCCCAATTTGTGTAGCATGCTCTATTGCTTTTATTGGATTAATAACATGTGACAATCTGAAAATTTAAGTTTATTAGGGTTTATTGCCAATTTGTATAGCATCATCCTCTATTGCTTTCTGTTGGATTAATAACATATGGCAATCTGAAAATTTAAGTTTATTATCTCCAAATCGATATATATCATCAATCCAACGAAGATAACAGAGGATGTGACACAAATAAATAATAGAAACCTAGATCTTATGATGAATTTTGAACCTCTCATATCAACAAAATATGAGAACATGTGCAAGAAACTACCATACCGCTATTGTTTAATTTGATTAATATGTTATGTGTATATTTATTTATGACTATAGTCTACATTACTTAACAATAATGAAACATAAATTTAAGATGATGCACATAAAATTAAGAGAATCCTATTCCGGCCGTCCATACCGTGGTATATTATATCTGAGTAAGAAATATAGGAAAGGAAGGTCTATTTTGATGAAGCTGTTGTCTCACATCTAGGAAAAGTACATAAGTTGAATTCCTTGATTGCACACAGTTACGACCAGTGGTAAAAGGCACAGTGTTTTTACAGTAGTGTTGGTTTGGGAATGAAGAGAGGCTGAGGGGGGCCCGCCCCCCCTCCTCTCTGATTGAGACCATACTCCTCTCTCTCTCCATGCAGTCATGTCCTTGTCTTCCCAGCATTCAAGGCGGGCTCTCCATTCTATTCATTAAATTATGCATTGCTACCACGTACTAAATCAAAAAAATCCAATATTATAATAAGGTTAAGACTGGATGATGCTCATCCACCACTCATATTTCCCTATCTTCTGATTGAGGCTAGGGATGGCCGGGCGACACATTTGTAGCCCAAATCCAAACTATTAATTCAAATTCTCCTCATGCTCAACATTATCATTTCAATTCGATCGGTCGACCCTTTACCTATAACATAAAAGCTAAGGATGAATTTGTAACATGCAAATTAAACCACTCTCATCTATATCTTATTTCCCTATTCGGTATATATTATTGTCGTATTATCTTTTTATTTACACCAAAGGACGTTTTGTTTAACTTGAATTTCTTGCCAGCGACTTTTTGTGCCCATAAATTTTGCATCCGGGCCCTTTCGGAAAAAAATATTGTATCCGGGCAATGTACGAAATATCTGAAACTAATGTGCCGTAATGAGAATATTAAATAATCCAAGGGCTAGAAATTGAAAACTTTAGCCTGCAAAAGGAGCATTGTTTTCAAGTATCCTTTTTTCTGCAAGCGGTGGGCCTACTGCATGGGCTTGGGGCCCACTTAAATCCCAGCTTTCTCCATGCAAAAGTGCCTCGAGCTACTCAACGAAACCCACTGCCAAAAAATATTTATGGCAAAAAAATTTAAATCAGACTCACAAGTCATTGTCCCCAAACAGACCCTTCAGATCCTACGGTCTTAGTCCCTTCTGGAAGCCATCGGCGATTCCGACACGTGTCCATAAAGTGGGGCCCAGGGTTAATGATAGTGTAATGATGGTTAAATAATTTGACATTCTTAGCCTGTCCTGCGCACCTACTCTTCTCCTCTGTCCCTCTCTCTCTCTCTCTCTCTCTCTCGAAACTGTTTCTGTACCTACTGAAGTGTATTGCTTCGTAGCAGTCTAATTTTCTTTTCGTTTGGAGCCACATGCATTTGCTTGGAAAACCTGTAACGAAATTATTTTATCGCCTATGAAAGCTTTTGGTCAAAATCTGAAAAGCAGTTCGAGTTAATTGATTCGAGAAAGCCAATATTAGTATATTTTCTGTTGTACAAGTTTTGACTAGGGCATAGAACATGCTATTTTATTTATTTTACGTCTTTCAAGAGCTTCCAAGAAGAGCTGTACGGTTCAATAATTCTACTCATATTTGATATTTGCTACAAATTTTATTTTAATTAATTTGCAATTTAATAATAAAAAACAGATTAAGTGAATATATACTAATCATATCATCACACACGCCTCTCTAATGCACTTTAAAACCTATTTGCACCCCCATTTTCATACGGATGAGATCCTCTGTCCCCAGTTTGTGTCATACTTTCCGTATCCTACTATTAATTTCACTTTTATAAAAAGATTTATTTAAAAATAAAAGTTTAGTAATATATAAGGAACCTTAATTAACAATTTATTATAAAAATTAGAATAAAAATTATATACCCTAATTTTGGAATAATGAACCCTAATAATCAATTAAAAATTAAAAAAATGCAAATATATATATATATATATATATATATATATATATATATATATATATATATATATAACCTTATCCGAGTCTAGATATAAAACCTAAAATAGATAATACTACATATTTGCACGAGTCTAGATGCCTATATCAATTTACTAATTTTTTTTTCAATTTTGCCTGAATAAATTTAAGCAGTTCGGGTCAAATGGACATTTATAAATTTTGTCATTTCTATAAATAAATTGTATCAACTTGTGAATCTATTTCTTAGACTAGCTATCCGTTTTCACCTAAATTTTAATTATTCTAGATTGTAGTGATAAATTGGGCTACTTATATTTCTAACTCCAGCATGAAGCTAGGCATGCCATTTATACAGCTTATTCTAGGCACTTTTTCTTTTCTTTTTTTTTTTCACTTTTTTAATGACAAGAGTAACATTTAGCCGCTATCCAAAGTGTGCATGAATAAACTCCATTCATATACAAACCACACAAAAGAGATAAACGGCGGTTGACCACCTATATGTAGCACATTTATATATAAAATCAATTTAGTCACTTCGGAAATATTCATGCATTCAAGCGCTAAAGATCTTCTCTGTAAACAAAAAGATTTACATTTCAAACCCCACATCCCCTGTCTCCAACTAAAAATTAAATCAATTCAAAGGCTTCCCAATACTATGGCACTTGACCACACCTATAAGGTTTAGGTATATAATAATAGGACAACTTGAAGATTAGACAAGATTATAATACATAATTAATTGTACAGAAACTTGATATATCATGACTTTTTTTTCCTCCATCAAAAACAAATTAGTATTCCCTCCGTCCCAATAACAAGGTCTCACTTCTTTAATTGATGAGAGTATTATTTAATAGAAGTGATACCTTGCTATTGAGACGGAGGGAGTAATTCTTAGTATATGGTTGGAATTCCCAAAGATCTCCTTTCCAGTTCCTTTACCCGAGTACTCCATAATAATGGTACATTTGTTTTGTTTCACTTTGTTAGTATTCAGAAAAAAGCGTAAAGTGTTTCATTTTTTTATGCTAAAACAAAGTGTTAAAGGACTCCCAGCACGTGACACTGCCAGCACTTACGGATAATGAGTTAATACCTTTTTTATTCCATTTAACTACTCTATTTAATTTGTGTGTAATTAAGTGTGTGTATTTCGTGAATACGAATTATCTTGTCATGTCATCTTTACCCGTTAGCATTCCATCGACATAAAAACATTAAACATGAAATTTTTGGCACAATTTTTTTATTATTATTGATATCATTGAAAGTTCAACATGTTTTGTGTTGACAAGACAAATAGTTTAATATTTAATATGATAATTATCCTATTTTTTATTGTGAAAATAGCAAAAAAAAAAACATTCTAACGTAACTGGCCAAAAAATAACAACATTATAATAATAAAAGTTACTAAAAATAAGAGAAATTAAACGGATGAATTACAGGATTATCTTAATATTTACCTTGGAATATATAATGATTAGAATCTCATAACTTTGACAGCAAGCATATTAAGCCTTTCTTTTTTTCTACCTATCTCCCTTTTGTATGCTTTCTGTCTTTCTTGTCACCTTGTCTTTTCTGTAGCTCTCTTTTTTCTTTTCTTTTTTTCCTTTTCCTTTTCCCTCTGATTTTCTTCAGTGGGCACCTGATTCTCTTGAGTCAGAACATTTATAATCATTTCAAAATGAGGACATATATATAATATAATTAATATATATATATATATATATATATATATATATATATACCATCTCATTATCTCCCCAATGTGAACTCCAAATTAGGCTTCTTATTAGGGCTCGTCTCTGAAATATTGCTTGATGAGCTCTCATCAGATCCTCTCTCATTACTCCCGCACTTCTGCAAGTGTAGCAAGTACTCACTCATCAGTACTACTGTGTGTAACTCACACAAACACCATCAATATATGTAATATCATATACTCTTAATTAATGCACAGATCATTGCATGCATATATAGTACAACAAAGAGAGAGGATTGATCAAGATTTGATTTCCAAAAGAAAAAAATTCAAATTAAAATACCAGTAATTTTGTTTTTATTTTGATAGCCAAGTAGTTCCGAGTACGAGGTATATATTGCATTATGGGATTTAGAGTAGAGATGAACAAGCATTGCACTTATGTTCCATCCTTTATCGAAAGCAGCTTAAAGAGAAAATTTTCTTTTTCTAGGAAGATTTTTTAGCAACTTTTGCTTCACTTTTCTTTTTGGGTCTCTCTCTCTCTCTCTCATCCTCAGAGCCAAATACAGCAAATGGCTCATTCAACTTTTACTAAGAAAAGCTTCTTATTTCTACTTTATTCACTATGATGGATATCAATATATTCCCAGGCGCACACACACACACACAGAATTTCAAAAGGGCAAAGGGCAATTGGGTAATTTTGAGTCGGTTCAAAAGTTGTACCTCGTGAGGTTGTACGTTCACTTCAGAGTTTTTTATTCTCCCATGCAACCAAGCTTCCCCGCTACAAAATATATTGGTGGAATAATGTCAATAAGTGGATGCCATGCAGATATGATAAAAAAAAAAGCTACACATCAGAAAGAAAGCAATCTTTTTAATGCCTAATTTTAATCATTATACTTTTTAAGATAAAGTGAAACCCCATGTGACACCCTATTGTAATTGTAATTAACTTTATTAATCTTTTAATTAAAGTCTCAAATAGCTAAAGCTTTTAGTTCAAAGATTATGGGTCCGGTCCAAACTACAATATTAAGCTTTAGGAGTAAGTTTTCTTACTTGGGTCCCATTTTAGTCTGTACCCACAAAATCCAAAGAAAAGAGATGTGTCCTTTTTAGGCTGATTTCTTCATTCAGATTTCATGTATTTCAAAATCTTGGAAGCCGTGCTTTATTTTATTATTTTTAATAATATTTTTTTTCACTTTTGTATTTTATTTTAACCCATGATGGAGTTCCTGTGCTAATTAAACTAGCAATAGATTCCTTCTTTTTATGTTCTCTTATTTATTTATATTTTATCTTCTCCTATTTATTTATGTTCACTACTACAAGATATGCCTAACATATTTTAATTATTTCCAAAATAAATGCAGTTAAAAATCCAAGATTTTATTTTGGGATATTAACATATACGTACAATAGCTGCCAACGACTTTCTTGTGTGCTTGAAAAAAAAGTTGAAACATGTTTCTCAGTCATATCTCATTCATATACTTTTCATTTGCCCCCCTAGTCTAAAGTTTGGTAAGGGTAAGTATACATCTTTTCAATATTTAGAGACTTTAAAAATTCCCTCAAAAAAAAAAATAGAGACTTTAAAAATTACACATTCAAATATCCTCAAAACTATATATATCTGTGTACATGTGTGTGTGTGTGTGTAATAATGTGTCATTCTAGACCAATATGTGTGTACTACAAAGACATTCTTGGCTTATAAAAAGCTTCTAACCCAATTTGAGAATTTTATTAAACCCCATATGAGAATTTTATTATATTTTTCTAGTGTTACATCAGGTAAAATATACTTAGCTTAATTAGTACTCCTTGCTGAAACGCAAGCATGCACATATACATACAACGTCTCATCCTAGTGTATTCACCAAATATCTAATTTCCTCTCTAGTCATGGAACTATTCTTAAGAAGACATTACACTAATTAAATTAAGAAATTAAGATGCAATATATAGAAAAATATCAAATTACGTACATTAAGGTAGAAGGGCCACATACCTTGAGGAATTGCTCCACAAAACACTACAATCCTTTTCTTGATCTACATTAATTTGTCTTCCCTTTTCCACAGATATTTCAGACTTGTGTGAATTCTGAATATCAAAGAGGAAATCATCTGATGTGTCCCCAGACGATCCGTTTTCGAGTGCGTCCGAATTTCCTATACATTCTGAAATCAAAATATATAGCTAGGTCTAATTAAATAATACCATGAAATTAAAATATACTACAATGCTGCTACTAAATGACAACAAGATCGAATTTATTGAATAAATTCAATTCACCATATGTTAAGAATATTAACCTGAATTAATCGACGCTCTATCAGTAGACTTGACTGTGCGGTACATCTGGCAAAAAATTAGCTAGGCTCATCAGAAGTGTTGCAGTAAGCATTCAAATTTTTACAGAAATTGGAAGCATATATCAATACTGACATCTGCCTTATATATCCTCAAAAAATAAAACAAAATAAAATAAAGAACATTGGCTTCTGCCTTTCAGCATATTTATATATTCATAAGATGCCTATATAAGTTTCACTAAAATCATCAACTCAAAATGAACCTCTATGTTTATGTTCATATATATATATATATATATGTGTATATATATATATATGTATGTATATATTTGTGTGTGATATGTTATTCAAATTTATATGCGTATATAATTTTTTTGAGTAAAAAATAGAGGCTAAATAATATGTTACGGTTTGAACTACAACTGAATGAATGACATACAACTTTTAGTACATGCCATCTCATGTGTATATATAAATATATATATATAGAGGTGTAGTGTATACACACACACACACACTTATATATATATATGTTTGCATGCATGTGATTGAATGTCTACTTTTTCGAGGTTAAACATGGTTTTGGCAGAGATGATTTTCTAGTCCTCGAACAAACGTGTATGTGTATATATCATTGTGTAATGATAGTGTTTTGTACTTTCTCTTCTCTCTCTAGGAAAAATAGGCAACCATTAGTTAGTTTTTCCAAAGAAATCTCATATAAAAATAGTAAATATTACTCCTACTATGTTTCTCTGAGTAACTTATCTTGGACTACCACTATTTTCAATTGTTTCTGTTCACTCTCTCTCTCTCTCTCTCTCTCTCTCTCACACACACACACACACTCTCTCTCATCTTTTACACTGATGGATGATGGTTGGTTCTTCCAAGCGAAAAAAGCTGGTAGATAGCCATCAGATCTACTATAAACAAAGAAAAGGCATAAGGATGTTGAGAGACCCCCTCTGCACTCTGCAGCAGAGAAATCAAATCCTTGGAATTTGAAACTTTTGTGTGCTTCTTCACTCTTCCTTTTTAAATGAAAGCTAAGGAAATACCGATTAATTCTACCACCGTCAAAATCTTCAGTTTTAAAAACTAATTAATACTATGTGCGACTAGGGAAAAAAAAACAACAACAATTCTAGTTAATCTTAAAGGACAAAGAAAATTATAAATAAAATTCACCTGTAAATGGGATTTAACATGAGCCAAGGTGAGATCTTTCACATCCATAAGCTCAAGAACTGATTTTGGTGTAGCTCCTACACAAGTTCAAAACGTTAATCCAATATTTTGCTTTATTTTGTTTAGACCTAAAAATGAAGAGAGAGAGAGAGAGAGAGAGAGAGAGAGAGAGGAGGCCTACTTTCATGGCCGCCCAAGAGCTCAACGGCGTGAACAAAACGGGCATGAAGCGTGGTGGTCCAGCGCATCCGTGGGGCCCTCATGCTCCGTTTAGGAGGAAATCTGGAGAGAAATCGCGATCGCATGAGGCCTGGAGTGGTGTAGGGGGTGGCGACATGATTAACAGCCGCCGCCGAAGACGGCAGCGCCGCCTCCATATGAGCTGCGAAGGGGAAAGACTGAGGGTTTTGGTACACCGGAATTCCTCTAATCGGCCTCAACAAACTCACTTCTTCTCCGACCTGTGCGCGGAGGTGGAGAGACTGGTGGAGGAGGTGGTGGTGGTGGTGGAAATGGGTGGGAGCGGAGGCGGCGGTGGTGTTGGGGTCCGAAACCCTTGCAGAACTGGGGAGAGAGAGGTCGGGTTTGGGCATTGAAGAGTCGAGAGCTCTCCTCCAAAACCCCAAATTATCCATTTCTTCATTGCTTCTTCTCCAGTTTGAAGAAGAAGTGGTGGTGTTTAGAGGGCTGATTCGCAGCGATAGGTCTGGTTGTGCAGGAAACAGCTCCATTAATTTCTTCTCTTCAAATTCACAAATTTGATGTTCTTGGAGCTTCGCCCTAGCTACCTACCAACAAAAATTAAATCTTCTTAATTTCTTCAACTGTCTTAATGTTGTATGTATATTGTAAATTGAGTTGTTTTCCGGTCTATCTATGGTTGTGAGGGATTTGGAGATGGATGAGATTGTGAGGGGAGAATATAAATGGGATTATTGGATGCTGAAGTTTCAGGAGGCAGACAGGATTTGTGGGATATATGTGATGGGGTTTGATGAAGAATTGAGAGGATTAATTAGTTGCCGAAGAAATTTGATAATATTGAGAGGAGACTAGAGAGAGAGAATTGAAGGAGAGAGAAGTGACAAGGTTTCAAGTGATGAATGGTTGTTTCTTTTGTGTGAAGTATATATGAGAAAATGACACTTGAAGAGAGAGAGATAGAGAGAGAGAGAGGTAGGGGGGTCGGGGGGTGATGGCCTTTGTCTGTGGACGTGGGGGTAGGATGAAAAAGGGGATAAAAAGATAGGAAAGGAAAAGTAAACAATTAAGTTAGAGAGAGAGAGAGAGAGAGAGAGAGAGAGAGTTGATCCTTTTTCACTCTTTCCTTTTTCCTGTATCCTTTGGGAGAAAAGGAAATTTTGGTGTAAGCTTTTAACGTGCGCATTTCTCCCTTAACAAATCATACTTACCTTTCAAACACATCATTTTTTCCAATTCCTTTCTTTTTTACTCTTTTGCTATAAATTACGGATTCAATTACATATTACTCATCACTAATTATAAAAGGGAAACAGTACTATTTTTCACAAGTATATGATACGCTTAATAGATTGATTGCTTCACCAATTTAACTTGATTTGGACCACACTTCTAAAAAACTCTAAATTGAAAATAATAAACTTCCTTAGATGTGATTAACTCATATTAGATCCCATGTAATTATAAAATGATTCCTTTATATATTGCAAGTCGTGTTTGTCTTTATTTATTGATCTATTATCAATATATGCATATTCCATGTCATTTTGTACCAGTTACATTAACAAAACGGGGAAAAATTTATTTTACACACTTCACATGTTGGAAAATTAAAAATACACACTCAAGTGTGAACAAATAAAAAATATACAAGGTTGCAATTATACCCTTGGTGGGTTCCACTTTTCAACTAAAAATAAGGGTTTCAATCAAATTAGCTGCAAAAAGGATTGAGATTCTCCTTGGGAATTGTCGTCATGCACCAGTCAGTCATCATCATAATAATTTGATCAATTTTATCTGTTTTAATGCAAAAACAACCAAAATTAAGATCTCACTCGAGATACTGAAGATTCCTTTCGAGAAATTAAAGATCCCTCTCGAGAGGGATCTTCATTTTTTCAGGTAGGATCTTCATTCAATAATTATTCATCCATAAATCCTAATGACTGCCCACTTTATCTTATAATAAGAAAGAAGTATACATCTCTTACACATGTGTAAGAGATGTGTAAGACTTTACTAATGATTTGATGGGAACATGTCATAATCGAATGGTTAAATTCGTCCATACACATCAAATATGCTCAAATTTCATTTGTTTGAATTTGAGTGTGTATTTTTAATTTTTGCAAAATCAAAGTGTGCATTTTTATGAAATGACACTAACAAAAATATAAATATTTTCAAATCATACCCCTCACTCCATGCTTTCATATTATATGATTATATGATTAGAGCTAATATACCAACATATCCTAAAACTATTGCACATTTTCTATTTATATCGTGAACGATTTTTCCAATCTCGGATGAGAACGTAAGAACAATGCACTTTTATTACATCGGAGATGCATAAAATGCAGAAACTAAATACATAAATATTTTAATGCATAAACTACAATAACTTAATGCATTAGCATTTAAATGCATAAATTAGAGTAATTAAATGCAAGGTTAAATCTGAACCGTAGATCAACAAGGATCAAGGGTCCAAATTTATTCTTATTTATCACCTAAGAAAGTATTCTTATTTGATCCGCGCTCTATATATATATATATATATATATATATATATATATATAATGACATGAAAAACACAAACCGTAGAATATTTTTGATACTACTAAGAAAATTTAAATTACAGTTTAGCCCTCCGATCCTAATATTTTGCTTTTCAGCTGCCACTAAACACATGTTAGAGTAATCACCACATTTTAAGAATAGGAGTGAAAAGACACTTATTCATGCTCAATCTCTCATTGTTTTGATGTAAAGGGTAAATTATATAATACACCCTTATGTATTACATAAATTGAACAAAATACTCATATATTTTTTAAATTGTGTAAAATGCTCGTGCATTTTAATAAATATATTCTGCACGGAAAATTCATACGTTTCAAATTAAAAACACTCATTCATCGAAAGGAAAAACTTAATTGCATCAATTAAACCATCAACTGAATTTTTAAATTCGTTTGAATCAAATTTTCCTTCCACGTTCCTTTAAAATTGTAGAAAAACCTAAAATAAATTAAAAGATCTACTCCTCTTTTGGCCATTCATCGAAATGAGACATTCGTTTGAGATTGATGAATTGAGATATTTAGCTACACTATTTTGTAGAGTAAACGATTGAATTGGACTCAATCGCAGGATCAAGAAAGCGTCACACATGTAACTTTCACGGATAGATTTTTCATGCAATATTTGTTAAAACAGATGGTGTTTAACGTAATTTAAAAATCATATGGGTATTTTACGCAAGTTACCCATTTAAAAAGTAAGTAGTAGTTTTCCCCTTTACTCCATCAAAGTTTTCTAATTACAATTTAGTCCTTGCATTTTGTAATTCTGCAAATGCAGAATTGAAATAAAATTGAACTTCTCATAAAATTCCACATACTACGCTTCTAAAGCTTACATTTTCTTTTTCTGTTTAGGTGCATGGATGTCAATCTCAATCTTTTTAAGGGTAGATGCCATGCACATGAGATTTTTATTTTGAAGATTTTGTGTTGCATTTGTCAAAATGCGAATATACCGTATGGTCCATATCTGATATCTCAATCTCACTATATATAGGCTATTTTTATTAAAGAATGGTGTACCTCTTCTCAACCTAGTTTATTAATTACACTAGATACACATAATGCCTACTTAAAGTCGAGTTTAGGAAAAACTGCTATATGGTTTATGACGTTCTTTTACTTTGATGATGGTACTAATGTATAGAGCTGTTAAAAATTGAGCCGGCACGAGCCAATTGGGTCAAAATAAAAATTCGATCTCGCTCGAAAATTCGTAAGGCTGATTTTTTTATAGTCCCAACCGATCCAATAATACAATTAGTGTAATTTCACCAAGCCAGTCTAAGCCCATAGGGCAAATTAAAGGTACATTTTGGATAGGTACATTAAAGGTAAATTAAAGTGAAATATGATAAAATACTCCTATAATGCTAGTTAAAACAATAAATATTGACACCACTCCACCATTTTTTTTTTGTTAATTAATAGATGAATATATATTTTTTATTCTGTCAAAAGTTTATAATTAAGTGAATTGATTGCTATTGAGTCATGTTCTGATTACATTAATTACTTTATAGCAGCCACAAGCTCCTCTTATAATTAATCAAACCAAAACCCACAAATCTCCTATTACTGCCTTTTTCTAAGTTTTGCTTTTGTATCTTTTATGTTCTCCCTTTTGTGGGGGAGGTGTTCTCTTACCTGTGGAAGTAGCCTTCTTGCCTAGATTAGGTCCTAATTTCTACGTTAGAAAATAATTAAATTGTATATGATATACACACACATATGATATAGGGGAGAATCAAATAATAAGTTTTTCCCCTTAGTTAACTAAGAATCAATCTCCAAGTAATAAAAAAAAAAAAATCAATCTGAACCGATGATTTATTATTGTCATAAAAAAAATATTGTCATACTATATGCGAATCTGATTGTCAACTGGATTTATGTCCCCAGAAATTGGCTTCAATATAAAATTAAAAACATTTTGTGTTTATCATATAATCCCTCCCATTTTTTATAGATGTCGCTTTAGAATTTTGCACAATTTTTGATGAATAAAATTTATACATATTTTAACCTTTTTTTAAATTGGTAAATTAACAATTAAATTTAAAAATTGTGTCACGATGAACTTGAATCTGAGACCTTTGGTGTCGGGTATTCACCACTCTACCGCTAGGCTAACACACGCACGCTCCTATTTTAACCTTATTTAATGACAATTTCAACAATTATTAGCTCTGATTAATTGCCTCCTTCAAAAGCTTTTCAACAGTCTCGACAACAATTTGCATATCTAATTTTAATTTTTTTATTCTCATTCTCATCCATTATTCAGAACTCTTGCCAACCTTGCAACCAAAAAGTTTATCAAAATAAAAAAATGTACCATCATATTTTATTTAATCATTTACAATAACAAATTCAAAGTGGATATTTTATAGGCAGTGCGGAGGTTGGAAAAAAGCTTTTGTAGAAATTTAGAGAAAACAACCATGGTTATTAAAATTTTGATATGCAAAGTACATTAGAGAACAAAACTCACCGTTTTGATCTCCAAAACTTGAAGTTGATTGAAAAAAGTAATCAATATTTCAATATATATATATATATATATATATATATATATATCTATTACTAATACGAAAATAAAGTTGCCGCCTCCACGATGCTCCGTTCAGATTTTCCTTTATTCTGGTATTTTGTGTATTATTATTAATTCATATTCTAATTATACTATATATTTATTAATATTCATCCTTTATTCATATTTATCTTAACTTTAATATTTATCATCTATTCATATTTCTTAACTCCTTATTTTTTGCATTCTTAATTCTTAATTTATATATATATATATATATATATATATATTCTAATCTATAATAATAATAATAATATATTATCTCAACTTCTCGCACCTGTATTTCTTAATCTATTATCTCTCTATATTTCAAACATATTAATATAAGTGGTAATATGCATAGGTTTTCATACTTTGACTTATTATTATCATCATTGTTTTCGAATTAAAAAAAAAACAGAAAATCAAGACCAGTTCGTAGCCTCCTTCAACTTTGTTGAAATTGATTTATTTTGCATTTTCCTTAAGATTTTTTTTTTGCTAAAACAAAAGATGTAATGTTTTTTATTTGTTGGGCTACAACATCAAGCATTTTGCAAAATTTACATTTGATTTTTAATTCATATATATTCTATTTTTTATTTTTATTAATTAAAAGTTTATTAATTTCATATTCTTGAAATATCACATGTTTATCTATTAATCACATCTCATATTTATCTTTCTCTCTATTTAATTAATTTCTTCTATTATGCATATTAAAATAATAACAATTTCGGAATGCATTCCTATAAATCACTATTTTATACATTCTTAATTCATATATAATCATCTATAGAAAATTTGTAAATGAAAATCCCTATGAAGACTAAATAAATATATTAAATCAACATGTCTATATGGAATCCTTTTCATTTTTCATTCATGTTTTTTAAAAAATTCGATTAGTGCTTTCTAGATTATATATACATTGAATCAAATGTGGGATAGGTAGCTAAAGAAAAGAACAAAAAAACTTGAAGATGTAAATATATTTTTTTCCGTATTTTGGCAAAGATTAGAGATATCGATTTAATTTGAACTAACGAGACGGTTCAAATATACTTAAAAAAAGGATTTTTACTAATTTTAATTAATATTAATTTTGTTTAGATTTTTATCGAGTAATTTAGCATAAACCAACGAGACGGTTCAAATAACATAGAAAGAATGATTTTTACTAATTTTAATTAATATTACTTTGAAGATGTAAACATTTTTTTCGCATTTTGGCAAAGATTAGAGATATCGATTTAGCATGAACAAACGAGACGGATCAAATACACTTAAAAAGAAGAATTTTTACAAATTTTAATTAATATTAACTTTGTTTATATTTTTATCGAGTAATTTAGCATAAACCAACGAGACGGTTCAAATAACATAGAAAGAAGGATTTTTACTAATTTTAATTAATTTTACTTGGAGTGTTCATATTTTTTGGAGTATCGCTCAACGGATTTGAGACACGTATGTACAGTAAAGTCACTATTTTAACCGAGATTAGGACGAACATGTAGAAAAATTCTAAACAAATTTAGATTTAGAAAATACATAATGAATGAATATACCCGATCCATTGTCATTCCTAATAATAAATTTAGATACGTGAAATAAAATTAATTTTCTAAGTTTGATTAATAATTAACGCGAACAATATCACAACTTTTAAATAAGATTTAAAATTATATTTGAAATGTATACACGTAAATTAAAACATAAAGTTATTTCCCGTCAAATCTTGACGGACTACTTACTAGTATATATATATAAAGTGAGAAGAAACATCCATCATATATTGGGAAGAAGAAACATGAGATATTAATGATGCATGTTTATAAATAAGGTTAATTGTGGTAAATCTTCCTCAAACGGCTTATAAATCAAAATAAATGAAAAGCACTAGAACGTCATATAAAAAAATGGGAGGGAGTATTAATATGCCATCATTGATTTATTAAATTATTTTATATAACAAGTTATATTACTGGATTAAAACAATATATTTAACCTTTTAAAACAAATAAATCATTATACTGTTTGATAATCATGCAATAAATAATTAAATGTCGATTCTAGTTACTGCAGAAATTAAGCAAGAAAATGTACAGCAATTACATCATTATTCTTCCCTAATATCTGCAGGAAATTATCTTTCTTAACTATTTCTTCATTTAATTTTACTAAAATTGGTGGCACTCGATCCGAAAAATTCAAGAAATTAAACTAGAGTAATTCAAATACCTAAAAAATAGACGTTGTATAGTATATTATACTCCCTCCGTTTTTTTTAAGTGTCCTATTGAGAAAAAATTATTGTCCCTTTTTAAGTGTCCTATTGCGGAATTTGAGATTAAAATAATGACAAAACTCCTATTTTACCCTCAAAAAAGTTATTGGAAAATGTAATTATTATACTTTGAAAATAATAAATATGGGTATAAAAGTAATATATCATGCTTCCTTGGTTTTTGTAATTTTTCTCAATAGGACACTTAAAAAAAAACAGAGGGAGTAGTTAATATTTTTTTTTATAAATTATTGATTAATTATGGCGATTAATTTGTCGACGAAAATATCGGAATATGTCAACTATATAGTGAAGAAGTTTATCCAAGGGAGAGAAGAATTAGGCCCATATTCAGCTGTCAATTTAATAATTTCGATTTACTTTTTTGAAAGACAAAATTTTAAGAGTGAATGTGTCAAATAGCCATTATGGATAGTGAAAATTAATAGTTGTCCAAAACTTAATTTATCATAAATTTTGTCTAACTTTCGGATTTCTGGACAGATTTACCCTTATTCTTGGTACGAATTGGACGAATGGTTTTCATTCTTACCAGTCGTACCAAGTTACGGAACACAACTCGTTGGTACGAATGAGACGAATGGTTTCATTCGTACCAGTCGTACCAAGTTACGGAGCACAACTAGTTGGTACGAATGGGACGAATGAATTCATTCGTACCAGTCGTGCCAAATTATGGTACTTCGTCGTGGTCATTCCACTAACCACCATGAAAAAGAGAGAGAGAGAGTAAGAGAGAAATATGCTTTAAAGTATGCCCAAATATTGTACGAAGAAGAGTTTGCATACGAATCGTATGACTACAAAACATGGTACGAATAGTACGAATCGTATCATTCGTACCAATGTCAGTAATACTGTTAAAAAACGAAATCAACTTGGGGAAACTGCCATTAATAAAGCGAAGAAGTTTATACAAACATCCAAGGCGATTCATCAAAATTAAAAACATTACCTATAAATCGAACAGAGATTATCGGAGACAACCAGAGAACAGATTTGGATAAAAATTTGAACGAAAAACATATCTAAACGACTCTCTTTATGAAGCATCATCGTTGAATTCTTTAGATCTGAAGTAATAGAGCAGATTAAGGTCGGAATAGATCTGAAAATAGATACGGAAAACACATCTGAAGGACTGAGAAAATGACGATGGCGGCGGCGGTGGACCAATCCCCGGGTAGATGCCGCAGATCAATGCATATAGTAAAATTTGGGCAATAAGAAATACAGAAAATCGAAGGCAGACAGTAATTAATCAGCCCGAAGCTGCAGTTGGATAGAGATGAAAATTAAACGGATGATAACCTTGTACTGGGAATTTAGTTCTTCTTTGAGCTCGGGAATTTCACCCTTTAGGTAGTGGAGAAAAACTTGGAGTCGTGACAGCTCATCTCGACGAGTTAGCCAAACTCTGCTTCCGGCGGTGAAGACAGAAATAGCAGTAGTGGAGAGAGAGAGAGAGAGAGAGAGAGAGAGAGAGAGAGGGGTTAGAGAATGACGATGGCGAAGTCGGCAGCGGCGACGACGATGGCGGCGGCGGCAGAAACGACTACTTGCTGAGATTCGACGATGTAGCTATTACTAGTTTGTAATTTTCCATTTAAATAGGGATCATCATATTTCTTCTCCCATGTTAAAGCTTTCTCTTAGAACAAGGACTGAAAAATCAATTCGTAACGAAATGACTTCATAGTCGGTGCCAAGAAGCGATCTTAATTCAATTGATAGCATAACATGATTATGAGACAACAAATTCCGCTGCACTTCTTGTCGTGACTGCTCATCTCGACGAGTTAGCCAAACTCTGCTTCCGGCGGTGAAGACAGAAATAGCAGTAGTGGAGAGAGAGAGAGAGAGAGAGAGAGAGAGAGAGGGTTAGAGAATGACGATGGCGAAGTCGGCAGCGGCGACGACGATGGCGACGGTGGTGGCGGCGGCAGAAAGCAGAGAAGAAGATCTGTGGTGCGATGGAAAATAGAGAGAGAGTACAGAGATCTAAATCATGGTGGAGAGGAATACTGTATATGAGAGAGAAAAGTGCAGCGGAAGAGTTTATTTCTTTAGTTGAGGGTATTGTTGTCTCATCACTTTAAAATCTGCTAAAATTTATAACCAATTAAGTTTTTGACAACTTTTATTTTCCACTATCCATAGTGGCTATTTCATATGATAAACTCAAAATTTAATACCTTAGACGTGACGCAACAAACATCTTTTTTTCCATTAAAGTTTATCTTTTTGGGTATATAATATAATCTCCCTATTCTTTCCTTTTTGGTTGCGCCATTAATTATTTTTAGTCTCAATTCGTAATCTTATTTTCATCAATTGAGACCGTTAGTTTTCGTCAGTTGACATTTGAAGACCCAATATTATTAATTTATTAGTTTTGCAATATCCCTTAATTACTTTGTCAAGCAAAAGTATTGTTGGACAGAAAAATGATTTCTTTTTTATTTTTCTTAATCAGGGGAAGGAAATTGCGAGGATATAAATTTAACCTCTCTTTATACGAGAAGATTAATTCACTGTTCGGATGTCCTTAAAGGAATGGCAGAGAAATGCTTATCAACGACTCAATTTATGTGTTAAGATGTAAAAGCTATTTATTATTTTATAAAATATGTAAAAACTATAGTAATTATTATTTTACATATCTAACATTAATTATGTAATTCTATAATAAAAAAAATTCGTGGTTTGGATATGTTTAAATACAAAACAAGCACATTCATGATTAGGGTTCACAATTTTTGACAACACGATAACCCGATACGAATACGTACTAAAGTAATGGGTTAGTATCAGACCTTATCGTGTTCGTGTTATTATCGTGTCGTGTTCGTGTCTGGTGCAGATGGGGTTCGTGTAACACGATACGAATTATATTTATTTATTTTATTTATTCCTTTTTTTGCTAATATTTTTTTTTTCATTTCCTAGGGATTTGTTTTCATTTCCTAGGGATAAAATCGTGTTTTAATCATTTTGTATCGTTATTGTGTCGTGTCAACACAAAATAAATTGTGTTCGTACCGTATTCAAGTCGTGTTCGTGTTGAGCAAAATCTTAACAAATCATGTTCATATTTAGCCTTAATAGATCGTATCTTTATCAGATTGATACGATAACAACCCGACACGCAAGATTTGCCAGTCCTATTCATATTAATAATGCCTTTTGATGTGTTCAAACCAATTTTATTTTTCTAATATAATAAAGGATTATACTTTACTAGTGTTACTATATGATATTCACAAAAATTTAATTATCCTATAATTTCTAGTTCTAGTTATTATTATTTCAAAAATTTAATATATTATTAATAGCACTACTAAGTAAAATAACATAGATTTACTGAGAACGAGAGCAACACTTAAAAAAAAATTAATCAGTTATTATATTAGATAAAATATTATGTAGTACCTATAATATCAACTTATATAGTACGTAACTGGATGGTGTAATTTATATAATACAATAGGATAAAGGGAGGAAAGTTAAAATAATCAATTTGAAAAAGCAAAGATAAATTCTAATTATTAATCTTTAAAAGATAAATACTAACCAAAATTTTTACATCTTTACTATTTTACCCTTATACATGAAAGTATACATGACATACACGAACACATACATGAATACATACACGAATACATACATGATAGTCAAATATTTTTTCCGGTGACTTTTTCCGGCGATATTTTCCGGTGAAAAATTTCCGGCGACTTTCCGGCGGAAATTCCGGTGACTTGTTTCCGGCGACTTCTGGAGAAAAACATATTCAGAAAAAAAAATTCCGGCGACTTTCCGGCAACTTTTTTCAGGCGACTTTTCCAGCGAAAAACAGTTTAAGAAAAAAAAAACTTTTCTGGTGACTTTTTCGGCGAAACACATGCATAAGGAAAAAAAACACACACATACATGTATTCGTGTATGTCATGTATGGATTCATTTACACACACACACACACTTACATGTATTCGTGTATGTATTCGTATATGCCGTGTATGGATTCATGTATGTCGTGTATGGATTCATGTATGTCATGTATGAATTCGTGTATGGATTCATGTATGGAGTCATGTATAGAAAGGGCAAAATTGGAATAGTGGATATTATTTATATATCTTTTAAAGATTAGTGGTGAGAATTTATCATTGTTTTTTCAAATTGGTTACTTTTGGACATTGTTTCTAGGATAAATGTGAGTTTTTTAATTCGAAGTTTTTAAACGTATCTCATACTTTAAAGTGAATGTGTAGTATCTATACTATCAATCCCCTTTCCAAACCTATCCTAACCTCATTTTCTTGCGCAAGAAAAATGAGAGCTCGCGTGTATAAAACCAACATGAATGACGTGAAAAATTTTAATCACACAACGTCCAAAAACGATTTAATTTGGTCGAAAATAAAATAAAAAAAATTAAAATTCATCATCGTTGGAATTGGACCGACCCGACCCAACCCGACCTGAACGTAATGAGCTAGAGGTCAAACTCAAGTTGCACTTGCACCAGGCTGCGCCCACTAGGCTATAGGTCATTTTGAGTCGGGCCAGGCCGGGTTGATTTTGACCGGTGTGGTCGTCATCTTCCTCATCCAATTTCTCTTCTTGGAATTTATCGGCCATGACTGCAACTTGAGAACTAAACAACAAAGAACCCCAAAAATCTAGAGTTTCAAACCCTTCTTCCATTCGAGCAATATGTTTACAAAATTTAAATTCTTTCCCAAAAAAAAAAACTTCTGATTGCTTAAAAAGATCTTTTGCTAACTCTCTAATCATCATTCATAAAAATAATAAACGTAGTTAATTTAAAAGATTTAATTATGCCGACACGAAAAAGTTTTATTTGTCCACTTTTGAGGAAATTCTTAAGTGATGTGAGTGATAAGTGCATATATATTATAATATGGGTCAGCATATTCATTTAGTATCCAACCTCAGAGCCACAAAATGGCAGTGAAATCGAACAAATTGGACCCAATAATTGTGATATTGATTGCAACTGCTCAAAATCGGAGTTATAAATAATAAAGGGGTGTCAAAGAATGTGGGGGCAATAAAGATATGGATGAACAACTATGTTCTTACACTCACTACACAAGGAATGCTCATGTTTATATGGGGAGGATTGTGTAGGAACTCATTTTTATATAGAAATTAGGAATTTATTTGGACTGTTGGATCTTTTTTGATCTATGGTCCATATATAATTGCTACATTAAATTACTGCAGTTTGTGCATTAAAAGTGTATAAAATATTTGTGTATTAAGTTATTGTCAATTTGAGCATTAATCTAATGCATTTTCTGTATCATCTGATGTGATAAAAATGCATAATTCCTACGTTCCTATATAAAGATGGGCTACGTTTCTATATAAAGATGTGTTCCTACCAAATCATATCCCCATGTTTATATTACAACAAGTAGCATAATTATATACATACATACTACTCCTTCCTTCCACAAAGAGTGTGGTCATATTTTCGTTTTCGTCCGTCCATCAAGAGTGTGGTTTTTTTCATTTAAGGAAATGACCTCACATATTCTCTTATATTTTAAACTTCACACAAATTCATTATGGTGGGTCCCTTTCTCCACTTAAATAACATCTTCCTTATTTTTCTTAAAACTCCTGCCATCCACCAAGACCACACTCTTGGTGGATGGAGGGAGTAGTATATAACAAGTAAAATGGTATGTGAGATTTGGGGAGGACCAATAAATCTTTTGGGGGAGGCTCATTGTCGTGTGGCAGGACAATATATCTTTTATTTTTATAGGTGTGTTACATCATACTCGAATTTTTTATAAATATATATTTTTTAAGAACCAGGTAATTTTATTTAAAATCCATACTGTAACCGCGACAGGGCTCGCCCTACAAATTTATGATGAATCACAATTTTTTCAAGTATAAAAAAACAAAATATTGGGGGAGTCATGCTAAAGGGTGTCACCGCCCCTGTGTGCGATCGTACGTAAAATTTCAGGATTTAAATAATATGTATATTAGTCATAATTTTGATGAATTTTGGATACAAAATGATCCTTATTTGGTGTATGTGTGTGATGGCCTAGCGGAAGAGTAATTAATGCTCGATGCCAAAGATTTTGGATTTGAGTTCACCCTGGTGCGGTCTTTAAATTTTATTGCTGATTTATCCAAAAATAAATAAAATAAAAGATCATCCTTATCTTTTATCAAATAAATGAATTATTATTTTATATATATATATATGAGAAAGATCAAATTATTGAAAACTTTTCTATGTGTATTTTTTTAGATACAAAATACATATCAGATTTTTATTTGATGATACTATAATTGCAGTACTATTAAAATTATAGTATAAACTAGAATATAATTAAACTATTATTATAATAAATCCATATAAAGTGGGACGACAACTCACACTTTGGTGAGAATCAAATCAAATACCTCTAAATAAGGAGAGGCTTTTTTCTAAGGGTGTCAATAAAAAACTAATCAAACTGTTTAATTCTATAGATCCACATTATGATTGAATTCTAAAATTATGTCATTTTTCTCTATTATAACCCTGAAGGGTATGGCGGTAATCTTTTAATAGATATAACTGTCATATCTCTTCATTTTATGATTGTTTCCATGTTATATGTTCATAAAAAATAAAATAAAATAAAATACTAAATAACAGTGCGCTTTGATTATTTTAGCAGTGTAGTTTGATGATTTTAGCGCTATGCGCTTAATTAAAGCATGAGGTTTTTTTTTCTCTCTTTTTTTTCCTTACCTTTTTGAGGTTCCGATTTTGTAGGAAGTTAATTAGTATCAATAATTTTCATATTTGTTCATTAAGCATATGTTTTATATTTTAACTTTTTCATATATTTTTTAATTGTCATATAATAAATATATAAACAATGCTAACATAATACATATACACTGCTGAACGAAAATATATTTTATGTTGTTATCAGTTATCACAATTGTACAATCGTCAATATTGTAGTGATAAATAAATATATATACAAACAATATTAATCTAATACATTTATATGTTAAACTAATAAAATACGTCATCGTGTGCGAATCAGATGTTTAATCATTGAGGATTTTTTGTTGGTTAAATATTGTTCTTTCGATGTTTACCGGAATCACTTTATGTAACGACCCGGCTTTCGGACTGACGGCTGGCCCCACAAACCATCACAAGTCCTTTTTCTCCAGGCCAAACACGCTTAACCTTGGAGTTCTTCCACAATGAGCTTCAGAAAAGAAGATGCATCTTGATGGTATAAGTAGCTCAATCAATTCCTTTAAGCTTTCCTTGAATATGCCGTCTCATTCCGACATATTCTCGGAATCCCTCTCATTCGAGTGTGTTTCGGGTCGTTACACTTTAATAACGGTAGCATCAATTTTGAAATTCTTTTTGTTAAAAATAATTATCTCCATCTCCATCGTAATTTTAAAAATTATTGCTTGAACATGATTCCATCGCTTGTTATATGCATTAGTTTTAGCACTACACCAAAACATTATAGAAGCATGTAATAGTACTATTTATTTATATATAGTGCTATTTAAGCATAAACGTAATGCAATTAAACGACATGTCAAACCACCATAAAGTCGAGACATAAATTCGCCGGCAAACATACAACCTATAAAATGAATATATGCATCCTCTAGTGGTTTAATTTCTTTTTTGCTAAATATCCCCTAAACCCAATTAATTAAAATTAAATTACATCAATTAGTTTAAGTACACCCAATAACAAGATTCTCGCCAGAAAACTTGAACTTTGGCCCAATTTATCATGAATATCTCACAAAAATTTTATATTTCTTTTGTGATAATTTTCATGAAAATGTTGGAAATCTCCAAATAATAGGTTTTAATTTCAAAAAAACAATTGCAATTAGGGTAAATTTGGATTAAATAATTACTCACTTCGTTTTTAAATAAGTATCATATTTTCAATTTTGTCTTGTTCCATAATAAGTGTCTCATTTCATAATTTTAGAATAAAATGGTGCGGAACTTCCCATTTTTATCTCGTATCATCAATGCAAATTATCTAATTTTTAAGTTTTCTACGCAATAATTAGGGGTAAAGGGAGTAAATTATTAACTTTCTTGTTATGCATTTTTTTATGGTGGGGTACACTTATTTAAAAATGGAGGGAGTACAATATAAAGCATTATGGGGCATTTGGTTTGCATGATAAGAGGTGACTGATAAAATAATCCCACATAATCACATGTTTGGTTTGAATGATAAGGCCCGTGATGGATAAACGGCCTGTGCTCCAATCATTCAAATGAGTGATAATTTATCACCCCAAGTTTGGGTAGATTATTAATCACTCTTATAATCATATCCTATGCTATCAATTTTATCTATCACATCCACCAAATTAAACGGCATCTATGAGGATAAATTTGTTGCCTCATTTATCTACAAGATTAAAAATGACACTATCAATTTGTGATATGATTATTCCTATCATACCATTTTTTGACTGACTAGATACTAAATTTACATTATCTTTTTTCGAGTAGTATTATTAAAAGAGACAAAATGCAAGACAAAATCAAAATAAAGATAGTAAAAAACACAACACAATATTCCCTAGCTAATCTACAACAGCCTTACATATCAACATAAGGAATAATGTAAAGATTTCTTCTCACAAATATGCTCAAGAAATCATGACCATACTACTAAAAGGAGTAGAAATTTTCCAATCATTCCCACATATATATGATCTCTTAATAAAGAAATCCCCTTTTTTTCCCAATGTAATCCAATCTTTTTTTGTTAGCATAGGTATAGGATCCTGTTTTTAATTAAGCCTAAGCACCAAAGAGAAACAAAATAAAAGGTTGAAACATATTGAATCTTTACAAAGACTTTAGTAGATGAAGTCCATATTAGTGCCCTACATATCTCAAAGAACAAGTGACAGATAATAATTAAAAAAAAAAAACATGCAGTGATTTTTTTGACAAGAATCAATTATCAATTGTTAAATTTCCCAGTCTTTTCAATACTTTTGGAGCTGTTTCTCTTTGTTCCATTCTTTATTCTTTTCATAGTATTTTTCTTTTTATTGGTTTTCTACTCGAGAGATAGCTTTACTTTTGGAAGGGCCCCATAGTTGTTGGGGGTACTATTCAGTCCATTCATGTTAAAATTCGGTGGTGTTCTTTTTATTTTCCTTGTGATTTACTACTTTTTTATTAGGTGATCTAGTTCCATTGTTGTTGTTTAACATAGAGGTGGTCGCGGAACCGAACCGGCAGTTTTTGGTTCCATCACAAGAGAATTGGAACCGAATTGCCGACCACTTCGGTTTCGGTTCCAAACCGGAACCGCAAGATTTGGTTCAGTTCGGTTCCGCGGTTCCAAATCGGAACCGCATATTTTGAAATTTAATTTCTGTATTTTTTTTCGTTTTTTGCTACTTTTTCTTGTTTAATTGTAATTTTATGCATTATAATGTAACATTTATGTGAAATAAATATAAATTGTAACATAAATATAGATAAAAACATAAAAAAATTAAAAAAAATAGGAGGAACCGGCGGCGAAACAAAAACCGGCGGTTTCGGTTCCGCAACTTTGGAACCGAAACCGAACCGCCGTCTATGCGGTTCTCGGTTCCAAACCGGAACTGCCGGTTTCGGTTCGGTTCCGACGGTTTCGATTTTTTTGGCCACCTCTGATTTAACTAATGCCTTGAAACAAACCAAAACAGATAATATTAATAAGGAACAAAATTATAGTTAAATTACAAATGATATTTAAGAGGTTATTCTTCTTGTCTTGAAACAACTTGAATAACGTAGACAATCGAGTCAAGGACATATCTTTCTGCAAGATAAATAAGCTTTGACTACTGCTCATAATTTAACGTACTATCTTCAAAAATAAAGCGGCTTCGTTCTTCACGGAGTAGCCCCATTAATCTGAGGGACTCTGGCGAGTTACCACTAATACTTTATGGATTGTGAATTTATATTAGAGCTGTCAAAAGTGATCCGATCTAGCCCGATATTTTGGGACAAAGACTTAGACCTTTGGGGAAGAGACTTGGGTCTCATCGCATCGTCATAAACATTTATAATCAATCGTAAAATAAGAACATATAGTACATTAAAGAATAATATAATAGCACATGCATTAAATTTCCCCCTTTGAAAAAAGATGGGAAAAGAACCCTTCAATTGATTCACTTAAATGGAGGCTACGAAACAATATGGAGTCTTATAGTCTAACTGGCTACTTAAAAGTCAAAGATTGCAAGTTCGAATCTCACAAATGCCTTAAAAATAGGTTGAAACCGTTACACCTGATTTTTCAAGTGGGGTTTACTTTGCAACAAAAATGAGGATAACCATTATGCACCAAATATAGCGACTTCGGGTTTCCACTGACATAAAAAAAAAAGAAAAAAACAAAAGAAAAAAGGAGTCTTATAATCTTTTCCTCCATAAACCAAAATTTAAAATGTTAAAAGCTCTTGAAATAAAAGATGCATGAAAATATTGGCCAACCCATCACATATCGGCCTACAATTATTAGAAAAACGCAAAGCCCAAACATCCCTTCTTCTTGCTTTGACCCATAACTCAACCGTCCCTCTTTCTTTCTCTCTCCTTTTCTTATCGCGCAGCGCCGCCGGTGCTCGTTTTCAGTTCTGCAAAAATATCACGATTTCATATTTTAATTAGAATTACAATTGGAATGAAATTCTTTAAGAGATACAGTGTGGAGGAGAAATATTATGGGCCCAAATATTATACTTGGGCTCAAATGCTTTAATGTGCAATTTATAAGATTTTGGGCCTAGCTTATTTATAAAGATTCATGATATAAACAGATGGGCTACATATATAATCCGTCCTAAATTTCATGACTAATTTAATTAATTACATGAAATTTCTCCCATGACTGCGCAACTTACAATGCTATATAGTCTCGGCTAAACTAGTAAAAAATGAATATGAGAAATTTAGAAATTGCGAGTCGAGCTACTTAAAATAATTAAAATAATTTCATCCTCAAAATAACCAGTATCTAATATAAAGGTCATCTTATTCTATTTAATCACCGTCATCTTGCGACAAACATGAATTTTCTATATTTTTTTAGGATTCAGAAAGCTTTATATTGATCACAACTTTCCGATCATTGATCGGTTTCTTCCTGTGGTATTTGCTTAACTTATGTACCTTCAAATGTTATTAAATATTACCACTTTATCTATTATATATATGAAAACGATAAATAAATGTTTGTCACATATTGACTAAAGAAAAACATAGCTTGTATCCTTAATTAGTTCAATTGTTTTCTGGCTGAATCAATTTATGATTATACCGTATATTGATGGAATCGAACTTGTTGTATTTGGTCACAAGATCGTCCACTCCATCCAAATCCACCTAAAAATGGCGATGTCGACCAAGTCTTCAACAATATGCATGATTATGAGCTAAATTTGGCAAAAGTTGTTCAACAAAATGTCCGCTACAAAGGGTGCCAAATGTTTTGGTTTTAGTGGGAATGCCTGAGACATCATTATATTGTTGTGTAAAGTTCTTGATGCTCACTTTTTTTAATATATTTCACCATAGATTTAATTAGCTTTCTCATTACATATATGTCGTTTTGGCTCCCTTTTCTCTTTGAATCAAATTCTAATGATGATTTATAGCCGAATTATAAATTAATAATACGCTTTGGGAAAATTACAAAATTTGTTGATGAGACATGGTTCAACTGTTTAGAAGCAGGGTTTATTATTATATATCAAATTCAAAGACAAATCAATTGGAGAAGTGCTATTTATTTGGTCCATACTGCACTTCAATTTATCTTCTATAGTCATATATATATATACTTGTATCTCCGTTTCATATAAGGTAGTTACTTTCATTTCGGCACGAGTATTAAAGAGAAATGTATAAAATGGTTAAAGTAGTATAATATATAACTTTTTAAGAGAGTAATTATTTTCATTTTTAGAAATGATCACCTTATATGAGACGGAGGGAGTATAATATATTGATCCACGTAGCGGTATAAATGCTTTTTTTGAAACTACTCACTAAGTGGAGCCCAATTAAAAATGATTAATTTGTGATTGTTTTTATATTCGTTATATCATACGTCATATATACTGTTTATTATTATGAAATTTTTAATAATGATTATGTTCCTTTAAGTATCGATATATTACTTTAAGGTCTTACTTAGTGTAAATGTGCAATAAGAACGATGAATTCTCAAGGCCAAAATGATCATATACTATATATTGAGGCACAATTCCATGATTATCCAAATGATATAATTCTAACGCATTTTAAGATATATCCAATTTGTTGAGTAAAAAATAAAATAAAATAAAATAAATAGATATATCCAATTTTGAGGAAGATAAGGACCTGTAAATATATTAGTCTTTATTTATTTAATTTTAGGTTTTTATAATTATTTGTCTTGTCGTCAAGTTATCTATTTTAGTATATATAGGACCTTTTGTTCTGATTTTAGGAGAGTCGAATTTGACATTGAGATGTAGAGTTTGGGTTTGTTTCCTTCTGGTGTGTTCTTCAGGTATTCATGTTTGAATGCTTTTATCTTATGTTTTCCGGTATTTTGTGAATCAAAATCAACGGATTTCGTATATTTTTTTATGTTTGAATATATTTCACGCTTCTCCCTGCATCAAATTTTAATCGCTCTTAATTGGACACTCACTCTTTTTCGTTCAAATCATATTAACTTGACCACTAAAGAATCTTTCACTAGGAAACTTGTAATTCGGGAATGAGATCCTCTGTTTCACAATTTTAGTTGTGTTCACCTTTCAATTTAATATTTTAAATGTAGTTATTATTAAATAGTAATAACTATTAATTCGACGTGTGAAGATAGAGATAGACATGATTTTCTCCACTTGCCACCTATTCAATAAGCTACGTTGATCTCTTGCTATGTTAAAATGTTTCATATTAGTTGGAGAGAGTGGCATGAACCACTTTATATCTATCCCTTACAAACTCATTTTGTGAGGAGAATTTAGCTCAATATTCAATTATAACATACTTCATGCACCGATTTTTTGGTCCTGAAAAATTGGACTTGGAGTTGGGACATTGTAGTTACAAAATTTAACTGTTGAGACTAAAATGATAGTACTATTTAAATATTGAGATATTTCTGAGAATTTGGACAAATGTTAGAACATTATTATATATTTTTCTCCCAAAAAAATAAAACAGAAATCAAATATTTATCGTTTTCTTTTTCCCTTTTCAAATATGCGAGTATACATACAATGAATGTGGACGCGTGTTACTGTTGTTGTTATTATGCATAACATAAAAACTGTTTATTTGGTTGAATTTTCTAGTAATAATAAATAGTGGTTGTTGTTGTTGACCAATTCAAATTGCTAGATTTTGTTGACCAATTTCTAAGTTTCACCAAAGACAATTTGCTGATCCTAGCAGAATCTTTGGTGAGATTGTTTGATGTTAGTAATACTTATAAATACTTTTTACTAAAGAAAGTCCTTCTTGGCTGTAAACTAAGAAAGTCCCTTTTTCCTTTTTTTTTACCCCGTTTCAAAAAAAGAAATCTAGTATATATCATATCAATAATATACAAACTATCTAGTCTAGTAATATATAGTACAGTGCATAAACGCGCTTGACATAATCTTTGTCAAAAATTTGATTATGTTACAATAAAGATATACTAAATTATGAACAAAGAGGATATATGATTATCGTGTTAAACTCCATATATATTGAAGTATTGGTGATTTTTCAGAATAATTGAATTTTAATTAATTTTTATTTTGTCAGCCAGTGAAAATATTTCAATTAGTTTCTATCGGAATTTTTGTAGAATAGCATTTGGATTTGAATATTTGGAAAATGGGATTGAAATTCCATAACTACAAATTCACTAAAAAAATCGGAGCTAATTGATCTATATATATAGTTTGAACTTTCACAAACTATATATAGCTTGATCTATATATATAGTTTACTTATTCACAAATGTTCATGAAAGTGTTTGATAGATTTAATGAGTTAGTGTGGCGTATTGTCTTGCTAGGATTGTTAGAGATTGTTTACACCCTTATGTGTGGGTACGTGGGTAGAACTTCCTAACTTTTTGTATTCTTGTTCTTAATTTTAATGAAACTATTTTACTTCAAAAAATGAAAGATATGAAATGATAGAAACGAAATTATGAGGCAAATTGTGAAGTAATCATTTTGGGCATTAAAAAAATAATATTGACCACCAATTTAGAAATTAAAAATTCTTGCCAAGATTCTGATTTTGGACAAAAATGCCCTTAATGATTCCAAATACAAATTTTGCAGGACGGATAGGATGAGTAGATCTAGTTCATCTCGTTCGTCCCATCACTATAATTATATTATTTCATTTTAATTAATAATTTTTTTTTATATTTAGTGATATTTGAGTTGATTGATGATGATATTTCTATGTTAATGAATTTTATTAGTTTTAAGTACAATTGGAACAAATAATTTTTTATTTTTTTGAACAAACATTACAATAAATTGTAAAGGCCGCGTGACAATGGACTTGAACCTGTGATCTTTGGCCCGGGCATTAACCACACTACCACTAGACTAATACACGCACATTGGAACAAATAGTTTTATTAGACCCAATCGTGCCAATTGTAGCACATTGCACCGTGGTATAAATGGGACGAATGGTCATATTAATCCCAGTCGTTCCAAATTGTGGCGCGTTGTGTTGTGGTACAATTAAGACAAATGAAATCCATTTGTTCCGTTCGTGCCATATTGCCTCAAACAAACCCAAATTTTATGAATTTTGTAAAAAAAATTGACCAAAAAATAGATCGGCGGCGGCAGATCATCACTCAACCACCCTTCTCCCCGTACGAGTGCAGATCATCACTCGACCTCAACTTTTTCATAATTTTTTGTACCAAAATCAATTAGTACAAATATAACACATCACCGTACTATATTACAAAAAAATTATAACTCAGCCTAATGCAAGCATATGAACCAACAAAACAACCCTCATACAGTACAACAACCCTCACTTAGGGTGTCTCCAATGGTGAGTTCCAAAATTTGGAACCCACCAAATACACCATTGTGCAAAAAAGAAACTGGTTTCCAGTTTTGAAACTAAAACCGCCAAAATCGAAATCGGCTTCAAAGAACGCAAACTTTGACTTTTTTTGTTTTTTTTTTGTCTTTTTCATTTCGAGTTTTTTTAATAGTTTTTCATAAATACGGACCTATTAGCTCGTCTAAAACATATTGAACATATATCTTATATTAAAGATCACGACGAGAGCTTTTATTCGACATAAAAATCGTAAAAATCCGATTTGAAACGAGCAAATGATGATATTTTAAAGTTCAAAACTAATGTAGTGTGTATTATAGTGGGACCCTTTAAATAGTAGAAACTGGTTTCATTGTTGGAGAAGGTGTTAGATAAAAAAGTAGGTGAGTTCCAAAAGCTGACGTGGCGCTGATGTGGCGGTTTGGAACCTGAAACTGGTTTCCAACCATTGGAGACACCCTTAATTAATTAACACATCTACTCAAAATTCAAGTCAGCCACTAAATGTACCGATTAGAATACATGGATAAGGAAAAAGCAGTAAGAAACGTCATCTCTACTTCACCAGCCTAACCCTAGTTTCACCCTAAAAAAGCTTCGATATGATTACCCAATTGGAAAAAAATGAAAATCGAAGCTTTAAGTACAACCAAACCTAGACTCAACGGCGTAGTTGTAGGAATCGCCAGATGCACGTGTGGAAAATGGTTGCCGGAGAGAAAACCGCTACTGTTCAAGAGAGAGAGAGAGTTATGAGATGTACGCAGGAGAATGAGAGAAGAGAGATGATAATATGTTTGGGGGCATTTCAGTCTGTTCCTATCAATGCTGGCCAAAATTTATATTTACTAAGTTTTTTGAGAGAATTACAAAGGTATATATATAATGTCAAATAAAGCATTACACCACCATATAGGTGGGACATGTAATCATACAAATGTGGGACTACTACACATGCAGGCGGGACCTCTACACCACACAAAGGTAGGACTACTACACCGCACGTAGGCGGAACCACTACACCATCAAATAAGGTGGGAAAATACTACACCGCACGCAGACGAGATTGAACCCAAGACCTCTTGTTGGGAAAATTATAAAGTTTTGATTTAATACCAAAATCCAACTGTTCTCCAACCGAGTAGATGATCGCATCAACCTAAGTAGTGTTTTCCAGCTTGCCTGTTTGAGCTCTAGATTTTCTAAGTTTACAGGTTCAGGAAGCGGAAGACAGCAGAATCTCAAGACAACAGAAGATCCAGCTGTGTTCACAGCAGGAGTCAACTATCAGCTGAATTTTTCAGCTGAGCTGAATTCAAAACAGAGCAGGATCAAGCTGAAGATTAATCGAGCTGTGTTCAAGATACAGCTGGTCCAGCTGTACAGAACAAAGAGAACTAACTCTGAAGTCGTCACTTCAAGTCAGTTTACCCAATCCAGCTCTAAATTCAAAAACCAGCTCCCAAGGCAGAGATCCCGGTGTCAGAGGAAGTCAATATACCTCGACCAATGATGGATTGCCAAATCAGCATCCTAGACTTCAGAACCTAGGATGTGACACTGATGAAGACAAGTGCAGAAACGTCCAACGACATATTATGAATTTAAGAAGAGTATGTAAGATTCAAACGGCTCCTCCAACGGCTAGTCTTGGATCTCTACCTATATATACCCGTTTTCAACCTCAGGATCAGACACGAAAAACTCTCTACAAGCTTTCATTTTCTGAATTCAACAAACCTTCAAAAGCTCATAAGCAGCAGTTCTAAATAGCTCAAATAACACTTTATCTTAAAGTGTTTCTAGTCAAGAAACTGCCTAGTTTTTCGTCTGATTCCTAGGCAGAAATCATTGTATATCTTAAGCCTAGATTTTGAATGAGTTCATCTAACTCTAAGTTCTTCATTGTAAGAACTCGTTCATAGTTGGAACCCCAAACCAAACCCCTCTTTACCCAGAAAGGTTAGGTCAAGGTTACGCTTGCTTGAAACGCGAAATTCAAGTGGTTGTAAGGTTTTTCGCACCCGCAACCGAAAGGTTAGGCTTGACGGTGCCGTAAAGCTTGTTGGAACACAACTCGGGTTAGAGTTGTGAAGTTGCTTGGTACTTGGAAACCAAGTGGTAGTGAATTACCAGTGAATCTGGTCGTGGACATAGGAGGTGTTACTCCGAACCACGTAAAATCTCGTGTTATTTAATTTCCCGTTATTTTCAGATATTGTGCTAACTTCATTAGCATACTGCATCTTTATCAAATTTGCATACTCAGCTGTTTTTCAAAGACAGCTGTGTCTTTCTGAAACTTGCACAACTTGACTAAGCTGAAAACGTAAGAATATTTTCAAGCTGAGTTTTTCTAAACAAACGAGCTAAGTTTTAAAACCACCACTTTCCGCACCGCCAGCTGAGTTATTAGCCCAGCTGGATTCATAACTGAGCTTACGAACTCTGATTTCAACTTGTTTAAAAAGTTTCTAAAGTCTATTTTTGGTGTATTCACTAGTGCTGTCAAAACAGGCCCGGCCCGACGGGCCGGCCTATTTTCGGGCCGGGCTGGGCTCAGCAAATTCTGGCCCGATGAATTTTCGGGCGGGGCCGGCCCGATAAAAATATGCTATAAACTGATTTTTCGGGTGGGGCTGGGCTCCATTTCCGGCCCGGTGAATTTTCGGGTCGGCCCGGCCCGGCCCGACTTTTCCAAAAAGCCTGTCGGGCTCGGGCCGGCCCGGCCCGGCCCGGAAATTTGCCAGCCCTAGTATTCACCCCCTCTACATCAAAGAGTATTTTTTTTTTTTTTTGTTGAAAGGAATGTATAGTACTTAATATCGCCGTTGTATTAATTAATAGTCAAACCCAATGAAGATAATATAATTTTAAAAAGGCACGAGGTGATAAATGTTAGTTAAAGATAGTGATAAAACAACGACTCAACTGGTCAGCCATAGAGCTTAGAAAATTGAAATAATTTTTCAAAACCTATGATTTTGGTGACTGTTGAAAGTAAATAATGATTGGGCCAAATGAAAAAGGTCATATGAAAGCCGAAATTTCCTCTAGGCCTATCTCTTCTCTACCAACCAACGATTTAGTATTCTTTCTTCTTTTGGTGAGACTCGAATCTTTTATTAATTCTTACTCCTTCCATTCATAAAGAATTTGTCACAATTTTTTTTCATCCATTTATAAAATATTTTATTACATTTATTTATAGTAATAGACTTCATACAATTCACCTGGTACTTATTAACATCACATATTCCGTTATTTACAAAATATGTTATTATTGGACCCACCACTCACTCAATTAATCAATTTAAAACCAAATGTGAGACTTTTATTCTACTCACAACACAATCAAACAATTTTTTAAAATTCGTGTCGTCCACAATGTGACAAATTTTTCGTGGACGGAGAGAATGTAATTTTCTATGTATAATTCCAGACAAGCAAGACATTTCATACTCGTAACTTCTTCGATTCAGAGTGAGCTCCAATGTGAAATTGCTTAGGCGCAAGCCCTAAAATCAGAAAAGAAATTCAGAGAAATGAGAAGAGAAAGGAAGATTCACACCAAGTTCCTTGGATAATTATTTACGTGAAATAAAAGAAATGAGGAGAGAAGTCATAGTTCAAGAATTGGGGGCAATAACTAGTAAGCGAACAACATCATATTTTTAATTTTTTGTTACATCAGTTGTCTTAAAATCGAAATAAAAAATTCACCTCATAAAATTAAATGTCACATCAATTTTTTTGGTGCCACATGTCACGTAAATTGGCCGGAAAGTTGACTGAGTGCAATTCCCAAAAAAAGTTCAGGAATTTATAAATAAAATTAATAATTTAGGTGCAAAACCAAAATTCGATTAAAATTTAGAAATTTAGGGATAATGTTAACAATAATTAATGGCAACTTGCTTATTTCATAAGGGTTTGGTAGCTAGCCATCAAACTGTAGGTGGTATTCTAATAACTACTTCAATATGTCTAGCTTTAAAAAATAATAAGTGAAAGTTGTACTAGCTAGGCGAAGAATATGCCAAATATTATGAAAATGATATGAATATTTTTTGAGACTTGAAAGTAGGTATATTCTATTTTCCAAAATAGATAACTTAGTAACACAACTACGTGCCCAATCTTATCTCTTATGCTGTTTGAAGGTGTATCACAACATTTTGCTCACTTTCCAAGTATTCTTTCCTTCAAATTGCCTTCTTTCTACGAATTCTTCATTTGTATTTCAACCACAAAAATAATTTAGAAAAATATTCTTTTACTTTGATCTTCTGGAAGTACTCATTTGTATATACTTTTAATTGTCTTGCTAGTTATACCATTTTAGAGTTAATATTGACTTTTACAATTTTCTTTTACGACGAGAGCAATCAACAATCATTATTATCCAAAGTGCACACTGAATAAATCTCACTCATGTGCAATAATAACTTACAAACCATACATGAAAAATAAATCGCACTAGGAAAATTTGATGCTACAAGCTCGGCTTATAAATTGCTTATAGGACTCAAAACTCGAAACTTTTTTTGGTCACAAGATTACCACTCAAGGGATACCACCCCTAAAGGAATACTCGTACTAATGGTGTGATTGACATAGTTGATATGGATAAAAATAGTACTACATTTTTACAAAATGGATCGAAATGAAATAATACTTGGATATAACACGAGTAAATAATTAATTTTATTTATATGTACTTTTAAAGGAGGTGGACTTGGGTGAGATTGACCTCATCGTGCAGTTCAATACGAATTGTCACATTTTTTCAGGATAATTATCACTTTTTTTCATGATAATTGTTACTTGATAGGAGTATATGTTTTAACTAGTTAGAGGCTAAAAATATACTACTTGTCATTTTTTTTTTCATGATAATTATCACTTTTCTATAGGATAATTGTTAATTAAATCGCACCTCACTAAATTTTTGTGCTTTTAAAATCATCTTTTATCTGATTTAAAAAATGTAAATATCTTATGTTAATTATTGGTGCGGGATTAGTTCCAACGTTAAGATAGTTGTCGTAGTTGTGCCGCATGGACATAATAAATAACAGCACAGAAATATGAAAAGGTAATTACACCCAAACTAAGTAATCTTTCTATATATATCCACGCGTCACCACCTGGGTTCCTTTCTAATTTGTGCTAAACTTTGCAAGATTTGGATAATTCAACTAATGTTTATGATATTTATATTCATAATACTGCGATTCGTATAATTTTATATCATAAACTATATCTGTCTCTTTCTGCTTGTAAGTTTACGCGCCACCAAAAAAGAGTATGCGCATTCTGTTAAAAAAAAAAACAAAAAAAAAACTTAGATATCATCTAGCAGTATTATTTACGAAAGTCCTAATATATTTACGGAAGTGAGAGCAGTGAAAATTGAACTATATTGAAGTTCACTCGACAATTGTAAATATTATTTTAATGGAGTCTATTGTTTGATTTTTAGCTATCGTTCGAATTTCCGACGAATCGGTGATACAAATATGGAGGAAAAAAAATTGATTTGGAGGTTTCAGCCTACTCAAGTTCCTCTTAAAACCGCCATCAATCGTAATATACAAATATATGTATAATACAGTACTTTGAACAAAATTATATTCATTTATAAATTATGCAATCAAAATGCAGGCATATTGATAGCATAATTTAGAAATGAAGAGTATAAATTATGCTATAGTGCGTGTTTGTGTGAGAGAGAGAGGAATAGTATGTGTGGTTGTGGAGGTGAGAGCAGCTGGCATAGAAGAGAAGAGCCACGCGGAGGCATCACGTAGCGTACGTGAAAGTTTGAAACCTCTTTTAACGGCCAGCTATATCTGTCCTGGCGTGGCGCTAACCTAACACGCACGCACACAGTTTACAACTCAAACCCCCCACTTTTCCCGCCACGTCTGCTCCGCCTTTTCTTATTGGTCCACGTATTTCTCCCTCACCTCTCTCTCTCTTCATCAATTCCCAAACTCGGAACTACCCCGCCCAACCAATCCGCCGTCAGTATTCAAGATGCCAAATTTAATTTAAATGTCATTTTGTATTTATATATAATAGATATCCTCATTTTATTTGATTTTCATTCAACACCACTGCATAAAAGTTGGCCTCTTTACTTCATAAATGAAACCACATTAATTTTATCCATCTCACCCGTCAATATCAGATTTCCTTAATACAATTTATATTTTCTAGATAATTTGTCGGTTATTAAACATGATTGAAATTTATTAAGTACATACTTTAAAGAGCAATCTGAATTATCGTCATAAAAAAATATTCATCTTTTACCTGATTTCAAAGATTTGAATGGATAGACCTTTGTCTCGTTTAAGGCTTGGTTTTTTCCATAGCCACAACTATCCTATAAAATAGCTGACAAACTCCTAATGGCGGTTGTTACTTCATTTATTTTGATGTTGTAAGCAGTCACGCAATTCATGTTGTTTGGTTTTTCGTATTTTTGGCTGCGAATTCTAGTTACTCCTTCCGTCCTGATAAGAAAGTTTTGTTTTTCTTTTCCTTCTATCCTAATTGTAAGGTCTTATTCTAAAAATAAAAATAATTAATTCTTCAAAAACTGTAGACCTACCACTTTTCATCTTTTTACTCTTGTTTCTTAATAATCGTGCCTAAAGCAAGTGAGGCCTTGCTATTGGAACGAAAGGAGTATTAAGTTAATAGGCGTTCTCTACTTAAACATTACTCCCTATGTTCTAATAGCAAGGTCTTTCTTTCATTTTTCGTCAGTTCCAATAGCAAGGTCACCATCCATAAATGGAAATAATTAACTCTTCAAAATGCTTAGGAGTTGGGACCCACCATTTTTTATCTTTTTACTTTTATTTCTTAATAACCGTGTCCAAATCAAAAGGGACCTTACTATTGGGATGCAGTGAGTATAAATTTCAATTTGGTCTTATAACCATTGACGTGAGACGTGGACACAACACTATGATAAATTAAAAAGAAAAATGTCAACTTTATATCGTATCATTTGAGTGTTTTCACAAATATGTCCAATCATTTGATTAATTAATTATTAGTATCAATTATTTTACTTATAATAAAATGTAATTAACCTCCAACTTAACACCCAACCGGTCCATGTCAAACATGAAAATTTCCCAATTTACACGTTTGATTTTTTGTGGGTTGGGATTATGTAAAAGTGGAGAAATTTGGCTGAGAAAGGAGCCTATACTCGTGCTCACCATTGTAGTTGTTTTCAACCCAAATAAACGACGAGAGACCATCCATTATGACGAGCTTGGAGTATAGAATATGTTAGGGGTGGCTATGATGACAAAATCTCGTCGTCAATTAACTTTAATAATATAATCATATCGTCATATTATTTGAATATTCGAATTATGAAAATTTGTGCAAAACTATATCATAAATCTCCAATTTATACTTATTCCATGTACGAAGTAGAGCTGACAAAACTACTTCATTAGGTGCTACCAGAATTTGAATTGAATTGGATTTAAGATTTTAGATGCTATGAAATTTTGGTATGGTAAAAAATGATTCGGAGTTTTTTGCACTATAGATGATGTTGCCTATTTTTTCCGACGCAACAGAATTTCGGTCAGCTAGTTCGGCCCCTTTTTTCGAGAAAGTCCAATGGACTGAGGCCAGGTCAGATACTATTACTATTGACACGATGTGATAGCTGCAGCATTCACATAAATGCGAGAATTTAAAATAGAAAGAGCGATGAATGGAATGGAGCGGCGGACTTAATCAACATAAAGATTAGGTCAAAACGAACGGTGTGGATGATACGTGTCAAATGTGCAAACTTTAATTAGACATGTGAGCCGTTTTCTAAGTTGTGGGCTCGTTTCTTGACCGTCCATAGAAATGAAAACAACCCGAGTCAACGTGCGAATCCGACGGCCCACAAAAAATTGTCGCCTGTTTACCAAGCCCACGTGATCATTTCTCTCCTCCCCCAAACAAGGAACAATTCTTCTTTAACGCCGTCACATCGCTATCCACTTTTCACCCTCCAAAACAACCCCTTTTCCGTCTCCCAATCCTGTTCCGTTCGGGGGTAGTTTCGGTATTCCACTAGGCTGGTCAGAACGGCGCGTTAAATGCCGGCAGTCGTTTGGTTGAACCAACCTAACAACTACCACTTTCCTTCGTAGTTCACACTTCTTTCCCCTACCTTTTTTCATTTTTTCGCTAAAATATTATTTATATTTATGCTAATTATTATGAGATCTTTTATTCGTTTCCAAATCGGCACTCTTCGCTGTAATTACTTTATCTAATTATAATTAACCAATTTATTGGGACAGTACATATTGAAACTATAACCGATAAATCATCCTCTCTTTACAATTTTTCAGTTTTCCCAACCCCTTCGGACCTCTACTTTCTCTCTCTACATCTCTCTCTCCGTCTCTATCTCCACGTAACAGATTCGTCGTCGTGCTCACATACCGCCGGCGAGTCGACTCGCCGTCAATTGAGCATTTTCTGTGTTCTCGCATACTCAATAATCGACGTGACTCGCATCGATCCCGGAGTTTGACTCGGTCCTAGAGTTACTGTGAGAATGCGGATAGTACAAATACAATAGAGTTTGTTTGGTTATTTTATATTCTTCCGAGAAGAAAATTTGGAGAAGACGGAGGCTGAAGAGAACATTTGCGGATGAGATGGTGATTTGCTGTTTTAGTTTTATAATTGTTGTTGTTTAATTTTATTGTTTCGAGTTTCTGTGGTTAATGTGTGTTTCTGGTCGATTTCTGAAGAACGATCACTCATGTGCCAAAAAAATGAAAATAGCTTTGAAAATTCCGTCCTGTTGATTGGAACTTATAAAATATTGTGTTTTTCGCGAACTGTAAATTTGCATTGGAAGAGTGGTTGTTGTGGTCAAGGAATTCAGGCATTTGATTTCTGTTTGTATTGAATAAATTGGATGAGAACTGTTTCCTGTTTGGCGCCTCTACTTGGACCTGGGTATTATGATTTTTTTTTTTGTATGCAACTTTTCTTTCAGAGTTATTTCTTCTTTTCATTTTCGCATTTGGATCGGTGGTTTCTCTGTGTAATTTTTAATCTATATATACAATGCGGATTTTTTTTTAATTTATCATTGCCTCGATTTTGGGATGAATATTCATTATTATTCAATATTTTTAGATGTTTCTCTTATTAGATTTTTTTTCCTGATCTTTCGTTTTTTCCTATTTTTCTTTTTAATTTTTATGTAAAACTAGAAGTACATACGCATGAGTTTTTGCATTTGGAACTTTTCTGCGTTCTGCACTAGTTATAGATCTCACCAGCTTACCTTTTTGACTTATTTGATGAACTTTTAGGATGTTTCATTTTTCTGGAAAATGAGTATATACTGTTTTCTTTTTCTGGGAATTTTACTTTTTTTCCATTTTCTCAAGTTTGACTTTTTTTTTCTTCTTTTCTATAACAAATGGTGACAGGCAAATTGGTGTGGAGACAGTTAAATGTATACTTATTCCTAGATAGATGGATGCCACATTAAGATTATTCAACAATGTTTGCTACAATTTTAGTAGAGCCCTCAGCCTATTTTTGCGTTTATTAATCCCTTGAACAAATTTTGCATTCTGGTATTCTTTCTAAAATTTCACCAAAGTATGTTGTAGTTATAGTGATTATAGATAGATGCTCACAACAATCAAACAACACTTGCCCAGTTGATGATATCATATCATCATATGGATGTTTGGTCAGTTATGTTGAAAGAAAAGTGAATCGAAATCAAATTGAAAAATAGGAAATGTTATTTCTTATAGGTTGTATGATATGTTTTACCTGTTGTGGATCTAGGTATAGCATGTTGTAAATGATATTTGATAAAAACAAGAATGCGTAAAAATTAAATTTGAAATTGTGAATTGAATTATTATGGAAGTTGCAGGCCTTTTCATTTTACTTTTTATAATCTATAGTTTAATTCTAATGGATTCTTAAGCCTTTCTCATATCCTATTTCTAGAGCAGGTTGCTGGATGTCTGGTGAATTTGATTGTATTGATCGCAGTCATTATTTCAAATTTGCTTTATGCATGTTTGAACTCAATGCCTGATGCTTATGTTTTTAATCTTGCAGGTGGAGGGAAGGGTTTGTTCTTCTAGAGAAGCTAAACTTGAATTTTTAAAGCATAAAATGCTGAAAAGGAGGAAAAAAGAAACAGAGAATGAATCTTACGTTGTTAGCAAGATCATGAGTAGGAGTGGTGGTGATGCGTTACGAACTTCTTCTCCTTGTGGTGTGAGTTTGCACAATCATGCTGACCTATATTCGAGATTTGGCAACAGTTCCACTAAGAAAGATGCTTTCTTAAAGAGAAAAGTGGCCAAGTTTGACACTTCAGACCTTGAATGGACATATAAAGTTCCAGAGTGCCCGGTTTATCGTCCCACTCAAGAGGAATTCCAGAATCCTTTAGTTTATATCCAAAAGATAGCTCCAGAAGCCTCTAAATATGGTATGATCATAGCCTAATTATGACATTTGAAATACTTTCTGTAGTTATTAAATTGAACTGTATTTGAAGAATCCATTGATATGATACTTTGTGGCATTGAAAATTCACTGGTGCTGTGGCTTGTCTGCTGATAAAGTTCTTATTCAGTAACTTGTTCTGTATTTTAGTAGTTGGCCTACATAATAAATGGTGAATGTTAACTATTTTCTATTTAAAGAACTTGTAGTTGTAAGCTTCCAACTTGTGTTCTCCTTGACATGCCTATCCTTTATGTTTAATTGGGAAGAGAACCCAACTAATATTATGCTTCAATCTTTAGGCATTTGCAAGATCATATCACCTGTAAGTGCTTCTGTTCCTGCTGGTGTAGTTCTTACAAAAGAGAAGCCTGGTTTCAATTTTACAACTAGGGTACAGCCGCTTCGTTTTGCCGAATGGGATAGTGAGGACAAGGTCACCTTTTTCATGAGCGGGATGTGAGTTTTTTCTCTATTATCCGAGTTATTGCACTCAATTTTAGTTGTTCTTTCAGGCTTTGAACTTAAGTGTTTCCTTTTTTTTATTTTTTATCAGAAACTATACTTTTCGTGATTTTGAGAAGACGGCAAACAAGATTTTTGCTCGTAGATATGGCAGTGTTGGAGGCCTTGCTGCCGCTTTCATGGAAAAAGAATTTTGGAATGAGATAGCTTGTGGAAAGACTGAAAGTGTTGAATATGCATGTGATGTTGATGGTAGTGCATTTTCTTCTTCTCCGAACGATCCACTTGGAAAAAGCAGATGGAATTTGAAGGTGTTCTTCTCATAACAAAGGTTTCAGTCTTTTTTTTGGTCTGTTCAAATTGAATGTCTGGCAGAGGAACTAGACCATTATAAGAAAATAGAAAAAAGCATTCCCCTTTGAAAAGTTGGTATTGTTAGTACAACACCGTTTTTCCCCTTTATGTCTGTTTTGTGGTATCAGAAACATCTCATGGTACTATTTCTGTTTCTAACAAAGTCCTTGGAGGGCTCTTCCATGGAGGGAGTTTAGTAATATGATTTCTGCTCTGTCCTTAATCATTCATCTAGACATTTCAATTTTATTTCTTGCCTCTTTATAAACCTTTCCTATTTTTCTGTGCCTGTTGTGTATATAGACATTGTGATCTTTTATGGCCTGGGAACTTGATAAGTAATATCTGATACATTATACTTGTTTTCAGAAAATCCCTCGGCTGCCATTATCTACTTTGCGTCTTCTTGAGACAGAAATTCCGGTACGTGCTAATTATTTCTTCAAAAGAATTTAACTATGTTTTTTGACTTTCCACTTTTCCAGACTAATATGTGGTTCATATTAGGGAGTCACTGAACCTATGCTTTACATAGGGATGCTGTTTAGTGTTTTTGCTTGGCACGTGGAAGATCATTACCTGTATAGGTATTTTATTTTCTACTTCAGGGCTATGCTGTCTGATATGATTCTTTATTTTGGTTGATCAACGTTTTGTGTGTGTACAGCATCAATTACCATCATTGTGGGGCTGCAAAAACTTGGTACGGCATTCCTGGTCATGCAGCCATTGATTTTGAAAATGTGGTCAAGGACCATGTCTATGCCCACGATATCTTACCTGGTGATGGGGAGGATGGAGCTTTTGATGTTCTTCTTGGGAAGACAACTCTTTTCCCGCCAAAAATATTGTTAGAACATGATGTTCCTGTTTACAAAGCTGTACAGAACCCTGGGGAATTTGTAATAACTTTCCCTAGAGCTTATCATGCAGGATTTAGTCACGGTACGTGATAAATATGCTGCTGCAGGTTGAGATTGTGGAAATTTCAAGTTTTATTAAAATCATTATATAGCATTTTTGTACTGTCTTTCTTGTATTTTTCTTCCCTCGGTAAATATGAAATAATTTCTTGTATCTTTCAGGTTTTAATTGTGGTGAAGCCGTTAACTTTGCAATGGGCGATTGGTTTCCCTTGGGATCAATTGCCAGTCGGCGCTATGCTCTGCTCAACAGGATGCCTCTCCTTCCCCACGAGGAGCTACTGTGCAAAGAAGCAATGCTACTACATTATGCGAGACCTGAACTTGACGAGCCAGAGTACACATGTGGAGATTTGATATCACAGACAAGAATAAAGGTTTCTTTTATTAATTTGATCCGGTTTCAGCATCGTGCCAGATGGTCTCTGATGAAATCAAGAGCATGCACAACCGTTTCTTCTTTTTCCCATGGAACAATTCTCTGCAGTCAGTGCAAACGTGATTGTTATGTAGCATATCTAAATTGTCAGTGTTACGCGCACCCTGTATGCCTCCACCATGGTATAACAGAGTTCTTATAGCTTTAATATTTCTCATAATATCTTTTACCAGAATATTTATGCCTATCTGTTCCATAACAGATGCCAAATCACTTATTTGGCCTTGTGGAGGGACTCCAACGCTCGTTGTAAGGGAAAACATCCTGGAAATGGAAGCAGCAGCCAGACAGTTCGAGGAGGAGAAGGATATATTGCAGGAGTTTGAACAGAAGTATGGGAACAGTGAAGACTTTGATTTACTATTTCGTATATTCTCGGGAGCTGAAAACGATAGCTACATTCCTTATGGAAAGATTTCTCTTGGATCAAAGAGAGATGCTTATGGATGCCAATCTGTCTTAACCAGTTGCAGCGAAATCATTAGGCCTGAGACTACGGATGCATCTGCTTCCCATTTGTTATCGTTGAAATCTACTGAAAGGCCCAACATGGTTGCTAAAGTAATATTCAATATCCTTTTGAAGCTTTGCCTTCTTAAATGTTATTCTTTTACTGAAGAATTATTGAACAAAGAGCTGATTGGTGATGTAATGAAATGTTAACTTACGTGTTTACTTTTGCAGGCTGAGCAGGCTTATGGCAACTCCAACTTAGAGACTAATACATATGCAAAGCCTTCCAAGGGATTTCCTGTAAATGTCTCTGAACTTTCCCAACCCTTAAATAGAGAACCTAGACCAGAAAGGAAAGTTGTTCAGGAGGCGAACGTTAGAAATACAATTGATGAAGATGAGTCCGATTCAGAAATATTCAGGGTTAAGCGAAGATCTTCTAACAAAGTGGAAAGGAAAATTGCACGTGATTTTACATCCGTAAATACTGACCAGCAGGTACCACATTTCATGTCTGAGTGTCCGATGTAAATTTTTAGCATTTATTAGGCCGTACATATAAACCTCAAATGGGGATTGTTGGAGCATATTTTCGAACTAATAATTCGGACTTTGAATGTTCTTAGGTTTTGAAGCGACTAAAAAGGCATCAAGTGGAAGTGCGCCGTGGGAGCTTAACATCATCAGACTGTTCTATCCCTGATGATCAAAGTCGTCCTCGTGATATGAGTTTTAGTGAAGCTAAAAAAGCTATTCCTTCCATTAAGTTCAAGACAATGCCTAATGAAGTTATTGGTAAACATGGAGAAGTGCAGAGTCACAGAGATCAGAGGCATCGGCACGAGTTGAGAGAAAACCTAAAGCACAAGCGACTCAAAGCCAGAATAGTGCCAGTTTTAGGTGGTGATAGAAAATCAAACTGAATTAGATGATAGTGGATGGCCTGCAGCTGAAGCTTCTCCAACCTAACGTGGCTAATGACATTCTTTTTCGGAGAAATCCGACCGCAGGGGTAAGTTAGAAATTTGTATTGATGAAGCAGTGACACGAGTCTAACCAAATATTAGAAGTAAAGTCATTCTTTGTGCATGCCCCAAATTGGGGCCAAATTGCACAGTGATTCTTTAGCTGTTCTTGGCCGGAGTTTTCTCGTCATTGGCCGGAGAACTCTCTCCCTAGTCCTAGGCACATACAACAGGTAGATTTTAGGTGAGTTCATTTTTACCATGTACATTTGTTCTCCAACAGTTTATTGATTTTAAATGCCTCATCATTACTGTCATTGCTGCTGCTTCCCTTGTAGGCTTATATTATTCAATTCTTTGCTGTAGCTATTGATTGAAATCGGCAGTCTTAGAGAATATATATGAATAAAATCTGACAAATTCGTGGGTTTCATTCTGGAAACGTGGTTTTGGAGAGAGAATATTATTTAGTCCAATTCCATAGTAAAACTGTGAAGTAAATAAGTGCAAAATAAGATAAACATTAAAAAGGCCAAAATAAGTGGACGAACAATTTAAGGAATTTGATTCACCAATTTGTCGCGTAAATGGGGATTATACATATGGTTGCAATGATGGTACAAATCCACAATTCGGCGTCAGGCTTCTCATCTCATGTAATACAAACACTTAAGTATTTTGAGTTTTGACTTTATATCATTTTTCTTCTTCCAATGTGACCAAGTTTTTTCAGTTCCTCTTTTTTGTCTGTGTTAGATAAAGTTAAATCCATGCCATTGGTTATGATGTTAAAGGAGCCAACGCTCCTTGACCATATCCATTCTTTCTGCCCATGATAATATTCTATCAGTCCCCGAATAAGTGTCTTGAATTGTCAAAATTTTTGTTCTCGAATAAATGTTTATGCAAAAATTATGTCAAATTGCCATATTTACTCTTTCACTCAAGATAAAAGGTTTACTATACTTTTCAGTTTCCCATGCAGATAATTAAAGATAAAACGAGTTATTTTGTCCACTATCTTGGTATATGCATTTTGACGGTCAGAGACACTTATTTGGGAACGGAGGGAGTATATTTCGATTAAAACCATTCCATTAATTCATTTTGTGGTTCGGTTTAATTCAGTTAGTAATTAATATAAATTCCAAAAATTGAGTTTTTGATCGGTTTAATGTAAAATTTATGGAATTAACCAAATTAACCAATCTGCTATGGCGTTGATTAGTATTGACTATTGAACATTGGCTGGTTTTATTAGTATTTTTTTAAATATGCCATAACCAATAAAGCGAATAGAAATTTTTTGGTTAATTTTGTTAGATAGTTTGGTTAATTTGGATCCGGTCGGTTTGTCAGACAATTCAGGTATTTCGGTTTGGAAGTTTTTTCAGACAAGACTGATCGAATTAGCCGAATCCCTATTAATAAAGTTGGTAGCTAGTATTTTTTTTTTTGAGTCGTGATAATAAGTCATAATGGCTTAGCCATAATGGGGCTAATTTAGTAAAATTGGGCCATTTTTTAATTTTAATTAAAATAAATAAATTTTTCCTTAATTATATTTATACATATTTATCCCCACACAATTTTAGAAGAAAGATTAGGAAAATATTTGATTTCAAAATTCAAATATAATCATATCAATTCTATAAATAATTGAGATTTATATTACCATAAATTATTCATACTAATCATGTCCTACAATTAAGCATAAAAATCGGTTCAACTATATTTATAATCTATATAATTTATACGATAGAAAACTATTGTTTACTGAAAACTATTCTCTTTACTTGTTTAAATAAATTCATATTGATTTTATCGAAAACTATATGTTTGATGTTGTTTCAAAAAATTAGTTTTTGTCACTTAATGTGTAAATCTTGGCAATAGAGTATATTTTTGTGTAGAATATTTTGTGACAAGAAATATAGTTAAATAAATTTTTACCTCAAAATATTTCGCGGGCCGCCACTTACCTCAGTGACAAATTACATTCAAAATAATCTAGATGCCTAAGGTTCAATCCTCCTTGGCCACAATTTTTATACAAGAATTTTATCTAAATATATGGTCTAAAATGTACGTGTCTCTAGTATTAGAGAAAATTGAAAACAAGAATTTTGATTGAAATTAAACATGCGTCTCTCTAGTATTTATATAGATGAAAAATGTATTAGTGAAACATGGAAATAAGAACAATTAATTAATTTGTTTGATCCTCCTTGTCAACAAGTTTTTTTTCTTTAATTCAAATTTAATATAGTTAATCGGTGACAAATTTAAATGATTATTTCTTGAATTCAATTTTAATATAGTTAATCGATGAAAAATTGAATGAGTACGTGTTTAATTCACTTATAATATAGTTAATCAGTGATAGATTGAATGAGAATTTCCTGATTTCAATTTTTATATAGTTAATTGGTAACAATATCATATAGTTTGTCGTGGGGTGCACGATATCGAGGCGTCGTGTGGCGTGACACGCACTGGGTCGGGCGACGTGTGTCGTGAGGTGCTTGGGGTCAGGGTGTTGTGGGGCGCCCTGTCGTGGGGCGTATAGGGTCGGGGCGCCGTATATCATGGGACGCACGGGGTCGGGCGGCGTATGTCGTGAGGTGCCTGGGGTCGGGCGGCGTGTGTAGTGGGGCGCTGTGTATCGTAGGGTGTACAGGGTCGGGGCGCCGAGTGTCGTGGAGGCACGGGGTTGGGGCGCCGTGTGTCGTGGCATGCACGGGGTCTTGACTCCGAAACACTTAACGCTTAGAATTAAAAATTAAAAATATATATTAATTCTCAAAATTAAAAAAAAAGTCTCTATATTTAATAGAGACTTATTCAATTGTTTCCGTATACAATTTAATTGTTTCCGCCAATTGATAGACTGCCAATTAAAAAAAAAGTATCTATATAATCGGCCTTCTACAATATAATTACACAATTGATATGGCAGGATATTCTATTCATATAAATAAAATAAATTTCATATTTGAATCCTTGATTATAGGAACAAATTGATTTGGAATTACCTATACAACTAAAAATAGATTAGGGATAAATTAGTCACCATGAAAATTAATTAATTGTAGAAAACCAAAAATTTCAAAAAACCGGTTCTCTAAACCCGGTCCAAGGGCATTATGGCTAAGCCATTATGGCAAAATATCATTTCCCTTTTTTTTAAATTGATTTAATTTTAGAAAAATAAATTAATTGTTGATATTAATTGAATATATATGAAGAAAACGTGGAAAATATCGATTGGTGATCATGAATATCATCATCAAAGTGAAGCTGGAGAAGTTTGTTAATTAATCCAACTATATATATATATATATATCTTTGGCTTCTAACGACAGCGAACATGCTACTGTAATGATCGATTTTGGTGTCATTTTTCGATCAAGACGAGTTGTAGTAACAAGGAAAAAACAAATTGTCTGCATGTATATAAGAAATTAACCGCACGCATTGTTGGAGGCATCAACGCAGAGAAAATTCTGCTGCTCTGCTGCCATGGCTGAATTAGTTGATGCTCAACAAACCAAGTGTGTCAAGAGGCGGCGCAGATCTCCTTCTTCATATTCTTCTATACCACTCTTTAGTGAAAAACAACTTCCACACACATTACTTCACGATCAAACTACTACTACTACTACAACAACCAAGAGAAGCTCAAGATTTCGCGGTGTTAGCAGGTCTGTATATATATATATATATTCATTTCTAATTATCGTTTTCTTGTTTGCTGCATGATACTTGTTGTTGCAGAATATAATGTGTAATCCCATTTCTCTTTTTTGTCAGACATCGGTGGACGGGGAGATTTGAAGCTCATCTTTGGGATAAAGGGTCTTGGAATGAAACACAAAAGAAGAAAGGAAAACAAGGTTCTTTAATCCATGTGTTTCTGTAATATGATTTAATTCTATACTGATATGCTACTTCTTCTACATTGCATGGATTTATTCATTGATGAGGAGCAGTGTATCTTGGTGAGTTCCTCAAATTTAAAGATTTGAACTCTTTGCTGCCGATTAAATCCTAACATAATTTTTTTGCAGGAGCATATGATGAAGAAGAAGCAGCAGCAAGAGTATATGATTTGGCTGCAATCAAGTACTGGGGAGCATCAACATACACTAATTTCTCAGTATAAATCTCAACATCCAATATCAAAAATTTCTACTATAATTTTGCAGAATCATATATCTTCAACATAAACTTGCCTCCTTAATTCCAGATATCTGATTACAGCAAGGATATAGAAATTATGCAAAACATAACCAAGGAGGAATACTTGGCCTCTCTAAGAAGGTAATTATTCATCAGTTAGTTATATGTTTTATTTATATATATATATATATATAATGATTCTTTGTACAGAAAAAGCAGTGGTTTTGCAAGAGGTGTGTCCAAGTACAGAGGTGTTGCAAGGTGCTTCCACATTTCAAATTTTCATTGCAGTACTAGATTTATTTCTTTTTATTTTATTTTGGCTGATATCTAGGCACCATCATAATGGAAGGTGGGAAGCAAGAATAGGGAACAAATATCTCTATCTTGGTACGTATGGTGAGTGTATTATACGCACAATTTCGTCGTAAAACGACTGAAATGTGACCTCAAACTGAATGAAGGTACTGAAGAAGAAGCTGGTCATGCTTATGATATTGCAGCTGTTGAATACAGAGGAATGAATGCAGTAACTAAGTTTGATTTGAGATGGCTGAGGCCCCCTGAGAATTCACACAAGGCGATTCTTCAAGTTGATTCTCCCTCAAATATTAGCAATTCTTTCAGCATAAAGAATCCTGCAATATCTGACAAGCATGAAATCATTGAAAGAAAAATGCCTCTCACCCCTTGGAACAACGCTACTTCTCCAACAGCGCTAGGTCTGCTTCTCCGCTCCTCCTTGTTTAAACAACTCCTACAAAAGACAGCTACTACTGCTGTCGAGGGAAATCATGAAGAAGATCATCACTTTGCTCAGCAGAATGCATCCACATTGTATCAACGAGCAGGACAGGCCTTATGGAACGCGCTGTGATGTGGCGGAAAGAGAACGAATTTGCCAACAAAAATAGAAACCACAACAACAGAATGCATGCATCATTTATACTACTGTATGTTATTTTGGTTGATGCATACATAGCCAATAACTAGGCAACATAATAATATTATTATTGCATCTGAGATGAGAGGACTCCAAATAACTGCTGATTCATAAGTATTCTATACATGTTTATAAATGCTTATTTCAGTTCCGTAAAATTATCAGCAGCTTCATAGTCTATCACTATGCTAATCACTATATCATTTTTTTTTTGCTAATCGGTATATCAATTTGATAGCGATACATCAATACACTAAAACACTAATTTCAACCGTTTGCTCTGAAATTTTCGATTAAGTTTTCTGTGTTAACAACTGCATCTATTGCATTATGAATTGTTTTTGGCATTTGTCTTGTTTTGAAAATCATCATTTACTCGTCAATAAGCAAATAAACATATCCACCTAACAACGTGGCATAAGCCACCATATTAATAAGGCTTTTGTATAAATTAAAATTTAATCTCCCACATATTATTACAGGCGTGATTTCTGTGTAACAGTTTAACAATATGTCTCAATTCTCAAAGTAGATGGAATGTAATTAATACCTTTGGCAAAATACACAATTTAGTCCGATAAATTCACCATTTGATAAGTTTAGCCCGAACTTAGCATAATATAAATTTAAGGCCTCAACTATTCAATTTGTGATAATTATAGCCATTTAATGATTCATGGGCAAAACAACGTCGTTCTATGTATATATGTGTGTCGATTTTGTTCAATAAATTATAATTTGAGTTGACAATCGAAAATTGTGAAAATTTTGTTTTTTTTTTCTTACTTCTTTAAATACATACACACAAAACGACATCATTTTGTTCAATGTGGCATACATGTGTCAATTCCGGTCGCCAATTCGACTTTTCGGTGCTGGAAATCACTCAATGACTAAAAGTATCATAAATTTTATACTTGGGACCTACTCCCTCCGTTCTTTTTTAAATGTCATCTTTAGCTTAATTTTTTGTTTCCATATAAGTGTCCTATTTCAAAATTTGAGAGTAAATTAATGACATTTTTCCAAGTTTATCCTTATTTAATGCTTCTAGTAATTTGTTAATTAGTTGTATGTATACATTAATGATGGTAATTAATAAGGTTACATAGGTAAATTTCTTTATTTTCTTGGTATGTGTAATTTGACGGTAGGGGACACTTATAAAAGAACGGAGGGAGTAAAATTTATATTAATGTAACAATAAATTTCGGTAGATCCGACCATAATTTCATTTCCCAAATTATCATATCAAGATATCATAAATAATAATATAATCGGTAATAGAATGCTCTCATTGATAATCACCATGCAAAGTTCACTATTACAATAATAAATGAAGTAAAACAGATACCATTTCTAGATAAATATTTTAATTATTTAAAACATCATTTTTTAGATGAATAAAACACCACTATTATTGGGTGCATGTTTATATTTCAAAGACAACTGCAAAACCCTTTAATACATACTGGAGTTGTCGCAGCAATTTGTTTAAAACAATAAAGTGAGCAATCGTCATTAGTCGTGCATTTGGGGGCTGCCTCAGTGAAACCTGTCAATCAGTATTCATATTAGCAAATATATATGATAAAAAGAAATTAAACGATTATAACGCGAGAGAGAGAGAGAGAGAGAGAGGGAGGGAGAGATCATATATACCAGTTGCTATGAGCAAAAGAACAACCAACAAACAGAATATGATTGCAGAAATAGACTTCATTTTGTGAAAATGATAAATTAAGCACTATGAACTGAATGATTGTGATTTGTGAGACGACATGTATATATATATACAAGAAGATGATGAATATATATGATCATTATTTTCTTACCATATTTCAATAACGTCAATAAATCTTTACATAAATTAAAATTTGAAATCCATAATAAACTCAATGTCTTTGTATCTTTGAATCACAATTAAATAAATTATTATCCCTCTAATGCATTGTCGTATGATCTGGTATTAATTTATGTAATTGCAATTTTAGATATGGCGAATTTAGTACACAAATAATAGTATTAATTAGTTTATCTAAATGAGTTTATTTATGATCTTCTCAGTAAGTTTTAATATTTCATTAAAATCAATATATAATCTAGGGCAATTGCAATTTGCAAAAGTGACTTGAATTATTACTTCTAACTCAAATGTCTTAAAAAAGGAAATCTTTTACACAATAATACACGAAATACATTACCATCGAGGATAATTTTCCCAATTTCAAGACATAAAAATACACCTATATGTTACCTTCTTGACAGTTAAAAATTATCTTTGTATTTATTTAACTATTATCTGTAAAATATTTAAATTATTTGACAATAGTAATTACCATTATACGTTAGAACTAAAGAGATTTAAATATTATATCCATGCATTGCACGGGATGGCATACTAATCCACCTAACAACGTAGCATAAGCCAACATATTAATAAGGCTTCGGTACAAAAAATTAATCTCCCACATAATATTATAGGCATGATTTCTATGTAACAGTTTTAACATGTCCCAAAGTAGATAGCATGTAATAACTTATACATGTGTCGAATAGTTTACTATGAGATTTACTTGCAACAATTTGGTCGTTCATATTTCACCTCGTGAAGTTTATGTAAACCATTATTTCAAGTCGAAAATTTATTTAATCTCAGAACACTTCAAAATCTTGAATTGACGTTCAAAATCAAGAAGCTGGTGAGGAGAGGAATCCATTGATACCAAGCTTCGTCTGAAACATAGGCCACAAGAGGCCTCACGCTGTTATCGGTTGCCGGAATCCATGTTCCCTAAAACGACGTCAATTTCGACCTTACATGGATTATCTAATTTCGATGTCATTTTTTAAAGCATCACTAAATAGTTACAGAAAACATTTCTTGACGACAATAACACATACACTGAAATTGTAACCAAAATACATATCAACCAGTAAAAGTTGAAAGAAAGATTCATACCACTTAAACTAGATAAAATGAATATATATATATAAGTAAATAACCAGCACTGACACCGTCTGTGGACGCTGGCCAACCAAATACTGCGACCATAACAATTCATTTATTTTTGTAGCTTTGAATTACCATTTATACAAATTCCAAACTGAACAAACAAATCAAACCATCAGCATTGTTTCTAGAACAATATGCAGAAGTGTAACATTTACTTGTAGATATGATAATCGAGCAGATTATGAAGGTAGCAGTCAACACTTGTTCGAAAATGTCCTGCATGTCAAAATCACTGGTCATAAATGCAGGAAGCGAATTGCAAGAGCATTTATACGTGCATTAAGAGATCACAGAAATAGAATTCAGACAACTAAAAGAAAAATCTAATCCAATTCTAATCCCTCAATCATACATTATCATATATGCATATGATATAATATATACCTCGTCAAGGCTATATTCAGCTTCTCAGAAGAGTAGTCGTGCACTTTCCCATCTGTCAATAATAATTCGGGAGAATCTACGATTGCTCTAAGACCCTGTAAAGAAGAAAAGTTAAGATGTATGTAAGACCAAAATGGAAATAGTTAACCATAAAATTAGACATAATCAGGAAGTTCACTTAAGAAGAGAGAAATTTTTTTGACTGTTTCCATGTATTTTAACAATTAACCCATTTAGACAAACTTTTGACAAGACAAACTTATTCGAGGCCAACTTCAGCGCAAAGCTGGCTTTAAATCGTTCAAGCACAAGGGGTTTTATAGAAAAAGCCATCACGAATAGACAAATTCATGAAGACTTATTCAAACAGTAGATTGAACTCATAACTCTTCCAGCTTTGGTGGCTGGCCGCCAGCATATAAACCATTATAACTAAATAAATTATATAAAGACATGCATTTCTTCTTTAATCATTTATGCTCTCCCAAAGATTCAGCATCGCAACAATTTTAGTCGAAATTAGATGAGGTACCATGAGATTCGGCGTTGAATTTCCATTAAGTTTAAGTTGATCCTGCACCAAAACATTGAATAAAATAGAGTTAATAAAAACACGTTGCTGCCAACTACTTAGTTTTACATAGCACTTAACATCAGATAGGACTAGTTATCACTAAAGATAGGTAGACATAGTGTCCTAAACCAATCCACTCCCCGTTAAGAAATAAACATCATTTTTTTTCTGAACTAACAACTGAAATGTAAGCAATAGTGATGATAAAGCATATTAAAACACACCAGAAAAAGTAAGTTCTGCCAAATGAAGAAAGGTACAACTAATTTAATTAGGTAACAATAAATGTTTAGAAACCTAGATGCAATGTAAGTTAAAAAACAAAAATCAAATCCCTGTGACACAAAAATTGATAAAAACTGTAAAGCAAGATTGGTTTCAAAAAACGTCCGTACTATTTCTCCTAAAGAGCCTCAAACATGGTTCTCCCATCAAAAACCATACCTAGACAAAAAACTTAGCAGGATTCAGCAGAGGTCTAAATAGCACATTTTTTTTTAACAAAATAAGAAGAGAAAAGGATAATGCAGGAACAAAAGACACCAACCTGGATTCTTTCTGGCATGGTCATTTTTTTCCCACTAACAAGACCACACAGGTACATCACCCCAGCATTTGCAAAATCCTGTAAGCAACATGAACGAGCATGTATTAGATGCTGCAGAGATGCACTACTATTACCAGTATTGCATTTTAATATTAACTTGGTAACTAGAGAAAATTGAAGTCGGAAAAAATAGAGAAGAGAATGATGAAAATAAGTAGTTCACCTGCTTGTCTTCTAGTGAATGCAGCTTACCATCCTGCAATAGAACATACGAGATACAGGTGAAATGGGAAGAATACAATTTTAAGAAAAAGTAAGAATGCAGTAAGTGTGAATCAATTACATAAAGATGATGTAGCAACACCCAAGGCAAAGTTCCATGCATTCTTTAAATGTGTGATATATATATATATATATATAGCAAAACTACTTGCATTAATGAGACCAAGGAGCTAGCAGATATGACAGATGGAGGAATCAGCTATTTCATGTTGGATTCACAAAAAGGTTGCAGTTGTTAAATATGAAAATATATAACATTAACTGGTGGCAATTCTAAACACAGACACAATAGTGTGACACAAAATCTAACGGGTTAGTATAAGTCTTGTTGTATCTGTATGGAGTTGATATGAAAAGGACAAAAAAAATTGCAAGTTGTATGTCAACAAGGACTAAATTAGACAATTTACAACGAAACATTTGGGTATTTTAAGTCTTTGCAGGCTTTTTTATTTTTCTTGTCGTGTACAATCATGTATTAACATATTTTATCAGGTTATTTAGCATGAAGTGTTTCATGTTCGTGTTCATACCAACATAGATTCACATTGAGTATGTTCGGGGGTGATCGAATTGTTATCGCACTGACATGAAATATGACACGCTAATATTGACTTACAATTTCACATGGAGCAATTTCCTAAGATAGATAACCGGATTTCTTTAATATAAAGGTTATCAATAGACTCAAATGTCAACTCAAAGAAGAATAACTCAAGTTGAGTTACTCAACACACATAACAAAAGTGGGAATTATGTGAAAAAAGTGTAGCCTAACATATCTGTTTGTAACAGCAAGAAAAATGTGACTTGCAACATATAAATAGCTAATAATATTCAAGTCATCTACAAGTGTGGCACCTTAGTAAATAGTAACTATATTCAGTAGAGGCGACATCAACATTTCTTGTACTTGTAAAAAAATTCAGAGCCAGAATCAACTGGCAATTAAATTAATCCCATAACAAACTACTATGCCCTGTTTTTTCCTTGTACGTGTTATCTTCTTCACCATTCATACAATACACATCAACAAACATTTGCATGAGCATGTTTCAACCTATTTAAGAGAGAGAGAGGGACCTAACATATAGTCATATACCGTAGAATCCCTCCACTAGAGTAAAAATAAACAAATAAGTAAACAGAGAAATGATTTGACAAAATAAAAACTAACCAAACCAGAAACCATCTGCTGCAATCTATCCAAATCAAGGTCAATTCTCAAGATATCATCATGCGCACCAGTAACCTGTTACAAGAGTTTAAAATTTAAGGGAAATGATAACATATTCTCCAGATTGCTAGTGAGAGAAATAGGTAGAGGGAGAGGGGCGGGGGAGTAAAACAATTAGCAATGTACCTCGTTCCTAATTAATTTAGAAATCTCTATCTGCTCATCAATTTTCCCATCCAAGTTCTCAATTCTCTGAGTCAAGTGCCTTTTTGCTGCCTGCTCGGAAACCATATGGAAAGTCAATCAACATAGAAATCTCAAATGCATCTTACAAGTTCATGTGAAACAAGTATATTCCGTTATGATGCAACATGACAAGAATAAACTCTAAAACAGACTAAAAATGAAGGCAAGTAATAAATAACTACTCTTGCTTTGCCAATCATCATGAAATAGTCACCGATTTCGATAAAGGCGTAGCAGACAATAAGCTTCTGGATGAACTTCATCACGGATCACTAAAATGCAGGTGTTAAGGTCCAAAATGCAATGTGATGGTTAAGTAAAAACTGATCACAAAGTAGCTTATACTTACAGCAAGAGCCTCAGACACATGATCCAAATGTTTTGTCAGGTTTGAAACAGCAGTTGCCATATTATGCTTCGTGACATACATCAGGTCTGAGAAGGAAATACCCTGAGAAATGAAGATGAAGAATCGAAGGGATCATGCCACCAAAAAAGAGAATCAGTTTCTAAAGAAGACATGCTGGCAGCAGAAAACAGAATACACAAAAGACAATAGGATTTGAATATTGAAATTCCTAGGCATGTAAGAGAATGTAAGATATATGCTCTGACCTTCCACCACATGTACCCATAACCCAAAGCTCCCACAGCAGCAGCTGGGACGATTAGAGATGTTAATTTACCTACAACAAAGAAAACAAGGGTCACCACTTACAAGGCTATAAGTGACACATGCTCTTACACAAACACAAGATACTTACTCGAAGAGTTCCCATTTAGAACAGTAATCTGCCTAGATGAGGCCAGCTGGCGAACCTCCATGGCTAATCGACGGACCTGAAAATGAGCTAACCATAAGTCAAATCTGCATGGCACAGCTGTTTGGAATATCCACAGGCATTGCACTTCAAAATTGTTCTCATAAGATGATTTTAACAATAATCTACCACGTGCACTGAGACCCTTAAAGAAAAAGGAGGAATGGAAACCCAATATGATGACATGACATAAGGCAAAACCCTAGATGCAGAAGCCATTTGCACACGCAGAAATGAAGACAGTACTCCAAGATAAAACATATGAATGAGGATAATATCATAGTTCTTACGATAACTTGGATAAATGATAAATGACAGACATCAAGATCCATTAAATTATTTGCTAAAACATAATCGACAATAATTGTACAAATAGTCGACAGAGTTACCAAAGGAAAAACAAATAACAGTAAGCTCTATATCAGCAGCATCAAGATAGATCATACTTTCATCAGTTACCAGAAACAAACCTGGGAGGCAATGGCGTCAGAATAATCAGAATCCCCCTCTGCCTCACCTGATTTCTCCATGCCTTTAACCAAATTCTGAAAAATATTCAAGAAACGTTTCAAAATTAATCACTAGTACACTGCATCAAAACACATATTAATAACTACATAAACGTAGTAGCTCGAGATACTCGAATTTAATGCTATCTTCAACTACTAAACTAATTTACTTAAATCCAGAATAAGAAATCACTTTCTCTCAGAATTATTTCAACAAAGCGGCTCCTCTCTCAGAATCGTTCCCCATAATTAATTTCGCCCATGCCAGAAAACAATACTAACTTCGGCATGCGTTTGGACCAAATTAACAAAGATAGGATCCAACTACAATGTGAAGAAACTCTCTTCAGCGCTAGTACATCGAGATTTCAAATACAACTCAAAAATTCAAAAAATTAAAGAGAAAAAAAATAATCAACACGGTACTGATTCGAAAGGAAAATTCAATACCTGCAACTCGCCCAATACATCTGATAATTTCCCATTCTTAAGCAATACAGTTCCCGTGTAACCTAATCACAACAAAAAAAAGGCAAAATTTAGTGACAAACTACAAGAGACAAAAAAAAAAAAAAAAAAAAGAAGAAGAAGAAGAAGAAGGAGGAGGAAAAATACCAGCTCCGACAATTAGAACGATCCTGGTTAATCCGACTCCAGCTTGCATAGCCATGGCGAGCGATCACTAGAATTGGAGCCCTAACGAATTTTAGTTCCAACGAAAATATGATTTTCGACTTTACTATTTTATTCTACAGTTAAACGCTGATAAGTATCTTGCGACGTCGTTTACTAGGGCACCGCCACCACGGAGGGTAAAGGGCCGATTTTGTTGGATCTTACACACATTCGATTCACTAAATTTATGTATTTTCAGTACTTAGACCATATCATACTTATCTAAATTTATATGTTATTTTTTGAAAAGTATTTTTCTACAATAAGATAGCTTTTCATTCATCTGGTTATTTTTTGAAAAATCTAATAGCTAAATATTCGAATAAATCAACCGAATAATATAATTTAATTCATCTATAAATTGTAATGTATTATATGACTTGGAAGAAGGGAAACCGTAGGACTTGAACTTGGTCCTCACTCTTTAATACATGGTATTATTCATTGTTAGGATGTCCTTGAAAGATTCATTCCACTAAATTAGATTGAAGAACAAAAATTCATAGTACTATTGTTATGGGATTCGTAGTTATAATAATCATAAGTTAATACCAAGAGCTCCAATAGATAATTAACAGGGATATATTTATATAGTTTAAAAATATTCAAAAACTTGAATTAGTGGTACATGCTATCACTGCTTGTATTACACCGCAATAGGGGCTGGGTCGATTGAGATCTTCATGGATTCATGGCTCGAGTCTTGAAGGATCAAAATGAGGCAACGAAGCTATTATCCGAAGAGATTCAAGATATAATGGCTGATATTCGAGGTGTGTTGGTTCTTGGAGTGTTTCATGCTTATAGAACTGCGATTAAATTAGTCCATTTTTTAGCGCAATTTGCAGTGCATATTTCTAGTCCGCTTGTTTGAACTACAGATTTTCCGGCTTGACTGTGGAATATTGTTATTTATGATGTTTTATGATTCTATTAATGAAATTACTCCTTTCCAAAAATAAAAAATAAAAAATATCAAAGTCACACTTGTTGTCTAGTAGGCCTAAGCCCCAAGAATGAATCAAATGATACAAGCAACAAAGTTCATTTTAGGCTTGGAACGATTCATATACAGTAGAACCTCTATAAATTAATACAGTCGGGACCGAAAAAAATTATTATCTTATAGAAGTTATTAATTTATCGAGTTAAAAATTAAAGAACAGTAATACAGTCGAGACCACAAAAATTATTATTTTAGAGAGGTTATTAATTTATCGAGTATTAATTTAAAGAGGTTATACTGTAATACAGTTTGGATTTGGGTTTGACAAACATGGTTTTTACACTATTTTAGAGTGTTACATTAGTTGATTTGTATAGCAAAATCATGTTTGTATCGAGCATAATTGATAAGTTTTGCTTTCTTTGAAGAATGTGATGCTCGGTTGTCATTTTTGGATGGTTTTATAGGAAAAAATTGCAAAATAATGGAAAGTGGTGATTGGACGGTTGAGAAAACGTTAAAGTAGGAGTTTGATGGTGAAAATGGTGCAAGAAACAAAGTTTTGAAGCAAGAGGTCGAGTTGTCGCCGTTAGTAGATATGCCCTCGCCGTCCCTCAAGTGCATCCGCACAACCCCAGTTTTTGCCCATGCTCATGTACAGCCACTGAAGGATGATGTGCGGTCGCACATAAGGCTGCACTTCATCAATGAAATTTTGAAGTATCTCTGTCCCAAAGTGCGGCCTCCATATGCAGCCGCATTCCATTAGTCCACGCCTGCACATCTCTGGCGGATTTACTTCCGAAATTTCCTTGTTTTATTATTTTTATTATTTTTTGTAATATATTCTTATTAGGGATTGACTTATGTATTTTTCTCCTATAAATACTTGTCCTTTAAGACTATTAGGGGACGGTTCGAATCTTACTTTTACTTTTAATTTTATTTTCTTTTGAGCTTTTGGAGATTTGAAGACGAGATTCAAGAATTCAAGATTGGAGCAATCAAGACTTTAGATTTCTTCTATAGTTTTTCTTTGTTTTCAATTATGAATTTCTTTTGTTTTGATTTGTTGTTTTCCATGACTATGAGTGACTAGTTTTCTTATATCCTAGGGTTAGAGAGTAGATGGATGATTGAATTTGAATCTTAATTAATTGATCAATTACGACCTTCTCTTCTTTCTTATGTTCTTGGTTTGATTGTTTGTTTAATTACTTAGCTACCAATTTTGCATGATTTGATGTGTTAATTTGAGATCGGAAGAAGATAATTAGCACGTGATCTAGAACATAGGACATACTTTACAATATAGCCGGAAGGTCTTGAGTCTTGTGTGAGAACATTTAATCTAATCAATCTTTTTGGAGTTGCATGCATATGATGTTAGTCGGGAACGATGACCCGTGTATGTGATCAACGGTTTATTCACCACGGAAGTGGGTTTGAACTAAATTTGTGATTGTTTTAGGAAGAGTCGAGTCTTTGCGTTAATTGATTGATTGATTAAGGTTTGAATTTAATTATCCATTGAAATCAAAACCCTGTGATATCATTTCTCTTATTTAAAAATCCAATTGCTTCATTTTACTTGTTTTTATTTATTTCTTTATTTTAGAATTAAAACCAATCTCACCTTTCAAGAGTCTAGATGGTAGGATAACAATTGAAAGTGGTACTTGCTTGAATTAATATAATCTCTGTGGAATACGACCTTGCTTCCCTGTACACAATTGCACCCGTGCACTTGCGGTGTGAAAGAAAATAGCGAACAAGTTTTTGGCGCCGTTGCCGGGAATTGTTTTTATTCTAGTGATATTACGATTAGATTGTTTGATACTAGTTTAGACATATTTTATTTTTACTAGTTTACTATTTTTTTTTTGTTTTTGTTGTGATTGACAGGTAGTGTATGCAAATAAGATCACAAGGTTTGTCACTGGTACCTTATAATCCGGAAATTGAAGCTATCTGTCGTCGTAACAACTCAAGAAGAAGGGCTAAAGAGAAGAACATGGATGCACATGAGCCGACAACGGAAGAGACCATCAGAACTTTGCAAGGGCAACTACAACAACTCATGAATGCACAGAAGGAGAAAGTTGAAGACCCTATCAAGGGTGTGTTTCAACCGGTGGTGCAACAAAGAGGAATTTTCGGTCCAGGAGTTGATGCAACTTCGTTCGAGCTTAAGCATGCACTTATCTCTATGGTGCAGCATAATCGATTTGGAGACCTACCAGCAGAGGATCCCCACGCTCATCTCCATCAATTCTTGGAGATTTGCAATACCATCAAGATAAACCAAGTTTCACATGACACCATAAAGTTGCACCTGTTTTCTTTCTCATTGAGGGATGAAGCCAAACTTTGGTGCCACTCTTTGGATGCGGATGCAGTATCTACATGGAACGATTTGGTGGATCTTTTCCTCTACAAGTTCTTCCCACCAAGCAAGACGATGAAGTTGAGGTCAGAAATTCAACAATTCCGACAAATGGAGGGAGAATCCTTTTATGAAGCTTGAGAGCGATTCAAGGGGATGTTTCGTAAGTGTCCAAATCATGGAATTTCAGCCAATGAAAATGTGATGTTGTTCTATAATGGATGCTCGGTGGCGATAAAGAATTTGTTAGATGCAGCAGGGCAAGGAGATATCTTGGATCGAGGACATGCTGCTGCGACAAATATTATTGAGAAGTTGGCAGCCAACAATCACCAATGGCCGGAGCCCAGGGATCATCCAAGGAAAGTGGCTGTGATGACAAATGATGATCCTATTGCCAAGTTGACTGCTCAGATGTCAAATTTCATGACAAAGGTTGAAGGAATATTAGCTCAGAGAACCGATCCTCTTCTTGAAGATCCATCGGGGGCCGAAGAAGTCAATTTTGTCAATTGAAGAGGATATGAGAACTTCAAGCAACCGTATGGCTATTATCCCGGCGGAGCTTATGGGACAAGCCAAAGGCCTCAAAGCTATTATCAAGGTAATAGGACTCATCCTAACCTTTCTTATGGCAATTCTAACAATGCTCTACAACCTCCTCCTGGATTTTCTGTGACCAATGGAGAGATCAATGAAGAGAAAAAACCGAAAGTGGATGAATTATTACTCCAATACATGCAGCAGAATGATGTCAGAAACAAGGACATGGATACAAGGATGTCGATTATTGAGAAGCAAATTGGCCACATTGCCAACACTTTGACGAATCAATATCAACCAGGGCAATTTCCAAGCAACACGGTGGTTAACCCAAAGAAACAGTGCAAGGCTATTACACTAAGGAGTGGCACTGCTTATGACGGTCCTAAGATGCCAGATGATGAACCAGAGATGATCGAGGTTGATGAAAAAAAGGAGAAAGAGTCTCAAGTTTCAAGGAATAAGAACAACAACAAAGAGAATGTGGTTGATTTGGATACAACAACCAAAGAGGCGGCTCCCCCACAAGCTATGGTGACTCCTATGCCGTTTCCTCAACGGCATCAAAAGAAAAAGATGGAGGAGCAATTTTCGAGATTCTTGGATATTTTTAGGAAGGTTCACATCAATATTCCATTGGTGGAAGCTTTACAACAAATGTCAAATTATGCCAAGTTCCTCAAAGATGTGATCTCTCGCAAGAAGAAGTTGGGAGCGTTTGAGACCGTCAATCTCGATGAGGAGTGCAGTGCTATTCTACAAAGAAAGTTGCCGGCCAAGACAAAAGATCCGGGGAGCTTTACCATCACTTGTGATATTGAAGGAAAAACTTTTGGAAGAGCTCTATGTGACTTGGGGGCAAGCATAAATCTCATGCCCTTGTCTATCTTCAACAAATTAGAGATTGGAGAGATCAAGCCTACCACCATTGCCCTACAAATGGCGGATAGATCAATTGTGTTATTCACGAGGAGTTGTAGAGGATGTTCTTGTGAAGGTTATTGAGTTTATCTTTCCTATGGATTTTGTTTTTCTTGATATGGAAGAAGATAAGAATATGCCCTTGATTCTTGGTCGACCCTTCTTGGCGACGGGAAGAGAACTCATTGATGTTGCTAGGGGAGAGCTTACTTTAAGGGTGAATGATGAGAGCCACACTTTTTCGATTTACAATGCTTTGAAGTTCTATGATGAGGTGGAGTCTCAAGCTATGGAAGAATGTAAGGTGCTAAGTGTGATTGATTCATGCATTAGTCCCGATGTTTGGCGATCATCCTACGATCCCATGGAGGCTTGTATTTCTAACTCTCTTGCTTCTTCTCAATTTGATTTAAATTTGCATTCAAACTCTTTTGATTTGGATTTACTTGAGTCTTGCATGAGGTTGGATAGCTCAAAGGAACTTCCAAGGAGAAGAGAGAGATTTTTGGAGCTTCAACGAGATGGAAAGAAAAAGAATGAGAAAGGAGAAGCACCTAAGCTCGAGCTCAAGCCACTTCTCGGGCATTTGAAGAATGCATTCTTAGGAGAAGATGACACATATCCGGTAATTGTATCGGCTTTTCTCTCTTCCTCTGAACTTGATAGTTTGCTTCGTGTTTTGAGAAAGCATAAGTCAGCTATAGGGTGGTCTATTTTTGATTTAAAAGGGATTAGCCCATCTATTTGCATGCATAGGATTTTGGTTGATGAGAATGTTAAAACATAAGGTTCAAAATCAAAGAAGATTAAATCCTGTTATGCAAGAAGTTATTAAAAAAGAGGTGTTGAAATGACTTGATGCGGGTATTGTTTTCTCTATTTCTGATAGTGAGTGGGTGAGTCCAACCCAAGTTATGTCTAAGAAGGGGGGAATAACTGTTGTGGAATATGAGCATAATGAATTGATAGCAATTAGGTTGATCACGGGGTGGAGAGTGTGCATAGACTATAGAGAGTTGAATGTTGCGACTCGTAAGGATCACTTTCCCCTTCCCTTTATTGACCAAATGCTAGATAGGTTGGCCGGGTATGAGTATTATTGTTTTCTTGATGGATATTCCGGATACAATCAGATTCTCATTGCCCCCGAGGATCAAGAGAAGACCGCTTTCACTTGTCTTTACGGAATTTTTGCCTTTCGTTTCATGTCTTTTGGTTTGTGTAATGCTCCAGCTACTTTTCAAAGATGCATGATGGCAATTTTTCATGATTTGATTGAGAAAGTGATGGAAGTGTTTATGGATGATTTCTCTATTTTTGGTACATCTTTTGATAATTGTCTTGATCATCTATTCATGGTTTTGCAAAGATGTGAGGATACTAACCTTGTTCTTAATTGGGAAAAGTGTCACTTTATGGTGAGAGAAGGGATAGTTCTTGGGCACAAAGTTTCTAGTGCAGGTTTGGAGGTTGATCGAGCCAAGATCGTTGCTATAGAGAAGTTGCCACCACCTACAAGCGAGAAGTCGGTGAGGAGTTTCTTGGGCCATGCCGGATTTTATAGGAGGTTTATCAAGGATTTTTCCAAGATAGTCAAGCCTATGTGTCAATTGCTCGAGAAGGATACTAAGTTCAACTTTGATAAAAATTGTGTGGTGGCTTTTGAAAAGCTCAAGAAGGCGTTGGTGAGTGCTCCTATTTTGGTGGTGCCGGATTGGTCTCAACCCTTTGAGTTAATGTGTGATGCTAGTGACATAGCCGTTGGAGCCGCCTTGGGACAAAAGAAGGACAAGATTTTTCGAGTCTACTATTATGCCAGTAGAACTCTTGACATGGCTCAATCCAACTACACCACGACGGAGAAAGAGATGTTGGCCTTGGTTTATGCTTTTGACAAGTTTCGATCGTACTTAATTGGGACGAAGTCGATTGTCTACACCGATCATGCAGCGATTCGATACTTGTTCGACAAGAAGGATGCCAAGCCAAGGTTGATTCGGTGGATACTTTTGCTCCAAGAGTTTGACATAGAGATTCGAGATCGCAAGGGTTGTGAGAATGTAGTGGCCGATCATCTTTCGAGGTTGGAGAATCCCGTCGAGAGAGAAGAGCTTGGAGTGCCCATTAATGAAAGCTTCCCCGATGAGCAAGTCTTGCAAGTTGCAACCAAAGTTCCATGATACACTGATTTTGTTAATTATCTTGCTTCTAATGTGCATCCTCCTTCGGATTTGAATAGGTACCAAAAGAAGAAATTTTACCATGATGTGAAGATCTACATATGGGAGGAGCCGTTTTTTTATAGACGGCGTGCCGATAAGGTGATTAGAAGGTGTGTGCCCGAAGAAGAGTGTGAGTCAATTATTTCTCAATGTCATTCATCTCTAAGTGGAGGTCACTTTGGTGCTAATCAGACGGCTATGAAGGTGCTTCAAAGTGGATTCTATTAGCTGTCTATCTACAAAGATTGCCATGAGTTTACTAGTCGTTGTGATCGTTGTCAACGAATGGGGGGAATCACCAAGCGTCATGAGATGCCTTTGATGAGTATAGTAGAGGTGGAGCTTTATGATGTGTGGGAAATTGACTTTATGGGTCCGTTTCCTAGTTCTTATGGAAATCAATACATTCTTTTGGCGGTCGAGTATGTGTCAAGATGGGTGGAAGCTGTTCCAACCCAAACAAATGATTCCAAGGTGGTGTTGAAATTTCTTCAAAAGAACATTCTTACAAGGTATGGAGCTCCTTGTGCTTTAATTAGTGATGGTGGTTCTCACTTTTGCAACAAGTGGTTGGAGGGCCTTCTCAAGCGATATGGTGTGAAGCATCGAGTCACTACACCTTATCATCCTCAAGCTAATGGGCAAACCGAGCTTGCTAATCGGGAGATCAAGCAAATCTTGGAGAAGACCGTCAATGAAGGAAGAAAAGATTGGGCTATCTTGCTCGATGATGCGTTTTGGGCGTATAGGACGGCGTACAAAACTCCTCTAGGTATGTCTCCTTATCAATTGGTTTTTGGTAAATCTTGCCACTTGCCCGTGGAGTTTGCCCATAAAGCATTTTGGGCTGTGAAGAAATTGAATTTTGATTTCAAATTGGCGGGGAAAGCAAGAATGTTGCAACTCAATGAGTTAGATGAGTTTCGAGAGGAGGGCGTATGAGAATTCAAGTTTGTACAAGAAGAGGACCAAGAGATTTCATGATAAGATGATACAAAAGAGAGATTTCATGTACGATAGTTGACCTAGTGTGGCATCGATTGAATATGTGGATAATATTTATTTCAATCCGATTTGGATTGAATAAGTTGGAGGTATATGGATCGATAGTGATGCATTTTGACAGCTCAAAACCAAAAGAGAACGAAATCAATAGCTTGCGACGGTATTCGGGCCGGGTTATGCCGTATAATTAAGGATCCGACTAAAACCAACTTAGACATTCGGGTATGATATAAATAGGAGCTAGCGGAATACTACGCACTTGCTAGTTCGCATCGCGCTTCGACTTGGACACTACGGTGGAAAAAAGCAAAAAAAAAAAATCCCAAAATCAGGTTATCGTCGAAACTAAAGGTGGCAAAATGAGCTCGACCCGATATTGAACCGACTTAGATATTAAAATCATAGGCTCGATGGGATTTTGGACCGGGTTGGGCCAGCCTTAAAAAAGCAAAAGACTGATGGCTCGGCCGGACCCAAAAAATTTGCACTATAAATATTTTTTCGGGCCTGTATGGGCTCCATATATTTAATCCCGATGGAATTCCGGCCCGGATTGATTTTTTCTGAAAGCCCAGTGGGCTCGGGCCGGGCCGGTCTTTTGCCAGCTCTAGTCGAAACCCTAAGTTAATTAGCTTTCTTTTGTTGAAACTATTATATATATATATATATAGGATTTGGTTCATATAAAAATTAGTTCTCATGTAAAAACTACAAACTAATTTCAACCGTTGATCAAAGTAGAATGAAAGATATTTGTGTTTGGATCAAATTATCTTATTTGAGGCTTAGGTTCAGATATGAGTATCTTTTTATAAGCTAGTCTTGACCATACTCAGATCCAAACACCTAATTAGTAGAAGAGTAGAAACTAGAAAGTATTAGTTCTTCCTTCAAAAAAAAAAAGAAAGAAAGTATTAGTTCTTGTACTTAAATATTTTAGCCTTTTATTTTCTCAAAAGTGTTATGTTAATATAGAAAAAGCTACATTATTAGTAGCACTAAAAATGTATGTATATGTTTTGGGTTTAGATAACGATTATTATGTTATGCCACTCGTAAGACGTTCTAATTTCTATACATATATAACATTATTTTTCTCTACCGCTGCTTATTAATTTAAGAAAATAATAAAAATAATTTTAATTTGTTAGTAAAACTTGAATATTCGGTCTTAAAATTTTAGTCCCAACCCCCATCTTACACAATGTTATTTGTGGAAATTTAATGCCCATTTGAGTTCACCTTGATTTGCATTAATTAGTTAACAAATTAAGAAAATAGAGTATGTACTGTAAATATTGACCTAAGCTCTGGATTCATGCTAGTTATGCTCAAATTCATTCAAATTTAATTCTATTTTGAATGAAGCCAAACACAAATACAATTAGTACTATGCAAGACAAACATTTAAATAATCTAAAATATTTATGTACTCTAAGTAAACCAATTAAATTCTTTTTCTTTTTTATGATCAGAGTCCGCAATTGCTATCCAAATTGATGTAAGTTTTGGATAAAGTCTCGCTCACCTGCAACAATCCACACATGAGAAGTGACAGACTCAACTTTAGTATCCGTGTTATGACAAGTCATCCCGTCTAACATGAAAAAATGAAAAAGAAAAAAAAATAATTTGAAAATACTCCCTCCGTTCTTTTTTAAATGTCCTATTTAGCTTAACTTTTTGTTTCCATATAAGTGTCCTATTTCAAAATTTGAGAGTAAATTAATGACATTTTTCCAATTTTATCCTTATTTAATGCTTCTAGTAATTTGTTAATTAGTTGTATGTATACATTAATGATGGTAATTAATAAGGTTACATAGGTAAATTTCTTTATGTTATTGGTATGTGTAATTTGACGGTGGGGGACACTTATAAAAGAACGGAGGGAGTAAATCATTTATGAATCCCTACATGTTTATTGCGAGCCATCTTACTGTAATTCCTCCTGGTCCTTTGCAGTTCGCAGTACTATTCACCCACATTAATTACTTTTTAATGATTTTGAAAATCAAAATAAAATCACACCAGCTCTCACCAGCCTTTATTAATACAATATATGTCATATTACAAATTTTAGTAGAAAAAGTAATGATATTAATACAATATATGTCATATTAGAAATGTTGATTGTTATAGTAATACATATATATTATGCCACTAGCTGCTATCCTTATATAATGTATCCTTATATAATGTAATTTAAGCAATGTTATTCGAAACATAATAATATGCTATTAAACATATGTCAACCTGTTGAAAACATATACTAGGGCTCGTTTGGTAGGGGTGATTAGAGTGTATAATATGTCTATGACACCCTAATATCTTGTTTGGTATGAAGTATACGGCCCTTTATAAAATTCGGGCCCGTATGAGTAATACTTATTTTTGTTGTTATGTATACTACCTATGAAGTGGTATAAATAATACTGCAACTAATTATAGCAATAAATTACAATAATTACTATGTGTTGCAGAGAATTTAATACATCATACCAAACAAAATATTAATTCTTTATATTTATAAGACATCTCAGTCAAACATATCAGGCCTTATCCCATACTTTGTACCAAACGACCCCAAATGTTATTAATATACTCTATATAATGCTATTTAATATGTAGTAATGCTAATAACGTACAATGTTAAATTCATCCATATGCAATGCTAATTCTATACTTCTATTCATATTTAATGATATTTAAGTATTGCGATAAGACAAAATGCTATTAATAAAATAAAAACATCGGTGTGCGTGTGTTAGCCTAGTGGTAGAGTGATTAATGTCTGGATCAAAGATCACGGGTTCAAGTCCACCGTCGCACGGTCTTTAAAATTTCTTGTAATGTTTGTTAAAAAAAATAAAAAATAAAATAAAATAAAATAAAAACATCGATCCCTCCGCACTTACATCATCATCAACACTACTAAATTCAGTATATAGTATTATTTTAAAGTACAATTACCTTAATTAAGCACTGACTATAAGCATAAATGAATTTGGCAAAAATACTTCGTTTAATTATGATAATATTTTTCCCATATAAACAAATTAAACAGTGTATTGACAATGCTTTGAATAATCATTATTATCATTTATGATATCTTGGTTGAAGTTATTACTTTATAAATTCTGTACACGTCTAGATAATAAATATGGTGGTAACGAAAGGGATTGTAGTTAAAACATAAGAATTGCGAAATCAATGCCCCATACTTTTAATACCAATAAACTAAAGAATATACAGCATACCTGAAATTAATATCCTACCAAAGTACATTAATTTCAATTTTTTTGCCTGTGAATGATCACCAGAAATTATTGGTTTTAACTTTTAAGAAACGCGTGGTGTTATTCGTGTAATAAAAACTTGATCTACAAAAAGCAAAACTATAAAGTTTTCCCACTGTTAGGCTATGGCTATTTAAGGAGAACATTGTTTTGGTACCACAAAGCTCAAAATGGCACAAAAATTTATTAATAATTAGATGGTACTCCCTCCTGTTTAATATATAAGTCGTTTTAAATTTTTCATTTTTTTGTAATATAAATGTCGTTTTGAGTTTTAATACCCAATATAACCCTTAATTATTACTCATCTTGCATTAATAACTTCTATGGATTTTTCCTCTATTTAGATGACTAGATTCTTCCCCCAACTTTTCATATAACGGAAGTATACTGTAAATCTATAAATAAAATATTTATATATATATATATATATATATTCCCCCTATATATATATATTCTTTTTTTTAGGAGTATAATATCATCAACTTCATTTATTTTATTTATTTTTTGCTTACCACACCTCTCCAGAATTGTGGAGAACAAAAGTACATTGGTTAGTTTTATTCCTTATAATATATTTGGTTTTGTTTAATTTATTTAATTATAAACATGTTGGATTTGGATAATATTCTTTGTTTGATTTTGACAAATTTAATTTGAGCCTATTTACTTTTGTTGTAGGGGTGACAATTTCAAGTTTTTAATCATGTATGTGATGAGAACTACGAGTTGAAATCGGTTTCGTGTCAATGAATATTGTTTTAAGGAGGAAAAATATCACATTAGAAAAGGCTTAAGGAAGCAATAAATAAGGTTAAATAGGGAAAAAATAAAATTTATTAATAGGTGTGTCCAAGCTTAGAGTGACATATAATTAGAATAGGAGGGAGTATCAAATAAGATCTCCCAGGAGTATATATAAATTCAAAGTCCACACCTAATCTAAAGAAAAATTATAATTCACCACTTATCTCTTTTTTGACAACTTGTTTTAGAACCACTAACCTTTACTACATTTTGTTATTGTCTTGTATATTTTTAATTTTTCTCAAAGCTAATCCTACTTTGAAATTTCTGTTCAAAATTAAATCATTCAATATAATGTTCAGACTTGACTTTAGATAATAAATCTAGCTAAAATGACTTAAATTCAATTCGAGTCACACATACAGTACCGTTTAATCCCATCATTAAGGCTTTGTATCAAAAATAGGATTAAATATCAATCTTATCCCGATGCTAATTTTTGGTGTTGAGAAACACGGTTGACAACGAAAGTGACGCGTGATATCCCTGCTAATTAAACCCAACACTTAAGAAAATCCTTATAAGAAGGAATACAAGTACTCCCAGTCTCCCACAAAAGGGAGAAAAATATAACAAAGCACAAAAGAAAATGAAAACTATATCCTTTAAAAAAAAAAAATGAAAACTATATAAAGAAAACACTTGCCCCATCCATCAAAGGAAATGGAGGTGGGAAAAAAAAATAAAGATTTGATGATGAATGTTTTGGAGTTAAGAGGCTTTTTTAGAGAAATGTAGTTAGAAATAATCGAGATAAGGTATTAAGGAAGATTCCATTTCTGTACTCTGTGTTTTTTTTTTTCTTTTTTTTGTATGAGATGAATTATTAGATTCCCTTCAATTCATTACATTTGGAAGAAAAATACATTACCTTTGAGCACATATAGTTGGTTACTCTCCCTTCAATAAATAAATTATTAATATTTTGTTTGATTTGAGAGATACCATGGTCTCTCACTCTCTCACAAAGGAGAGATATATTACTAAGCTACAACACTCATGTGTTAATTTATAGTAATTTATCTAGTTTTATAGATCGATAACTCTTTGACTAAATTATGACATATTTGTCGTCTCATAAAAAATGGAATGAATAGAAACGTATAAATTTAATTAGTTGAATACGTTATTACTCATAGTATTTAATTTTAGATCTAATATGCCCACATGATAGCAAAATCGTATACAACGCCATCTCTAATAATGTGATAGAAGAATCTGAGTTAGGGGCAGTAGTGTCTCTTTGTAGTCAAATTTTAGGTGCTAATAGTGATTTCAGAATAAAACATGTTAGGTGTCAATATGTCGGCTCATAGATTAGATAGAATTTCTAAGGATTTTTCTTCTGCACATGTTTGGGATGAACCTCCGATTCCTATGGAGGGTCTTCTTCATGCTCCATGCGTTTGTTCGTGAATTTTTCGATATATTCTCCTTCAAAAAAAAATGCCCACATGATTTAACTGTAGATAATTATATCTTATCATTTCGGAAATATTAATATATTATTTATTTGAGAATATATGTATAATTAAATAAATACTTGTACTATATATTATAATTAGGACTAAAAAAAATAACAAAAAAATTATTAAAATTCAAAACGTACATATATACAATTATAGTATTTCATAAGAGTTTGAGGAGACTCTAAAATTGTTCGCACCTCATTTTTCCCTAGCAACTGTCCTGTCTTCACGTCGACCTTTTTTATGGCGTAAACGAAGAGAATTCTGAGTATAATCGAGATCAAGTTTGACTCATTTTTTTTTCTTCTTCTGAGTCATGCTCTCAATTTAATTTAATTAACCAAGCTTTAAAAAGCTCTGTAAATGTATATTAATTTTTCCCCAATTAGTTAACTAGGAATCAATATGTGTACTTTTGATTTTTGATGTATTATTATTATTATTATTATTATTATTATTATTATTATTATTAATAAGCAGTATCATAACATAAGTAGTTTTGTATATATATAAAGAATCAATATCCTGTTAATTCATTAGAACTTAGATTCACCTCTAATAAATAAATATATTATTATAATTATCCGCATTCTATATATATATATATATATCAAATTTTTTTTTCTCAATACAAAAATTTATATACTGAAATTCGTCAGTATAACACATATATAATAGTTAGATAATCAATATACCTATCTCCAATCAAAATATAAAATTGTTCTATATATATTTTCAAGCTTACCCACTAGATTTTTTGTGAAGGAGAAAAATAAAAATAAAAAAACAAACCAAAAATTACCCACTAGATAAAAAGTGTAAAGTTTAAACTCTAGTTGTTAATGCTAAAGAAACTTACTAAACAAGATTGAATAATCTATTTTAGAATCAAAATTCGAGAAGCTCGTCTAATTTGAAGTCCTATTCTCAATAGTATGCAAACCACATAATATAGATAAATCACATTAGTGTGCGTGTGTTGGTCGGCTAACGGTAGTGTGATTAATGCCCGATGCCAAAATATATTAAGTTCAAATGACCCGTGGCGCGATCTTTAAATTTAATGTTACGTACAATTACAAAGAAGATAAACCACACTAGGAAAATAATGTATGATATGCATGAATTATATATAAAATATTGATGAGATTTAAATTTGAGACATTTAGTCACAAGAATGCTCAATATTCCACCACTAGATCATCCATAAGGTGACGATTTAATTGGTTAATTATATTATTACTTTCATGTTTTGGTTAACCTATTATTTTATTTCTAGGGATCATGATATATCGTACTAATTATAATTCTTTTAGTTATGGAAAGAAAAAAAAAATCGGCTGCATCACTAAAGAATGAAAAACCCAAATTTCATAAACTTCTTGAAATTCCAAAAAGGCTACTTTTGACCTAATTATTAATAATTTATAGAGTTTAATAAATGAATTTTTTTAGTATGTTTAAAAAATTGAAGAGGGGAATGGAATAGCAATGAACTAGTATAAAATTAGTGGTAGAGTGTAATAAACGTCCCTCTCACATCAGCTAAAAGCGCTCAGTCTCATAATTAATGGTTAGGCGAGATACCTGACGTAATAGAATTTTGCATATTTAATAAATAAAATTGAAATTTTCATTAATTAAAAATCCGAACATTACATTAATTAAAAATTAAAAATTACAGAAATCATACATTCGAAAATTACAAATTTTATTAATTGAAATTTGAAAATTACATAAATAAAAAATAAAAAATTACATAAATTAAAAATAACAAAAATTACATAAATTAAAGAAATATAAAAATTACATAAAATTCGAAACATATATATTACAAAATTAAGATAATTGTCTCAAAAAAAAAAGATAATTGAAGCGGGAGAGAGAGCTAAAAATGTATTTATATATATAAAAAAAAATCAGAATATAAAACAAATTAATATAATATCAGCGCGTGCATGCACGCTTCATACTACATATTATCACTACGCGCCGGACTCGATAGAATGAGCTGAGCTCGAGCTGGCCTGCTCATGAACAAAGGGGGGCTTGAGCCCAATTCCAATGTTTGGAAGGTCTACTATATAACATGTTACTCTATCCGTCCCATTATTCTTGTCTTATATTTCTTTTTGGGTTGTCCCGTTATTATTGTCCAGTTTCCATAAAAGGAAATATGATTCTCTCATAAAAAGTTATGGGCTCCACCACTTTCTATCTTTTTACCCTTTAAACACTCTTCTCCTTAATACTCGTGCCCAAAACAAATGAGACAAGAATAATGAGACGGAGGTAGTATTATATATGTTAATTTCTTATCCTTTTTCAATCATTAATTTTGCATTGTTTTACTTGAAACATAGTTAAATCTACCGAATAAATGCAGCATATATATTAATTAAATAGGAAATAATGATGCAAGTATTCTAACTTACAATTAATAACAACAATAAGAACTACATATACTGTATATATATATATTACATTTATACTGTAATAAATAAGAAATAGCCTATAGGACCGGGTTTGGCCTATTCCCTACTGTTGGTGAACAAAATATTTAAAGTTCAAATTTCACTGACACTTTTTCAATTAAGTTTGTCCCATAAAGTTTATCAAGTACTCTAATTTACCTCTTGTCGGAGAAATCTCAGTAACGAATTGTGTAATTAACCTTACATATGGGCAAGATTATCTCTACATGAATGGAATAATTTGTAGCTTAAATTCCAATATTTTATCCCAGACTGTTACTGCGGCCTTCCCTCATTAATAAAAAGTAAAATAAAAATAATAATAGACTCTTAGTGTTTTATTTATTTATTTTGAAACTAGAAGTGCAAGGTTTAAAATTGGTACCATCAGTTACCGTATAAAAAGAGGAACTAGCTTTCCCTAAATCTAACTGTTTAAAGTTTGACTTTTGGCCTAGGTTAGGCATTTGAGAAATTAAGTGAATCAATAATTCAAACAAAAATAATGAAGGGATAATATCTTTTTTGGGATGATTAACTGGTGGAGTGAATATTTTAATGACAAAAATATTTCAAGTTTGAATATTATTAATAAATTATAATTTTTTTCCTAATAATATACTCCCTCCGTTCCGCCGAATATGGCTCATTTCTTTTCGGCACGGAGATTAAGAAAAAGGGAATTATGTGTAATAAAGTGTTAATAAAGTAACTTTTTAGTTAATAAAGTGCTTTTTTGGTCAACAATGTACGGCTAAAAAGCTTTTTTAGCTTAAAGTAAGCTCTAATTCTTTCCCAAAAAGGAAACAGGCCATATTCGGTGGGACGGCCCAAAATAAAAAACATGCCATATTCGGTGGGGCGGAGGGAGTAGTTTGTTTCTCTTATGTGGTTTCCAAACGAATGATGTTATTCGGCCATAATGTGGCTAGTCATAATTTGGTCGATTAAATAAAAATAGACCAATTTTGTTAGATATTTGATTCATATAAAAAGTATGATTATATATTTTATATTAGTATTTATACTTTTGACTCAATTTCTATCATGATTAGTGTAAATATATTTCTTTCTTATTTTTTTGACAAAAATCTGTATATTACATTTATTATATCTATCGAGATTTATATTACGTCCAAATTTAAATATATCAAGGTTAATTTGTATAAATTAAATATTTTAAATATTAGAAGTCATTTAGAATAAAAAAAAATTTAAATAAACCAAATTTTTTTGTTATTGAATCAAATTATGACTAGCCATAATGTGGCTGCATAAATTTTTTTTTTTTTTGCAATTTATATTGGATATGATTGATTTTTACACCGTGCACACTTTATTTTTCATAGCAATGTGTGGGTTACCCTCACGATAAAAAGAAATGTTGAAGCAATAGTTCAAAATTCAGTGTCATATATTATTTTTTTATACTCCATATAAACAGATCCATTACAAAGCTGTACTCATTTAAAACTATTTAAGATATCGTAATAACAATTACACAAATATAACACATTGAGTAATTAAATAAAAATTCTCAATTTCAATTTATTTTCGTCTATTTCCGTAGATCTTAATTAGCCGCAAATTATTATACTATATACTTATTTAATTTAAACTCAATGTGTGTGTTAGCATAGCGTTAGTGTAGTTAATACCTAAGGTCACATATTTGTTTACCGTTGTCCGGTCTTTAAATTTAATGTTACAATTATGAAAAAAATTAAAAATTAATTCCACCTCAACTTTATAATTTTCGTTAATATGTAAAAGACTTAAATAGGTCAGAGACTGAATCCAAACTCGACTGGAACGAATTTCTAAAACGAAAAATCACCCTAAAAATTTATGAATAGAAGCGTTTCGAAATTCGAATTTAATTGTGAAAAAAAGAAAAGAAAAAAAAAAGGGTTTGACTTATGTAGGGGCTCACTCTCACAGTCTCTCACACGAAACGCGTTTTGTAGCCAATCAAAAACGGGCCACGTGTAACCTAAATAGCCAGCAGTGATGATCGGGCGTTTCGTCGGTTTCTTTCATTTCATCATATTTCGCAGTTAAAGCCAGCATTTACCCCGCCACCCCAATCCCTCTATTCTTTCTTCCCATTACTACTGTTACACTCTTCTAGAGAGAGAGAGAGAGAGAGACTCGCATTAAACAGCTACTCTGCAACGCTGCTTAGAGAGAGAGAGAGAGAGAGAGAAACAATAACGACAAAAGATTAAAGATGTGTGTTTGGTGAAGAAACATATACAGTATATAGAAGAAGAAGAAGATTGCTGATCTCTCTCTCTCTTGAAGAAGAAGAAGACGAAGAAGAAGAGTTGCACAACCGACACGATTTGGTGGGTATTTACTCTCACTCGTTTCTAGCTAGCTTTCTACCGCGCCTTCTCTTCTTCTTCGCTCGCTTTCATTTTTTCAACTCACTCATTTATTTTCCTCACCAATCCATCTACTCATAAATTTCATATGCCTTTCAAATATGCAGCAATAACAGTACTATATAACAATTAACAAACAAACAAACAAACAAATCCCCTTTCTCATCTCTTCATCCCAATATGAAGAAGAAAGATTCATCCTCCTCTTTTTCTTCGCCTTATTTATTTTTCTCTGCATGTTTTTCTCCAAAACCCTCATTTTTTCTTCACCCTTTTTCCCCCTCATCTAAACCCCCTTTCCCTTCCATTTTTTTGCTTTAAATTACACACCTTGTTTCACATTTATTGCCATTTTCCTTTTTTTCTCCCCCCCCCCCCCCAACTCTCTCTCTCCAACTGAGGTAGCCATTTTTTTTTTTGTAAAAAGCAAATTTCCGGAGAAGATTGAGAGCATTAATTTGAACAAATTATCACTAATTGCCGTTCTATTTTTCTAACTGAGGTAACCATTTTTTGTGCAAAGAGCAAAATTCGGGAGAAGATTAAAGTGGTAAAAAGCAAGAGATATATTGATCGATCATGTATGGAGATTGCCAGGTGCTGTCGTCATCAACGGTGGGAGGAAACGCCATTTCATCAGATACAAATTCTCTCTACCAAAACCCCAACTTCAATTTCATGGCCAACATCAACCCTTTCAACATTTTCTCTCCGGTTATCCCAGTAAGAATTAATGTTTTTTTTTTTGTCATTAATTAATTAAAATAAAATAAAATGGTTGTTTGATTTGATTCCATTACTTCCATTCCGAAAGCAGAAAGAAGAAACGGGCATGGCTAAAAGCAAAGAGGAATTAGTTGAAAGTGGGTCAGGCAGCGAGCACATCGAAGGAGCTTCCGGCAATGAGCAGGAGGCGGAGCAGTTGCCGCCCACCGCCAAGGCCAAACGCTACCACCGCCACACTGCCCGCCAGATCCAAGAAATGGAATCGTACGCGCCTCTCTCTCTCTCTCTCATCAAGATATATTCTGTATTTTACTCTTTTAATTAGTTGTAAATTTATAAAAAATAATACTAGTTAAACTAGTTATTAATTAATTCTTCTCATCATCAGATTATTCAAGGAATGTCCGCACCCAGACGACAAACAACGGCTGAAACTGAGCCAGGATCTCGGCCTCAAACCTAGGCAAGTCAAGTTCTGGTTCCAAAACCGCCGTACTCAGATGAAGGTAATTCTAGAGAGAGAAGGGGTGTGTTTGGGAACCCTAAAATTAACCTTATTCGTATTAATTTCCAGCTGTGAAAAAGAAAAACCCACCATATATAACAATAGTATGGTAGCAGCTAGCTATTATGGGGCTGGGGCTGGGGCTGGGGCTGGGCTGGCTGTGTATAATTAATTAATTTGCAGGAATTAAAAGGGGAAAAACGAAAGCCTTATCTAACAACCCGATCCGGATGCGTAAGTTAGCATGCGCCCACCCACCCACCCTCCCCTCCGCCATGAATAGCAGCAGCAGCAGCACCACATCCACATTGCATTAACTTAGGGTTACTTTCAATGCCATTAATGCGCGCAGTCAACCCTACCCCTCTCAACTGCTGCATGGACTCTCCAACGGGAAACAACACTTTAATGCGTCTCCATTAGGATTACTATATATTTTCTTGGACAATTAAATCCTTAATTACCCTAAGTTTCTGAATTACTTAATTAATTTGTTAAATTTACATGGCCTAAAAAATTTGATTATTAATGTAGGCACAACAAGACAGGCAGGAGAATGTGGTGCTTAGGGCAGAGAATGAGAGCTTGAAGAGCGAGAATTACCGGCTGCAAGCAACCTTAAGGAATATAGTGTGCCCTAACTGTGGTGGTCCCGCCGTGCTCGGGGAGATGGGCTACGACGAGCAGCAGCTACGGATCGAAAATGCCCGTCTCAAAGAGGAGGTATATATATATATACACACATACATACCCTAATAATACATACTATAATTTTTTTCGAAATTTTACCTTATATCAAGAGATGAAAATATTGAATACATTGTTTATGCTTAGCTACATAATGTTTGTAATTAATAAATTTTGTAATAACTAAAATTAATATTTGTAGTTGAAATTTAAAGTAATACAGAATAAGCCTGTATATTATACAATATAGATAATGGTGCTTACATTTGTTACAAATTAGGTTTAATTTCTTGTCATTTGATATTGTCATTAATTTCATATGCTAAGTAGCTATGAAATGATTAAATTAATCCCCCCAAAATGTTTTATCAATAGCTTCTAATGCTTATAATACACCATAGTCACGTCTAGTACGATGTTCTACATGAGTTTAATCAAAGAAATTAAGCAAGAATCTCAGATAATTTAACCAAAAAATTAACAAAATATATTTAAAACTAGAAATCAACAAATTAATGAAATTAAGTAAGAATTGATGGTAATGAATGCAGTTTGAGCGCGTGTGCTGCCTGGTATCGCAATACAACGGGAGGCCAATGCAGTCAATGGTGCCAAACTCTGATCTAATGCAGCAACAGCAACAGCAGCAGCAGCCTCATTCATTAGAATTAGACATGAGCATTTATCCAAGAAAATTAGATCATGAAGAGCACATGAGCAACTGCCCTCCTGACATGATACCTCTCCCGTTCATGCCCGAAACCTCCCATTTCCCGGGCAACACTCTGATCTTGGAAGAGGAGAAGTCTCTAGCCATGGAGTTGGCTATGTCATCCATGAATGAGCTCTTGAAAATGTGGCAGACGGGCGAGCCCCTCTGGGTTCGAGCACCTGACACTGGGAAGCACGTCCTCAATCTTGAAGAGTATGCAAGGATCTTTTCTTGGTCTCCCAATCCTCACCAGTTGAGGACTGAAGCAACCAGAGATACCGCGGTTGTCATAATGAACAGCATTACTCTTGTTGATGCATTTCTTGATGCAGTAAGTCTTACATATTGTTCAATTAATTCTTCTCATAATAACAATTTTTTATCTGTTGTTTATTTTATTTGGTTAATTTGTTATAGAATAAATGGATGGAGCTGTTCCCTTCCATCATTTCAAGAGCCAAAACACTTCAGGTAGTGCATTCAGAGGTTCCTGGCCATGCAACCGGTTCCATTCACTTGGTAAGTAAACTAGAAATTGAAAATTTTGGATAATTATAGATTGGATTAATTAGAATTAAAGTGTTTGATTTTATCTCGTTGATCCTTGCAGATGTATGCTGAGCTGCAAGTTCTTTCCCCTCTTGTCCCCACACGAGAGGCTCATTTCCTCCGCTACTGCCAACACAACGCAGAGGAGGGGACTTGGGCAATCGTGGATTTCCCTCTTGATGGCTTCCACAACGACTATTCGCCTTCCTTTCCCTACTACAAAAGGCGCCCTTCCGGTTGCATCATTCAAGACATGCCTAATGGATACTCTAGGGTCATTGCCTATTCATTTTCATTAGTACTTAGGACATTTGGATTGCCTTTACCTTAATAATATCTGCGTGTGTGTTTAGGTAACATGGGTTGAGCATGCTGAGGTTGAGGATGGGCCAATCAACTCTGTCTTCAGCAGTCTAGTCAGCAGCGGCGCTGCCTTTGGGGCGCAGCGCTGGCTCGCTGTTTTGCAGCGACAGTGCGAGAGGCTTGCTAGCCTTATGGCCAGAAACATATCTGATCTAGGAGGTAACTAACTAACTAACTGTTTTCAAGCTGATTAATTATAATCATGTCACAAGTCATGGAAAGATAAAAAAAACTAATGATGGTTGTGATGAAATTAAATGACAGTTATCCCATCGTCTGAGGCAAGAAAGAGTTTGATGAATCTTGCTCAGAGGATGATTCGGACATTCTGTCTAAACATAAGCACTTCCTATGGCCAATCTTGGACGGCCCTCTCCGAATCTGCTGACGACACTGTCAGGATCACGACGAGGAGAGTGACGGAGGCCGGCCAGCCCAGTGGCTTGATCCTCAGCGCGGTTTCAACCACTTGGCTGCCCTTTCAACACAAACAAGTTTTCGATTTCTTGAGAGACGAACGCCTCCGAGCTCAGGTTCTTTTCCATTTAATTTCTTCATCAGTACTACTTTATGCAAACCCTAGAATTATTGACCTAATAATTAGGTTTTCACAAATTAATGATTTCATTTCACAGCTGGACGTCCTCTCCAATGGCAATTCACTGAATGAAGTAGCTCACATTGCAAACGGATCAAATCCCGGGAACTGCATCTCTCTTCTTCGCATCAATGTAGGTTAAAATTGTCAATAATTAAATAAGAGCTTCGTTCTTGAAATTCTTCTCGATCTAATTAACAATACATATATATAGGTTGCAAGCAACTCATCACAGAGTGTGGAGCTGGTGCTGCAAGAGAGCTGCACGGATGATTCAGGGAGCTTAGTAGTGTACGCAACAATCGACGTGGATGCGATTCAGATGGCGATGAACGGTGAGGATCCCTCCTGCATTCCTCTCCTACCCATGGGGTTCGTCATAGTACCGATGATGAGCAGCAATGAGAAAGCAGCAGGCGGAGAGACGACGACGGAGTCGGGATGCCTCCTCACCGTATGCCTCCAAGTTCTTGCAAGCACAATGCCTAACTCCAAGCTCAATCTCTCCAGCGTCACAGCAATCAATCACCATCTCTGCAACATTGTGCAGCAGATAACCGCCGTTCTAGGCAACAACAACAACAGCAACAGCAGTGTCGGTTTCGCCGACACTGAGGCCGCGCATAAGGTGGCGGCCGGGGATGATTAAGGAGGGATTGGATCTAGATCATCAAATATTTCACTTGACTTAGGTTCTTTTTGGGTCATGCATGCATGAGTGAATTCAATGGCATGTTTATGTTTTTGGTTGGGAATGGAATGGAATGGAAGGAGACATTAGTAGTAAAATAGGAAAAGTAGAAAGTAGAAGTCAAGAGCGCACCAGATGGAATTGAGATGGATATCATCCTTGCTAGTTGTTAAGGCTCATGATATGATATATATATGGCCTCACCATCTAGCAAGGGTGGTTGGTTCGGGTATTGACTTCTTTTTCTCATTCATTAATATCATCAATTAATATAATATTTCTATTTCCTAGATGGATCGCCTCTTAATTATGTATTTATTTCACTTTCTTTTTGGTTCTATATTTCACTTTTCTTAATAAATCGATTGTGTATCACTATATATCTACAAAGAAATTATATATGGTTAGCTTTAGTGATAATTGTAGTGTTGGCCAATCTATCGCCACAATCAATGCCAAAAATTAATCAAATACCAAGATATATAAAAAGTCGCACCGCTGTAATTGCCATCAAATTTGCCATCTCTATTTTCCTAAACCCTAAACACGTTACATAAAAAATGTCATCTAATACCACAACGTTTCATGATTATATATATGTATGAAAAAAAAATTATTCTTTTATCTACTCTACCCTATAATTCAATTTTTGACGGTTGCGTGCTAATTAATTAACTCTAGCATGGCCGAATTTTTTGGACAAATCTCACCTTATTTTACACGTCATCTTATTCACGTGCATTACAACAAGTGTCTAGTGATGACATAATTTTAGCGACACGAAAAAAAGAGTCACAAGATTTGTTATATTTTATGTTTAACAAAATTTAATTAGTGACGCTTACACGTATTTATATACTTTTGCTACATATAATAATGTAATTAAATTTTGTTTCATATAGAATTGTAACAAAATAATTACAATCCTTAAATATCATTAAATTTTGTGATATATTTTTATTTTTGCAATACACATAATAACTACTCATCATAGAATATTACAATTTTATTTTAATCATGATATAATTTTCGAAGAAATGTGAGACATATATAATCTAGCTAACATTTTGTTGTTGCGGTGGATTCGTGGAATGGTCAGTCACTCAACCGCCACAAATTGATTTATACAGTAGATTTGATTTTTTTTTAATCTATATTAAGTTATGATTGTAAATATTATTAAAAAAAAATGTAAATGACGAGGTGAGATCTTTCCCAAAGATAAAAACTAAGTGTGTGCATGTTAATGTGTGTTTCTGGCAATTTTGAGTTGGAATGTGTGTATTTCGACAGTGGGTACTGAATTTTCTATAATTGACTCTGAAAGTATGTCTGTCCGAAAAGATAAAAATTGGATACAAATATCATTTTTAAATGTTGGTTATAGAAATAGAAAAATTAATCTCTTACAATGGAAGAGGACACTTTTGGGAGGCAGACTCATGTGCGTCTGACCAACTTTTTAGTTGATTTTTTATTTATATATTTTTTAATTAATATAAACTCTAATCGAAAATTAATACTCCCTCCATCTTAAGTTAGTGTGATTGAAGTATTATTTTAAATCTCACAATAAATCAAATATACACCACACTTTTGGGGGACGGAGGGAATAGTAAACTGTAAATAGAGTCCCACCGAATATGGCATGTTTTCTATTTTGGGCCGTCCTACCGAATATGGCTTGTATCCTTTTTGGGAAAGAATTAGAGCTTACTTTAAGCTAAAAAAGCACTTTAGCCGTACATTGTTGACAAAAAAAGCACTTTATTAACACTTTATTACACATAATTCCATTTTTCTTAATCTCCGTGCCGAAAAGAAATGAGCCATATTCGGCGGGACGGAGAGAGTAAATTTTAATCTAGCAAGCAACCGGATCGCGACCGGAATATGTGCAACCGGTTGCACAAGAGTTTTTGTCCACTTTTGGTGGTCTCTATCTTTCGCAATAACTAAGAATCAATATTTATAATTTATGATTACAAAAGATTTATAAATTAAGTTTGAGATTATTAAGGTGCAAAATTTGAAATTTAAGATTTATTATTTTGAAATGTTACTGATATAATTAAATGGTCCATGCAATGGAATGGATCATCCCTTATCTTTATTATGTTCCATTACTTTTCCAAGCAATGTACAGTTTAGAGTTTGGACCAAATAGATGTGGATTCATGTGGAGGGAGGTTTCAAATTTTGAATTGAAATCCTTATCTAACGGGTCTCGAGATGTAGTTCTCTACTTCTCTTATTCTCTTATATATTTTGAATTGAAATGTAGATTAATTAACTAATTAAACTAATCTTCCATTTTAGTTTGATGGGGTTTCAACTTTTTGTAGTTTTCCTATAGTTTTTCAAGAATGTTCTTAAAGATGGGTGCTGAAATATTCAATCTTTAAGCTTCCGTCTTGGACCTATGGTGTCATGGAGCTTTAATTTGAAGGGTTCTTAAGAGATTTTTTTTTGTGCGAGTTGTTTTGATGTTATGAGGAAATGCATGCAGTTTGAATTTTTGTGTGGTTGAGTTTTGTGCTCCCATTGTAGAAAGTTTCAGCAACTGGTTTGTTTCATTTTTCACAATAGGGGATTAAAGATTACAGTTTGTTGTAATTTTTTGGTAGTTATTTGTAGGGAGTTGGTTAAAAATTTCTGTTGCAATTGAGAAATTTATGTAGATTCGTTCGCTTAATTCTGGTGTGTTTTCTACTACATATACATATATGCTAACTTTTAGGATGTGATTGGTATGATGGAATGAGGGAAGGAATGAAATGACAATTCCTACCTCCATTCCATTCATTTGCTTGGTAATGCTTATCTGAATTAATACTTCGAAGTTTGGATTCAAATGTAGATTAACTACATATGCTAATTATATATGATAACTTTTATTTAAGTCTAATGTTATAATTTTGTTAAAGATTATTACTTATTTTTAATTTAATTTAATTTTTATTTTTTTATTTAAAAAAAATTAGACCTCTAAGTCGAAAGTGATCTGGCTCCACCACTGATTGCACTCATTTAATATCTTCCATACATACGTAGAGTTAGAGTTGTCAAGTGGGTCGATCCGATTCAATCCACGCCTGATCCCATTCAAAATAGGTGCGAGCTTGAGCATCCTCCTTGAAATGGACATCGATTGGGACTATGTAGAAGTCCAAATCTGGACCCAATTACCAAGCCCAAATCCGAACTTGCTCTAATTAGGCCTATTTTTGTGAAAAGTCCCTATCCAAAACTGGCCCGCTCCATTCGTGGGCCCGTACCTATATGTTAGAAGTCCAAATCTGGACCCAATTACCAAGTCTAAATCCGAACTTGCTCTAATTGGGCCTATTTTTGTGAAAATGCCCTATCCAATACTAGCATGCTCTATTCGTGGGCCCGTACCTATATGTTAGTGGGCCTCATCGAGTTTGTATCGGATAAGCCCAGCCCATTTGACAAAGTATATGTATATGTAGACTTAGAGAGTGTTTGACTAAGCTTATTTTAAAGAGCTTATAAGCTCTTTTTTTTAGAACAAGCTTATAAGCTCTTCAAGGAGCTTATACGATGTTTTGCCTCAAGAGCTTATAAGCTATTAAAGTGTTTGGATAAGAGAGATGAGAGAGAAAAAAAAATTTAGGTATAATTTAGAAAAAAAATAGTTTTTATTTATTTATTTTATATTATAAATTAAAAAAATAAAATAAAATGAAAAATGGTGAAAATAAGGAAATTGAGTGTTGTTCATAACATCTTTACAGAAAAAGATGGGGTGGAGGTACTTTATTTCTAGGAGCTTATAAGCTCTTGAAAAGCTTCTTTTGCCAAACACTTTACAAGAGTGTTCGCCTATTTCTTTTCAAGCAAATAAAATCCGCAAGTGTACGGGGCTATTGTAGATAATGGCAAGTAAGGTCGTATTCCACGAGGACTAGTTCGAAAGTCTTGTGAGTATTACTAATCAGCTATTTTAATCTATTTTGACTCACAAATTAATTGAAGAGATTAAATTAAATTAAAGCAAATAAATTCTAATTAACAATAATTAAACTATAAACGGGAGATGAATATGGAAACGAAGCTATCCTAGGGACTAGATTTCGATGAATAAGCAATTAGAAATCACTTTACTAATCAATTATTGTTAGAATCCTAATTATCTAGGGCGATCTCTTTTCCACTCTAGCCCCCTCTCGGGCGACTCGAGTTGTAGATTATAAGCTAGTTATGCCGTCTCCGGTCACTAAGCTAGCCTATAACTCCTATCGGCTCCTTGGATCAAATTGCCCTCATTCAACCCCTCACCCTCTCGGTTTATTGGAATTGAATGCCTTGTGTTTGGTTCTTTTATCAATTCCTCCTCTCTCGAGCCTCAAATCGACACAACGAAAACATTCAAATGGTAGCTAAGCATTCAAATATTCAACCAAATTAACAAACACAAGGAAATAATAGAACCCATCAACAATTAATTAAGATAAAGATCAATCCATCACAAACACATCTAATCCAATCCCTAAAATAGGGAAATTTAGCTAATCATAATGAAAAGAAAATATCTACCAACAAACATAAACAAGAAAACAAGAGATTCATAGACAAATCCTTGATCTTGAGCTCCAATCTTGAAATCCTTGATGTCTTCTTTTCCAATTCTCCCCCAAGCACACTTTCTCTCTCTAGGTTATTGGGTGAAAGATGAAGATGGTGGAGATGTGTGGAATGGTGGGTAGTGAGAGAAAATGGAAGGCTAAGAATTGGGGATATGACTTGACAGGTAGGGTTTGAGTTTTGGATGGATTTTTATATGTTTATGGAGTGGGAGAAAGTTGCTATGGAGAGAAAATGTGAAAATTGGGATGAAATTGAGGTAAAAACGTGTTTTGGAAGAAAGTGGGTCCGTCATGCGCGTCCGCACCACAAACCGCGCGCCCATGAAGAAGTTTTCTTCTTCCACACGCGGGTTGTTCTCCGAGAGAATGTCCCGCGCGCCCAAGTCGCGCCCAGAGGCGGATTTTATGTGTGCTCCGCGCAGCCACGCGCTAAACCCGCTCTCGACTGCGCACATTTTTTGTTTCAGCCTGTTCTCCCTCGTCCGGACTCCGAATTGACCTCTATTTTTTTCACGTTCTCGTATCGAGCTCCTCTTTCTCATTCCAAGCTCATTTCACTCTAATTCTACATCCATTTTCCTGCAATTATTTCAAAACAAGAAAGCAAGCGTAAAAACCGACAAAACAAAGTTTAACTTGAGAAAAAGGTTAAACGACATGGTTTTTCACTAACAAATGGCATCGAGTACGCCCAAAATATCGTGAAAAATCCATGTTTGCCAACCTCCCAAACTTAAACTGTTGTTTATCCCCAAACAACAAAAGAAAAGAAAAGAAACTCAAACATGGAGAGGCGAATCGATGACATTTGAAGGGCCTCAGAAATTATTCTTTTCAACAACAAAAATTGCAAATACATTTCTCAATCAAAGTTGAACATGCTACAACAAGGTCAAATATTCAACCTCTTAGGGATTTCGGATTCTTACACAAACACTTAAAATGAAGCACTCAACGCTCAAGTGTATAAATGGGATGTGTTTTCACTCAATTTGATGACATGCATAAGATCTACCATAGGCTTGCCATTCGTCTAGCCTATCTATTGCTCAATGTGCTCCAAGATAAAGATCAAAAAGAGCTTTCACAAGGTTGTAATGAGGCTCTTTGGTGGGTAAGTGAGTTTTAGGCAAAGTGACTTCCCAAGTAATCTAACAATATCAATTCTTAACAACCACAAATGCCAAATTTTTCACAACAACCACAAATCACACTCACTCTTTTACTTTTCTTTTTCTTGCTATAGCTTCCTCTTTACTTGCTATTTCTACCCTTTAATGCTCTTTTCATCTTCATCAATTCTCAAGAATTTGAAAATTTTCTTTCTTCTCATTTTTCAACTATTTTCAAGAGCTATAAGGGCTAACCATTTTCAATACAATTCGAGCAGGATAACCTCAATTATTCACCAACTCCTCATTTCCTAAATTCACAAATTATCACAAGTTCTACCCATCTCCAATTCGGCTAGATCAAAGAAAAGATAACGGCTCAAATGGGCAAACAAGGATCATGCTTTTATCACTTTGGTCAAGAATGAGGAAATTTTTTGTTTGGCTAACAAAGAGGGCCTTTAATCATATCAAAATCTAGAGCACATCTACTCATTTTCAAGGAAGAACCATGGCAAGTTCTATAGATACAAATACATGCTCAAACAATCACACACAAGAAGCGAAAAAGATTATAATCAACGGAGAGTCAAAGGCTCAAATCTCACATAGGTTCATTTAATCCACAACCTAAGAGGTTGAAACTTTCTTCATCAAAACATATCCAACAAATCAATCAAAATACATAAGCAACAATTTCAATCGAAACCAAACTTTTCCATTCTCATCATTAGCCATGTCACAATTCACCCAACACATGCTTTATTAAGGACTCAACTAGACACTAGGAACTCAAAGTTCAATAATTAAAAGTAATAGAAAAGAAAAGAAAAGAGAAAAAAAAATCGAGCAAACTAAACACACTTCTCTCCCCCCCAAACTTATTCGATACAACGAGAGAATAAGTTTGGACAAAGAAGAAGTGCTTTAGTAAGCTCGAACTCACAAACAAGGTGGAGACTTTGGCGGTGGCCACTCTTCATCAATCTTAATAGTCTCATGTGTTTGCAATTCCGCTCTCACCACCGCTATTTGAATTTGGAGATAAAAAATTATGTCATCTCCATTAGAGCTGTCAATTTAGGCCCGGCCCGATTTCGGGCCGGGCTAGGCTCACCATTTCCAGGCCCGATGAATTTTCGGGCCGGCCCGGCCCGGGCCGAAATGGGTAAAGCCCGGTGGGCTCGGGCCGGCCCGACCATTTTTCCAAAAAGCCCGGCGGGCTCGGACCGGCCCGGCCCGGGCTGGTAATTTGACAGCTCTAATCTCCATTCATCTTCTCCAAATTCATGTCTGCTCCTATTAAGAAAAACAACAACAAAAAGATATAAAATAAAATAAAAATAATGTCTAAATTAGGCCAAATTAGCTTTTCATAATATCACAAATACTAACTCTACTAGTCCCCGGCAACGGCGCCAAAAACTTGTTCGCCTTTTTCTTTTCAAGCAAATAAAATCAGCAAGTATACGGGGCTATTGTAGATAATGGCAAGTAAGGTCATATTCCACGAGGACTAGTTCGAAAGTCTTGTGAGTATTACTAATAAGTTATTTTAATCTATTTAGACTCGCAAATTAATTGAAGAGATTAAATTAAATTAAAGCAAATAAATTCTAATTAACAATAATTAAACTATAAACTGGAGATGAATATGGAAACGAAGTTATCCTAGGGACTAGATTTCGATGAATAAGCAATTGGAAATCACTTTGCTAATCAATTATTGATAGAATCCTAATTATCTAGGGCGATCTCTTTTCCACTCTAGCTCCCTCTCGGGCGACTCGAGTTGTAGATTATAAGCTAGTTATGCCGTCTTCGGTCACTAAGCTAACCTATAACTTCTAACGGCTCCTTGAATCAAATTGCCCTCATTCAACCCCTCACCCTCTCGGTTTATTGGAATTGAATGCCTTGTGTTTGGTTCTAGTATCGATTCTTCTTCTCTCGAGCCTCAAATCGACACAACAAAAACATTCAAATGGTAGCTAAGCATTCAAATGTTCAACCAAATCAACAAACACAAGGAAATAATAGAACCCATCAACAATTAATTAAGATAAAGATCAATCCATCACAAACCCATCTAATCCAATCCCTAAAATAGGGAAATTTAGCTAATCATAATGAAAAGCAAATATCCACCAACAAAGATAAACAAGAAAGAAAAACAAGAAAACAAGAGATTCATAGACACATCCTTGATCTTAAGCTCCAATCTTGAAATCCTTGATGTCTTCTTTTCCAATTCTCCACCAAGCACACTTTCTGTCTCTAGGTTATTGGGTGGAAGATGAAGATGGTGGAGATGTGTGGAATGGTGGGTAGTGAGAGAAAATGGAAGGCTAAGAATTGGGGATATGACTTGATAGGTAGGGTTTGAGTTTAGGAGGGGTATTTATATGTCTATGGAGTGGGAGAAAGTTGCTATGGAGAGAAAATGCAAAACTTGGGATGAAATAGAGGTAAAAACGTGTTTTGGAAGAAAGTGGGTCCGTCGTGCCCGCCCGCGCCACAAACAGAGCGCCCAAGACGAAGTTTTCTTCTTCCACGCGCGGGTTGTGCCCCGGCGGAATGTCCCGCGCGCCCAAGTCGCGCCCGGAGGCGGTTTTTATGTGTGCTCCGCGCGACCACGCGCCAAACTTGCTTCCGGCTGCGCACCTTTTTTGTTTCGGCCCGTTCACCCTCGTCCGGACTTTGAATTGACCTCCGTTTTTTTTACATTCTCGTATCGAGCTCCTCTTTCTCATTTCAAGCTCCTTTCACTCTAATTCCACATCCATTTTCCTGCAATTATTTCAAAATAAGAAAGCAAGCGTAAAAACCGACAAAATAAAGTTTAACTTGAGAAAAAAGTTAAACGACATGGTTTTTCACTAACAAATGGCATCGAGTGCACCCAAAACATCGTAAAAAATCCATGTTTGTCAAAGAGCTTATAAGCTCTTAAACAGCTTATAAGCTGTTTTAAGGAGCTTATAAGCTCAACCAAACACCCTCTTAATTTGTTGACATATTGGGAAAATTACATTCGAGTCACATCTAGCTCAAATGTCTAACTGATCCTCTTATATGGCTCGAGTTATTTTACTATGATAAAGTGACGACACAATAATTTTTTTATTGAGAAAAAAAAGGAAAAAAGACAACATATTCAAGTTATTATATAAGAATAGTATAATGTTGTTCAATTCGAAAATTAAGCATAAATTTTCGTTCATCGAATAGTTGAATATATATTTAGAATTCTGAGACTATATAATATATCAATAAAGCTAGCCGGTCACACGCGTAAGCAAAGAAAAGTTAATTGTAAAAATGAAAATAATCACATTTCACCTTAGGATTTATGATTAATCTCCAATTAGGGTACATTTCATTTTTTAAAACTTATATTATCTTTTTAGTTTGTGTGATTGGCATAATATATATATATATATATATATATATATATATAGGGAGTGGTTCTAGTGAAAAAAGCCCTTAAAATAAGAAATAGGAATAAATCACAACCCTTGATCCAAAATAGATGGATGGCTAGATTTGAAGCGGGTCGGATCCGGGTCATACCGTTGACTTTTCAATTTTTTTTTTTATGTTTCGAAATTTTTTTTTGTTTTTTTTAATAAAGTGTGGTGCATCTCAATACACTGTGTAGTGCATCTCATTTCATGTTGTGGTGCATCTCATTACACAGTGTGTTGCATCTACACATTGTGATGCATCTCATTATACATGGTGGTGCATCTCATTACACATAGTGTTACATCTCAAAATACATTGTGGTGCATCTCATTATACATGGAGATTTATCTCATACACTATGTGTGTGTGTGTATAACTATATCAAAACGAGGGAAATTGGGGTGATTTGGTATGATGAAATCAAACTACTTTTCAAATCATTGTATTCATACCATATCAATAAGCAAGTGTTTGGGATTTTTTTTTGTCTCCGCATTCGGCTCCGATTTTAATTTATAGATAATGATTGTGGCAACATTATATGTTTTTTAGCTCGCTCCGAGGCATTTAGCTCCCCTTGCTCGACTCTTGAAAAAAATCAAAAATCAAAAATAAAAAATAAAAATAGTGAAAAAGAATATTAAAAAATTAAAAAATGGTGCATCCCAATACACTTAGTGGTGCATCCCATTGCACAGTGTGGTGCATATCATCTGACTCTTAAAAAAAAATTAAAAAAAAATCGAAAATAAAAAAAATTGAAAAGTTAACGGGTTGACCGGGTTATATCAGTTGACCCGGATCCGACCCGGTTTGACCTGGGTCAAATCTGACCCTCCATCCCTTGTAGATCTATGGTGGAGATCTATTCATATTTCTTAGGTTAAGATCCATTCTTATATGATCATTTTCTTATATATATATATATATATAAAATTGAATAAAATATTCACTTTCAAAATTATGATTTTATTCGCCCCAATTTTCAGCCAAAGTAGCTGATCTTCCGTCAATTAACAATTTAGTAAAATTTCTCAAATTGCAATACCAATTTAGCAAATTATGCCATAACAACTGCTTAATTTGCCTGATTGACGTTCAAATATGATAGATTTGGCAAATTAAACAGAATGAAAAATAGAATGTGAATTAGTTGTCCAAACCAACAAATTAACCAAAAGGATTTTCTCAATGAATTTAAAATGGGAAAGTAGCATTTATGGTCATTAGACCTTTTTTTAATAATATCGTAACGTTTAAAAATTTGATAAATTTATATATAACATTTCAATATTTATGCAATATTATCGTGAGGCCCAAAATTCCATTCATACCTACCAACCATCCCCTAAGATCCTTATAGCATGCCCCATTTAAAATGGAGGATGTTATTTTCACATTACACATATATTTTCCACATGAGAATATGTGAAAGACGAATAAAGATATAAGAGCATTTCCAACCATTTCTCTATAATAGAGCACAATTTTGCTCTACTGTAGAGTAAATTCAGCACATAATCTCCAATAATCTGCTCTATTTCAGAATATTTATATTATTTAATTTTAACACATATATAACTTATCTCAATTAATGAGAAAGATATATAAATTGATAATATATATGAATGCACAGAATAAGATTATATTATAAAGACAAAATAAAATTATAAGTCTCGAAAATCACATAATTAAAAACCCGAGCCTCATTAAAACCTTTAATGTTTTCTAGTAATATTTTGTATTTTCAATTTCTATATCTTTAGTTATTTTATTATGGTAATTTTTTTGAATTTTAGTAATTTTATATGTTAAAATTTTATTATGTGATTCTAATATTCTTTATAATTTAATGTATGAAAGTATAACTAAATATTATAATGTTAAAGAAATATAATAAAAGTAAAAGAAAAACAAAAGAAAATAAAACTAAATATTATAATGTTAAAGAAATATAATAAAAGTAAAAGAAAAACAAAAGAAAATAATAGAGCAACGTAGTATTGTCCTATATGCATTAATACTCATACATCCCAACTAGGATTTTTTTTGTGGCCGAGAGTACTCGAACATCTGACCTATTGATCAACAGGCAACCACTCCACCACTAGACCATCCCCACTAGGACGATTGACCCGTTTTTATTATAGTCATAACTCATGAGAGTAAAAAATCACGAATTTTCTCTCTCTCTCTGTATATAATTAATTATAGACTGATTTTATGGACGAAGACCAAATTAGAAGTCATTGAATTAGAACAAGCCACACACAGCAGCATCAGAGGTTGACTTAGTAAATTCCAACCACGGCCCAAGTCAACGCATCAGTCTACTCAACTGTTTCATTGTACACTTTCAATTGAAATGGTCGACCATAGGATTGTTTCAGTCAGTGGTGCAAGTTTAATGCTGAGAATTACTATAACTTTATCGTATTGCTTTAGTTTTGATATAATCACGGGATCTGATGATGCAAGAAGAAGCGTGAAATATATTCATAAATAATAAGATATACGAATTAATTCGTTCATTTTGATTCATAAAATACGGAAAAACGTACGATAATCATTAATCCGTTGATTCAAACAGGAATATCGGAAGAACACACGAAAAGGGAACAAACCCAAACTCTACATCTCAATATCAAATTCGAATCCCCTAAAATCATAACAAAAGACTCTATATATACTAAAATATATAACTTGATGCTCAAGACAAATAAATAAAAACCTAGATTTAAATAAATAAAGACTAATATATTTACACGTCCTTATCTTCATCATTCTCTTCATCCTCGAAACGATTCGTGCTCGAATTGGTAACGTCTTCGATGATGGTCGTCGCAGGGTCGATCATATTGACCGTGTAGAAAGTCAAAAATCTCTCGATTATGTGCTCGCAATTCCTCGAATTGTTGAGGCAGAAAGTTGACGCCGCGACGGAGATAATTTTGAACATTCTGAACGGGTGATTGACGGGGAGACATCGCGTAGGAGGAACGTAGCAAGGCTCTGGATACTGATGCATGGAGAAGCGTGAAATATATTCATAAACAATAAGATATACGAATTCCGTTGATTTTGATTCACAAAAAATTGGAAAACATAGGGTAAGCATTAATCCGTTGATTCAAACATGAATATCGGAATAACACACGAGAAGGAAACAAACTCAAACTCTACATCTCAATATCAAATTCGACTATCCCCTAAAATCATAACAAAAGACCCTACATATACTAAAATAGATAACTTGACGCTCAAGACAAATAAATAAAAACTTAGAATTAAATAAATAAAGACTAATATATTTACACGTCTTTATCTTCATCAGGATCTCAATTATTCACTTTTAGGTTTGACAACAAATATTTATGCAGATTTTGACAATTCAAAAGCCATTTACTTGTAATCAAAATGTCACAAATTCAAATATTATCAATATCGTGTAGGTGGAGCTCATTAGTCATAACATACTACTACCTCCGTCCCATTATTCTTGTCTCATTTCTTTTGGGCACGTGTATTAAGGAGAATGGTGTTTAAAGGATAAAAAGATAGAAATTGGTGGAGCCCATAACTTTTTGTGAGAGAAACATATTTCCTTTTATGGAAACATGACAAGAATAACGGGACATCCCAAAAAAGAATACAAGACAAGAATAATGGGACGGAGGGAGTATTATTTTCATAGTAAAATTTATTTGCTGGTGGTTTGCCGACTACTTTTATTCATATCTCATCCAATTAATGCGAAACATTAGGTATTAAGCAGCTAGAGATTTTAGCAAGAGTAGGAAGCATGAATATTTGAAAGAAGAGCAAAGTGGGTAGCCACTTCATGATTAGGAGGCGGGGGTTGAGTCACAAATTTAAATATTGCGGTTGACAAAGTATGTATCTGTGTGAGAGAGAGAGAGAGAGAGAGATGACGTGCCCCTTTCACGCAATTCCCGCCATTTGTGCCGGTCGCTTTTTTTATATATTGTTTTTTCACTTGTAATCTGTATGTGTGCTCATTAAATTCATCTAAGTCACAAATTTTACGTATCACTTTATTTCTAGATCAGCCTATTATGATAATTCCATTACGTAGTATTAATATTAAATAAGTGTATATTAAAGAAAAATCGGGCTCAAGACTTTATATTAGACCGTTAATCCATAAATCATAAACTCATGAATTATATACATATGAACATAAATTCATGAACCATTTGAATGTCGACTCCATGTGATGAAATTCAAAGCGAAAATTACTAGTAATTAAATTACTAGAATTAAGGAGCATCGAAAATTAAAAAAAAATGTTAGTCAATCTTGGGTGTCTGCAGTTGACTATTTCAAACTCTCGATAATTTTAATAATAATAAATTATATTATTATTATTATTATTAATGATGATGGTAAGCTTTATATTTTCGTAGTTAATAAACGTACTACCAAACCTAAATAAATACAATTAATCACCACATCAATTGAAATTAATACGTCAATACGAAAAAGAATCAAATCTATCTACTACGTGTTGTCAAATTACAGACAAAACGGCATTTTCAATTTTCATTTCATAACCCCCACAAAAAAGAGAAAAAGAAAAACAGTTCTAATTTAGATCCGATTCATCAGCTTCCTTGATAGTTTTTCTTACCAGCAATTCGGCCGACCCATCGAAAGTGGTGGATCGTTAACGGAACCCAAAAAAAACATTCCCAAAAAAAAAAAAAAATTGCTGCAAAAGAAGATAATAGAGTGTTGGCAATTTGTTGGATCAGCTGCTGCATCAAATATTTCAAATATATTCAATCTGCATGTTGAGTGGAGATCAATAATAGACGCAGCAGCAGTCGCCGATTCTTTTCCCAACCCTAAATCGTCTCTGCCCGTTTTGCATTTTCAATCAACCAAAAATTCTTTTCTTTTTGTGTTTTCTTTTTAATTTGGAGGGATTATTATAGAGTTGATTGCGGTTTGTATTGAGAGAGAAAGCGATCAGGGATGAACAGTAAAGAGCCGGCCGTGAAGCTGGACGACGAGCAGTTGGCGGAGCTGCGGGAGATATTCCGGTCATTCGACCGGAATAACGACGGCAGCCTTACGGAGCTGGAGCTCGGCTCGCTGCTGCGGTCGCTCGGCTTGAAGCCGAGCCCCGACCAGATCGACGCGCTGATCCAGAAGGCCGACACCAACAGCAACGGCTTGGTGGAGTTCTCGGAGTTCGTCGCGCTGGTGGCGCCGGAGCTGCTTCCGGCGAAGTCGCCATACACGGAGGAGCAGCTGAGGCACCTCTTCCAGATGTTTGATAGGGATGGGAATGGGTACATCACGGCGGCGGAGCTGGCCCACTCCATGGCTAAGCTCGGCCACGCCCTCACGGCGGAGGAGCTGACGGGGATGATCAGGGAGGCCGACACCGACGGCGACGGCAGGATCAGTTTTCAGGAGTTCTCGCAGGCGATTACCTCCGCTGCTTTTGATAATTCTTGGGCTTGATTCGATTTTTGCTTCTTCAGGTATCAATTCAAGACTTTCTCCTTGTTTGTTTGTAATATTTGAGTATCTTTATTTCTTGTTTATTTGTATATATTCATCAAATGCTAAGTGTTTGAAGATAGTGATGAAAATGGATAAATTGAACTGGTAAAAATTCTAGAGGTATATTCTGTCTAATGTTGGAAAAGAAAGTTAATTTATTCAAAAGGAAGAAGCAATTGTATTCATGTATCTACAAAAGCCATTGTAGATTCTTGTTGCTGGTCTTCACTATATTTCATTTTGGGGGGCACTTATTTCAGACAGTAATAGTAAGTAGAATTGGTTTCTCTTTAAATTTTGTAGCAAAATATACGAGCAACTGCAGCCCCTGCAGACAAAGGTAGGCTTGTCTCATTCTCTTTTTGCCGATGCTAGTAATTACTCGTATAATAGAGGGAAGCTGGTAAAAGTAGTATTATTGCTTCCATTCATGTCATAAAAGAGTTTAATGTGGCTGTATAATTGGTGAACAATAGCCTTTTTTAAGACCAATCAACGTCCTTTTCAAATTCGGCCTGGTTGTTCATCTGTTCCGCCCAGGACATCATGAAGATCAACCAATTCTAGTTTACTCCTCTATGTTCATGTGTAACTGAATCTAGTATTAGCCTTGTTAAAACTGATTTGTTCATGTTTATTCCAGAATCAATAGTATAAAACAAGTGAAATCCTTATATTTCACTCTCATAAGATTGTTTGATTTTAGCATATGCAGTGGAAACTACATATGGTGTATTTATGTCTAAAATTCTGTAGGCCTGGCTATGTCAGTGGAAATATTATGGTTCTACCCTCTCACACCCCTAACTATATGATACCAAAGGAATGCCCGGAAAGAAAGTTCACGAACATGAGAATACAGTTGTGACCTGTAAATTATTTCTCTAAAAAGGCTTGGGATGTATCTTCCTAATGCAACATTAGTAGCTCAATGTTTTCTACAATGGTACATATATTCTTTGTAGGTGATCGTTTTTGTTCTCTGTGGCTGGTTGTAGGAAGGGCTGAGGTTGATATGCGAATTGCAACTTTTGTTGCTGAGCGTACCTTGCTTTTTCAGTGGTAGGATTTGTAACCGGGTTCCCATCCTTTTTCAGTAACACTAAGTAGATTTTTCCTTTTGCTCAAAATATGAATACTACCCCGAGTCTCAATTCGCCAAGTTGAGGATATTGGACAAATATACTTCTTCTCTCATTTTGGCTATGTTGATAACTGATTAAGGGAAGCTGGTAAACAGATTCAAGCAGGAAAAAAGTTGGAACGGTCTATATGAATAGTAACTAGTAAAGCCAAAAGCTATGAATAAATGCTAGTTTTCTAGTAAATAATGTGATTCGGGAAATTATGCGTTTGTCTTTATGTTATTTTTTTATGTAATGGCAGGGTGTATTGATAAGAGTTATGTCTATTTCTACTTTTCTAGTCAAGCATGTTTTTGGAGATCTGACACTTTCTGTTAAGGTCTGTTAGACTGTTCTCATTGCTTTCCCTCTAGTTTTGCTTGTTTTGTTCAATTTGGCCTCATTTGTCATCCATTCCACTTCTGTCTAATTATGCATTAGTGTAGACAAGCATCATCTCTATCTAAGAAATTACATACCCGAAGTACTAATGCACGTTGGCTTTCTAATATTCGATTCATCGTCTTCTGCAACAGGTTTGGACGATTTTCTGCTAGAAGGTTAATCTGCAATGTAGGCACAAAAGTGTTGTAGTTCGCGTCGATTCTGCATGCCATGTGAATAGGTAGATGACCATCCCCCCTCGATCAACAATGTTGAAACATGCCCAAGATATCTTGGATAGGTAGATAAGACCATCGCCCCTCGATCAACAATGTTGAAACATGCCCAAGATATCTTTCGTTTGCCACGAGCCATCCTGGCAAACGGGAACTTGTGGCATGTCTCGTTGGTTTTAGCATGATTTGCTTATATAAATATTTGCAGCCTATGTATGATTTCTGGGTAGACAAGCTTCACTAATATCACTGGATTTATCAGCGTTGTTTGTCGAAGGAATCATATATATGCTCCTTTTTGAAGAACAACAGCCCACCGCTCTTTTTGTATTATCATTTTCTTTACTAGAAATGAAAATGTGATCGCTTTGTGCACCACCTCTATCTCCATTATCTCCTAATACCAATAATTTGTTCCGACTTCCAATTTTTCTTCTTTTTTTTTTCTTTTTCTACGAGCGACTTTAAATTAATTCGACATCTTATTACACCTCCGCTGACAATAGTAAAATACAGCCTGACTACACAAAACACCCGACCCGAATTGAATAACCCAACAACCTGATCGGACTGCCCTAAAACCGAGTGGATGGACCCGATTGACATATCCCTAAATATGAATATATTTGCATGCAAAGTATCCCCTCAAAAAGAGGGAGTGCACAAGTTAGGCAACAAAGGTAGCCTCTTCATCTTCGGGCACCACAATGTCAACCCTCATCATAGGCTTGTACTTGTTAGGCACACGTGCACCTGCCTGCACACACACTTGAACCACCGCCGGAACCTTACCGTAGAATCTCTTGAGTGCACTCTTCAATGGAGGTCCCTTCGGATCTTCAACATGCCACACAAAATTTGGCGGGAACACCTCATCGACTGTTGCGTCTTGCCACCCGTGCTTCCCGTCTCTCCATTGATGCTTGAACTCTCCACAGAGCTTCGCATTGTGGCCCCACGGCCCCACGTGCACCTCCGAGCAGTACCCGCACGCCTTGACGCTGTATTTTTTCATCAACTTGGTCACACCCCATCTCACTTTCTCGTATGCATCGATGGTCGCCTGTGCGATCACAGGGACCTCCTGCTCCTTCGGGGGAGGGAATCGCTCTAGGGCGCTGAATGTGTCGAACTCGATAATCTGTGACCCTGAACTACTACCAGGTTGGAACGGTCTAGGCTCGTCGACATATCCACCCATGTCGATAACTTTTTTACCTAGCATTCGGATTGGTTCTGTTCTCCTTCTTGAAGGATATTCTTGCAACTCAACACCAGCCTGGATGCAGAGTTCGACAACCGCAGGAATCCTGTCGAAGTTGAATCTAGTTTCGTGCCTAATTCGCCGGCCATATGGGTCGTACATGTGGTACGACTCAATGGGGGTAAGGACATCGTTAATGGAACCCTTTATCCATGAATGGAAACTTCTGCGGCTTCCACTAGTTGGGCCATGACAGTCTTGAATCTTGTGACCAATTTGGGCAACATGAATTTCTGAGCACTCACTGAAAGACAAAGCACAAGAAATTTACATGCAAGGGACATATAAATTATATATTACCAGTGAGGGAAAGATGACAGATCTCAAAAAATTATGATCTAGAGCAGTACCTGCAAGCATGGACCGGAACAACATGCAAAAGCTGCGCGAGTCCTCTAATTAAATCTTTCCAAGCATGAAGAACTTCATAAGCTATTGGTATCAGGTCGGGTACGAGTATTCCATTTTTTGGAGGCTCAAGAGGTTTCTCAATTCCCATTTGTGCAAGCTTCTTATCTTCTCTCGAGGCTTCCAAAATCTTCCTTAGAGGAATGGGAAAGGGCTTCTTCTTCTTCTTTGGCAATACTGGTGGAAGATCCGTATTCTGGGGTAATGTCTCATATTTCTTTGCGCCACGACGATAGTTAGGCCTTTTATATCCGCAACAGAATATTTCTGGTCTCAATCTGGAATTAGCATTGCTGTACACAAGGCGAACCTGAAACTGCAAAAGCAGCTGTCAGCCTTCTTCAAGATGAGTAAGGCAATAATTCAAGTAACCTTTTGAATGCTTTTATCAATCCTTGGTAAGACGAAAGTTAAAAACTATAAACAGGACAATCGGAGTGGCCAAACTAAAAAAGTGACTACTGTGTGCTTGTGAAATAAACTAAAACAAGGCACACAAAAATCAGGTAGGGGAATAAATGTACTTGATGTGATATTGTGATTTAGGGCCTTCTCTAGAAATTTATTGGCTCTAGGCAAAAACTATTGTAGGGGTTCTGGACAAGATTATCAAAGGGGTGATCTTCTATTCTTTTTAACTGAGGCAAAATCATTTATCAAATCAAAGTTTTATGTGACATCTTCTACCAACTGCAGAGTATTTACATAATAAATAAATATCAAAATACTGAGAATACGGACAAAATAGAAATTGCAAAGTTTATAGAAAAAACCATGAAACTTGAAAGGATAAGATTGAGAAATTTGAAACCAAAGAGAATTGCTGAGCTACTCAGACAGTAGGCAGTAGGGTAACAAATTAAGGATGTACTTGGACAAAATTTACTGCTCTTTGCTTTGTAAAAAGAATTGATAATAATTTGGAGTTAATATTAGAAATCGATATCAACTCTTACTATCTCAAAGATAAATTTGTTTGAGAGTAATTCAAATCAAATACCACTATACCAGTAACTACTAAATCAAATACCTTTAGGCTTTCTAAACACGGCAATAAAACTACCCAAGTGGCCTAAGCCAACTTACAGGCCCAAGGAAAATGCCTTACTTCCCTTGAGGGAGCCACGGCTCTGACATAAGTGATACCATGCATATATCCTTGTGGAGGGAAAAACTGCCTCCAATGGCCACGATCACAGCTAGATAGTCAGTCAAATATATGCGACTTACAGGCTAGTAAAGCGGTGTCCAAGAAATGGTTGGCAGTTACATGAGAGCAGCATATCCAAAGTGAGGGAAAAAATGAGATGCTAATTTGTGTTACCACTGGGTAAATTATTACATATTGCTATAGCATCCTACATCTTTGGATATATATATATATATATATATATATATATATATATATATATATATATGCACACTTGGGAGAAACACTAAGTAGCTCCAGAACATGCCCACACTTTCCCAAGAAAGGATAGAATTTTCCAGTCACTTTTTCAACACAGTAAATTTTAATTAGGCATGCAACCATGACAGCAAAAAGCATTATGCTTCTCAGCAAATCTAATAGAAAGAGCTAAATGAGTTTTCTATCTTCCTCAAAAAAACCAATGGCATGTTTTTATTCCCTTGCATTAGTTTTCTTCTCCTTCACTCTTTCATGTCTATTTAGTGAAAATTACTCGTTTAGAGTTCAAGCTCTAAGTTGGCAGATGCAAATATATCCTCTACCCTTAAACTAGGAAAAGAAATGTTACACTAACAACAAAGGGCAGCTCTACATTTACCGTGTCACTTTTTTCTGCGCAGAGATCAACACATTCCTTATCAGAGCATTTTCATTCCTTATTAGGTCCATCATCTAGTGTTCGAATTCGTGGCGACATCATAATAACTTGCTTTTGACGATAAGGTCTAGTTTTGGGAAAATTTCACTAGTCAAAGGCCTTTGCAGTAGCGTCGGATCTTTGGAAGCTAGTATTTCGATGAATATAGAGATGATCATTCTTTAACACATATAGCTTCTTGGTGATCTACTTTTATCAAATTGCAAGATAATAAGATAGGTTGAGTATCAGAGCAAACATGTTCTAAGTCACCAAGCAACCATAAACAACCATAAACTGAACAAAAAATGACAAACATGCTTATCAGAAACAAGAGAAATGTGCAATGGCTGAGAAAGAACCTTTTGTCCATCGAAAATTGATCTTGGAAGTGGAGTATCAGAAATCTTAATATCTACCGGACCTAGTGAAGCACCTGGAAAGAGAAACAAGCATAACGCATAAAACATGCAGGAGTTTCAAATGAATAATGCTTCGTTTACAGACAAACAAACAAATCATCCTTCTCAACCATCAAAATAGTGTTGTATATGTTTGTTAGATAAACAAATTAAATCTCAAGTCATCATTTATGAAAAAAGTTAATAGCAAAAATTGAGAGGCTTACCCCCGTTTGATGGAGTCCGTGGCACAAAAGCACCAATTGGTAGTTGTTGGAGCATTTACTCTCCACTAGAGAAGGCGGCTGGCTCGGAAAGCTAGGTTTTTTAGGGAGATAAAACTGCGAAATGTTATGGTGATGATTTCAGATTTTCATCACATAATAACAACAATAAATTCCAAAACTTGCCACCGAACAGATGGGTTGCGCAACCGTTCGAAATGCGACCGTGTTGCCTTTCCTGAATCGAACTGCGAAGGCGGAGGAACGAGGACGCGGCGGAGATAGAGGATGCGGCGGTGGCTGAAAATCAATCGAAGAGAATACCGACTGCGCAGTGAACCGAGTGGTGAGGGGATAATTGTAAGACCACTAAAATTAATTAAATTATATTATGTGATTTTTTCTGGATAAAGTGAGTTCAAAATTTATTTAGAATTAACAAGTAGACTCAACTGAAAATCGAAGTTCTGTAATTGAGTTTTTTTTTTTTTTAATTTGATTTTTTTATAGAGTGAAAAACAAAAAGAGCCGCTTGGAAAAGAAAAGATCACAAAGAGTAAGATAATTTAAAACGATCAAATATGGCCACTTTTTGGGATTTTTTTTGTAGTTTGACATTCTTGACCTTCTTCCATTCTTTTTAATTTAAAAAGTAAAATATTACAATTCTGTATCGGCAGTGGCAAGAGTGAGATTTCCGACGGCGGAGTGATTTCCGGCGGCGGCGCGACTTCCGACGGCGGTGCAACTTTCGACGGCTGCGTGATTTCCGGCTAAACTTTTCCGGAGGCAGCGCAATTTCCTCTCATTTTTAGATCATCTCCGCGCTGCTCCTCCCTATCTTCGCCGCCTCTCATACTTTGGTAATTCACACGTTCCTCTTTCACTCTCCTAATTTCATGTAATTTTGATTTTTGCTTTCCAATTCTAGAGTTTTTGATTTAGTTGACTGCCTTATCGTGAAAATGCGTGTACTGTATTGTATTTGTCTCTCTCTCTTGTTTGTGTTTTGCTAGTTTGCAATGTCTTTGGTGAATTTGATGGTTTGGATTCATGGGGTTTTGGCTGTTTATGGTTTCTTGTGTTGTTTTAGACTTGACTCTGTAAGTCTGGAGCATTGTGGATTCACTGCCGGATTTATGTGTCCGCCGGATTTTAGGAATCGATTGTATCAGTTTTGATTAATTTGCTAATACGATGGAAACTAAATCATTTCAGAAGTCTTAGTAACACATGATAAATAGTTAAATTCCTGATTATTTTATACTTGCAAAAACTGATTTGGATCCTTGGTGTTGTTCATGTGCAGAGTTGGGGCCGGAGTTGGAGTTAATGAAAATATTATGTGACAATTTTATCCGTGGACGTGGGTGCGTTTTCTTGTGCATGATCTTACTTTTGGTTATGATCACAATGGCAACTCTTTAGCAGTGGAGGTTTGTGTATTATTTATTACAGCATTCGTGTTCTTGGTGGCAGTTCTATGTTCTTTGTCCATGTAGATTATGTGTTTTTTAGGCTGAATACACGAACACTTAGTTGACGCATTTCGTCAAACATGTGAAGGGCAAAGGTACACTACTCCATCTTTGCAACGTGGGAGCTCTTTTAAATGTGGATGAATCACTAATATGTTTGTTTGAGATACTAAAACCCGCACCAAGAAATTTGAAGGTTCCTCTGAAGAAGGTATGGCGTCCCGTTTCTTTTCTTGGATTAATTAGTTGTCTGCCTTATCGTGTATTCCCTTTTGTTATATTCTATTCTGGCTTCTGTGTTGACACCTCAAGATTGGAGGCAACACTTAGACAAAAATCGTAGATGAAAGTTTCTAACGTTGAGCAGAAGTCTATTGTTTAATTTTTTTAGAATGTATGTAGCTCAGGTTCTGTGTTTGTTTTGCCGTAAATTAGTTTTTTTTTAATCTTCATTTGAATTATTTGGAAATAGCATATTTTGTCTATTTAGTAGTGAAACTTAAAAAATGGGTGATTTTTTTTCTGAATTCTGTGATGATATTGTACTTATATTGCTTAAATTGTTTAATTATTTATTTGCAGATGAGTCCTACATCTTTTGTTATATGTTATGGTGGAAGATGGATAAATGATAAATATGAAGGGGGGAGAAAAGATTTGCACTTGTACCAAATAGTGGGATGACTTACCATGCATTGCTCGGTCAAATTGAAGAGATAGTTGGCGTGGAAAAGAATAGCTTCATTTTCGATATAAATTCGATTGTGAAAATAGCTGAAGATGATGAGAGTTTGAGGATGAATATTATGAATGATGTTGACTTAAACTTTGTTATGGATAGTTTCAAGATTCCAAGGTTTTATGTCATGATGTCTCTCATTCAGAGTGTGCCTTCTCAGCAAGCTTTTCACCCTCATGCAATGCAGCAAGGTTTCATGAATTTGCTGAGTGCGCAAAATGCAGCTGCATATGCTCAAACAGGGCATATCCCATCATCTTTACCTAATGTTGTTGGATGCTTAGAAGGAGCAAATGATGATGATACTGATAAAGGTATGAATCAAGGTTCTAATGAAATAAATCATATAATTGATGATATTGAACATGATGGTAGTGGAGATTCTAGTTATGAGCATGATGTCTGTGACAGCCTTGATGAAGAAGACGATAATGGTGATCATGGTTCTTGTAGTGTGCAGAATGAGAATAGTCGAGCAAGCCAATGGGTAATCCCTGGAGCGTTATACCAAGCATCAATTCCTTTTGATGATGTTGTCCCTATTCATCAGTATGGACGTGATGCACTGTCTCATGGTGCATTTTTTAAAGATAAAGAAACCTTGCAGAGTGCTCTGGGACTCTACCACTTACGGAACCGGGTTGAATATGCAACAAAACGTTCTAATGCACGTAGGTTAAATGTGGCATGCAAATATGACTCCGAATGCAAATTCGAAATGCGTGCCACATCGCGTGGGACTGTTTGGAGAGTTATAAGATGGGTTGTTCCACACACATGTCAGTTAGATATACGACGTCATGCTGACAGACAACTTTCTTCAAAGGTAATAGCTGCCTACTTTGCACCAACTTTCTTTGCACCAACTTTAATGAATGATGGTGCTGTGTTAAAGCCAAAGGACATGGCATCACAATTACTGAGGGAGTATGGATTTCATGTTGGTTATAGTACTGCATTGCGTGGGAGGAATCGTGCCATCAACATGGTATATGGCGAGGCAAAGAAATCATTTCAGTTGCTGCCATCATACCTGCATATGATTCAACAAGTCAATCCAGGTTCTATTGTTAATTTTCAGACTAACAGTTCTGGTTGTTTTCAATATGCTTTTATGGCCCTTCATGCATCAATTCATGGATTTTTATCTTCTGGTCGTCCTGTTGTGGTTGTCGATGGTACTCACCTGAAGGGAAAGTACAAGGGGATCTTGTTTGTGGCTGCTACTAAAGATGGGAATGAACAGATCTTCCCATTAGCATTTGGGATTGGTGATAAGGAGAATGATAGTGGATGGGTTTGGTTTTTCAAGCAGTTGAAGAAAGCTATAGGTTGCCCAAATAACTTGTTGTTTGTTTCAGACCAGCATCGCAGTATTAAAAATGCAGTGGAAGAGGTGTATCCATCAGCCCATCATGGTCTTTGCACGTACCATTTGCAGAAGAATCTTGTTAAATGTGGTTCAGATGCTGTATTAATGTTTAACAGAGCTGCTTATTGTTATACAAGTAATGATTTTGACAAGCATATTGAATGCATATCCTCTTCGAAATCCGCTTTGCATTTAATAGGTTAATGGAGCTTGGACCAGAGAAGTGGGCTCGCAGTAAGTGTCCTGTGCTACGTTATGAATTTTTAACATCCAATTGTGCTGAGTCACTTAATAGTCGTCTTCGCTGGGCAAGAAGGCTGCCTATGTGTACTTTGCTAGAAGCTGTGCGAACAGTGATAGGTAATTGCTTTGCAGCACGCAGAAACAAAACGATGGGTAGAAATGATGAACTAACGGACTATGCAACAAAGAAATTACTTGGTTCAATCGAAGAGGGACGAACAATGTATGTGGAACCAATTAATGCTTTTAAGTTCAAAGTTCAAGGGAATGACAGACATTATATTGTTGATCTAAATGCTAGAAGTTGTTCTTGCAAGGAGTTTGATCTTGATCAAATACCTTGCCCACATGCAGCAGCATCAATTCTGTAAGTTTTCTTCTTCTTTATTAAATACTTAACGCATTAAAATATAAAAAACTTATGGAATACAATGCTTGTATTGTCTGTACTTGATTCTTGTTTCAACTTTCTTACATGTCTCTCTTCTTTATTGTTTAAACGGGTGGAGTTATGGACCTATAGCTTAGAAAATATGTCTCTGCAATGTTTTTACTTAGAGTATTCAATGCTTTTAATATCATATTTAATTTGGCTACCTTCTCATTATAGTGTGTCTTTTTTTCATGTTTACCTAATTAAATGTTGTGAAGATCTAAAGTATTAAACTATAACTTAGTTATATATGTTTCAATTGTGTATTTTATTGTGCAGCAAGGCAAAATATGAACCCATGGCATATGTATCAAGATATTATACAATGAATACATTGCGTGATATGTATTCGTTGGATGTCAATCCCACTCCAAATACGGAGGAATGACACGTCCCTTACGATGTTAAATCAAGGGTATGCACTGTGCCTTCTAATCCTCGACAAGCCGGACGGCCACGCACACAAAGAATTCAATCTGTAGGACAATCATCAATTTGTTCCAAATGCCATCAGCCTGGACATACTCGCAAAAAATGCATTGGAGGAGTTCCACAATCTGAGAATGAAGTTACTGATGTTGTTGGTTCTAGTTCTAAGAAGAGGTGTAGGATTTGTCATGCCACTGGACACAATCGCAGGAGATGTCCTTCGCGTGTCAATGCTGCAAATTAATTTTATAAGTTTTCCAATGTTGATCAAGACTTTGTTTATATTTTTTTATTAAGGTAAACTAGACTTATAGTGTGGATTTGAAGCATGATAACATTTGCCATATACTTTTAACTTATATGTTGTGTAGGTGAAAACCTTTGCGTTTTGTGATATAATAGTCGATAGATTAAATATATAATAAATGTTTTTCATAATAAAACAATGAAAAAAATATAAGAAATGCACCATACACGACTAGCAAATACGACCGTGAGGTCATGTATGGTAGTCGTGTATGCTTGTTGGTATCCTTCCGAAAATATTTTTCTCCTTAATAAATAGAAAAAAGTGTGCATAAATATATAATAAATGTTTTTCAGAATAAAAAAATGAAAAAAATATAAGAAATGCACCATACACAACTAGCATACACGACCGTGAGGTCGTGTATGGTAGTCGTGTATGCTCGTTGGTATCCTTCCGAAAATATTTTTCTCGTTAATAAATAGAGAAAAGTGTGCATAAATATATAATAAATGTTTTTCAGAATAAAATGATGAGAAAAATATAAGAAATGCACCATACACGACTAGCATACACGACCGTGAGGTTGTGTATGGTAGTCGTGTATGCTCGTTGGTATCATTCTAAAAATATTTTTCTCCTTAATAAATAGAGAAAAGTGTGCATAAATATATAATAAGTATTTTTCAGAATAAAACGATGAAAAAATATAAGAAATGCACCCAACACGACTAACATACACGAGTCGTGTATGCTCGTTGGTATCCTTCCGAAAATATTTTTCTCGTTAATAAATAGAGAAGAGTGTATAGTCATGTATGCTCGTTGGAATCCTTCCTAAAATATTTTTCTCCTTAATAAATAGAGAAGAGTGTGCATAAGTATATAATAAATACTTTTCAGAATAAAACGATGAAAATAATATAAGAAATGCACCATACAAGACTAGCATACACGACCGTGAGGTCGTGTATGGTAGTCGTGTATGCTCGTTGTTATCATTTCGAAAATATTTTTCTCCTTAATAAATAGAAAAAAGTGTGCATAAATATATAATAAATATTTTTCAGAATAAAACAATGAAAAAAATATAATAAATGCACCATACACAACCGTGAGGTCGTGTATGGTAGTCGTGTATGCTCGTTGGTATCATTCCGAAAAAAAATTTCTCCTTAATAAATAGAAAAAAGTGTGCATAAATATATAATAAATGTTTTTCAGAATAAAACAATGAAAAAATATAAGAAATGCACCATACGCGACTAGCATACACGACCGTGAGGTCGTGTATGGTAGTCGTGTATGCCCGTTGGTATCCTTCCGAAAATATTTTTCTCGTTAATAAATAGAGAAAAGTGTGCATAAATATATAATAAATGTTTTTCATAATAAAATGATGAAAAAAATATAAGAAATGCACCATACACGACTAGCATACACGACCGTGAGGTCGTGTATGGTAGTCGTGTATGCTCGTTGGTATCATTCCGAAAATATTTTTCTCCATAATAAATAGAGAAAAGTGTGCATAAATATATAATAAATGTTTTTCAGAATAAAACGATGAAAAAAATATAAGAAATGCACCATACACGACTAGCATACACGACCGTGAGGTCGTGTATGGTGGTCGTGTATGCTCGTTGGTATCATTCCGAAAATATTTTTCTCCTTAATAAATAGAAAAAAGTGTGCATAAATATATAATAAATATTTTTCAGAATAAAAAAATGAAAAAAATATAAGAAATGCACCATACACGACTAGCATACACGACCGTGAGGTCGTGTATGGTAGTCGTGTATGCTCGTTGGTATCCTTCCGAAAATATTTTTCTCGTTAATAAATAGAGAAAAGTGTGCATAAATATATAATAAATGTTTTTCAGAATAAAATGATGAAAAAAATATAAGAAATGCACCATACACGACTAGCATACACGACCGTGAGGTCTTGTATGGTAGTCGTGTATGCTCGTTGGTATCATTCCGAAAATATTTTTCTCCTTAAAAAATAAAAAAAAAGTGTGCATAAATATATAATAAATGTTTTTTCAGAATAAAAGAATGAAAAAAATATAAGAAATGCACCATACACGACCGTGAGGTCGTGTATGGTAGTCGTGTATGCTCGTTGGTATCCTTCCGAAAATATTTTTCTCGTTAATAAATAGAGAAAAGTGTGCATAAATATATAATAAATGTTTTTCAGAATAAAATGATGAAAAAAATATAAGAAATGCACCATACACGACTAGCATACACGACCGTGAGGTTGTGTATGGTCGACCGTGAGGTCGTGTAGGCTCGTTGGTATCATTCTGAAAATATTTTTCTCCTTAATAAATAGAGAAAAGTGTGCATAAATATATAATGAATGTTCTTCAGAATAAAACGATGAAAAAAATATAAGAAATGCACCATACATGACTAGCATACAAGACCGTGATGGTAGTCGTGTATGCTCGTTGGTATCCTTCCATAAATATTTTTCTCGTTAATAAATAGAGAAAAGTGTGCATAAATATATAATAAATGTTTTTCAGAATAAAATGATGAAAAAAATATAAGAAATGCACCATACACGACTAGCATACACGTCCGTGAGGTCGTGTATGATAGTCGTGTATGCTCGTTGGTATAATTCTGAAAATATTTTTCTCCTTAATAAATAGAGAAAAGTGTGCATAAATATATAATAAATGTTTTTCAGAATAAAACGATGAAAAAAATATAAGAAATGCACCATACACGACTAGCATACACGACCGTGAGGTCGTGTTTGGTAGTCGTGTATGCTTGTTGGTATCATTCCGAAAATATTTTTCTTAAATATTTACTTAAATACACGACTACGAGGTCGTGTATGTACTTAAATATAAGAGGTCGCGTATATACTTACCATCTCCATCGGAAAGGTGGTGGGCGGATATATCGGACAACCATCCTCCTGAAAATCGTCATCAGTTGCATCCATAGCATCAGATGGGGGCGTTTGGCGATTGACGAAATCCCAAACACAAAACGGCAACAACGAAATACCCTAAATTACCAAATCAACTACCAATTGAAATCAAATTAAAGTCAGCACAACATAATGAAAATAACATCAAACAAAATACACAGATTATAAACCTCTGTGAGAACGAAAAGCAAACAGGTGGTATGCACTCACCGTATTCATTTTTCCACTGCTCGAGATGGGGGAAAACAGCAGGAAACCAATGATGAAGCATATTTTGTGGGGATTTTTTCTGAAATTTGGCAATTCTCTTTATCTCAGTTCTCTTCCCGTACAAAATTGAAGGAATAGGCCATCTGATCCCTTGTTTCACAATTCTCGATCTCAATCTTGTCGGCCTCAGTATTGAAGCGTCAAAAGCTTCGCGGCGGCGTGTGAGGGGACGAAGAAATCAAATCCAGTGCGGAAGAGGAGGAGTGAGCTAAAAAGGGCGACCGGTTCGATATTGGATGAGACCGCGGCGGCATGAAACTACACAACCATGGCGGTGGCGACGAGAATTGCAGAGCACAGCAGATGAAGTAATGTTATTTGAAACTAATATTTTTCTTTTTCTTTTTTTTTACAAAAATCTTTTATTTTTTCATTTTCTTTTAATTTCAAAAATCAGATAGTAAGGGTAAATATGTAAGAAGGGCCATTATTGCTCGTTTAAAAATATGTGGCCATTTTCGATCTTTACTTTTGAGAAGTGGCTATATTTGGCCATTTCCTCTTTTTTTTTTCAGTTTTTTCTCGCCCCAACCACATAAGATTTTATTAATTGTTGATATTGATTTATTATACTTTGGAAAATATACATTTCTAATCTGACTTTTGAGCGTTTATAGAAGGAGTAATTCTAAACATAGCCCCTATTTTACTACCTATAGCCCTCTTAATTAAAAAATAATTAAAATTATAGTAAATGTACAAATTTACCCTTATAATCCTTTATAATTATAATTAACTATTAATAACTAAAATTTCAAATAATGAAGATAATTTTTTTTTAAAGGATTGCATAGCCCCCACTCCCCCGCACAACACACGAAGTTTGCAATTTGCATAATATAGCCCCCAAAATCCCAAAACCCAAAAATTTCGACATTAAAATTATTTGGATCACTGCAAGATTTGATTTTGGCAAAGTTTGGATTCTTGTTTCAGTTTATGTTTTTTTTTGTAAGATAATATAGTGTTGAAAGCGTAATTGTGAAGGGAGAATTTGATTATCTGAGTATTTTGATTGTTGAATTTGATTTGTTTTGGTACATTGTGGATTCCTTGAATGCGGTATGGTAAATAGTTGAAGTAGATATGGTGATTTTGTTTGATAGGAATGGTAGAATTTGATTGAGATTTGGAGGCTCGTGAGATGCCATCTCCATCTCTCATTGTTGTTGCGCCGCCGCCAACCTCCACCTTTTCTCTGCCTCAGTCTTCTTAGTTCTTCCCCTCAATTCCTATTCATTAAATTCTTCTCTGCAGAACTCCCTACTGCTAAATTCATCTTCCCCTAATCCTCATGGTGCACCGCCACCTCAGCCGAATTCATCTCCTCACATAGCTTCGGCACCACCACCAGCCAATGTGCCTCCTCCATCAAGTCCGCTCCTAATAATTCTATAGTACGAGTAGTATAATTATTGTGAGCTATAATGGTAAAATTGTACATTTATTTTAATTTTAATTATTTTTTAATTAAGGGGCTACATGGAGTAAAATGGAGTTTATATTTAGAATTAGCCTCGTAGAAGATGTCATATCTTCAAAAAAAATACAGTCTCTAAAAATCGGGCCATTTTTATTTTTTTAGAAGGAATAAACTTTTCTATCAAATCAAGAAAAGAGTTGACACATACTGATACATTTTCTTTGATTATCAACATACACAATAGTCCAATAAATTATTATCGATCCTTAGCCATATAATGAGCTCTTTGATTGAGTTCTCTTCATTTATGAATGAACACATCGTTCTCTATTTTGACCGTCAACTCTTTAATGTCAACAAATGTCGGAACTTTTACTAAACTACTCAGTTGCAAATAATTGCAATTACTTAGTTGGCCTCAGGGGACGTGGACTCCATATGACATCCACGTTAATAAAAGTTGAGTTGCACTCATGTGCAACATGATGCACCATACATCAATCCGACCCGACCCGCCAACCCGACCCGCCAGCCCCGGTCAACGTCAACGGTCAACGTTTGACCGTTGACTTTTACGTTTTTTTTTCTCTCTCCGCCTTCGGCTCCGATTTTAATTTATAGATAATGATTGTGGCAACATTAATGTTTTTTAGCTCACTTCGAGGCCTTCGGCTCCCCTCGCTCGACTCTTGGAAAAAAAAAATTAACAAAAATTTAAAAAATAAAATAAAAAAGTCAACCCGGTCAACGTTAACCGGGCAGGTCAGGCGGGTTTGCGGGTCGGATTGAACCGGATGTATGGTACATCATGATGTACATGAGTTTTTGCCATAAAAGTTAAAAGAAAAAATATTTCTAAATATCCCAAACTATCCATTGTTATCTTAAAGTGATTTTTTTTTTTATTTCATATCAAATAGTTAAGGTACTGGAAAGGCATCATGCCTCAAATAGTTTGCCAATTTTGTCTACAAGCCAAGTTTGCCAATTGGAGGGCAATTTTGTTGTGATCTTTTCCGATCCAATTGAACAAAATATAATCGAACTGTGCAGCAACTCGCAAGATTTCAGCAATGATTGTTCGAAATGGAGTTCTAAGGATTAACTTTTTTCAAAGATAAGACACAAGTTGGCTATCCATTTCGACCAGGAGAGACCGCAAATTAACCATCATCACCAGCAGAGTTGATGCCTTTGAAACAAGCAAATGCTTCTGCAAGTTCAATATATGGACAGTTTGGCAGAAACTTGGCAATGAATTTAAGAGGTAATTTGCTCCAATCATGATGGAGCATTGTAATATTCCCTTAGCATTGTAATACCGAAAACTTTTTTAGAACATTCGTTAATTTTGAATGGACGACACTAAGCGTAGTTTTGGGCGATGTGGGCCCACTTGACATCTACGCGGATAAAATTAAACCCTAGTATGAAATCTTAGGGTTCGTGAATTGGGAAAAAGTTCATTCGTTGATCAACTAGAAATAAAACCCGACCCGATCCGATCCGAACCGAACTAGATAATAAACAAAACATCAAGAATTTTTACTTAAATAGATAGGAAGTCATACCCATTCTATTATAGCTAACTCACAAAACTTCTCCGCACTTTGATTATTGAAGATAAGAAATCAATCATAATTTCTTAACCATCGCCCCAAATTTCTCTTACATTTCCTCTACCAAACTCAAACTAAATAACTAAATAAATAAATAATCCAAATTATAGCTCTTTTTGTTTGGTATCAGCAGTCCAATAAGTTTTTGTGGCAACAAGAATTTTCTCTGTATTAAACGGTCCCGTTTCATGATCCACTATCTTACTCTGCCATCTCATTCCATCTGCTAAGCTCTTCACTTGCACCAGCACCTCCACCACATCTCTAAATATCACAGTGCCTTCTGGCCGTAGGATCCGATCCATCTCCAGCAGTATGTAGCTAATGTCACACCTTCAACACCAAATTTACAAATCGTCGTTTCACATTCGAGTGATAGATTAGATCAACAATACATAGAAATCGAGTATTCGAATGATTAGATGATTACCTGTCCTGATAAGCGCTGAAGACGCCCCCCGCATGGATGAGATCGTAAGTTCTCGGATAAGTTGAGAACGCCTCGCACCAGTCCTGGTACGTCCCGATGAAGCCCCGTTCGAGTATCACGCCCAGCGTGTCGGGCTCCGAGCTCGTGGGGACCACATTCATGACCCAAACCGGGTATTTCATCACGGCCGCTGCAAATCCACCTAGATGAGCATTCATGTCCATCACATTTCGATACAGCCCCTGCGACAGCTGGCTAACGAGCCTCTTGTAGTAAGACACTCGGTCCTTCCACAGCTTGTTGTCCTCTTCGAACATCTTGGCCGTGATGCCTTGGACCGAGCCGCTGCTGATCCTTGGTGGGACGGCAAATGCACGCTCCGGCCATTTCTTCAGTGCGCCTCCGGCAACTTCATTAGCGCCGCGCGCCTCTGGCAGTGGAGTTACACAAGCTTCCATGTCCTTGTACCTTATATAATAACAAAAGGAAAAATTGTCACTCAAACAATTTCTAAAAACTAAAATAGTCAAATTATTGGCATTTTGTGCAAATTATTATGCAAGAGCTCCCATCACTGAGAAAAACTCGTGATTGGTGTAGAGGAGAAGATCTGTTTATGATATAGTTCAAGAAAGAGTCGCAGGAAAACAATCTTCTTGAAATCTCAAACTCGAAATTTTAAAATACAGCCCCCATCAATAATTTTTTTCTGCATCCGCCACTACTCTAAATAGAAATCACATTTGATGCCATTGTGCACTTACCAGGATGCATCAGCATTGCCCGAGCTGCAAATATTGCTTTGACGACAATTAACGTGGTTGATAGGTTTCTGCCAAATTGAAAGATCTCCCTTTTCGACAACTTTCTTCCAGCAGAGTCGTGCAGCTACTTCCTCAATCGAGTCTTGCTCTTGCTTTAGATCTTCTTGAGTTCTCTCCCAACCTCTCCAGTACTTTTTCCAGTTAATCGGCGGACCCGAGAGTATCCAGTAGCCACCAGGCCTTAGGACCCTATCTACTTCCATCAGATATAGCCCGTCTACAAGCAGTTGAAAGGAGAGGTAAAAACACAGCTCGTCATCAATCCTAATGACTTGTAGTTGTATAGAATGTAACGTATTCAAAGATTCATAGTCATTTTACCATATTTGAACCACGGGATGAGGCAGCGAGAACAGTGAGCCATATCGAAAGCTCTAGCTGGATACGGAAGCCTTTGTGAACCAAGGACGCCTATCATTGCAGGGACGCCTCGTTCCAGTGCAAACCACACCTGTGCTTCATGTGTGTCTCTCGGAGCAAAAGACATCGCTATTATATCCCTCTTCAGTAGATAAGCACCCCAACTAGCAACCTGAAACCAATGCAGCATAAGAAAAACAACTACGAAGATGCAAAAAGTAAAGTCGTATTATTTCAATAGAGTGATTTCCTTACTCCACAGCCTGTGTCAAGAGCGGTTCTGATAGATCCATCTTTAAGCGGGATGAGGGCGGCAATGTCATCAATGTAAGCATCAGCGCCGCGTGGGAACATAGTACCACCTCCGGGAAACCTGAAACGATCTCCTTCTACTTGGATCCAGTTCTGATTAGCCTTCTCAATGCTTAGTTCCTTATGAGGAATGTTGGCAATCCACGCGTAATCCCTGCTCTGCGGCCATTTGAAAGGTGCCTTATAATGTGGAGGGGCGGGTATAAGGCAGCGTAGAAACTCTTCCTTAGTCGGGCAATGCCTCTCTCTGTATTTCAACATGTCCCGATCAAACTGCCTCCCCCTCTGTCGATCATTGCAGGGCGTGTATTCACTGAATTTCACGTCACATGGGGGGAACGTCTCGGATTCCTTTGAAGTGTTGATGACTAACTGATGATGGCTCTCAAAATCAAGCGTATCCGAGACTAAGGGAGATTCTGATGACGGAGAACCGGAATCCCCCTTCGGCATGGAGACATCTTCACATCCAACTCTAGATGAGAACTGGCCCGATGGAGCAACACTTCTACCTTGCCAAGCTCCTAAAACATAAAAGATCACACACAGACCACTCACACCTAAGATGAAAGTGAGACGTTTCCTCCTCAAATTCAGCTGATGAGGCTTAGGGGATCCATTATACTCTTTCCCCATCTAAACCTGAAATGAATGATATTTTGATGTTCAGTGCAGGAATGCCATTGTAGAGAAAACGATTGTTAATACACGTGATATGATAGATACTCTACACAATACAACTCATTTTCAAAGCAAGGGATCAATGGAGGGCTGACCGGCTGAGGAAGCGAAGCCTTGATAACAATGCCTGGGATTTCTTGGTTATGGTCACGATTGAACCAGTTACATGTTGACAATAGGTGATGAATGTGAGTATTTACACAACTTTTTTGGTTACAGAAATCAACTCATAAGACCATATCCATATAAAGTATTTGTAAATCGTGGGCGGGTGAGATTGAGTGCACATATTGTAGCCATATATGTATGTTTTCACTTTTCCCAGCACTCTCCTTATCTCACCTCATTTGCAACTATATACATAAAGAAAAGGGGCATGTTCTTCTTGTTTACTAATCAATAAAGAACTCTGAAATAGTACATTTTCTGTCATATATAGGGGCATGAATCCAGACCATAAACTTCAAGAGCCAAACTATTTGCCTCATACATGAAATGACATTCAAATAATGAAACACATAAATTTAGCAACCGGGACATTGTTTTCTTTCCTCGTAGAAATCCAACCAAAAACTACATTATGGATCTGCAATAGACATACCGTTACCTCTCCTTTCGGTTAGGCACCACTGAAGAACAATGCAGGAGCAAGAAAAAACGCCTCTCCAGCTAGCTCGTTCCGAGCTCAAATCGCAAAGTTATCAATGAACTATTGCAACCCCTACTTCTACAGATGAACAAAAAAGTTAATCTCCATCAGCAAATGTGAAAAGCACTCTAATAACTAGCATTCTTGAGCAAAATAAGTAGAACTCTTTCCTATTTCGTCTTTCTGTAAACGGACTCAACACAACAAAATAACCGAGCTTAGCATAAAGTACAAAGGTAAAACTAAACAGCTAGACAAACTAATTTCTACTATTATAATGGAAATGAGTAAAGTTTTGCACCTATAATTATAAACATTACCCTTTCAGAAAAGATTCTTGATAAGCACGTGTTCCCCCACCACACAATCCATAAAGAAAAAGGTAGTACTATACTAGCAGCTCAAATTCACAACAATTTCCTGCTAAAGCACCACCCCCATGGCCATATCTCTCTATCTAAACAACAAAGAAAGAAAACGCAAAACAGAGAAAGGACAAGGAGATATCCCACAAACAGAAAAGGGAAGGAGAGAAAGCAGAAGCAAAAAATTACACTTACAACTCCTCACAGTGTCTGTGTGAGAGAGAGCAGACATTAATATCCATCACTTCTCATGGTGTGTGACTGTGTGTGTGTTTTCAACCACCAGGCCAACACAATAAATAATTCAATACGTACACAGTAATCAAAAGGGGTCTCCCAGTCCCAGCCGCAAACCAACATCATCCATAAAGAAAAGAAATAGCCCAGATCAATAAGAAAAGAAAGATTGGATTTTGATGAATGAGAAGGATTAATAGTGAAGTTTAGACGCACGAGGAAAGAGCAAGAACGATGATATCCACATCTGGGACATTCTAAGCTCCACGTTCCCGACACAAAATCCTCAATCATCTCCCCACCGTATGTTGTTTTTATTTTATAGTCAAAACAATTTAAGCCCTTTGATTCCGGGTCTCCCTCCTCCATGTTCAACATTAATTAATGAATTCATATTAATTAATATCTCTATTGTTCTAATTGCTAACTTTTATTTATTATTCACCAACTTTTATTATTACACTATCTTCTCTCTAGCCTCTAGGATGGACTAGTATACAACGAATTACTCCTTCACTACCAAACAAATAGTAATATATTTTGAGTGAAAATTTTTTATACACAGTTTTAAATTTAAAACATTTGTTATACACACATATTTTGAAATAAATTAGTTATACTCAAGTTTACAAAAATACCTTTGGATTGTGACATATTTTATTAAAAAAGTTGCCAATGATTGAGAATCTCTTACATTGTGTCATAATTTTTGTCCTTGTGTACTTATCTTGCACAATCATTGTAAAATTATATGCGAATTATTGTTTAAATTGTAGATTTTGCAGTTTATTTATTTAGTAAACATTATTTTACATATTTATTTAGTATTAACGAATACGTACAGATAAAGAAATATTGAAAGCCGAAAATTATGTAAATTATACCAAAAGAACAATAATATCATGAAGAACCAAAAAAATGAAGATCCCTCCCGGACAATGGCAAAAAAAATGAAGATCCCTCTCGACAAAAGGTAAATCCCTCTCGGGCGGGATCTTCTTAAAAAATGTAGATGTCCGAGAGGGAAATTAATTTTTTATGTCTAGATTTAATTATAAAAATAAACTATGTAATTTTTTGTGAATTAGTGCAACATATATTAATATTTGTAATTTTTCTTTGATTTATTCATGATTTCATATTTTTAGACGAATAATCATAATTTGATTAAATACATGATTTTTTTTTAATTATAAATGCATTGAGAGGTTCCTAAATCAAATCCCTCTCGGTTTAACCAAGATCACTCTCGACATACATGAAATCCCGCTCGAGCGGGATCTAGACACGTTGTAGATGTACGAGACGGATCTTGGTTTTTTATGTCTTGATTTAAATATAAAAATTAACTACGTACTTTTTATGTGAATTAGTGCAAAATATATTAATATTAGTAATTTTTGTGTGATTTATTCATAATTTCGTATTTTTGGACTGTTATAATAATATAATCTTTATAATTCAAAAAAATAATATATTTAATCAAATTATGATTATTCGTCCAAAAATACAAATCATGGATAAATCACAAAAATTGTAATACATAGTTAATTTTTATGAAAGAAAAATCAAGATTCCCTCTCGGACAAATTGCCTGTATCCCGCCGAACGGAATATATTATGATCTTGGTAGGGGATTGATTTAGGAACTCAATGCATTTATAATTCAAAAAAAAAAAATCATATATTTAATCAAATTATTATTCGTCTTAAAAATAGTGGAATAAATCAAAGAAAATTACACCTTGTAATATATACTAATTCACAAAAAAATTTCATAGTTAATTTTTATAATTAAATCTAGACATAAAAAATTAATTTCCCTCTCGGACATCTACATTTTTTAAGAAGATCCCGCCCGAGAGGGATTTACCTTTTATCGAGAGGGATCTTCATTTTTTTTGCCATTGTCCGAGAAGGATCTTTATTTTTTTGGCTCTTCATGATATTATTGTTCTTTTGGTATAATTTACATATTTTCCGGTCTTCAATATTTCTTTATCTGTACGTACTTGTTAATACTAAATAAATATGTAAAATAATATTTACTAAATAAATAATCTGCAAAATCTACAATTTAAACAATAATTCGCAGATAATTTCACAATGATTGTGCAAGATAAGTACACAAGGACAAAAGTTATGACATAATGTAAGAGATTCTCAATTATTGGCAACTTTTCCAATAAAATATGTCACAATCCAAGAGTATTTTTGTAAACTTGAGTATAACTAATTTGTTTCAAAATAAGTGTGTATAACAAATTTTTTAAATACCAAAATGAGTATATTGGGGTATGGAGACATATATTTTTTTACTTTTTTTTTATGTTATGGGAACTCGCATATCTATTTTGTAATGTTTTATACTGATTTTCATTGTCATTTATAGATATTGTATGTTAGTTGTTGTATTGAAAATTTATATTCTTATTTGTTAATAATATTTTCAACTATCTTTAAAAAATCTTTAACTTAAATTTTTTAATTAATTAATTTATTTTACGGGATTATAATTAAGACGAGTACCATTAACTTCAAACTTAATTCAATTATTAGCAATCTTATTCAAGTTTAACCCGCATAAACGAGTTTCTAAATATATATTTCAATTTAAATATTCATTTTTTTAAAACAAATTATATTGTTCTAAATATATACTACTTCCCTTCATCCACCAAAAATTTGTTACTTTTTGACCGGTCCAGATTTTTTTAAATTTGGGTTGAATGTATTGTGAGCAGAATAGAAATCCCACTTTTATTGCATTAGATTGAGTAAATGTGTTGTTAGTGGAATAAGTCAATAAGGGTCCTACTTTTAATGATTTTAAATTAATATGGTGGGTCCAACAATGATAATTTTTATAAATAATGAAGTATGAGAGGTTAATAAGTAAGTTAATTGTGTGTGGTCTATTAATATAAATGGACGTAGCAATATTTTTGGGGAAGGACCGAAAAGAAAATTGTGGCAATTCTTTCATGGACGGATAAAATAATATATATATATATATATATATATCTTAAAATTCCACAAAAAATAAGGTTAAGTAGATAATTAATATATCTTTAATTATTTAAAGAATATAAACTATAATTTAGAAAGAATTACTTTTACATATTTCAATTAACTCGAGAGGCCATTAACGAAATAATGAGTTAAATAGTACTTCATCTGTCCATGAAAATTGTGATGCAATTTGTGTGGCATGGATTTTAAGAAATGTTTGATGGATGTTAGTTGAATGGAGAAAGGAACCCATCACTTTTGATTTGTTGTGAGATTTAAAATATAAGGAAATGGGTTGGGTCATGTACAAAAAGAAAAGATCATAATTTTGAGGGAAATTCTTTAAATAATACACAGATCCTCAAATAATAAAAACTTGTTTATTAATTGATCATGATCGAATCAAAGTTGCAAAGTTATAATCGAATCAAAGTTCTTCTTTAAAAAAATCATTTATATGATTATAATGCATCTAATGATGAATATAAGATATCTATATTTTAAAGGAATATAATTATCTTTTATTAAGAGGAACAACATTGAATAAAATATTAATTGTAAGATATTTATCTAAACAAAAATATTAGCTTGGCTTTGAATGATTTAGAGGCAAAGATGGAATAATTGTTTTATTGAATTTTTTTTTGTTTAATGGCTAGGATATATTTTGATCTGGATCTTGAATTTTCATAAATAAAATATTAGAATAGTGAGGAAAATGAGTAAAGAAATCTTACAACATAATCTCACTAAATTTTGGAGCAAAAATAACATTGTGGTACTATAGTCACAATAATTTTAAGTCTTTTTAGTAAATCGATTATTAATTGAACCGGTATGATTTTATTAAAAAAAAAATGTTGTGTGGCTAGCCACAGTGTGGCCGAATAGTAACACCCTATAATATGAAAACTTCAAGTACAATTTTTAAGATATATTTAATATATAATATTATATACTATAGGTTATACAAAGTTTAATGACCCACATTTATTCATATTTCTTACTTTAAATTTCCATTTTATTTGATCCTTATCATATACATGTATATAATTAAATTCATAACTTCTACGTGCGATGCACGTACCATCCATCTAATCTATTATAAAATGTATATTATATATTATTAGATTTTTTTATAATATTATATATTATTATATTATACTTATAATATTCTTACTTATTTAAGTTATTTAGGGTAGTTTAATAAATTAATATAAATATATTTTATTTATTTGATATATGATAAGAATCCTTTTATATAAGATAAGAATCCTCTTGCATTTAAATTTTCTCGAAATTGTGGTAAGATTTATCTAATTTTTACGTATCTATATTTATTATTTAAATTAATTATGATGTGATTATTTTATTTTTCATACATATATATTCTTATTATTAAAATCTATCAATAGTATGTGCGACGCACGTACGACACTACTAGTTAACATAAAAGAACTTAAGAACCTAGATGGCTATATATATGTCGGACACTTGTGAGCACCTACCACAAGCACTGGCCCAGGGGCGGTTTTGGGGGTGTGCGGGGTGGGCGACCGCACAGGGCCCCGGAAAAATGAGGGCCCCCGAAATATATCGACTCCATATATATGTATATATAAATATATTATAGAAATAATTAATAGATTGTCTGTTAGCTCAGTTGGATGAGTGTGTTCTATAAGTTTGTTTCTTGATGGTTTGGTCGCGAGTTCGACTTCTGCTAACAGCTGATTTGCTTTTTCAACTTTTTGTTTTGTTTCCTCTTGTCATTAGACCAAATAATTTTTACTTTTTTAGGGGGTTCCAAGCAAAAACAAAAAATCTGTTTTATTTCCTTTTGCCTTGGCCCAAATTATTTTCATACAAAAGGTGTATTATTTTTACTATTTTGTTTTTTGTTTCGCTTTGCATAAATAAATACCCTTCAAAATCAGGGAAAAAAAAGGAACAAAAATAAGGAAGACGATCTTACGTATAAAGGGCCGAAAATGCCTTAGTTTTTTACGTGTTCATCATGTAATTTGACAAAAAAAAAATACTAATATATTTTTTGTTTATAAATTTTTAATTTTTTTAGCTATAAATAAAGGGCATGAGTTAAAAGTTTTGCACAGGGCCTACATTCTCTTAGCCCCGCCCCTGAGCACTGCTAACATGTAGTCTACGTCTATCATTTTTTTTAAATTTAATTTTTGTCTTATATTTTTCTCGTTTCCCTTTCTCTTCGTAATTTCCATTTTCTAAGATTTTCAAAAGGAAAATATCATGTATCATCTCAATGCTTGATCGATAATCTTTACAAACGAGAATGGAGAAGGGGGAGAGAAATGAGAAATATAAGAAAAATATAATTAAAAAATAATAAAGAAAAATATTAAATATGGACGTGTCGTCAGCGGTGATGACAAATAGTGTAGTGTATAGCATAAGTGTTCTCATTAAAATAATATACATAGGATAATGATGTAAGTTTAGTTGAATAATGATCTCTCAAAATAATTTTTTATTTACGTGAGAGATCCGACAATATTTTCGAGACAAGTGAAATTTGAAGTTTTTATCATATATATATGTAGATTGTGGTCATTTTCTATTACGAAATTTGGACAAATGTAACCTTGAAGTCGAATTTTCTACCCCTTGATTTTGTCGTAGATTGGGTTGTCCAATTGTTTGAACTAGTAAGTAGTCCGTCGAAATTCGACGGGAAATAACTTTATATTTTAATTTATATGTATACATTTTCAGAATAATTTTATATTTTATTTAGAAGTTGTGATATTGTTCGCGTTAATTATTAATCAAACTTAACAAATTAATTTTATTTCACGTATCTAAATTTATAATTAGGAATGACAATGAATTGAGTATAATCATTTATTATGTATTTTCTAAATCTAAATTTGTTTAGAATTTTTATATATGTTCGTCCTAATCTCGGTTAAAATAGTGACTTTACTGTACATACTCGTCTCAAATCCGTTGAGTAATACTCGATAAACATATGAACACTCCAAGTAATATTAATTAAAATTAGTAAAAATCATTATTTCTATGTTATTTGAACCGTCTCGTTGGTTTATTCTAAATTACTCGATAAAAATATAAACAAAGTTAATATTAATTAAAATTAGTAAAAATCCTTCATTTTTAAGTATATTTGAACCGTCTCGTTGGTTCATGTTAAATCGATATCTCTAATCTTTGCCAAAATGCGAAAAAAATATGTTTACGTCTTCAAAGTAATATTAATTAAAATTAGTAAAAATCCTTCTTTCTTTGTTATTTGAACCGTCTCGTTGGTTTATGCTAAATTATTCAATAAAAATCTAAACAAAGTTAATATTAATTAAAATTAGTAGAAATTCTTCTTTTTAAGTATATTTGAACCGTCTCGTTAGTTCATGCTAATTAAATCGATATCTCTAATCTTTGCCAATTTTATAATATTAAATATATATATATAGATTATATATTATATATGAATTAAGAATGTATAAAATAAGGATTTATTAGAATGTATTCTGAAATTGTTATTATTTTAATATGTGTAATAGAATAAATTAATTAAATGGAGGGAAAGATAAATATGAGATGTGATTAATAAATAAATATGTGATATATATTATTTTAATATGTGTAATAGAAGAAATTAATTAAATTGAGGGAAAGATAAATATGAGACTTGATTAATAGATAAACATGTGATATTTTAAGAATATAAAATTAATAAAAATTAGAATATATTTGAATTAAAATTAGACAAATTATCAGAATCAAGAAAAATCTGAACGGAGCACCGTGGATGTGACAGCTTTAGTTGTCCAATTGTTTGAATAGTTTGCTTGCAGTTTTCATTAAATTAATTTTAAATCAAATTAACTAAAAGTGGTGAATTTTCATTTATCTTTTTTCTCCTTTCTTTTTCAACTTAAATATTTGAATATATATTATCTACATAATCGAATACACAACTTTAGTTTCTGTCATTGGTCAATAGATAAAAAGGTAAGAGCGCTTTCCTTTTCATCATCCTAAAGGAATTTTATGATAAAAAGGTTAAGAGGCTTAAATGAGAAAAGTTTTATGATAGATGTATTCAAGGTTTAATGCTACCAATTACCAAATGCAAAATTTTGTTTAGATTTCCCTCTTAACTCCCTTTTAACGACGAAGGTACCTCTTAACTGCTATCATATCTAGGGGTGAGCATTCGGTCCGATCCGGACCGATCCTAATCGACCCGCCAAAACCGACGACCCGAAATTATTAAAAATCTGGACCGACTCGGACCGAATGTAAAGCAAAACCCGAACCAAATCCGGACCGAAACCCAACCTCGGGTTCGGTTCGGTTTCAGGTCAACCCGAAATAAATTGGACAGTTTGGGCAGTTTCATTCTCCCCTGTTTTTGCATCATTTTCAGCATATATTCAACATATAAAATCAGCTAAAACTCATAATAAAACATCATTTAGTCTCTAATTTTCTCAATCCACAATAAAAACATAAATTCAAATCAATTTATGACATAATAGTTCACATTATCCAAGGGTGCAACGGAGATCTTGGTGGAGGCAAAGGGGAAAACGAGATCTAGTGGTGACCGGTGTGAGAAAAGCGAGATCTGGTCTGGTGAGATCTGAGAGCGAGAGCCAGTCAGTGGGATGGGCGGTGGCCGGCGTCCGGGGAGATGAGAGAGAGAGAAAAGAGAGGAGAGATGCGAAGATGGAGTCGCGGAGGCAGAGGGTACTGTTGACGGCGAGCGGTGCCGGGAAGGGTGTGACGGGGGCGGTGCCGCGATGAGAGAGAGAGTGAGAGCCAGTGGGATGGACAGTGGCCGGCGTGGCGGCGTCCGGCGAGATAAGAGAGAGAAGACAGAAGAGAAAGATAGAAGAGAGAGGAGAGAGGAGAGAGACGCATCAGCAGCAGGTGGGGTTTCTGGAGAGTGGGGAGGACAAAGTGAAAGTAGGTTTTAGGGTTTATATATATATACGGGTCGGTCCGGGTTTGGGCGGGTTTGAAAAATCAAACCCGAAACCGACCCGAAAAAATTCGGTTCCTATTTTCTGTACCCGCTCCGGACCGAAATGTATGTAAAACCGGACCAACCCGCCCCGAACTCGTCGGTTCGGGTCGGTTTAGCGGGTTCGGGGTGGGTCTGCTCACCCCTAATCATATCATGCAAATCACATTATATTTCTCGATTTGGTTGTGACTTGTCGCTGGCTGAAGAACAAAATTTATCAGTTATTGATGAGTAAATTTTAATAATTACCTTGGTAATTTTATTTAATAAATCTAAATTAGAAAATAAGTTAAACCGCTATAACTTTATCTTTTAGCATAGCATTGTCGATCCACATGTTGCATAAGATTATTAACTTTTGAGAGGGTGTTTAATTAATGTTGGTCTCATAATATATTAGATTTATTTTTAAGAACAGGTGAATTTAGACTTTCGTTCGTCATGTGTAAAACTGGTTGTTGCACACGTGTGCAATTTCGACTCGCATGTAGATTTTAATTTTACCCGCAAATATGCTTAGATTAAATTGCAATGAAATAAAAATTTGTATTAGTGTTATTTATACTTATAGAAAGAGCCTTATTTTATAAAAATTTGTATTACCTATTATATATTTATTATATCTTCAATTTAATTTGCATAATTAAATATAATTTAATATACGGTAAATATATAGACAATTTTTGAGATGTAGTTCGCTTTGATTAGGAAATAGTGCTTTGAGATGGTTGTCTGATGATGTTGGTGAGAAGTGTTAATAGTTAACACCGAAGTAGCGGTCATTCAAGTAAATTTAGGGATGGCAATGGATCTTGGACCCGGTCCAGATCCGTTTTAATGGATTTGGATTTCAAAATTTTGGACCCGACTGATTCGGACCGGATCTGGATCTATATAAAAAAATTCGGGTCGGATCTGGATCTTGAATTTTCAGATCCGAATCCGGCCCGGATCCGACCCGTGGATCCATATTATATATATATATATTATATTTTATATCTATACTTTTAATAGTTTATTATTCAAATATTCTATTTTATAATTACAAAAAGTCAATACACTATTTTTAATAAGTAATAACAAGAAAATCTGTGGATTTTTTATATTTATTTTTTTTAAAAACACTATTATATTGATTTTATCTCATTTTATATTTATTTTGTTAAAAAAAATACGGATCCGGGTCCAGATCCGTAGACCCGCGGATTTGATGGATATGGATCTGGATCTCAGATTTTTGGACCCGACGGATCTGGACAGGATCTGGATCTAAGCAAAAAATTCGGATCTGGATCTGGATCCAATAGGATCCGGTCCAGATTCGGCCCATTGCCATCCCCAAGTAAATTACAATAATTACTCCCTCCGTCCCACCGAATATGACCTATTTGTTTTCGACACAGAGATTAAGAATAAGAGAATTAGGTGTAATAAAGTGTTAATAAAGTAACTTTTTAGTTAATAAAGTGCTTTTTTGGTCAACAATGTACTACTAAAGTGTTTTTTAGCTTAAAGTAAGCTTTAATTCTTTCCCAAAAAGGAAACAGGCCATATTCGATGGGACGACTCAAAATGGAAAACATGCCATATTCGGTGGGACGGATGGAGTATATATTTTTTGCTGCTGCGGTTGCGAGAACACGGGAGGGGGTGCCCAAGTAGGCGACAATCCAATTGCTCCAGAATCCCCCTCATTTTGAGGACGAAATAGAACTTTGTCAAGTTATGGAGAAATTGGAAAAGCTTTTGAGTGACAAAAAATCGAGTACTTGGAAGAACTTTTGAATGTTCGCAAGAAATTGGAGAAATTGTATTTAAAGAGATTGAATAATGAATTTTTTTCACTAGTTTTGCATATCTGTTTTGAACATTGCAAATCTTAAGCGATGTCATTCTATTAGGAACATAGTTATTCGACGTGTAAAAATCAGCATTCATTAGTATATATAGCAAAAAAAAATGTACCGAGCTCACAAAGTTATCTATCAATGATTGCGTGAAAGACAGACGACTCTATTTCTTGGAACGTTTATGCTCAGAAGAAAGAAACAAATTGTTAATAAAATAAGCACAAAACGAACAATATTTTACAATTGCGGTAATTGTACTTTGATTGGTACCTTCGGTAAGTCAATCAATTCGATTATGCATCTCATATGGCTCGAATATGCAATCGGACTGTCCACAAATTGTCGTTTACCAATATAATAACAGAGCTCCTCAATCTCAAAACTTTTAGTTAAATCTCTAGTGCACTTGAAACTATGTACTTTAGGCTTGGTATTTAACTCAATCTCGATCGATCTTATTATGTCTTTCACTAGTAAGCGCGTCCCGAGAGTTAACCCCAACGCTGCATACCATAACAAATAACATTAAAAAAATTAGTATTTACAAAACTAAGATAATAATTAAATAGATTTAAGTATCATAAATCTGTGGCACGCGATGGAAAAGGTCGAGAATGTACCGAAAGTAAACATGGTTCAACGTTGGTTAGAAGGCCAAACTTTTTCCATTGGTCGTTCCAAAATTTATAATGATTCCCAAGTATCTTCCCTAATAAGATTGGACATGTATCTTCTCAGATTCAACTTGAGGAGGCGAAGACAATTCTTTTTTTATAATTGTGGGTGTTAATCAAGATCACCAGTGAAATCATATAATTGAAGCGAAATTGGAGATGTGGTGTAATTCTCACTTTTGTAAAATTGAGGATAGTTGTACTAACAACTTCAAACGTATTGGTAAGAAGCAAGTCTTTTATTATGCTCGTACAAATGGACACATTTGCTAGATTTATCAATGTGTTCAGTTTGCGAGCACATCTTGGAAATCTTTGTGAAACAAATGTTCAGTATATATTTTCTCAACTAAAATAGCATAAGATGTATTCATTCAACGACTAACTTAGAATAATTTGTTAATCTTATACCAATTAGGAAGAAAAGTTTGGGGATCCTCTAGCATTTGGAGTGTTGTTCTATAATCTCCAAATGATGACTAACAAATTGTTTTACACGTGTGTTCTTACATTAAATCATCTTGCACGCACTTTTATAGTATTTATATAACGCATCTTTTCTTTTGTCAGGTGTGTAGAAGTGCACTACCCTAGTCTCATTAGGTTCAACATGCGAGCTCTTACATTAAATCATCTTGCACGCTCTCATCAATAAACAGTCACATTGATTATCCTATCCCTAAGAATCGCGTCAGAAATCGGCAAAATATAGATCGGGTGGTTCTGGCGTATGTAGATCCTTCGACGCTTAAGTCAGCCATTGTTTATAGTGAGTCAGCTAAGTCGGACATTGGTGTATATAGGAGGGGATCATATAAAAGCTTCCATCTCGTAAAAAATAAGAAGTAATCTACAACGTCCATATTTATTGATCAATGGTTAGTTTTAATTTTTATTTTTAAATCAAAATATTATACTTCATATGAGTGATCGAGGATATTATTGTATTTATCATTTTATCTATTGAGGGTGGACGATTATTGTATTTATCATTTTATCCCTTAGGGGTGGTTGGTAGATATGAATAAAGTTTAGTGAGAAAAGAGTGAATCTTGTAATGGAATAAAGATGCTAAATGAATAAATCAGGGAATGTTATTTTTATGACTAGTATACATGAGGAATGAAATGATCATTCCTTGATTAAATTCTAACAGTTAGTTTTGAATAATGAAAGACATTAATTGGATATATTTTTGAGAGGGTGTTTAATTAATGTTGTTCCCATAATATATTAGATTTATTTTAAGGAGTAAATCTAGGCTTTCATTTGTCATGTTTAAAATTGGTTGTTGCACACCTGTGCAATTTCGACTAACATGTCTTGCAACAAAATGAAAATTTGTATTATAAATACCAAACCGAGATCTATTTTAGCCCATAAAAGATTAGTATATTCAAAAGAAAAATAAAATTGGAGTGTTCGGATGATTAAAGTGATAATTACGAAGAGGTTGTAATTACTGAATTAAAATACTTTTATCAAGAAAATTAATTTTCTCAAGCATTTTTTCTCTCCTTTCTAAATAAACTTATGAGCTCCTAATATTTTAATTTTGGAGTGAATGAATTAAGTATGCTGACTTTCAATTAATTTTTATCCAGTTTTAAATATAATAAAGGAGGTACAAATACTGGTCTCCTTAACATCAATGGTGAATTGGGCCCAGTAAAAAATGAAATACCAAATGGGCTTAGCCTTCAACAATATTTTGGACATTGCAGAATGAAAAATTAAGAAATGAGAAATTCCACACGCCTCAACTCAGGATTTAAGCAGGGTTTTTAATTTTATTGTAGAGAGAGAGAGAGGAAGAGAGAGCAGCAGCAGCAGCTCTGTTGTTGATTCGGAAGACTGATTAAGGATGTGGAACGGCAACGGAAATGCGGTGATGAAGACGGTGTTGAGGCATTTCTCTACGAACTCCCGGAAGCGCGCCCCCAATTTGAGGAAGATAAACCCTAGGGTTCCATTTGAGGAGGCCGCTTACATTGCTGAAGATCTCCACGGCGTCATCAAGGCCCATGGCCCTCTCTCAATCGGAAACGCGTGGAATCACGCCAAGGTCTGCTGTTTTTTTTTCTGCTTTTCAACTTCTAATTCAGCGATTGATTGATTGCATCCCGGTCAATGGGGATTTTTTATAAATCGATAATTTGTTGATTCGTGTAGCATTATAGAGTGTGGAGTTGGACTGCTATTGAAGTTGTGTGCATTAGACTATATGACTAGATTTTCAACTGTGATGCAACTTTGGAGTCTTAGCTTCATCTACTGCTGATCTTGTTTTGGGGAAAATGGAATGAATGAAACATTTCACAGAAGATGCTCTATTGTTCATATAAATATTTTGCTCCTGTCTTTTGTTGAGTAGTATGATACCTTAGGAAATTTTCTAGAACGAAGATGGAGTTGATGCAGATCTACCTTCATTATAGGCTATTTGTCATCAAGTAGATGAGATTGCAGTGAAGACATTACTTTTATAATTTGGTCAACCAACTTAACTAATGGCTTGAGAAAAATGTGCTCCGCATCATCGTCATCAAAGACCAGTGAATGTTCTCCACATAAATCATCACCATGATCTTCATCAAGACCTTTGCACCCTGATTCCTTCAATGATGAATATGAGTGCAATTGAATTAGTACCCATTATGTATAGCTGGTCGAACAATAGTCTTGTGCTGCTTTCCTCTTAAATAAATAGTCCACTCTAAAAAAAACTTTTCCTCTTTACATCTCAGTAGGTAGAAGTAAAAAATCAATTTCAAGAGGTTAGGTTCCTTTAAAATGTTGTCTCAAGGTATCAGTCTTGACGTTGATATTGAAACTAATTTGGTTAATTGATGTACTCAACTTTCAATATTGTTCCATGGACACACAATCATGCCACTTTTTTGTATCATCTATAATCTTGGCTTCACATATCATGTGGTTGTCACTCTTATTCCTGTATTTGAGCTTTTTTTTTTTCCCTCAATTGCAACTTTTGCAGGAAGCTGGTATCAGTGGACTAGTCAGCAAAACACACATGAAGATTATGCTGAAGTGGATGAGGGGTAGGAGTATGCTCAAACAAATTTGTAACCAAGTTGGATCTAACAAGAAATTTCTGGTCACTGCATTACCAGATGAACCTCAGGTGGGCCAGGCAGACAACTCTCCAGAACTGAAGCCAAAGATTGAGAAACCTTCAAAGTCAGCTAACGCTCAGAAACGTTCAAAGTCGGCTAAAAAACGAGCACGATAATGCGTGCATATGTGTGTCTGTGTTGCAGTGTTTTTTTTTTTTTTTTGGTTTTCTCCTCTTTTTTGGGTCTTTAGTGAAAATGTTGGTGTAGTTGAGCACAAAAATTTCCTTGTTCCAAGGTATAAATTTGCTGTAGTTCCATGTTGACACTCTTTTAGATCATAAATTTGTTACTTGTGTTCTATAAGCAAAAAATAATGATTGATATTGCCAACTCTCTGAGTCATAAACTAGTCTTTTTTTATTTGTGCACAAGATACGAATTTCAACATAACATATTTTTGTTTATAATATAATTACAAGTTGAAGAAATAAGTAGCATAATGTCCAGGCACAACATGGTTGCCAGTGAACAATAGTATAATTAAAAACAAGATTTCTCTAAGAAATGCAAACTAGTTCACCAAGAAGAACAAACAATTCCAAGCTAGAACAGAACAAAATCCTGGACTTTCCAATCCTACGTTTCTGTTATTTACACGTTTTCGTTTCAAAACATTCTTCAGTCTCAAGTCTTGAAAGATTTCATCTTGGCAGTATCTGGTCAAGTTAAATAACAAAAGCAGCAAGTAATAATAGATTAGTGATGCATACTCCACTGCCTTATGTCATTCCTAAGCACTTCCCCAGGGCCAAATCTCGTGTGGTTCACAGTGAAAAACTCTGAGCCACCACTAACGTATGGCCTGTACTGGATACTGTGTCCCATAGGCCTCGTTGGCTTCATCATTATCGCAGTGGTGGGGGTTTTAGGTAAGAAAGATCGAGAAGCAGTGAATAGATGTCTGTCTGATCCTTTATCCGTATATCTTGGGACTCCGCCCTGAGAGTTGTTCAGCAGCTTTGTCGTGTTGGTGTTTGTTTTAGAGGCTGGTGGAAGTGATTTTCTGATCTGAGCTTCAGGCTTCAATCTGTCGAGCCACCGGAGAATTCTGTTGCCAAAGTTCCGACCAACTTCAATATCCCTCTCTTGTATCTTGCGGTGAACTTTAAGTGCCATATCAAACACATTTCGAGTGTGTCTGCAATGAGAAACTTAGTTAACAAGTAGAAAGATGTAGGGGAGAGGAAGTATAGCATAAACGAGTTAATATATGTTAACATCCAACGATCACTAACGTGTTCGCAAGTTTACATGGTAAATTAACATTCACAATAAAGTCAAAGTTCTAGAGAGTAACATTCAGTTAAAAGTTTAGGACAACAATTTGATTTCCCCCTATAAAGTATACTAACCAAGCCTGAAAATCGTTGACATTGGAAATGACTGGAAGAATTAAGAAATATTGCAAAATGGATTACAATTCAAAAGCAAATTTTGAGCAGATGCATTATTTATGACAGCTTTTTATACGTGTGATGCACGTAATATTGATAGATTTTAATAATATATATATGTCAAACATAAAATAATTATATGATAATATATACTAATAATAAAATACTATAAGAGTATAATAGGCAAATCAAATTTTGTAAACAAGGCTCTTTTATAATAGGTATAAATATGTTAATCCTAAGGAGATCATCATTCTCAATTGAATACATATTCTGTAATACAAAATTCTGAATATTGCATTGACATTGGAATTGCCCGAAAGAAATAAGACACGTAGTAACAGACAGCAAAATGGACGACATCCCAAGAATACATTTTGAGCATATCCATTATTTGTAATATCGGATTATTATTACCAGTGCATTAAAATAGCATCACTAACTCCATATGAAGCATTCTAGGAATTTGTACACACACACCCCTAGCAGAGATTTTATGCAATAATGGAGCTACAATTATATAATTTAAGTGGCATATTTTGTACTATGAACAGGTGATAAGCATTTCAGAGTCCAGTAAGTAGTATAGCAGCATGATGTTAATTAAGCAGTACATACGGTAACTGCCAACAAAGATTGACATTGTTTTCCCTTTCCTAGAATCCATGAACTCAAAAGTTTAAAATGCGCTGCTTGCCATTGTCTATAAAAGTGGTAGGCTGCAAGAGTTTCACAGGGAATCACTTCATTATATCATGAATTAGTTACTTTATGTTGGTTCTTCACAAAGAAATTCTGTAATATCATTGATAGAAGGATCAGTACTTACGCAATCACCCAGAGGCTTTAAGTTATGCATACTTCTTGTTTAGGGAAAATAACACGGGCAAGCATGAAGACAACAATTTTGTGCTTGTGAAATGAACTAGTGAAAATTGTCACATAAGTCGGTGCAAGTAGATACTAAACTTTGTGGGACCGAACATGATAACAAGCATCTTCACAAGCAATCAGAAGCAAAGAACATGAGGAGGAAAGAAAGCATTTTTTTCCCTTTTAATATAGCTAACTCTGAAAATATTCTGTGAAAAGTGAGCTTTTTATTAGGTAAAAAATTGTTATTGGAATTCCCAGTGTAACAAGAAACATGATATGGCCATAACTTCACCCTAAATGGAACAACTTTTTTTATGTATGAGAGTAGTGCTGTAAAATCCATTCACCCTTAATGCAAGGCTCACATAACTCCATCAGTTTCAGGTAACTGTCCTTCTTCATACCTCTCTCAGTGACCGAAAGGTGACGACCACTTAGAGGGGTCTCAAGGGTATAAATGCCAAGCAACTGAGTTTGTTTGGCTAAAGTTGGTGGTTTCAAAGTCATACAACTTTTCTTTTAGGAGAATGTAATAATGATGTTGTATCTATCACATCTGGAGCCAATCTAAAGCTATCAGGGTTTAAATAAAGCTGAAGAAACTCAAACAACCAGGAGAAACCAACAACAACAGAAAGAATAAAACATTAAAACAATTTAACTAACTCATAGAATTAAATCCACCTTTAGTCTGATACTATTTCCAGAGATATAATATTTTTCCTTTTCCCTTAATGTCCAGACACCTATTTCTTTGAATTTACAAGTAATTCCATCAGACCATTTTTATGATTCCTTCAAGCATTGAAAATCTTCACCAATCCACATTGTCTACAACCCACCAAAATTCACTATCCAAAGCATACTTCCTACTTGCACCATAACATTTAAATAACCTATCATATAAAGATATCATTTTTATTGATCAGCATCATGACAAGAAAAACAACAAATCCACAATCAATTGAAGGAAACAACACACAAGATCTCACTCAAATGTATAAGATGAGAAAACAGATTCGTGAAGGACCGCAATACGAGCACTTGATCGCTGATTAACTACGGAAAAGGGGGAAAAAGGAGATGAGACACCAAACAAAAAACTAATTAAATAAATTCATACGTAAACAACATTACCTATGAACAAATTGCCGAACCCTAGGGTGTTTAGGGCTGATGACCTTCCGCTGCATTTTCAGAGCAAGCTTGTAGGTTCGTTTAAGACCCAGAAAGTAGGCCGTTCCCAACGTGATTTCCCATAGCACCATTTTCCCTCACCTCTCTCCCTCTCTCGATTCAAATCAATAGGCGAAGAAGATTTATAATTGAAAAATGTTTCGTTTGGCGCAAGTAAAATGAAGATGGTGCGAGAAATTTCAACAGAGGAAAGCTGTGTGACTTATGGGGCAATTCTGACATCGTTGAATTTTGAATTGCATTTCAAATAAGTACGGAGCGGAGCGAGCTAGATGCGCCCGATTTAGTATATGTTGCCACAATTTATTAATTGTGTTTTGAGTTAATATCAAGGGGTAATGGCTAGACGTGCCCACGGTTCAAGGCCTGGCCTCCGGTTACGGTTTTTCCAGGGGTGAACCGTAACCGGCCCGTCTACTCTATTCCCGGTTCCGGGCCGGGCCAAAAAACCGGCTGTTCCGGTTAAAACCGTTGGTTTACGGTTCGGCCCGCCGATTTTTTTGAGTTTTTTTTTCAAATATACTAATATAAATGTATTATTTTGATTACAAAAAAGAACATTGTGTAAATGAAGTACAGAACGAGCATTAAAACAAATGAAGAAAATTAACTCATTTTTTATTAATCTATAACTATTATAAAAGATCATTATTTACAAAATTTGATTGACCTATTATACCCTTATATAATATTTTATTATTAATATCTATTATCATATGATTATGAATTTTATGTTTGACATATATATATATATATATATATATATATTATTAATTAAAATCTATCAATATTACGTACATCGCACATACCACTCTACTAGTACTTAAAATTAACATTACATAATTTATAATTATATTAGCAATTAGCATAAGTTCCAATGATTGCTTGAAAATAATGGAAATTTTAGTAAAGACAAGAAGATAAAGTGTAGAGAAATGGTGTGGAATAAATAAATTCTCAAAGGGATATATATTTTAGGGCTCGTTTGGTACAAAGTATGGGATAAGACCTGATATGTTTGACTGAGATGTCTTATAAAAATAAAGAATTAATATTCCGTTTGGTATGATGTATTAAATTCTCTGCAACACATAGTAATTATTGTAATTTATTGCTATAATTAGTTGCAGTATTATTTATACCACCTCATAGGTAGTATACATAACAACAAAAATAAGTATTATTCATACGGGCCCGAACTTTATAAAAATAATATTTTAAGCCGAAAACCGCCGGTTAATCACATAAACCGCCAGTTCGCCGGTTTTATAGGCCCGCCGGTTCCGGTTACCAATTTGCTTGAACCGTAACCGGCCCTTCTATCGCCGGTTCCGGTTACGGTTCGGAACCGTTGACCATGATTTCGGTCATAAAACCGCTGACCGGCAGTTCGAGCCGGTTCCGAACCGCCGGTTCGTGAAAAATGGGCAGGTCCAGTAATGACATGTAAATTACTCAACTTTCAGTAATTTCTTATTTTGCTCTATTCTGCCTGTAAATTCCTCAACTTTCAGCAATTTCTGGTTTTGCTCTCCACCTAAAGATTCTCCGTGTAAATTCCTCAACTTTCAATTGTTTCTGATTTTGCATCCGATGTCAAATTTTCCCCAAATTAATGCTGACATGACCGCCAAAAAAATTGAGTTGGCCAATTCGACTGATAAACAAAACGACGTCGTTTTGAAATTTATTTAATAAAAAATAATAAATTAGATTTTTTTCCAGATTTTCTCACTTTTTATCTCTCTCCTCTCTCTCTCCATTCCCGTCCAAATTTCCTTCGCCGTCACCACGTTGTGCCCCTTTCGTCACCGCCGCCACAATCCCCTTCTTCGACACCAAAACTGCCCCCCAAACCCCTCACCAAGAACACCATAGTGAAACCGCCCGACCCAAATCTAATTTACTATTTTTTATTATATAAATTTTAAAACAACGTCGTTTTGTTTATCGGTTGAATTGGCCAACTCAAATTTTTTGGGGGTCATGTCAGCATTAATTTGGGAAAAATTTGACCTCGGATGCAAAATCAGAAACAATTGAAAGTTAAGGAATTTACACGCAGAATCATTAGGTGGAGAGCAAAACCAGAAATTGCTGAAAGTTGAGCAATTTACAGGCAGAATCTTTAGATGGAAAGCAAAACCAGAAATTACTGAAAGTTGAAGAATTTACATACCATTACCCCTAATATCAATTCTTTAGAAATTGAAGTAAGACTATAAGACGCTACCTCTCCAAAAATGAGGTCGAGGTTCGAATGTGCATATACTGAAATTCAAGAAAATAAATTAAAAACCACCCCAATTTCTTGATCGGATCATTTCACTCCGATTTGATCCGATTTTAGCAGACTAAGAGGGTGTTTGGCTAAGCTTATTTTAAAGAGCTTATAAGTTGTTCCAAGAGGTTATAAGTTGTTATCTCTCAAGAGCTTATAAGTTGCTAAAGTGTTTGGATAATAACAAAGACTTGAGTAAGACCGGTATTACGGTACGATCGAATCCACGCGCGCGGGCGCGTGTGTTACGTCGGAAGCGTGCGATACACGCGCCTGACAAATTTTTTTTTAATCGACGCGTGTATTAGACGTGCCTGACTTTTTTAATTTTTTTCGATTTTTTAATCTTTGTTTTCCAATTTTTTTTATTCTTTTTTATTCAGTTTTTTTATTCTTTTTTTTCAATTTTTTTATTAATTTTTTGTTTAAAGAGTCGAGCGAGGGGAGCTGAAGGCCTCGGAGCGAGCTAAAAATATTAATGTTGCCACAATCATTATTTATAAATTAAAATCAGAGCCGAAGGCAGAGAAGAATTTTTTGTTGTTGAAAAAATCGAATTTAAAAAAAAAACTGAAAGTCAACGTTTGACCCGGGTTGACCGGGTCAGGTCAACCCAGATCCGGTCTTACCCGTAAGATTGGTTGTACAGGAGGGTGTCTCTTGGATAATAGAGCTTATAAGCTCTTTAAAATCTTATGAAATGATTGAGTATTTTTTTAACATTTTATAGTTTTTTGAAGAGTATTTATTTAGCATAAATTTATTTTATTATGTAATAATAAAATGAGATAGAGAGAGAGGAGAGGACAGAGAGTGTTGTAACTATGTTCATGTGTGTGTAAGAGAGAAAGAGAGAGTAGACAAAGGAGAGAGATGAGCGAGAGATAGAGGGGAGATAGATGAGTGAGAGAGAGAGTGATGAACGAAAGAGATGAGAGATGAGAGAGAGACATATTTTTCAATTTTCATACTAATATTTATTTTTATTTTTATTTTGTATTATTTTCATATGTAAAATTCAGAAAAAATGACTTTTTTATTTATTTATTACAGATTATAAATTAAAAAAATAAAATAAAATAAAAAAGGGTAAAAATAAGTAAATTGAGTGTTGCTTATAACATATTGACAAAAAAAAAAGAAGTTGGCATAGCGGAACTTTTTTTTAGAAGCTTTTTGTTTGGAGCTTATAAGCTCCTGAAGAGTTTAATTTGTCAAATACTTTGCAAGAGCTTATAAGCTCATCCAAACACCATCTAACTTAAATTTGATTGGACGTCAATTTTTTAGTGTATCACAATCAATACCAATCTGATTCCCAATTCGACGTGTTGAATTGATCGATGTCTGATTTTTAAAACATTGGCTAATATATATCTACCTTGAAAATAATTTTGATTATTGAATCTACCCTATAGTTACGATACTCAAATCGTCTCCCAATAAATTACTATAAATATTGAATTAAATTAAAATAAATATCGTAGTTGAGAGTCCTTGATGGTAAAGAGAAAATCAACACAGATGCAAGCGCCCTATCAATCCGCCGATAAAAAGATTTAAAAATTCTAATTGAAATTAATAAATTCTAATTATTCTTTAATTTACCTTTAATCTCCTTAATTACCTCTTAATCTCTTTTAATTATTCCATAATTACAATCTATCGCACGGTGCAGTGGGCATATAATTTTATTTTGTCTAGTATGAAAATGTGAAACCCTACTTCGGGGTATTTTTTTATTAAATACAGATTAAAAATATGTACAATCCAAATACTAAAATAATTAATGAATTTACCTGAAGACTTAAAACTAAACATGACATTATAACAGAATAACAATCACTACAAAAAATGCCATTTTATCAACTGAAATTACCGACGGAAATCAATCCGTTGGTAATTACCGACGGAAAAAAAGGGGTTGGCTCTGAAGAATTTTCCGACGGATAAGCTGTCGTTAATATTGCCGACGGATATTTCCATCGGTAATTTTAATTTATCGAATTAAAAATAATATAAAAACTACCGACGGATAACATTTCGTCGGTAAATACCGATGGATACATCCGTCGATAACATTAATGATCAAACATATTTAATTAACGACGGATTATCGACGGTAATTACCGATGGAATACAATCCATCGGAAATTAACGACGGATCTTCCTCATTCACAGCCCTAATTCCCCCCCCCCCCCTCAAATCCCACCCACCGCCGTCGCCGTTGCTGCTGTCCGCCGTTTCTCCTTCCTCGCGCCGCCGTCTCTCTCACTCGCTCTCTCTGTCGCTCTCGCTGACTCTCTCTCACTCTCCCTCAAGTGATAGAAAGCGAATATGACAAAAATCCAAGCGGAGTACGCAACGCAGATCAGGAAAAGGTTAGCCGCACATTAGGTTAGCTCACCAATCTAATGTTGGATAGCAGCAACTAGCATGTATTTATTTTTCTCCATTTGCTTCTATCTCTTTCTCTATTTGTTATTTTTTTATGAGAAAAGATTGTGAATTAATTAGGCTTTGCAACGCTGGGCAAGAAGGGGGAATGATAACTTTTTTTGTTGGTCACATGTAATGGGTTAGTGCACAGACCTTTCATTTGGTTGTTTGAGAATTGAAATTGAAATTGGGTTTTGGTTGTCTTGGGATTTAGGTCATGGCTCCGAAGCAGCAAAACAGTGGGTTACCCCCAAGGAGTTGGCGCCACGCCCATCAGACAGGGGGGTGTAAGTTTTCTGCTTGATTTCTTTGCTCGGTTTACAATTCCATGTTCGATTTGCTGCCGATCTTTCTCAATATATGCGATCCTAAGTTCATTTTCGGTTGCTTTCAGGTTTTAAGATGGTTAAAAACAATAGAATGAAATCAGTGATTCCAGGCATTGTTTGGCCACTTTAGCAATAGCATTGTTTGATTTTCTGTTTGGATTGTTTCGAATATGTATGCTAATTTTTGTCATATTCGCTATTGGTACAGGGTTTTCAATCGATTGCACTTCCATTTATGTACAAATCTTTTTATAAATTTATTTTTCTAATGCTTTTATATATATATATATATATATATATATATATATATATGATGATTTTAGCCTATTCGTGTTATATTGGTTGGATTAAATTTAAAGTAGTTGGTTGATTCTTCATCGTTAAGGCCATCTCCAGCAGTTCGCACCAAAATACAGCAATTTCAGCACAAAAATACAGCAAAATCAGTAAGTCATCTCCAGCAGTCTGCTGTATATTTTTACACAAAAACATAATATTCTACTTTTAGTCACGGTTGATGATCCTGAAACATGTGATTACTTCCGATCAGAGCAAAAAGATATTATTCAAAAGTGGTAACAAGCCAAAGAAGCCAACACTAGTATTTCTAATATGTTTCAAAATTTATTTTCAGATGGGGTGGGACGTTCTGGAGATGGCCTTTATTAGAAATTAAATTTATCGACTTTGTGTTTATGCTTTTATTATGTAATTGTATTTTTTTAAATTTTTTTGTTTATCTTGTATTTTATTTAAATGTATTTTTTTAAAAAAATTATATAATTTTAATGTTGGTATAATATGTTTAGAAATATAACTATAATATAATATTTTGGAACAAAATAATTAAAGAACACAAAATATAATAAATATAACAAGGAATAATAATTATAACAATAAAATTAATTGCAAAAAGAATAGAGCAATGAATAGTGTTGCTCCAAGTTTGGAGCAACACTATTCAAATCTGTATAATAGAGCAGGATTTTGGTGCTGGGCTGGAGAAGGAATTGCTCCAGATTTGGAGATATGTGAAGATATAGAGATGGGTTGGAGATGCCCTAAGGTGCTGCAATTGTTGTTGCATAATTGTATTTTCTAATTTGATGGAATTGTTGTTGTTCAACTTGGAGCATTTTATTCCCAAGTAGATATATATATATATATATATATATATATATATATATATATATAGAGGTTGGATCAAATAGAAACCATACTCTATGTAGAATCTAGAAACCAATATGGACCTTAGATGTAATTTAATTAATGGATGAGATTTCATCCATACCTTTTTGCTGAATTACTCTACACGTGTAAGGGAGGGTCTTATTTGTCTTTTGTTTTAATTTTGTAACTGCTAATCCTAAATTAATGCATCCATTATCATTATAGATTGGTTAATCACGCCTGTTAAGTTTAGAGGATATACTAGGTGAATATTTGCTTTTTTTTAGAAAAGCTCCACATACATATCAGTTTATTCTGTAACATTCAGAAAAGTGTTAATCTGATAAGGTCGGCGAACGAAGAACGAATAACGGAGGGAATATATCAGGTTTTTAACGGAGTTTTCGTCGATGAACAAACCATTGCGCAAGTGTGCCAAGTGTAATCAGATGGAACGTCATGACAAAAGAAATTGCGACAAAGTAACCTCGGAGGGAAAGACTACTTAGTATTTTATATAATACTGCTAGTTTAATGTCATTTTATTTTTCAAACACAATTGCTCGTTTTTTTGGACATGTTACTAGTGTTTATAATAATTGAATTGTTTCGTGCTATCCTAAATTTAATGTTTCTTTTCCATTAAATATGTTCGACATCATCATAAACACTACTCCCTCCGTCCCATGATAAGTGGTACTTTTTTTTGGGCACGGGTATTTAGGAGAAGAGTGTTTAAAGAGTAAAAAGATAAAAAGTAGTGGAGCCCACATCTTTTGTGTGAGAGAGGGTGTTTCCATATTAGGAAAGTGACCACTTATGATGGGACAGCCCAATAAAAAAATGTGGCCACTTATGGCGAGACGGAGGGAGTATAATATTTCGAAATTATAAATATAATGTTGTTTCACCAGTGATATATTGTTGTATTATCATTAATATAATGTTCTTTAACAAGTAATAAATATATGTCCCTTTAAATATGAGTTTGCTTGATACATGTGACCTGACCAAAATATTAGGATAAAAGATGAAATACACATTAATCATATTGGTTGGCAGAAGAGGGCAATATATTGTTCACCAACTGTTTGTGGAAAGGTTTGTTGCATGCCTTTGAATAAAGCTTTGCCCACCATGTGTTTGAGGAAACACCCTGGATAATACGTTCGTATATTCAATATAATGTTTTCGGATCTTGCATTTTAATCTTCCTCACTATCAATAACATGTTTTCAGAAGGATTTACGTCTAATTTCAATATAATGTTACGCTACATACATTAATATGCTTTTCAAGTACAAATAAAATATTTTCATTAAGACATACTTAAATACATTCAACAACTTGCAAAACATTCGTCTTTATTAATATCACCCCATCGAAATTATTCCAACGAACTAAACAAAAAAAAAATTTGACTGGATAATAAAATAATACACCCTGTTCAAAAAGGAAATCGTCCTAATCGATAAAAATTTCAATATCGATGAATTTATTATCACTGACTCAAAAACACAATAACAAAAAGTCTACTCTTTATGCAGAAGAATCTGATCCAAAAACAATGGTCCATCCTCACACGATGTACGATAATGCAGATTGGCATCTTCCAAAAGTTTATCCCGAACTAAATTCTTATCAGAACTAAGAATTGCTGCGCAGTATTTAATCCGGAACAAATTCATTTGAGTCTTCATTCTTGGATTGAATCCAGGTTTCCATTTATCCACTGATTCACCCATGTAGGTTTCCATGTGCCGCATTGTGTATATAGCGCAATCGACCTTGTTTTTTTTGTCAACCCACGAAAGTTCCATGATCTTTGTGTGACGCCCGGGGCAGAAGTACGGAGTGATCGCCGGTGCAGAGGCACGAACAAGGAGCGGCTCCGATAAGACTTCAAAGCGGAGGGGGGCAGGAACAAACCGAAATACACCAGAATGAGAGGGATTCAGAGAATATGTCGGAATGGGACGGCATATTCGAGGAGAGCTTAAAGGAATTGATTGGGCTACTTATACCATCAAGATGCGTCTTCTTTTCTGGGGCTCATTGTGGAAGAACTCCAAGGTTAAGCGTGCTTGACCTGGAGCAATTCTATGATGGGTGACCTCCTGGGAAGTTTTCTCAGGAAGCGTGTGAGTGAGGACAAAACACGCTAGAAAGGACTCGTGATGGTTTGTGGGGCCAGCCGTCAATCCGGAAGCCGGGTCGTTATAGATGGTATCAGAGTCGAACCTCTCCCAGTACGGTGTGGTTCGGGGACGAACCAAGCGGAAGCTGGTGGGCCTGTGACGCCCGGGGCAGAAGTACGGAGTGATCGCCGGTGCAGAGGCACGAATAAAGAGCGGCTCCGATAAGACTTCAAAGCGGAGGGGGGCAGGAACGAACCGAAATACACCAGAATGAGAGGGATTCCGAGAATATGTCGGAATGGGACGGCATATTCGAGGAGAGCTTAAAGGAATTGATTGGGCTACTTATACCATCAAGATGCGTCTTCTTTTCTGGGGCTCATTGTGGAAGAACTCTAAGGTTAAGCGTGCTTGACCTGGAGCAATTCTATGATGGGTGACCTCCTGGGAAGTTTTCTCAGGAAGCGTGTGAGTGAGGACAAAACACGCTAGAAAGGACTCGTGATGGTTTGTGGGGCCAGCCGTCAATCCGGAAGCCGGGTCGTTATATAGTTGAAATTGTTTGCTCTTTTACAGTGCACCCCAGGAGTGTGTGAGATGAGTCAACAATCTTTTTTATTTTGTCATTATCCTTCAGATGCTCAGGAATATCTGTTATCAGTCCCATCAATTCGATCATATTTTTCGCAACAGATTTTGCCGTTGTCACGATCTTATCAGCATACTCATTTATATTTCTCTCATTCTCATTTGCTTTGTCAGCATCAACATCGACTTCTACCTCTTTACAAAGTTCATTTGGTGGCTGAATGTCAGCCATAACGGTATCCTTCAATATTAGTTTAATCGGTTTACGTATGTGCCCTCCCCCAAACCCTCCAGAATTGATTTCATCCACCAAACGTGCTTTAAGATTATAATAATCCCAATTGGAGCACGTCGGAAATACCCTAGGAACTGTTGACCTATACACTTCAACCCTATCAACATAAAATGCCTAGAGAAAATAAATATGGAAATTACATTAGATTAACATAAAAATAATAACAATGGATAACAAAAACATAATATTTCAAATATAAACAACGTTCAAATGTTACAAGAGCATTCGAATGTCACCTACAAGCTGTTATACTTCGAAGTCCTATGCATTTCAAAATAGAACATTTAATGCTTATAACCAAAAAATATAATGCTTTGTTATCGAACAAATAATGCTTATAACCCATTACTAAACTTTTGAACACAATATGCATATATATTATGATGAACTTTAAATAACTTAGAAAAATAATTAAGCACAATGTATGGTGTGACAAAATAGAATTTGGAAACAACCGATAATAAATCACATACCGTAAGAAAAAATGCTGGTCCGAAGAATGGTTTTGTATCTTTCTCATCCCATAGTTGCCTGTTTCGCATCAAAGAGCTCATAACGAAATCACCCCAGTCCCAATCTCTTAATGTTGTCACATCTTGAAGACAGTTCATGATAAGTGTTGGGTTGATATAACCATTTGAGCTATTCTCAACGAGACAACCAACTAGCAGAATCATAAAATGCCGTTTAAACCATTCCCCTCCATTCTCAAGTTCTTTCAATTTGTCTACAACATTATTTGGAACAACAGCATCCTTCTTATCAGGGAAAAAAGATTGCCAAATTTCTAAGAGATGAATACTACCCTATTCCAATTTTTTTCCTATTTTCTTAGCACCATTTGGAAATCCAAGTACCCGATAAACATCATCTGCATCTATGTGTATGCTCCTACCTTTTTGGAGTGCTATCTCGTTGCTACATGGGTCATAATTTTTAAGAACCCAAAAAGATAGTTGACTAGGTACTTCGGAGACCTTATATGATAGGACGGGACCAAAACCCATTTCAATTACTTGTTGTTTCTGGACATCAGTCAGATTTTTTATAACTGTCATCAGGGTGGAAGGGCTGGTACGACAATGAAGCTTTTGTAATGGTCCGGTTAGTTCTCTAAATGTCAACTTTCTTTTTCGTGCTTCCTTAGGCTGTGATACTTTTGCCCTTCTACTGATTGCAACATTTTTTCCTGCTTCAGAATGTACTACCTGATCACCAGCACCATAACTTATTTTATTTCTCTTGCTTAATTGAAAATTCTCTACGAAATCATCATCTGTATGAAGCAATAATTTAGTACAAACAAGAAATTAATACAGACACATTCAAACATTATACAATGAATAACGTAAAAATTATCATAGGTTAAATAAAGCATTTAACTAACATATAAGATTACATTCTAAGAAACAACTACATTCTTAGCAGGATCATTATTCTCTCTTTGTCATTTCCACAAACACTTAATGGTAGTTAATTACACAGTTCCATATAGAACAAATATAAATGAAATCACATACTTCCCATTATCCATGGCACCAACATATTAAGTTTCAAGCATCAAAATACGATAAAACCAATCTATTATATATCCTCAAAGCATTAAAAAAGTAGGAATTAAATTTTGGCAGAATATTCATCGCAACATTAATATGATATGGATCCAATAGAACATAGTTTGGATGGATGCCATATAAATTATTCAATATATACAATACAAATACATGCCCGTGTCTTCAGCGGCATCGTTTCTCACCGGAACTTCGTTGACAGAGGTGTTCTTTTTCTTCTTTTCTCTAGGCGCCATGGCATACAGTTTTCAGCGGATTATCGGCCGCCGATGAGAAAAGATTTTGGTGTTTCTGTGAATTTGACCAGACGTTGAATAAGATTTTTTTATGCATGGTACAAACATTAAATCGGGAATTTTGAGATATGGATTGAGAGATTTACGGGATTGATATATTTAAGAAATTCATGTGGCCTAAACTACCCTTAATTCAGAATCGGTGATTAATTAAAATTCAGAAATATTAAAAATACTATTAATCTTGACCATTGATTGAAACATAATCTATGGTACAAAAGTAGTTTCTAGTTTCTACATAGGGGAGGGTTTTCACCTAACCCCATCCCTATATATATCTATATATATATATATTACTCCATAAGTTTTATGCATTCTGATTATTGATATTTAGTTCATTGTATATACATTTATTCGATCATTTATAATTGGCAGGTTAGTAAAGTTCGAGACTATGCCCGTGAGGAAATTGAAGTAAAGACACTAGTTGATGTTTCTTCAAAAAAAGTGGTTGAGAAAGGAAAAAGTGCAGCAAGTGAAAAAGAGATGTTTGACACCACAAAAAAGATATGGGTAATTTGTGGTTGAAAATGGGCAAAGAAGGTGAAAGATGAAGAGATGAAAAACGATATGCCTTTGATTGTTACATAGAACAAATCATTGCTTCATTATGAATACCTAGAGAACTATTGTCATCATGTAAAAATTTTGAAGACAAATTTATGAATACATTATGTATTGGATTATCGAATTTATATATTCGGATTTTGATTATATCTTTTGAGTTTGTTTACAGTTTCTGATTTATATCTTCCTACATGAAAATGAAATTTAAGCAAAAATAAAATATAAAAATAAAATATAAAAAATATAAAAAATAATAAAATAATAAAAAATATATTTAAAAATCCGTTGGTAATTACCGACAGAAATTCTGTTGGTAAATTTTGACAATGATTTCTCCTACGAAATCGATGGCGACGGAAATTCCGTCAGTAGCAGTCAACGACAAATCAAAATCCGTCGGTAAAAATTTAGCGTCGAACGATTTTCCGACAGACATGATCCGTCGGTAACTGTTTACCGACGGATTTTATGGATTTACCAACGGAAATTTTCATCTGTAAAACGCGTTTTTTTTAGTGAATTGATCAAGGTTCAACTCTACCATGTGAAGCCACACACATGACTAGTCCGTAAATGGGTGGATGAACAATCAAACGATATAATTATAAAATTGATACGCAATTTAAAAAAAAAAATCTATTTTCTCATTATTTTTTTTCATAATCACCCAGAAATATGGTAATTATATATGAGCAATATTATTGATTATTGTGAAGGAAAAATATAGTGAAATATATATAATTTAAAGTAAAAAAAACAACTAATAATATTTAAGAACACAACTATTTGTGAGAACAAACAAAGCCTCAAATGTTGCGTAGGAAAAGTTCAAAGAAACTAAATAAACTTCTAGAATATCATTAAAAGCGCCAAATAACCTTATATCATCTTACGATCGAACTACCCTATGTTGTTTCATTTCATGTCATTTACTAAACAAATGACATATATACATATATTTAGAACTTCAATTTCAAACTACCATCATGTAGAAAGATGCTTCAAGGACTAGGTCAACCATTATGAGTGTATTTATTTTGATTGTAAGGAAAATTGAGAGAAAAGAAAATTATCTCCCATTAAATCCATCATTTTTTATCCTTCATTTTTCTATAGATTAGAATTTCACCCATTCTTATTCCTTCTTTTCACTCTAAGGAGAGAAAATATTATCATGAGGTATTTGGTGTGATAATATTTTCTTTCCTTGGAGTGAAAAAAAAGAATAAGAAAGAGTGAAATTCTAATTTATAGAAAAGGAGGTACAAGAAATGAGGGGTTTAAACGGAGAAAATTTTCTTTTCCCTCATTTTTTCTAACAATCAAAGTAAATACATCCTATATATAAACACAAGTTACTAGTTAATTTTGTCTTATTTTTTAATTATTGTTTCTGAAATGAAATGATAATAAATTCTCTTTGAATAATTTGATCGATAATCCTTGATCAACTTATATGGGAATCGTCTCATTGCCTCCTAGCAAATGGTTGGTTGGGGGTTAAATGATCTTTTGACTATTGCGGGTTTTTTTTTTTTTCGGTTTCAAGCCAATACAAAAAACAAGCTCAACCGGCCAAAACCAACCATTACAGCAAGCAGATTTTCATCACATATCTCCTCTCACTAACCTTCATTTTCTTCGGTAAATAGCTAAGTAATCTATATTGTATCTCCCTTTTAATCTCTTCAACTGTATGAGCCACATTATTAGTGTAATCTTTGTATATACATGTGTTCCTATTGATCCAAATGTGATAAATGGCAGATGCAAAGACCGCTGTCATTATCTCAACTTCCATCCATTTCTCCAATCTTTCAATCCATCGAAGCCAAGAATCATAGCTAATTGCCCAATCCAACTTTGTAGGGATTGAGCCACTCGCTTCGAATAGACACAGTCAAAAAACAGATGATTGTGATTTTCCTCAATTGTCCCACAAACTGAGCAAAGAGGATTATCGACTGGTATCTGACATCTCAACAGGTTATTCTCTAGTGAGCAAAAAAGAATTAACAACCTGCCACAGGACAAAACAATGTTTGGGAATACTCAATCTATTCCAAACAAAATTCTGATAGGAAACCTTGTCACCTTCAAGTAAGCATTTGTATAATCTGCTTGTAGAAAACTTCCCACCATATTCAATGTCTTCCTTAGAAAACAATTGTCTTACATGGCATAACTTCCGCCAGTACCAGCTGGTGTCAGGCTTAAGTTGATGTCCCCAAAAATCAGAACCTCTTAAGTAAATGTTATTCACCCACTTGACCCATAGAGACTCTTGATTCGAGCTTAAAGCCCAACATATTTAGCGAGCAGAACCTTGTTCCATTTTTTCCTTCTCTGAAGCCAAGCCCTTCATAAGCTTTAGGGCGACAGATTCTTTCCCAGGAAGCTAAGTGAATTTTACTTCTGGAGCCATTATGCCCCCAAAGGAACCACATGCAGAGTTTATCCACTTCTTTTATAATACTTTGAGGCAATAAAAAAATTCTCATCCAGTAATTTCTCAGCCCCATAAGAACAGAGTGAATAAGTTGGGATTTACCGGCATAAGAGAGATGCCTACTAGCCCACGTACGTGTGAAGTCTCAACTTTATTTTTTTGAGGATGACACCACAATCTTCAGCTTTCAATTTGGTAGGCCGCATGGGCACTCCCAAATACTTGAGAGGAAAAGTCCCTTCCTCAAACTTGATTATTCTCAAATACGAGTGATATTCTTTTCAATAAAAATGAACGTATCAAATTGATATGGATCAGCAGAAATTTTGATTTACCTTAATTATTCTTAACAAAATCTTAAAATGTTGGTACGTACGTAGCATCTTAAAATTCAATTTTTCAAATCCATCTAAGCATTTCCAATAAAGCATCATACGTTATATAAATAATTTTAGATTTGTATAACGTATTTAGATTTGTATAATGTATTAGTAGTATTCTTATTCCCTATGTACATGCATTTATTATATTAAAGAATTTTTTTTAGGTATTAAACGAGGTATATATGTTATCAAATAAATCACTACACCACCGTATAGGTGAGACCTCTATATCCTATAAATGTAGGATCACTACACCACCAAACAATGTGGAAATATACTATACAGCACGCAGATGGAATTGAATCCAATACCTCTCATTCAGGAGAAACTCGTAGTGTCTCAACTAACCACTTGAATTAGGCTTCATGAGATAAAAAAAATTTGGAGCTAAAAAGATATTACATACTTAGAATTTACTTTTTATATTAAATTACTATGAATGAATGTTTTTGATCCGAATCAAATTGACCCGTTCAAAAACATTCTTTTTTTTTAATAAAAAGAAAATTAGCCGCGCCGTTCACGCATTTTATGTGGAGTCACATGATGGCATTTAATTTGAGTATGATTTCGTCCATTGATTTGATCCACACACGCAGTCACACTATTAAAAGTTTTTAGCCCAATAAGCGAAACATGTTTGACTCCATGGCATTGAGTAGTGAGTCGAGTGACATTATCCATTATCCATTATCCATTAATTTAGCTTCCATCATAAGCTAACCAATTTCATACATGGCTTCTTCTTTACTTTATTCATTACGCTTCCTTTTGTTCATAAAAAAAACAAATAAATAAAAATAATTTAGATTCTCAAGTACCCCACACATGTTATGCATTAATGTAATATCCCGAATTTTCTCGATAGACTTTAAAAAATTTTAGAAGATTTAGGACCCTTCTCATATATTATAGAGATATTTGCACTCCAAAAAACCGGAGCGAGGCGGTGGCTGTTGGTGGCGACTGACGATAGATCTGGAAGATGAGCGGGTGGCGGAGGATGGATTTTGGGACTTTCCGGCCGCGGGGAAACCCTAGCTACTTGTGGAATTTTCCGGTGTCGTCGAGGCGGAGGACTTGCTCAGGCTGTTTGGAGAGGAATTCTTTCGTTTTCGTGAGGAATCGGCAATGAGCGTCGCGGAGGAGGATGTTTTCGAAGTGGCGGATGCGATTTGGTTCTAGGGCTTTCCTTTTTCTTGCGTTTTTTTCTGAACTTTTTGGGGGGTTTTGGTGATGAGGAAGGAGGTGGAGAAGAAGGCGGCGACGGCGGTGGTGGAGAGAATGTGGTGGGGTTTGGACGGGATTACGGTGGTTCTGGTGAAGAATGGGGTTTTACCGAAACTAGAAATATATAATATACATTTATTAAAAATTAAAAAAGTATTTTAATTCATTTACAATAAAAGATAATTTGGAAAAAGAATGAGGGGTAAAAAAGTCAATAAGTGCTATTATTTGTATTTTTAAAAAAGTGATGGTATTATTTGTATTTTTTTTCCTGAAAGTGCTATAATCATACATTATTTCTATATTTAATATGGTTAAAGTTAGTAATTTGAATATATACATATATCTATATCTATTATAAAAGAGCGGATTCTTACAAAATTTGATTTGCCTAATATATCCCGGTTATTATATTTATTTTAAGGGCAATAGTGTAAATTTATGAAAGATATAATTATCTAAATAATGTTTTTTTACAATATATATCTTCTAAATATTAGGAACCAGTGTTTATTTCTAATAAGTAATTATAAATATTTAATAGAAGATACGATAGTGTACTACATACAAATATTTAAAAATCAAGAATCCTAATTATATTCGGATTATATCTTAAGAAGGAAATAAAAGAAAAGGAATAAGAAAAAAGTATTTATATATGTATAAGGGAAAAAAATAATAAAAAATCGTAATTTACCAGCAAAGTGTAACTCATAATCTATACTTACTATAAAAGAGTAATTAAATTCTTATAAAATTATGGTTGCTAAATATACCTCTATTATTATATTTATTTTAAGAGCAATAGTGTAAATATATATTAAATTTATTATAAACATAATGAATTAATAATGTAGTCCTACTCTAATTCAACTTAATAAATTAATTAATAATGTAGTCCTACATGTTCTATTACTCAAAAGTGAAAGAGAAAAGACAACATAAATTTTGATAGCTCGAGATTACTTTATTGCGCCGGAATTTTATATTTTTGTGTAATTTGTTTTTTAATTTATAGTTATTATTTGATTTTATATTTTTTTGTTCATAGCTTTAAAGCATAATATCATATTATACGATAAAATTGAATGGAATCGAACATGATTGGTGTCATTATGCTTCAAAAATCGGGCTTTGATTTTGCATAATTTGTAAAATTGACAATCCACATTATAATTTCTCAAGTATTAAAATAAAAATAATATTAAAAATTTAAAATAAAAATTGATGTGGGCTAAACGTCAACGGTGATCACAAATGATCGTTGGCATGTTAGTCTTTGATAAATATATTATCTTAAATGTAGTTCTTTTCTTTTATCTAAAATCTAATTAATATTTTTTTTTATCCAAAATCAATTATGAAGTATTTTTAGGTTTGTAGCCATGGTTTATGAAGAAAGAATATAAATTAGTGATTGATAAATTAATTTCATAGATTTTAAAGCATCTCATAGAAGAAGATAAAAATGAATTTACAATTTGGTGTAAATGATGAGATTTTTGGTGTAACTAAATCTACTATTGATAACTACAATCTCAACTAAATTAAAGTTGAAATAGTACATGACAGCCGATTTACTAACGTATACATATTTCATCTAATCATTATAATATAGTGAACTAAATTAAAGTTTAATTTTGAATACTCCTGATATAATATTTAAATGTAAAGTAAAATAAAAAATATATAATAAAATTGAAAAAGAAAATAGAAAGGATTTTTTTTTTGAGAAATTAAAACATGATACTTGAGACATTCAGTAATTGTTATACATCTTATCATTATCTATTATATAAATTATTTACCTATTTATATACACGAGAACCATCAAAGAACATAATATTTTGTATTTCTTCTATATTATTTTTTTATGAACATTTCTTCTATATTATTAATATTTCCAATATTCAAATATTTTATTGGTTAATTGTAATTGAAAATCTCAAACAAAGATATTAATCAAACTGAATTATAGCTAGGAAACTCAAATTGGAGGATAACCTTAAGAGATCTTCAGAGAACTCAAGATTAATTCCTATGCAAAATTGACAAAAATTTATTGTTGAAATGTGTTGATTAGATGTTAGCAACAAAGGTCTTATACATGGACTGATGATAGAAATCATAAAGAACAAATGAGTGACTATTCTTTTAACAGGAGTTTAAGAAAGCTTGAGAAGAACGTATTTTTTTTTTATAATTAATCAATAAAAAATGGCAAATTTGATAATGAGAGGAAAATGACTAATTTATTGTGGAACTCAAGATGAGAGAAAAAATTAATATGCATTTTAATATTCATACAATTCTTGGGTGGATGAGTGAGTGTGTTACTTAAGAGTGTTTTTTTCGATATTTGAATGATATGATAATAGATTATGGGTGTGCATCGGTCGGTCGGTCCAACCGACCGACCAAAATCTCATGAACCGAAAACCGAACCGATCAAAAAATTCAAAACCGAAACCGACCGATTAGACCCTTTGGACCGAACCGAAACCGAACCGAAAAATTCGGTCGGTTCGGTCGGTTTTTGAAAATAACCGACAGTTTTTAAAAAAAAAAAACAAATTCCAATTTCCAAAACATAAATATTCAATAAAAACATCACAAACTTCATCCTAATTTTAAAACATAGTCATTACAATTTACAAATAACTAATAAAACACACAATATAACATAATCTAAAATAGTAAATCATAATGACAAACCATTGCATTTTAAGATAACAACTACTTGAGCACAGGATCATAAATTTACCTCCCTTGCACCAGAACGAGATATGTTCTCTGAACCAGCCAAATCAACTAAATTCAACTTGCCACATTTTATTAGTTCTTCGCCTTAAGGTGTTGCTTCCTTTATATGAATCGTTATGGAAAAGAGAGAATGTGATCGACTGATGTCGATAAACAAATCAGTTCAGCTTTATTTCAGAAAACCAAAAGAACAATGCAAGGCTTGCAATAAATGGAGAGGGAGAGAGTGCATACCGGAATCACCCGGAAGGCGGCGGAGAGGCGGCAGAAAGGCGGCGGCGCAGCAGCAGAAAGGCGGCGGCGCGGTGGCAGAAAGACGGCAGCAGAAAGAAGAGTGATAGAGAGTCGGCGAGAGAGAGAGGCGCGGCGGGGCGGGGCGGGGCAGCGGCAAGACGGAGAGGGGTGGGTAGGACGGCGGCCGAGAAGGAAAGTAAGAGAGAGTGAGCGAGAGAGAGAGAGAGGTGCGGCGGGGTGGAGGCGGGGAGGGGCGGAGGCGAGGCGGAGGGGGGCGAGTAGGACGGCGGCGGAGAAGGAGAGTGAGAGAGAGTCAGCGAGAGAGAGAGAGGAGATGAGAGAGTCAGAGATCAGATGCAGCAACCAGCATAATAGTAGAAGTTAGGGTTTTTTCATTTATATATTTATATTATTATATAATTATATTATATATTATATATATATTCGGTCGGTTCGGTGCCTGACCGATGAAATTTCGGGAAACCGGGACCGAAACCGAAAACCGAATTTTGCCAAAATCTTGGACCGAACCGAAAACCGATTAAGATGAAAACCGAACCGAACCGACCAAAACCCTTCGGTTCGGTCGGTTTTGTCGGTTCGGTTCGGCCCGTGCACACCCCTATAATAGATGATATCATGCGTTTAAAAATAGAAAGCAATAATTTTTAGGATCGGGTATAAGGTTCTTCTTTGAAATGCGAGCGTAAGATAAGAGTGTAGAAGACTACAAAATAAATTCGATATTCAAAATGCCAAGATATTCCCTTATTGGATGTTATACTACAACATTGATAGTGTTGTTTGTTAACTTAGGAAGAGAGACAAAAAATGTTTACTATATATAGTTGGAACAATACATTACAATCTACAAGACAACTTAAGAAGTAAATCCTAAAATGATATTCCATAACAGTAGTTCCCTTTACTTCCAAAATACGGGTAATGTATATAGAACTCTCTTTTTATATGATAACTATGGTTAAATGCAGCCTTCATAACAATTAGATTTATAATTTAGAATTATTTTATTAAATTACTCAAACTATATCAGATGAAAGCAACTATTCTACCTTATAATCGGAACACCATAATGTATGTTCTATTTCTTCTAAGTTCTAAGATCGATAATCAATTTAATTAGTACATTATAACAGATCATCTTTATCACTGTCATACAATTTTTAAAATTGTATAAAAGTAGAATATATATATATATATATATATAATTAAATTATAGATAATTTTTCTTCTTCTAATGTCTACTCTTTACACCTACATGCTAATAATTTGTTGATATTAATAGTCAAAATTAATAATATTACAACTTTTTTTATTTTCACATATATTATACTATTTATAATAAATTAATTATTTTAAACAAGAAGTTATACGTGCAACGCACGTAATTTCTCTGCTAGTATATATAAATACGTGTATATATACAAAAACATAGAAATAAGTAGATAAATATAATTTACAATATATTATTATTATATTACTTAATTAGTCATTAGATAATGTATAATATTATTAATGAATAGTATATTTACAAATAATTTGTATGCTACTCCCTCCGTCCCGTCATAAGTGGCCACATTTCCTTATTGGGTTGTCCCATCATAAGTGGCCACTTTCCTAATATGGAAATACCCTCTCTCACACAAAAGATGTGGGCTCCACCACTTTTTATCTTTTTACCCTTTAAACACTCTTCTCCTAAATACCCGTGCCCAAAAAAAAGTAGCCACTTATCATGGGACGGAGGTAGTATGAGATAAGTTAAGTTTCTTATTAAATGAATTATTTGAGTTTCTTATTTGTTTGTTGTGCCTACGTGTGTGCATCCATTCTTTTATATATAATTACCTTTACAAACATAATCTTTATCTACAAAGATAAATACGTGACTATGCAAAGCTATAGGAGGTGATAAATCAAGGCTAAATTGATGAATCAGCAAAGCTATACCTATTCATTTTTGCCCTTTAAATACCGACTACTTCTGTTCAAATTCATTTCATATACTTCTCACAAATAATAAAATATATATGATAATTAGAAGGCTATCTATATAGAAAATAAAGAAGTCGAGTTCTATCCGAATAAAAGATTTCAGAAATAGTGTACTAGTTGAGAGCCGTTACATTCCCAGTTGCTTACATTATTACAAGATTCAGGTGGGTTAAAGTTTTAAAGTAAATATTTGAGTGCTAGACTCTTTATGTTATAAAATGCAATTATTCATAAAATGTTTTATGTGTGTTCCAAATTTATTACTCCAGTTAATCAATCGAGATACTTAGTGAGTACCCAAGTACTAGCTGAGTATTGTGTGCACCATGTTGCAATATAATGGGTTCATCTCCGTTATGTTGTAGCTAGCGATCTTGAGCCAAGGCTCCTGACCTATGTTAAAGTTAACTATGTTACTTAAGGGATTATGTCCCGAGTACTAATTTAGATGTGTCGGTGACATGCGGCCCGGGATCTTGACTAATCAGTTGGAACTACACATACCCAAGAAAATCATGTTTTGTGTATTCAGATGAGGCTTTGATTTCTAAAACCATCTGTTACACTATTGTATGGATAAATTGCTAGTTTATGAAATGTCATGACATCACCCACTGAGTACTTTTTGTACTCAGCCCAAATATTTTCAAATATTTTTAGGGTTGGAGGCAGGTGGTGAGACGTAGGACTGAGGCGAGGGTTGTAGCTGTTTATATGCTTTCGCTATAAATATGCCACTCTGAATATGTTCTAAACATATATGTTAAATCAATGATCGCTAGATCCTTTTTGAAGTATGTAAATATACTACTATGTCTCTTGATTTAACTATATTATAGAAATACATTATTTACTGTCACTCTCTTGCTTTATTTATTGCTTTCGACGGAGAGTGCCGAGTAGTCAGCCACTTTTAGATGATTGATTTCCCGATCCATGTGGCGGTCTTTGACTCCACCGGTAAACTGGATGGTCAACTCTTTCTGGCGAGCTATACTCTGGTAACCCCGTCATTTATATTATGTCTGGATGGAGAGTGTCTTGTGATTAGCTTCTCTTGGATGCTCGAATTCTCACTCCCTCATGGTAATTCTATTTGGAGAAGTGGATGCTCGACTCCATTTGTTATGCTAGACACATGTTTACTCCATCTTTATTTTTAAATGGTGTAGGGCGGGTTGGTCGCCTCACTTTACTATTTATATATGTCAATCGTTATTAATATAAAATAATAAAATATGCTTCTTTCTTTCCCACCTCTTTACTTCCCCTCGTTACACCTCGGCTTACGAGCCTTCCTTCGGAAATTGGGGAGTGACAGAATGGTATCAGAGCAAAGACTCTGAGACTAACAGTCTATGTGTTTAGTTTAAAATTGGTATTTTTAGACTTATATCTGTACAGCGATCCCCCTTAGCTCGCTTTCACACTGCCTTCAACAAAGATGTACTTGATTTGGTAAAGGTTGTTACCAAAAATATACGTGCTATCAGCATGAATTATGAATCAAGTACGTTATGTTGCAAACGCACGAGTTATTGTTTTTGCTAAGAAAATGACGTATGTTATGGTATATTTTGATATTGTGTTAAAGTTTAATACCACCAGTGGAATATAAGGGTATGATTCTTTAGTGAAACTTAAAGTTCTACAAACAAGTCATGTAGGGAGAAAATGACCCTACTTTGACTTAGTTACATTAACCCTTATGATGAATATAGTTTAAGTAGACTTACTTGAACCTAGAACTGGTATTTTATGCTAAGTATTCACTTAGAAGTATTTTATAAGATATGAAAATAGTACTCACATAGAAAAAATTCTTCTGCAGAAGGAGTATACCATTTAGAACTAAGGAACGTTGGGAGAGAGAACATACGTTTAACTAGTTACAAGAATTTCGCATGAGTGAGAGACAACCAGGAGAACATCCCGCCTTATATATTGGAAAACTAGTATCTCTTTGGTGTGCGGTCCAGAAAGGTGGAATTACTGGTACAGAAACAATTCTGAAGGTAGTATAGAATATTCCACAACGTTGGGAGAGATGGGCCAAAATTCAATCCAGAGAATATACTAATCACACAGTAGATGGGTTTTTCCTGCCTTTGCTGCTAAAGTAATATCTGAATTAGCTGTAAGTGATAATCCACCAGCAAGTTGCGATCCAGAAGAACATAAAAGAATAACAATAGATGATATCCTCGCTACCGGAATCAAACCAGAAGATGCTTTTGAAGCAAATTACAATAGACAATTGCCCCCAGAAATTCTCCATAGGTGGGCAGAGTTAGACAACCAAATGCATATCAATGAAAATTATCTGCACGTCGAACCACTACCATCAGGATGGTGAGGATATCATTTACTGTTATTCTCCTATGTTCTTTTGGATCACAACTTGCTGGTTGATAATCACTTACAGCTAATTCGGATATTACTTTAGCAGCAAAGGCAGGAAATTCCCATCTACTGTGTGATTAGTATATTCTCTGGATTGAATTTTGGCCTATCTCTCCCAACGTTGTGGAATATTTTGTACTACCTTTAGAATTGCTTCTGTACCAGTAATTCCACCTTTATGGACCGCACCCCAAAGCGATACTAATTTTCCAATATATAAGACGGGATGTTCTCCTGGTTGTCTCTCACTCATGCGGAATTCTTGTAACTGGTTAAACGCATGTTGTCTCTCCCAATGTTCCTTAGTTCTAAATGGTATACTCATTCTGCAGAAGAATTTTTTCTATGTAAGTACTATTTTCATATCTTATTAAATACTTCTAAGTGAATACTTAGCATAAAATACCAGTTCTAGGTTCAAGTAAGTCTACTTAAACTATATTCATCGTAAGGATTTTTGTAACTAAGTCAAAGTAGAGTCATTTTCTTCCTACATGACTTGTTTGTAGATCTTTAAGTTTCACTAAAGAATCACACCCTTAAGTTCCACCGGTGGTATTAAAATTTAACACAATATCATAATATACCATAGCATACGTCATTTTCTTAGCAAAAACAATAACTCATGCGTTTGCAACATAGCGTACTTGATTCATAATTCATGCTGATAGTACGTATATTTTTGGTAACAACCTTTACCAAATCAAGTACATCTTTGTTGAAGGCAGTGTGACGGCAAGCTGAAGGGGATCGATGTACAAATATAAGTCTAAAAATACCAATTTTACTTAGTGGGTGATGCCATGACATTTCATAAACTAGCAATTTATCCATATAATAGTGTAACAGATGATTTTAGAAATCAAAGCATCATCTGAATACACAAAATTTGATTTTCTTGAGTATGTGTAGTTCCGACTGATTACTCAAGATCTCGGGCCGCATGTCACTGACGAATCTAAACTAGTACTCGGGACATAATCCCTGAAGTAACATAGTTAACTTTAACATAGGTCAAAAGCCTTGGCTCAAGAACGCTAACTACAACATAATGAAGATCAACCCATTATATTGCAACATGGTACGCACAATACTCAGCTAGTACCTGAGTACTCACTAAGTATATTGATCGATTAACTGAAGTAATAAACTTGGAGCACACATAAAATATTTTATGGATAATTGTATTTTATAGCATAAAGAGTCTAGCCCTCAAATATTTACTTTAAAACTTTAACCCACCTGAATCTTGTGATAATGTAAGCAACTGGGGATGTAACGGCTCTCAACTAGTACACTATTTCTGAAATCTTTTATTAGGACAAAACTCGACTTTTTTATTTTCTATATAGATAGCCTTCTAATTATCATATATGTATTATTTGTGAGAAGTATATGAAATGACTTTGAACAGAGGTAGTCAGTATTTATAAGGCGAAAATGAATAGGTATAGCTTTGCTGATTCATCAATTTAGCCTTGATTTATCACCTACTCAGCCCAAATGTTTTTAGGATTGGAAGTTGGTGGTGAGGCGCAGGACTGAGGCGGGGTTGTAGTTATTTATATGCTTTCGCTATAAATATGTCACTCTGAATAATGTTCTAAATATATGTGTTAAAACAATGATCGCTAGATCCTTTTTGAAGTTTGTAAATATACTACTATGTCTCTTGATTTAACTATATTATAGAAATACATTATTTATTGTGACTATCTTGCTTTATTTATTGCTTTTGACGGAGAGTGCCGAGTAATCAGCCATGTTTAGATGATTGATTTCCCGATCCATGTGGTGGTCTTTGACTGTCGCAGCCCGCCCTAGAGTATAGATGACTAAGGCGGTTGAACTACGACTATGTATACGAATAAAGGAATATATCACTATAATTCGAATACAAAGGACGAAAAACGAGAAATAAATTTTTCTTTCTTACTTTTAATTTTAAATCACAACTATTAAGATAAGTGTGATCTTCAATAATCAAATAGACAACATATGATCTCAACATGTTGCCTAGAATTGAAACAATCTCTTTCCTATATTCAACATAATAGGAATATAAACCAAAATATATTCCAGAATAAGCGATCAAACAACATATTGAGCATTAGCGAGTTCAAGTGGACATTATTGAATTTACATTGATTTATGATACAAATCACAAATCCAAAAAATGAATGACATCAGTGTAGCAGCGGAAAATAACAGGACTGGATTATATGTATGCAGACATATAATCCTAGCATGAACCAACACTTATAAACAAAACTCAACATCCGCTCAACACATCTCCATCATCCATTCTGATTACCTGCACATTTTAGAAATAATACGCAGGGCTGAGTACAACGTACTCAGTGAACACATGCCAAATACTTAAACAATTGCCACATAGAGCTATAGATTGAAATCTTGCCTCAAAAACATCACACAGGAGAGTCATTTATAAATAAACCTTGTGCATGCTAAATCATTTTTATTTTATAATAAACATGAGTGACTGCAGTCATAAATATATTTGAGAGAATGAACCATATCTATTATCATAACTTAAATGTGTTGAGAAGTAGGCCTCTTTCTCAGACACTATGACCGGCCAACCAAAAGGACGGCACACAGTCACAATATGTATACATTAATCCCGCATCATGCAGGACCGAATTCGTCTTCCTTCAGTAGATGGTATCACACAAAAACTTATAAAGCATTAGGCAAGTCAATCATTCAAAATAATCATCATACATATAATCATATAATCAAACTCATTTTGTTTTGGATAGAAAAGCCCACCTGACTCGCTTCCTCTTACTTACTCTTCTCCTTCTTACGATCTTTACTTCCCGACTCCACTCGGTCCTTTAGCAAAAGAAGGTTTCAAGAGAAAACGATGAGAGGATGCTTCGATAAAAATCAAAACAACGAAATGATGCTCTTAAACGATTGATCATGTAATCCCTTTACCACTAGGATTTCTTTCTCAAACTAAAACTTAAGACTTCTAAGAACTAATCTTCCTCTTAATAGCTATATATATAAGCTATGTAATAAATATACTACAAATAACAAAATTATAGATAAATAAAAAAAACATTAAATCTTCACATATAATAATTTCATACATAAACTTAATAAACTCTAATTTATTTCTTTTAACAACAATCGAAAATAGCATAAAAATTCTCATTTAAATTCTACAAATTCACATCATGTTTTTCTATATTTATTAACAACATATTCATCATTCTTTTCATCAAATTAAAATCATAATCAAGAAAACTCTAATTTCACATATAAACTTAATTTTTAAATCTCATATCAATCAAACTCCAAAAATTCTCATCATTTAAAATCATGCTCACAATAATCATATAAGCATATATACATCACTAATTTCACCCAAATAAAATTTAAAATCATATCTCCCTATTTTCTCCAAAATTTCGGTCACTTCACCAAATTAGCATAGGTGATTAATTTCAATCCATAAATCCATAATCATGCTTATAACACACATATATCCATATATAATCTACCAATTTAATCAAGAACATAAGAAATTAAAAGCTCTAATTTTAATCCTAATTAAATCAAGAAATTAGGCTTAAAATTTAAATTCTTTTCTTTAACATGCTCAAAATCATGCTATAAACTCATAATCACTTATCAATTTCATAACTAAAAATCAAGAATCAAAACTCCCAAATTCTTTATAAATTTCAAAATTTCTAGAATTAGGCTAAGGTTTGATTAATTCATTTTAATGATCAAAACTTACTCTAGAACATGGATATACAAAATATTTGAATATCAAGAAAATCTTCTATTTTTCTTAATAACTTTCGAAAATAGAAAATATAAATAGAAAAATTTCTTTACTTGATTTTGAGCTTAATAATTGATAAACTATCTAACCTTGATAGTTACTTAGAAAATACTTGAATCTTGAGCTTGTTCTTGAGCTTGGTGGAGCTTCAATGGAGTGTGTGAATGTGTGTGTTTTTCTCGCAGGAAATGGAATGGAGAGATGGAGAAGAAGATGGAATTAATAGAGTGAGAGAGAGTGATAAAGGAGAGAGAGAGTTATGGGAGAGAGAGATGAGAGATTGAGAGAGTAAATAGAGTGAGAGTTGAGAGAGTGAGATAAGATAACCTTTATTACCGCAATTAATTTAGGATAGGTAGTAAGATTTAGATAGGATTTATACAAGTGGGAAAATATTACCTAGGTTTATATCTTTGGCTAGGTTAATAAACATCTCAAATACTTTAATAAATACCCACTTTATTAAATAATCCATCTTATATTACTATCATTTAAAACACGTAATATTTCGGGTTATTATCTCCGCATTAAATTTTAATCCAGTCATATAGCATAGAATAATCATAAACGTTTCCCAGACAATTTATTTTACCAGCACAAGAATTAAACCACATATAATTCTCACAATACATCATTTCCAATTATCAACCAGTGATTCAAATAATTAAATTTAGAATCTCGACTGATAATTTTATACTTCTTATTTGAGAAACAAAATTCCAATTATTCAAGGCAACTTAGATTTATAGGATATTATGCAGCTTATTAAATTAATTAATAAACTTATTAGAGAAAAATAATCATAAATTAATTGCTAAAGCAATCTAATAATACGGGAAGAAATACGGGGTACTACATTGACTCTACTGGCAAACTGGATTAGGGGTGAGTATTCGGATTCCGGATCGGATTTCTGCTAAATCCGATCCGAATCCAAAATCCAAAATTCTGAAAATAATTAATCCGATCCGATCCGAATGATTCGAAAATCCGAACCGAAAAAATCCGAATTTTAATCCTAAATCCGATTCGATCCAAAAAATCCGAAATCCTCCAACCAAATTCCAAAATATCCATAAATTAGAAATTAATATAATTATTCATTTATTTTCATCCCATATGGTTGTTGGTAGCAAAAAAATTCAAAAATAATATAGCAAACACAATCCAATCAACAATCAATCAATCACAATTCACAACGTAGAACATTCATAAATACCTAAGTTTACCAATCATTCATTCATTACAATCAAACAAAATAAAAATTGAAAATAAAAATGAGTTTCAAAATATCCACCAAATCAACTACAATCCCTCAAATCAATGCCGAAGAATCTATGATGGAAATTTGAGATGATACTAGAGCGTAGAGAGAGTCTTCTCCTTTCTCTTCTTCCTTAATCCCTTTAGGTGTTTACACTATAAAAAGAAAAAAAAATATAAAGATAAACAGAAAAATAAAGATAAACAACCACAAAAAAAGATAGAATAACAAGATATGCATTTGATAATCGATCAAGCCTAAAAAAATTGGGATTTTAGTTTATTAAATGGTTGGAGAGCCTAAGCTTCATCATCTTCAATCTACTAAGCAATACTAGTTCTCATTCTTTGCTTCACAATTGTCCTAAGACTACCAAAAAATAGTTTCCTCTCAAAAATAGGTGACTGATTTCGGGAATTCCTGCACTTACAATTGGTTCATCAGCAAAAGGAGGACACCTAAAGGGAATTTCGGGAATTGGTTCATCCTGCACATCCCATTCTTTGGAGTCGAACCCAATAGCAAGCAAATACAATGTCTTTTTAGTTTTTGAGTTTTCACCTAATCTAAGCCCTCAACTTGCTTTAATGCATCTAAATTCAAGCAAATAATATATAAATTAGCAAGAAAAATAAGCAAATATTGTGAGAATTGAGAAAAGATGAACTAAATCTAACCGGAGTCTGGTCGGCCGGCTTAGCAAGTCGGCGGCAAGAGTGAAGAGGCGTGCAATAGAACGAACAACAGGTAGCGCTGCAGCAGCGTCGTCGGCTTAGAAAGACTATGGCATCCGGCGGGGGACTGGTGACGGCGGCAACAGGCGAGGCGAGGCAGAGGAGCAGATTTGAGATGTAGATTGGAGGGTAGGGTTAGAGGTGGGGAAGGGTGTGAGCGCACTGAGCGGGACTGTGGTCTGTGACTTTGTAGGAGGGGAGTGGCTACTGTATTGATGTATTCTTCCTTTTTTAGTTTTAGGGTTGAGTTTTAGAATTTAGAAAGACATTAATAAAAATAATATAATATATATATATATAATTCGGATTTCGGATTTGTTCGGTTTTTTAAAGCTCCGATCCGAAAATCCGAAATTTTGAAATGATGAGATCCGATCCGATCCAAAATCCGAAAAAATCCGAACCGAATTTCATATTTCGGTTTGGTTCGGTTTGGATTTTTGGATTTCGGTTATTTTGCTTACCCCTAAACTGGATGGTCAACTCTTTCTGACAAGCTAGGCTCTGGTAACCCCGTCATTTATATTATGTTTGGATGGAGAGTGCCTTGTGATCAGCTTCTCTTGGATGCTCGAATTCACACTCCCTCATGGTAACTCCATTTGGAGAAGTGGATGCTCGGCTCATTTTGTTATGCTAGACACATGTTTACCCCATCTTTATTTTTAAATGGCGTAGCGCGGGTTGGTCGCCTCACTTTACTATTTATATATGTCAATCGTTATTAATATAAATTAATAAAATATGCCCCTTTCTTTCCCATCTCTTTACTCCCCCTCGTCATACCTCGGCTTCGAGCTTTCCTTCGTGAATTGGGACGTGACAATTAAATAGATCGAATCTGTCACATTTGATTTTTTAAGTGTGGTGTGTGGGTGTGGGTTACATGCTTACATATGAGTGATAATGTATCCAGTGTGTATAGAAAGTAGCGGTTGATGGTTCTCACTTCTTGAAAAAATTACAAAAACTGAAAGAATAATAATATGTCATTCTATTTTTTTTTTTATCGACAAATAAAACTTATATTAAATGATCAAAATAAATACAAAGTTCATGATCAAATGGTCAAAACATGATGAGATACAACCCATCTCACCATGAATACAACAAAAGACAACAACTTAAAAGTAAACGTCTGAAACAAACAGAAGACAAGACAAAAATCTTCTATCGTGATACCGATCACACCACAAAACGAACATCTTTGAACACTATAGAAGCATCCAAAGGCGGGCCTCTAAACATGTCAGCTAATATATATACAATGTGCATCTAAGTATAGTAAAACATGATAACTATGCATCACTAAAATAATATAGAATCTCACATTAAAGAAAAGTCGATTACCAAAATAAGGAAGAAAAGAAAATATAAAGTAAGAAACTTAAAGAAATTTCAAAAGAAACCAGCCAAACGTATTATTATTATTATCAGATAAAAAGCTCAACTATTTCCTTTAACGAGATTCGCTAAAGTAAACAAACAAAGATTGCCAACAATATTCGACTTACTTAATTCGTTAGCAATTTCAGTAGTGAGCTTTTGAACTACCTTGTAAGTAGTGCTGTCAAAACAGCCCGGCCTGTTTTCGGGCCGGGCTGGGCTCAACAAATTCTGGCCCGATGAATTTTCGGGCCGGGGTCGGTCCGGCCCGAAATAGGCAAAAGCCCGGTGGGCTCGGGCCGGCCCGGTAAAAATATGCTATAAACTGATTTTTCGGGTCGGGATTTTTCCAAAAAGTCCGTCGGGCCGGCCCGGAAATTTGCCAGCCCTACTTGTAAGTTTGTACGTAACAATTTGATATTCGCAATAACTTGTATGCGACCAAGCCCACGCGCGAGCGGGTGCACGACACGCGCCCGCTATCTATCATTAAGTCAGGCGCGTGAGATACATGTGTCCTTCAAGGCGCGTCCACGCGTCTGACAAAATTTTTTTTTTTAAGCCAGCGCGTGTAATACACGCGCCCGACTTTTAAAAATTTTTACTTTTTCGATTTTTTCCAGTTTTTTTTCAGTTTTTTTTATCTTTTTTTCAGTTTTTATTTATCTTTTTTTTTTCAGTTTTTTTATTCATTTTTTTAAAGAGCCCAACGAGGGGAGCCGAAGGCCTCAGAGCGAGCTAAAAAATATTAATGTTGCCACAATCATTATATAAAAATTAAAATCGGAGCCGAATACAGAGAAGAAAAAAAATTAAAAAAAATATATCAAATTTAAAAAAAAATTTGAAAAGTCAAATGTTGACCCGGATTGACTCAGTTTGACCGGGTCGGGTCAATTCGGATCCAATCTCATCCCATGAGGTTGGTTACATGAGAGTGTGCCTCTTTGATATTTAATTTATATCTTTTATATGTTTACCGTTACAATTATAAGTTTGTCTAGATCTAATTATTATTCGTAGAAGAAAAAAATTGTGTTTTGAAGTTTTGATGATACATTACACATGAGCAAAATTTGTTTGGTGCGCAGCTAAAATAGTAGTTGTGTATTTTCATTACATAAAAGAGTATGATGTTTTATGTATGTGAGCAGAAATTTATTCAGTTTGTAACGAAAATAGATGGTAATGATTCTCACAACGTAAAGAAGAAAGTATGAACACCTAGACGATGACAAGATTATTAAAGAAAGTAAGTAATAGAGATATTAAGATAGAGAGACACACACTAAACCAAAATCAAATATTTCGAGTTTATTTGAAGCACGGCAATATAAAATCTCACTTTATTTCGTTTGAACGTTGTATTAACCGAAGGAGTTTGACGACACTCCTTGACCAATAAATTGAGATCAATTTTAATTTTTGAGTAAAATACCGTATCATCTCGAGTAAATTTTGTTGTTTTTTTTTTGGTAATAAAAGTAATTTTGTTATTTACTTTCATATAAATTATACTTCATATTCAACAAATGATTTATCATGTTTTCCCTCGTGACAGGTATAAAGATATCTAAGTAATTTTATTAAATAAAGTAATACTATATAGATTTTGATAGATACATTAATGGTTCTTTATTGAATTGATAATCTATTAATCAAATTGTAGCTGGATTGGTAATAAATAAACCAAATTAATTGAACCATTGGTACACCAAAACGAAATACTACTTACTACTCACTAGACTACTGTATTACAAAAACAAGAACCCTCTCTCTCTCACACACCCACACACCCCCAAAACCCACCCCCTCTCTCTCTCACACACCCACACACCCCCAAAACCCACCCCCTCTCTCTCTCTCTAAGACTAACAAACATGCAGAGGCAGTCACTGGGTTCGCCGTCGTCAAAGCTGGTGAAAGATGAGCAGCAGCTCCCATCCCAATCTTCATCACCTGCATCAACAACTCTCTTGTACGGAGAAGAATGCCGCGAGGAAGAAGAGCTCAAAAGGCTGAAGCTGAAGCCCAAAAGCACCACGCCTCAATCCTACATTCACCTCATCCCCATTCTCACCCTCCTCTGTTTTCTCATTCTTTATCTCTCCTCCCACGACCCCTCTCTAAACGGTACGTACTACTTTCTCTCTCATTCTTAGATATTTAATCCTTAATTATTTCGTATTACGCAGCTCGCTCGTATTTTCATCAATTTCTTATCTAATTCTGTTCTTCGTGGGTTCAGATTTGGCCGACTTCAATGGCGTCAAGACCAATTCTAATCCTGCTGGTAGGCATTCTCGATTGGAGGATTAATAATGTCAATTGATTTTGTTTAATTTCTTTCTAGCTGAAGAAATTTTGAGATTTTGGTTTGTGTTTATGTAGAGTCGGATGAAAATATTTCCGAATTGCATCGGATATTGGAGATTGAAAAAAGCGATATTTTGGCCATACGGAGCTTGAAGAACTTAAAGCAGGATGCCGACGCCGCCAAGCAGCGGCGGCTCCACCGCAAAATCGCCCATTTTTAGGTCTCTCCTCCGCCTCTCTCTCTCTCTCTCTCTCTAGGTCCTCTCTCTCCTGACAAATTTACAACTTTTTTGTTTCCTCATGGCTCATCTGTGGGACTTCTGTCGGTGGGAATTGGCATGGCATCTCTCAATTGTGTGGGTTCTTTTTTTTTTCTTTTTTTTTTCTCTAATAGAGTGTGTATGAATTGGATGGCAATTTTTAACTATTTGTACACGTGTATTTTGTGGTTATCTAATGTATGATTCTTCTACACAGGTGTATATAATTTGAGAGCAACATATATGCAAGACAAGAGAAATAGTATTTATTTAATATTATTGCATCTCTGGATTATACTTAGTTTGATTGGAATCTTTTTTTCGCTTATTGATTGATGATTATTAATGTGATGTGTAATGTTTAATTGAATGACAGCATTAGCTTTCTTAGTCATTGGATAGTTCTTTTCCTATTTTTTCATATATTTATAATCGAAAGTAAATGTTTATTTCTGACCGACACTATAAGATAATATTAGTAAAGTTTTTGTGTTATTTCTGACCTCTATTTTATTTTTTTAATAATATAATTGTGATTTTGTACTAATTATTTTAAGATTATCTAACCGCTGAGGTGGTGTTTCGGATAAGTAATTTATTTCTCTTTGAAAACCAAAAATTTCTGCTATTTCATCTTTTAGAAACTCCGTGAAACAAACAAACAAATCTAGTAGTATTATTTTAATCCTTTTTGGTAAAGCTTATGCTATCATTTTTATATTTAATTAATAAATCCTTTCAAAAAGGTCACGATATAAATATATGGGGGTGGGGTTATAAATAATGGAAAACAGCTGGAATAGGACCGTTACTTGGCAGGCCCTCGTGGTGCGGTTGGAATTTGCCAGCTGGAAATATAAATACAAAAAATTGCACCAACATTTAGGCTAATTAACCGTTTTCACCCCCAAAACCTCAAATTTCTTCTACCTACTAGCCCACTAGTATGGTATGACTGAGGATAATTTGTATTTTGAGGTAGTTTTATTTATTATTTATTTATTTTTTTGAGGTAGTATTAATCATGAATATAAGTGAAATTTTATTAGGGATGTACATATACTACACATCTCTTACATGATAATAACAAATTTTATTAGGGGTGAACATGTACTATACATCTCTTACATGATAATCTTTTATTAATATAAATTACTCCCTCCGTCCCACCGAATATGGCCTATTTGTTTTCTGCACGGAGATTAAGAAAATGGGAATTAGGTGTAATAAAGTGTTAATAAAGTAACTTTTTAGTTAATAAAGTGTTTTTTTGGTCAACAATGTACTACTAAAGTGCTTTTTTAGCTTAAAGTAAGCTCTAATTCTTTCCAAAAAAAAAAAAAAACAGGCCATATTCAGTGGGACGGCCCAAAATGGAAAACATGTCATATTCGATGGGACGGATGGAGTATATAATTAAAATATTATTCGGAAAATTGTTTGTCATTTTTAACTTTTAAACGCACAAAATGCAGCTTCTTATTTTCTTTTTTCTTTTTTGATAAAAAACTGTATCTTCTTAATTAGTAATGTGTAAAGACCCATTAAATTTTTCTTCCTTTCTTTTTTGGATTGTCCCATTGAATTTGTTTTGTTCCAACAACAAAATAATTAACTCTTGAAAAAAAGAAAAAACAAGGTGTGAAAAGTTTATTGTTAATCCTCGTGTTAACATATTGAAATAATACATGTTATTTCATGTTAATCGAATTTTTAAAACTGTCCACTGTAAATATGCGTCCGTGTCTGTCAATCCTAAGATAACGTTCCTTAAAAAAAAATACTAAGATAACATTCATTGCTCATTAAAAAGAGAAAGAAAAACGAAAAAGAAAATAAAATAAAAGATAAAAAGATAAATAATGATAATTTAAAGGGTAAATTACCTGTAAATTTCTGAACTTTTTATAAATTCTGGTTTTACTCCCCACAAAAAAATTCAGCGTCACAATTCCCAAACTTCAGCACACAATTTGGGAGAAATTGGGAATTGTCACGCTGAATTTTTTTGAGGGAAGCAAAACCAGAATTTATGAAAAGTTTAGGAATTTACTAGCAATTTATCCTAATTTAAATAAAGTAGGGACATATATTGACTAGTCAATTTATTAGGCTCCTTGTTCGTCTCATGGTCCATCCCATTAATTATTCATTCCGTTCCACTGAACATGTCATGTTACTATTCGGTACAGATATTAAGGAGAAAGGTAAAAAGGTAGAAAGCAGATAGGTTCCACCACTTTTGAAGAGTTAATTATTTTCTTATTTGGAACAAGATAAGTTTAATGGGCAATCCAAAAAAGAAAGAAAGACAAATTTAATGGGAACGGACGGAGTAATATACAATTCTCTTTCAAAATTGGGTTTAGGGATTTTAGGTTCTTAGTATGATTTAGGATTTTAGGGGTACGGTTTTTGGGTTTAGCTAGGGTTGGGGGGGGGGGGGGCGTTAAGGTTATTAGAGTTTAGGGTAGTAACGATTTTTAGGGCTTAATATTTAAGGTTTAGGATTATATATTTTTAGACCGTAAACCGTAAGTTTGATTTTTGACGGTTTGAGGTTTAGAAAAAGAAAAAAAACAAAATGCGTTTATCTAAATAATTTAGTAATTTTGTATGATAGTAATATATTTATATACTTTAAGCGTTTGTTTTGCAAAAATAATACTCTCTTTGTTTCACTCGAAGTGACATGTATTCTTTATTGGATCGTCCCACTCGAAGTGGCACAGTCCAAAAAAGGAAACCATTTTCTCCCACAAACAGATGTAGACTCCACTACTTTCTATTCATTTATTCTTCATTAACCATTCTCCTAAATAACTGTGACTGAAAGAAATGCGTCACTTCAAGCGGGACGGAGGAAGTATCAGATATCATATAAAGTCAAACAAGTATAACATCGATCGTCAGAGATTTAGCACCGCTACGAACTAAGATACTTTACACCAATATAAGTCCAAATTATGTTAACTCATAACATGTTAAATATGTCATTTCATGCTTCTTTTTGTAACAAAATTGAATAGAGTAATTCATTCAAATGAGAGAACTCTATTGTCATCTTTTTATTCATTCACTGCAGAATTAAAGCGTTTTGTTGGATATGACTTGACTTATGAGAAACAAAGAGTTTCTTCAACTTCATTGGCTTTTTACCCATGTTAAAATCTAAATAAATAATTGAACTAAACAAAACAAAGAAGAAAAAGGAATTAAGTTGCTTTGCTTGTAAGTTACCTATTAATGTATCAATAACAAGATGTAATAATTGAGGTTGGGATGTAACGTCCTCGGCCCGGCTGTTACGTTATCCAATTATTAATACATGTTTCTATATACATCAGCTAAATTTTTTATTTACAACAAAAACTTTTCGGATTGCAAATAAAAATTACGGAAGGTTACAGTTTAATTACCATCCAATTAATGTGTATTCTTTTATTCATATAGTTATGCTAAATACTATTTTCAAAATTCAATACAAGATAATAATGTTACGGAGAAAATAACGTAACTTGGTGGTATGTGATTAAGTAAGTGCATAAGAACATTTGCAATACCTTTGAGACGTTTAAATTTTATTTGATTATTCTGATATAAATGATGTTATATCTCGTATTAATAATATATGACATTTTTAAAATTGAATTATCAATATATATGTAATGCATGTAGAAGTATTTAGCACTTCATTATCAATATATACATGAATTAAATGATAATAAATATACACTACTACTACATATATATAACTACATATATATCTAAAGGTTTATTATAGGTTTTGGCTTGAACTTCTTGTTGTTTACTTTATGGTCTGAACTTAAGAAAAAAAAAGACTGAAATGGCATGATTTTGATCAATTGTCCATTTTTCTATGGCACATAAGCAAATTTTCGACGACTAAAAACTATTGTGGATTGTCGAAGACTAATATAAATCACATTTTAATAATCCTAATAAAGTGAAAGACGAGTCAATCTTCGGCAATCCACATCAGTTTCCATCATTAAAAAATTGCTCTCATGACATAAAATGAAGTTCGTGTCATTTTAGGAATTTTTTGAGGTGTAGGTCATAAAGTGAACAATAAACCAAAATTCATGTGAAAATGTATAATTAACATTGTATCTAAGTACATCCATAGTTACCTGAATATCCATTTAGGAAGCAAGAAAATCAACCAACGAATCAATTCAAGAATCAACAACTAGTACATCCACCAACTATAAATGTATTCCAGTTTTGACTTATAGTATATATATATAGCTAGAAACTAAGACACTGAACAAAGTTGTTTTAACATATAAATGAAGTAAAATCCTTCAAGAATCAAGACCACCACTTCCACCTATTCTCAGAACTCATAGGATTGTGAAAGTGTTTATGAGGCCATAAATCAGAGAATCAAACCTTGTGCTGGAGCAGGCTTGGAAGGATGCACCTCAGCTGAATCCGATGCTTTGGGAGAGTCCGATAAATGAACCTGAGCAAAGTCATCCACCATTTTCCTTCTCTGCTCGTCTTCAACAATCCCGACTTTCTCCTTGGTCTTTTGCCCAACTTCCCCAGCCGCCTTGGTGACTTTGCTAAAAGCCCCGGTTACCCATGTAGTGCCGGTAAGAACATATCTATTCTTCATTATAGCAGATCCAGCATTACTTACCGTCTGCTCAGCAGCAGCTAATGCTGATTTTGCTTTCTCCGAAACTTGGAGTTTCTCATCCACTTCCCGCACTTTCTCATTCACAATGGAAGTTCCAATTGTTATCTTCTCAGTCAGTCCGATCTTTTTGTCAATTGACGAAACTTTAGCACTTGCTGTGGAAGTCAATTGGTGTTTCTCATCAAAAGCTTTTGCTTTGTTAACAGTATCTTTACCTAAGATGAAACCCTTTGCAAGCATGCTGCTCACAACATCCTCTGCCTTTTGCAATGCAGATTCAGCTCCCCCTCCCGTCTTCTTGTCTGATTGCTGCTAGTTTTGGGCAGGTTATAGAAAAGACATTATTTAATTAGTTACAAAATACAAAAGGTTGCAAGTCATTACCGGAGGTGGTGCACAAGCAGCAGGAGGAAGTTCGTAATCTGGGTCTTGATGAATTTCCACAGTCATGTCTATAATTGTCGCGCCCTGATAATCATTAAAGTAGACATAATAATAAATAAAAGTGGCATGATTGCATAAGAAATTGTTGGATAAAATTGCTTGTTCCAAAGTAGTGGTCACTGGTTAGTCTAAATACAACATTATAAAAAGATAGAGAAACAACAAAACAGGGGGAGGAGAATCACCGAAAGAAGGATTGCAGTCTCTGCTCCCGCAACATCCTTGAAGGTAACAAATGCAATTTGAGATCGCACAGTATCACTAAGCATTGGACATTTACCTCAATATCAGCATTTTGGAACTCATTAAAACACCACATACATATTAAGACGAAAGAACTAGATTAAACTAAAGTAACCTTCGCATCTCGACATATTCAATATCGCCAGAAAAGGAAAAGAACTCCTTGACATCACGCTCTGATGCTCCCAGAGATAGATTGCTGACCCTGACGGTTTTTATCTGGGACATCAAAAACATGTAAACAACATTAGATAAATAGTTTTTTGAGAATTGTGGGATTTCCAGAACGCAAAATACTATTACTCCAGAGATGCTGAGTTCATGCTCAAGTTTTGAAGTATCCCATATGGATGCATTAATGCCCTTGCAGTATATATTGTTATAATTTTTATTATAGATTAGATAAATGGTTAAATCCTGGGATGAAGAAAAGAGTCACGACTGAAGAGCAGTCTTTACCAACGGATTCAGATAATATAAGGACTCACAGAATTGTGCCATGAATATAATATAGTTTTCAATGCTATTAAGAAGAGGATCTTTCATCTGTTCAACCCAAATTGAGACATGGGGAGATAAGGTTAGAGGATATATTTAAACATTGGTTATTGATTAAAACTGAAATTAGAATCAAAGATGATACTCTATAGTCCTTCACAGCACAAGGAACAAATAAAAATTACTAGAACATGGCTTCAGCTGCATTAGTAGAGGTGCAAAAGAGTCAACATAGACTAAGCTTGAAAATTTCAAGACTTGAATCTGAACTGTCCAAAAACAGTTTTTAAGGTTTTCAGAGATAATTCACATGGTACTATAAAATGCCTTGAATAATCCCGCCCTTTTCAAATCACATGGCAACATCTATGCTTTTCTCATCCAATGAGTAATACCTTTTAAAAGTGCTGCCTTGTTAAGACTTTTAATTTTAACTACTTTATTCTAATTTTATGACAGGTAATGGTGCTCTAGGGCATTCTATCTTTTATTTTCCAACAAGATACATTTTCTCTTTGGAGCCCCTAAGATACCATAACCATAATTCAATCAGTTGCAACTTTCCCTATTTGGGGAAGGTAAGGAAAAAATTAGTCTCACTATAGATGATAGATCATCAACTAAGTGCTGGCTAGTTTGAAGTTGGCACAACAGTTGTCTAAATGAATGATTATCCATTGTTAAATAAAAGGGAGGCTAGGTAAAAGCTCCAAAAAATTGCAGCAGTGTCTGAATGTAGAAAGACGAAGAATCATAATTCAAAATCTAAACATTTCTCCGCTAGTTCAACAAACCCAAAAGGGAGCAATGAATCCCAGATCCTCACATTCAAGAAAGAGTGTTTTCCTTGCTTGGCTGCTCGATTACGACTGTGGCTATGAATTAAAAAAGTTCAAGCAGGATAAAGAAAAGAGTATTTAGCCACTAAAGGTGAATTCACCATGGTGATTCGGCGGTCCTAGTCAGTTCTCTTAGTTCGGATTTTCTTCAGGCACGTCTAATTAGTCCATTCGCATCATTTCGATGAAACTAAAGCAGCGCAATAAAAGCACTTTTTTAGCAAATCAGGAATCCAAACGAAGCAGAATGCAACACATTACACTCATTTCCCTAGCAGAACTAAGTTCCTATCAGCAGATCCATAATTCATCGTAAAAAACAACCAAATGACGGCCACAATAGCATCAAATGACTTCAATTGATCTAAAATACAGCCGCAATCACATCAATAGACTTGAGATTTATCTATAATACAGCCACAATCACATCAAATGACTTCAAATTCAAATTCACCGAACACCTCACTAAAAATCAGCGCCTGATTACATATTGCAAGTTCATAAACAATCCAGCGAACCAGCAAGAACATCTCGAACAGATCAATAAATTCTACAAATAATCCAAACGAAAAAAAAAACACAACATCGGAAAACCCCAAAATGCTCACACCACGACAAGCGAAAACCAGAAAACAACAAGGGAGAAGGTGATGCACACACTCACCGACATGACGCTGCTGCTTCAAAAGATGAATATCAAACTAATCAGAAGAAAAATGGGAAGTTTGAATTGAAAGTTGAAGAAGGTTTTTAGCCTGAGAGAAGCCGGCGGCAGATGAATTGATTTGAAGGGGCGTTGACAGAAGCTGAATAAAAAGAAATTTAGCAAATCAAATTCGTTGATTCTTTTTTTTTTTCCACACGCGGTTCGAGTGTCAAGAGTGGGGCCCGCTTTTATTTATTGGTTCGAACACGACTAATCTTAATCTTAATCTAAATCTAAATCTAAATCTAATCTATTTTTATTAGCGAAAATGTATGTTTCCCCATGCACGTTTCCACCCACATAATTATGTGAATTCACGTTCTAAAGGTTAGCCCCCACGCATTTGCATTTGCATTTGCATTTAATTTGTTCTGATTCTTATTATACGGAATCTAATATTTTGGTGAATTTTTTTGGGGAGAATATCTGAATTTAACCTGATTTCTTGAATCATTAGCCACTATCATTATTGTCTCAACTTTATAAAAAAGTGGGAATACCGAATACATAAGAATATCAATTTTATAAAAATATCGATTTTATATTTTATATATTCGGCTTGTATCAAATTTAACATCTTATTGCATTTTGCGCACTTAAAAATGACATATTTACATGTAATAGAATTATAAAGCTAATAGAGAGTGTTAAACATATTTGTTCTAAACAACATCATTTTAATGTCACCTCAATTATTAATTTTACAATGTAGGTACCATTTCAAATTCAGTTTCTCTGAAGCACTTTGTCAAAAGCAAAATCATATAAAATCAAAAGTTCATAAATATACACGTATAATTTGTTGTTGGTGTGCAACACCAGACAATGACAAAAGTTTGAATTGAGGGGCTATTTGCCCAAAATTTAATACTTCTTCCATTCCCCAAAAGTGTGGTGCATATTTAATTTGTTGTGAGATATAAAATATTAGTTGAATCACACTAACCTAGGACGGAATGAGTAATAAATATAGAACAAATTTATTTAACTTAATACCGCTTCATAGTCTACATATTTTTTTGTACCTTTTCATATCACTCATTCTACATGATAATAATATTTCAGTTTGATAAAACTAAAAAAATATATACTTAATAGAATAATTTTAATATAATATAAAATAATTATTTTATTTTTTTATAAGGGATTTTGTGTGTGCCAATAAATGATTTCTAATTGCAGTAGATTTTTTTTGTAAGAGATATAATGTTGATGGTATGCCGCTATGAATTTCGTATATAAAGAAATATTTCAAATTTTATAATAATTTAGTTTTTGCATTATGGATATTAATTTTTGGATTAGTTACATTTTACTGCATGAACTTTAGGCCCCGTGCTATGATTATAGCATGAACTTCAAATATTATAAAATTAGTTTGAACTTTAGTCCGTTGTTTACTATGACATGTGAGCTAAAATTTAACAACGAAAAGCTAACTCGAATTGTTGGAGTGTGACGTAAAAATAAATGAAAATTATATTTTCCACCATCCACACAAAAAATATTATCACTCTAAAAGGACGAATTTCACTATAACTCGAATATAATATAAGATAAATTACACTTTAAATTTCAATATATGTTGTTTTTGTAAAGAGTTAAACTTGGATGATGTAGGTTTTAATATGTGGTTGGATTCTAATTGTCGCTGTTTTTTAAGGATAATTATCACTTGATAGTCTAACTAATTAGAATATTTATGTATAATCGTCACTTTTATTCAACAATCGTCATTTTTAGAACAATTGTTACTTTTAATTATTAAACCGCATCTAAATTTTATATTTCATCAAATTGTTATGAACTATTGATAAGTAAAATTAAAGTGACAAACTACCGAGAAAATCGTCATCGTTTCAAGCCATATTAGTTAAAATGAAATAAAGATATATCGCGAGTATTTTCCTCCGGTCAAAATATCTTTTTTGGGTTTTTGGTTTCGCGCAAATGGGATGGCAATGAATAGATTTGGGAGTTTTTCTTTTGCAAACTACTTTTGCCCATACCGCAAGCACGTTGGAACGAAGCAACAGTGTTTAGTACAACTCATTTTTTATAAAATTTAATTGAATTTTCATGTGACATTCGCGAGCCATTGTTGACATCCGTCACTGAAAATTTACTCGGAACATTTTTCTTAATTTCTCAATAATTCGTGACTTTGAATCGATGATAAATTTTAATAGTTCATGATATTTTTGTGAAAACAAAATAATTTAGAATCTATATATGTATAAAAGCAAAACTAAGCAAAAACTTTTCCCGCCTAAACTACTACAATGATTTTAACAAATTATTTATTTGTATTTTTTCACAAAAATCTATATTTACTTCAATACCTACAACTTTTCAATGCTTCATGTGATTTTCAACATTTACAATCAGAGTAATAACTTGACACCTTTTAGCTCAAAATTTGAGCCTATAAAAACCTCTACTATCCATCAATTTTTCTATTATTTTTCCATAATCCTCATTTTTCTTACATTGTATTATATATTTCTTCAATTTAATTTTTAATTTTCCCCTCCTTTTATAAATGTGTGATACTTTTACTACTTTTCTACATTATTCAATTTTTGTGATCATTTGCTTGTGTGAGTATTTTTTTTTATTACGACATAAAGTTTTTCTTTATAGTGCTTGTGTGTGTTGTTTTTCTATATTTTGATTTTGTAAATGGTAATAGGTAGCAAAATAACATTCAAAGCTTGATGGTTCCTCCAAGTAAAAAAAATAAAGATATCAGCAGCAGTAATTTTCGGGTGGATTTTCAAATTTTGCTTTTAATATAGACTTGGTAGATTTATGGTAGTAACATTTACACACATGATCTTATCTTTTTGGTTGTGGGCGAAAAAACTACGAATGGAGCTCTAACATTGTTGATCTTCCTCATTGACTCTTCTCCTCTTTTAATTATGATATTTATCTAAATTTTTTTATAACTACTGATTATATAAAGGTAGCAAAAACTTTTTAGCACGGTTAAGGGCTCTGGCTTTGTTTCGAATTGATGAACAGGAAATGTCACCAGAGAGACATAATTTATTTTTATCCACTAAATATATAAGAAAAAAAGAAATATGTCACCAAAAAGACGTACAAAATTTATTTTTATCTACTAAATATATAAGAAAGATAGGAAATGTCACCAAAATATGTATATAGGATACGAAATCGTGTTTGCAAAGCCATACTTTTCAATTCACATATTGTTCAACATAAAAATCTTGGTTTTCCTCAAAAAAAAAAATCATAAAAATCTTGGTAATATATCTTTATATTATTAGCACTTACAGTAAATTTCAGTTGTCAGACTGTAATTACAAATTTTTTAATTATTGAACCTTTATGAATTAATTTGCAAATTTTAAAATCTTAGTTTAGCTTTTATATTACTCCCTCCGTCCCGCATTAGTGTGGTTCAAGGAGTGTGGCACGGGTTTTAATAAAAATGTAAGTAAATGTTTGGTAAGGACATTTTTAGTGGAGAAAGGGACTCACAATTGTTAGTGTTAGTGAGGAATAAGGGTAAATATTTAGAGCTTTTAAGGGTATAAGGGTAAAAATCATGTACTAAAATAGATGAACCACACTTATGGGGGACGCCCAAAATAGCAAACTAACCACACTTTTAAGGGACGGATGGAGTATAATTTTTTTACTGTCGTGGAAATCCGCTCCTTATCAGTATTTTATTTTGTACTCCCTCCGTCCCATTGAATATGACCTATTTCTTTTCGGCAAGGAGATTAAGAAAAAGGGAATTAGGTGTAATAAAGTGTTAATAAAGTAGTTTTTTAGTCAATAAAGTATTTTTTTAGTCAACAAAGTGTTACTAAAGTGCTTTTTAGCATAAAGTAAGCTTTAATTCTTTCCATAAAAGGAAACATACCATATTGAATGGGACGGCCAAAAAAGGAAAACATGTCATATTCAATGAGACGAAGGGAGTAATTCTTTAATGTCACTGTATATAATATGATTCTCCATGCATTGCGCGTGTGATATACTAGTTCCAATATTAAGGATTGATCAATCAAATATATAATAGATAGTAAATAGGTTTAAAGCATAATTTATCCTAAAATTTATAGTACTATATTTCTTCCATATCCTAAATGTAGTTCAACTTTGAATTACAATCATTCTCCACTGATATGACACACATCTCAAAAAAACACGAAGTTCAAATTTGAATTACAATTGACAATGAGACATAGCTTAAGTGGTTAGTTGAGATACCATAAGTTTCTCCTTAATTAGAGGTCTTGGATTCAATCTTACCTACGTGAGATGTAGTATATTTCCACTTTATTTGGTGTAGTGGTCCTACCTTGTGTGGTGGTGTAGAAGTCACACCTGAGTCACCTATATAATGATGTTGTGGTTTATTATGTAGCATATTTCCCACTTTATTTGATGTAGTGATCCCACCTTGTGTGATGATATAGTGATCTCACATTTATATTGTGTAGAAATCCCACAAATATAATAATATAATGGTTTATTTGATAATATATATATAACTCGTGTAATTCCTTTAAAAAAATTGAAATTATACCTCTCCTCCCTTAAAATTTTGAAATCGAAATGTCCTTTTCAACTATATATATATATATACATATACATATATTATTTTTATTTTTATTTTGAGGTGTGAAATTATAAAAGGAGCAAGTTGACAATAATCAATTCCTAATAGCAAAACACATTGTGATCACTACAATTATTCTCAATCCTATGTGGCATTTTTATATTTTTTCTTTCATATTTATCTAAATCTCCAATAAATATAATTATTAGTTAATATTTTCCAATCAACTAATTAATTTTGGCCGTTACAAAAACTTAATTGATGGCAACTTAATTTCTTACCTAGATTTATGGTGTTTTGTGCTTATAAATTTATGAAATTTCTTAACCAAAAACACAAATACTCCTCTTGCTTTGTGTAATTATCAACGATATATGCGAAACTATTGGAGAGAGAATAGCAGCTTTTCATGGAATATATTTTAGCCTTTATCCAAAAGGCCCTTGCCGAGCAGTCCCTGGAGCTGTCTAGGGTTATGGAGCATCCAAATGAAAAGATGCATTCAGATTCTCCTCAGAAATTCGAAGTTCACACGTCAATTTTGATGCAGTAACATGTAACAGTTAAAGCAAAAAATCAGTCACCCCGTAACTGAAATACTCCAATGCAGGCAGCTTGATAGTGATCCACGAAGCACAACGATCAAGTGTAGCAGAATTTTGCAGCAGATTAGGAGAAGAAAAAGGAAAATAAAGTGTAGATCTTGATACAGAGAGAGAGGAGACGGGGGTAGTGTAATGCCTAATTTCCTATTTTTTTTTAAAGTGATTTGTCTTCTTGATTCTTGATTTTCGAATTTTAACAAATTTAATCTTCTTATTAAATTATTTAGGGTAATGTCTTATATATATTATTTAAAATTGATCGAATTGATGAATTAACATTCTCTCCTTGAATTTACGTATTTTTCTTTTTTGGAATATGTTAACATTTTGTGATTAATTTAGTTGTAAATTCTTTGGTTTCATTTCTATTCTTCTGGGCATATTTATTTATTTATTTGGGTTTACGTACTAGTAGCTTTTAATTTGTTTGGTATGTTTTTTCATTTTTGTTGGTTAATTTTTAATTTTTAGGATTATTCTAACTTTTTGGGTCTTATTTTTAGTTTTTGAGTTTATTTGTAATTCATATGGCAAATAATGTTTGCGACAAATGCTCCATCAATCATTGTGATTTGCTCTGCTTGCCGTTTTTAGTAACTTTAATGTATTCTGTAATTAGTAACTTTCATAGAATTTCCATTAATTTTAATGTATAGATATGTAGAATAATTTGTATCAAAGCAATTAAGAAGGTAAATAAGACCGCGGTCAACGGGCCGGTTCCGACCCGGAACCGTGTTTGGGACGGGCCGGTTCCGGTTCCAAGGGCTAGGAACCGTGAGCCGGCGGTTTCACTTTTTTTTTTTAAATATGTTTTGTGTTATCCATGTTAATTATATCCTAAAACAAGCAATAATGACAATTAGAATGCTAAATGGAACGAAAAAATGTCAAAAAAAAAAAAAGGTTCAAGGTTGAACCGGCGGTTCCCGTTCGGAACCTCCGAACCGTGTGAACCGCCGGTTCAACCGCCTAGAATTTTGCACCCATTTGAAATTCAAAATGGATGGCTAGGATTTCATCTTGTGATCCAATGGCTATGATTCCAAGTTTTCCCCCCATTTCCTCCCATTTTCAACTATAAATACCCCCTACCCACAACCATTTCTTCACACCAATTACTCTCTTCTCTTCTCTTACTCTCTTCTCTTACTCTCTAAGTTATTCATTCTTTTCAGTTTTCATTGTTCTATTTTCTAGCTCTTAGTCTCTTAGTAGTTATAGCAAAAATGTCTTCCTCCAACCCTCGTAAGGGTAAGGAAAAGGCAGTCGAAAGTATTCGTGGTACTCGTGGTAGTGGTAACCCTCCTCGTCGTCCTCGTGGTGTTGTCATTCGAGAACGAGAAGCGTTCCAGGATGACTACTACGAAGATGATGATACTTCTTCCACTCCCACTCACACAAACCTGAATCCTCAATACCGGAGGGTCCCCACTCGCCGCCAACGTGAAGAAATGGAGAACCAGCAGATGGCCGAAGATGCTGCTGCCTTTGCTGCCCACCAGATTGAAGCTGATAGGCTACTTGCTGAAAGCCTATATGTTGCCGACCTCGAAGTGGAGATGAATCCGCCCCACCAAATGCATCCTCCGAGCACTATGCAGTTGTCCCCCTTTCACGAAGAGGCAATCAACTTGGATGAGGATGACGAAATGGACGATCAAGAGGATGACGGAATGGCTGCCGACAAGGGTCATCGTACCAGAAAGGCGAAGCTGCAGGCCAAAGGAAAGAATGAAGGATCCGAAGTGTTCTCAATATGGTTCAAAAAGGTAACACTACCTTGTGCCGAAGGAGAAACTCCAATTGTAATGGCGTGCTGTAATTTCTGCGACCAGCAGTACGAGCATAAGAAAGGAAATGGGTATGGCACTTATAACCGCCATATACTCAAACACAAGCCGAAGGATCAAGAAAAATGTACACAACAAGAAACTCAAACTCAACTAAACTTCACGCAAGGTAATGAACTCACTTTATTTAAGTATAATGATATAGTAGCTAGAGATAGGGGTGCTTATTCGGTTACCCGTCGGTTAACCGACACCGAATAAGCAGGAAAATGATAACTGAAACCGACCCGACCCGGTTAATCGGTTACCCGATAACCGACCGGTTATTTAACCGGGTAACCGATTAACCGGCAAAATAACCGATTTTTGCGAAAAAAAAAAGTTAGTCGGGTAACCGGATAACCGACCGGTTACTTTACCCGACTAACCGAAAATAACCGAAGAATAACCGAAATAAAAAGAAAAAAAATGAAAAATAAGAAAAATATATATTATTAATAATAATAATAATTATTATTATTATTATTATTTAAGTATTTAATAATTTAATCGGTTACCCGGTTAACCGAACGGGTATCGGTTAATAACCGATAACCGAAAAAATAAAAAAAACAATAACCGATACCCGAACCGAAACCGACGATACCGGTTATCGGGTAACCGAAACCGACCGGTTATCGTCGATTTCGGTTAATAACCGAAAATAACTACCCGAATAAGCACCCCTAGCTAGAGAAGTGATGGCTAAGTTTGTTGCTACTGAATCTCTTGCTTTTCAATTTGCCGATAGCATGCGTTTTGAAAATTCCATTGAAAAAGCATATAATCCGCAAGCTAAAAAAATCTCACGAAGTACCAAGACTATGACAATTGCTAAATTATCTATTAGATATAAAAAAGCATTAAGAGACATGTTTGCTAAGCTGCCATATAGAGTCTCTGTTTGTTCTGATATTTGGTCATGTGCTTGGCAACAAAATTCATATCTTGGAATGACTGTGCATTGGATTGATCCGAATTGGTGTATGAACAAACGCGTACTTTGTTTTAGGAAGTTTAATTGTACTCATAATGCTGCAAACATTGCTCTTTGCATTATAAAAGTGTTGAATCAATTTAGATTAACCTATAAGATTTTTTCAATCGGCTTTGATAATGCATCTGCTAATACTGCAAGTGTGCATGCTCTAATTGCTGCATGTAATCCAACTCTATGAGGAAAATATTTTCATACTAGATGCATATGTCACATACTAAATTTATGTGTACAAGATGGATTAAAGCAATTAGAAGGTTCAATTACGCCTATTAGAAAATGTGTTGCCATGTTAAGGGATAAACCTAAGCTACACAGAAATTGGTTAAAATTTTGTAAGCAAAAAACTGGAAAAAGTAAGTTTTAACATTGATGTATGCACTAGATGGAACTCTACTTATGAAATGTTTGCAGCAACTTCTGAATATAAGGATTTATTATGTGATTTGTTTTCAACTGAGGTTAGCAACATGTTCTTATTGCCTTCTTATTGGGATGAATGCTCAGGTCTGATTGCACTCTTAAAAGTTTTTGAAACTGCAACTAAAGATTTATCTGGAGTTTATTATCCTACTTCATGTCGTGTACTATATCATTGTGTTGTTATCGTTCTTCAATTCTTAATATGCAGTACTAACCCAAGGTTGCAGGATTCTATAACTATGATGGTCATTAAATGGTTGAAATATTTTACTTATATTCCCGATGTCTTTTTTATTGCAAAATGTTTAGATCCCTCTATGAAATTGGAAGGGGTTTGTGGTCTATTAGACTTGTATTACAGTTATCTTCGTGAAATGACATTTGGAGGGTGGGTGAACGTGGTGAAGACTCTTTTGAATTGCCTAATATTGCATCTGTTAAAACTTCTCTAGATACGACATTGAGGGGTCTTTTTCAAGAATATGAATCTAAGTATTCGGATAGAGGGTCATCATCTAGGCCTAGTCAAAGACCAAGAAGCTCTTTTAATCTAGGAATAGATTCTAGTTCTGTAGCTGCACAAAGATTTCAAAGTTTCTTTCAAAATCAGGGCACGGGTAGTAATATAAGCAGTGAACTTGATATCTATCTTAGCGAACCCAAAAGTACAGATTTAGCTGGTGAAGGGCCAAATGATGTTGATATTTTGCAATGGTGGTCGAGGAGGCAAAACCAATACCCGATTTTAGCAATGATGGCAAGGGAGATCTTAGCCGTTCCGGCATCAACAGTCTCGGTGGAACAAACTTTCAGTGTTGGAGGCTACGTGCTCGATGAAAGAAGATCGGTGATGACGCCAAGAAACCTAGAAGCTCAAGTTTTACTCAAAGATTATACATTGGCCGAAATGCGTGAACAAGAAAATAATTGGGATGAAATATTTGCGGAGTATCCCATAAGCACAACCAAGGCCGAAAGCACAGACACCGACTCTATAGCCACTACTGAAACCGATGAATTTGAAGATGATTGGGACTTTGACGCCGACATCAACGGGTAGTCCTAAATAATTTTAGACGAGTATCTTTTTCCTTACTTGGTGTTTTTCCCATTGGGTTTTCGCCAAGAAGGTTTTAACGAGGCTCGGCCCTTGAGTTTTCAAACTTTGTGAATTCCAAGGGTTTTAGGATTTCGAGTTTTAAATAATAATATATTTCCATTTGTAATTGATTACACATTGTTATAAATGAAGACATATATTATTCTATTTCGATCTTATACATTACATTGATGATTTATGTGTTTCATTTCAATAAAAAAAAAACCGTTCGGGCCCTAAACCGGCGGTTCCGACCCGGAACCGTGGTATGTGGCGGGCCGGTTCCGGTTCCGGTTCCGGTTCCAATTTCTCCGAACCGGAACCGGCGGTTTCGGGCCCGGTTCCGAACCGGAACCGGCGGTTTCGGGCCCGGTTCCGAACCGGAACCGGCGGTTTCGGGCCCGGTTCCGAACCGAAACCGGCCCGTGAACACCTCTAATAGTAATTATCATGGGGTAAAAATTAATAAATTGAACCAGCACTCCTCAAGTACTGTGTTTCATGTAACACTTTCCAATTAAATTATATTCGATTATACTATATATTCTTATTTATATTATATATAGTGAAATTTATCAATCTTTTTGTTTTGTTTTGTTTTTTTAATAAGATCAACCTTTTTTTTAAGAAAATACTTTTGCACGTGAGTATTTTGAATATGATGATTTAATTATCTTCTATCAATATGAATGTCAATATATTTTATGGTGACCAATATATCCCTTACAGAGGTTATAAAATTAATCAATCAACAATTATTTGATAATATAAACTTGATAGTTGATACGATACTCTATGATGTTGAAAGCGATAACGAATTTCTTCAAAATATAAAATGCATTCATTTAAAATTACAATGCAATTTTGGATAAGTCATAATGCATTTTATGCGAATATATAATTTAACTCGAAATTGACGGATTGGATCGAATACATCGAGAAAAAAAATTAATATTACAGTTCTCGAATGTTTTTAAACACGAATGATAGAGTGAGTTGGTAATCATAACATATATTATCGACGGGTTTGGAATGAGTACAAATAATAAAGTTTCTTTTTAAATCAGGATTGCAATAGATACGGGTAAGAAAATTCTTAATGAGGCAAAATTTGGGATAACCAATATAGATAGTGGAAACTAATAGTTGGCCACCAACTTTATTTGTAGAAATTCTGGCCAACTTTTGGAAATTTGGACCAATTTGCCCTTGGAACCACCATTAATCATCCATCTACCCATTTCATTTTTCAAATTTCAAATTCCCTCTTTTCCAGCAAATATTCTCTCTCTAGAAGTCCTATTTTTCTCCATTTCTTCCGTCGCCGCCGTCGTACTTTCATTTTGCAGTCGCCGTCGTCGTACTTTCATTCCCTTCCGCTGCACCGCCGTCGTAATTCCTTTTTTTTTTTAATATCATTACAAATATTAATACTCACACACCCCACCTAGGATTTTTTTGTGGCCGAGAGTACTCGAACCTCTGACCTATTGGTCAACAGGCAACCACTCCACCACTAGGCCATCCCCACTGGGACGTCGTAATTCCATTTTGTTGCCACATTATCGTCGTAGTTCCAGTCCAGTCCGCCGCGCCGCCTTGAACTTCCAGATCTGCCGCCGCACCAGATTCTTCTAGATCTGCCAGCGCACCAGATTCTTCCAGATCTCGTTGCCTTATTTCACCAGATTCAGTCTTACCAGTTGTACCACGTCACTGAGCGCCTAGACTTGGCACACCTGGTACGAATACATTGCATTTGTACCAGGTATGCCAAGTAGCGGCGCGCAGTGACGTGGAAAATGCAGGAAGAAACATATGCACGAAGAGGACGGCAAGATCTGGAAAATACGACAATAACATGACAGACTAGATCTGAAACATGACAGACTAGATCTGGAAAACTCAATTAAAATTTATACAGTAAAATTTCCTCAATTTTATTGAAGAAACCACGCCGTCAACACAAAGCTGTGAGAAATATCGTCGAACGGAGAAAAAAACCACGTCACCATAGAAATTCACCGTCGCCGGCGGAGAATACGAGTTGGGAAAGAAAGAAATTTCAGCAGAAAACGAACAAGAGAGAAAGAGAGAATAGAACCAGATCTGATAGATCATAGAGAGAGAAAGAGATAGATAAAGTTAAAGTAAGGGCATTTAAGTCACTTCAGCCCAAAGTTGGCCACAATTTATTAGAATAAAGTTGGTGGACAACTATTAATTTCCACTAACTTGATTGGCTAGTCAACATGATTAACTCATTCTTAATCGGGTTGAAATATAAATTTAGCCGAAATGAATTAACCGGTAGATTAGAGGTGTTCAACCGACCTGGAATCGCCGGTTCCGGCCCGGAACAGCGGTCAACGAGCCAGTTCCGACCCGGAACCGTGCTTGGGATGGGCCAGTTCCGGTTCCTATCGGAACCGTGAACCGGCGGTTCCAATAATTTATTATTTTTTTTAGTTTTAAATTATATTTTGTGTTAATCCATGTTAATTATAGTCCATAGAGAGCAAAAATGACAATTACAATGGTACATTGAATGAAAAAAAGCCAAAAATAATTATAATAATAATAAGTTCGAACATGAATCGACGGTTCCGGTTCGGAACTGTGGAACCGTTTTTGAATAATTATATATTTTCATTTGTAATTGATCATATATTATTATGAATGAAGATATATTTTGTTCTATGTCGAATTTATACATTATATTAATGATTTATGAGTTTGAATTACAATGTAATTTATATTTTCAAAGATAAAAAAAAAATAAAAATAAAAATTAGACAGTTCAGGCCCAAAACCGGAGGTTCCGACTTGGAACCGGAACCGTCCAATATGGGCCGGTTCCGACCCAGAACCTTGGGCTGTGACGGGCCGGTTCCGGTTCCAACTTTCCCGAACCGAAACCGGCCCCGTGAACACCTCTAGGGTAGATCCAAATAGACTGAAAACTAAATTTATCTCCTGTGAATTTATTATCTTTTTAATTGTTCTAAAAAAAATCAACATTGATTATTATTATTATTATTATTATTATTATTATTGTTGTTGTTGTTGTTGTTGTTGTTGTTGTTGTTGTTGTTGTTGTTGTGTTTGGGTTTCAGTGAGACAAATAACTAATTATTGTTTAAATATTTTATAAATTTAAACGGATTTGGATAATTAGTGGGCATTACGAATTTTGGACGACGAGTGGCACTTTTAATCAGGTTTATGACATGTACGAGCATATAAATTTTAAATAGACGCAATTCCAAACATGAATTTTTTATATTTTTATTTTGTGTTGTTCGAGTTTTTATTGAAATGGATAACCAATTACTGTAACAATTTATGTTTATAAATTTAAATAAATTCGGATAATTAATGGATATTGCTATTAAAATTTGAGACGAGAACAAGTAGTGAAATCATTTTTGAGTAAAGTATGACACGGGTACGAGTATATACATTATAGACGGGTCCAGTGGTTGAACTCTAGCCTTATCACTTCGGTCCATCGTCATTCTTAGTTGCGTTCAACAATTCAGAACGATTGAACCTTAGTTAAGTATTAAATTACTTTTTAGATTTCTACTTAAAAATTATAACGAAAATTATTTCCGTTTGAATTTAGACGGACGATTTCAAACAGATCCTGTCAGTCGTTCCTAATGGAAACTATGATGATAGTAACTAAACTTGGGGATCACATTATTGAAGCTAAATTAATTTTTGAAAAGAATGCGAACAAAAAATTTCATATTGCAAGAATGATCATGAGCCCCTCGAATTTTATTAAATTTTCAATTCGATTTCAGATGATCGAGACAGTTCCCCTTGACTGTTTGCTTTGCTATGGCCATAAACAAGAATCATGGCTAATCTCTTTCGAATGTAGGACTCTACCTATCAAAATATGTGTTTAGCTATGGTCAGTTGTACGTTGCAAACTCATGAGTCACTGGCAAAAAAGGTCTCAGGATTTTAATCTGTGACAATGATGGTAAAGCGTATGGCACAATAACTAATGTGGTTTACGATGAAATTTTCGAAAGATTGTGAGGTAATTACAAAATTAATTATCTTAAAATTGATTATTATTATTATTATTTGTTTACTTTGATTTCTTTTGGTTTCTTGCATATAAAATAAGTTGGGAGAAATTGAATAAACCCACTTTTTTTACTATTTTTTTTCATCTATATATAATATAACACTTCTTTTAATATTCGTCGTCATATTATTACTTTGAAGAAATTATTTAATTATGCTTTTTAGATAATACTAATAAATTATAATATTAAGTGATCCCGTCGAATTTCGACGGGTTACACACTAGATTCTGTGTTCAAAAAAAGTTGACAATAATTTCTGCCGTGGAGCCAACAACCGTCCATGATCCACGTGTCACGCACGAAAGGCAGCCGGCGTCCCACTGCTAAGCCAACCTCATACCAAATCATTCTGCCCTTCTCTCTCTCTCTCTTCTCTCTCCCCCCCCCCCTCCCTCTCCTTTCCCCGCAATTTTAATCTAATCATTTTTATTTTTAATTTTCGGGAAAAATTAATTAGAAAGGGGATAGCCAAAATCAAACTTTCTATTTTCCTTCTCCTTCAATCTGTTCATATTTCCTCGATTTATTGCTTATTGTCTGTTCACTTTCCTTCCCTTCGCCAATTTCGTTAATTAAATAAATAGAAAGTGAAAAATTAAAATAAAATTCTGTTTGTGACAATCACAGGAATCCCAGTTCTCTGCGTTTCAGCAATTCAGCTAGAATTGCTGAGTTTCCCGCAAAATTTCCCAAACCCAATTAAGAGAATTCTGGTTTTTAGGGTTTGATTATACTGTTTGAGGGAGGGAGACCTGCATCGATTGTTGTAAGAAAGAAAAATAAGGGAGGAAAAATATGAGTTTTCAAGATCTGGAAGCGGGTCGCGGCAACGGGCCGCGAAGGGGATACGTCAATGGCAAACAGGATCCGACGCAGGCGGTGGCGTCCGGAATATTTCAGATCAACACGGCGGTTTCCTCATTCCAGCGTCTGGTTAATACTCTTGGGACTCCTAAGGACACGCCGGAGCTCCGGGAAAAGCTGTTGGTTTTTTACTTTTATTTTTGTTCTGTTTGTTTTACCGTCTTCCTTTAATTTTATTGCGTTATGATGATTGAAGCTCGTATTGGAAGTCTTAGATTGTGATCTATTGGCTGATTGTTTATCTGCAACTAGCTGAACTAGGCAAATTTTGAATCACTGCTTATTCAGTTTGTGGTAGAATTAGGATTTGTTTGGATTCTTTTTGGGCTTATTAATGAAATATTGGACGATCATGCTGTCACCTCGAGTTTCTTACCTCATAATCTTTCTCACACCTGAAGTTCTCATGATTCTGACAGAAGGTTGTTATCTTGACTCGGAACTAGTCTTTATTCTGAGATTGCATCTCTGTGCTGATTGCTGACTGCTAGCAAATCTAGACGGATTTTATTGTAATTCTGTTATGACTTTGGAAGAGAAAGTAGGTTCATCTCTTGGTAGAAACTTTTTGGGAGTAGACCATTACATATCAAAGCTTGCAATTGCATAAGTAATTCAAATATGTCACCCCTCGTAAATATTTGGTACTGATGAAGCTCTTTGCTCAATTTAGTGGTCTTATAATATATAGACATGAGGATTTGACTGGAAGTCTGTATTGACCTGATCTCTAGCCATTTCCAAGTCTGAGTTCTACATTGTTGGTTGGATTCTGTTACTTTTTGTATGCATTTTCTTGTTTTTAGGGAAAAGGTACAGATTGTTCCACCTTTCATTTATACTCAAGGCAGATAAACCCCTGAACTTCTTCTTTTTGGTTCAGTTTAGCTCTTTTACTTTATATTATGGAACAGATAAGCCCTTAATTCTACTAAATCCAACCCGCAAACCCACCCTTAATGTCAAAATATGCTTGTCTCCGTCCTAATTCCCTTCCTCATTCTTTTAATGGTTTGCTACTGAAATATGTTTGTTACTCCCATTGCACTGAATAATTGTGGGTCCCACATCCCACATAAGGAAAAAAGAAACTGCTCCTGAACTCAATTTAACAGAAGTATTTTTAAAAAAAATAAATAAGTCAAGGGCTTAGTTGTTCCTCAATATAAAACAAAGGGGTTCAATTGGAAAAGATTTCAGGGGTTTAATATGTTCTCTTTTGATATAAGATGAAGTTTCATTTTCAAACTTTTCCCTTGTTATTATCTATATCTTCTGCTGTGAAGGCCGTGTTGAATCTGCTGATGTAGGATAGTGCCAGTAAAATCCCACTTCCTGAAAGTTTCTTTTGGAACCGGAAAGATGTCATGCAAAATGCGATTGTTATAACTTATAATTATTGGCTTCCTTTGCGATTGTTGTATTCACCTATGATTATTGATACCTTTCTGCTAGCTACCTAAACTTCCGTGGTAACTTTCTGCTATTTCAGTAAGGATGATACAGCTATGAAAAATAACGAGTCTAACAACTGAGATCACCCTCTTTGTGTTTCTACAAAGAGCTTGCCTTGGAAGGATCAGTTCTGCAAGCAAGTTCAATACTTGATCAAATAATTAAGTAGGAAATTTTACTATGAAGGGCACTGTCATTATGTTAGAAAGTCTGACTTAGGAAGCTTGATTGTTACAGTGGTTAATTGGAGACACCCTTGCTCACATCACAGTAGGGTCTATTGGAGTCCTATATCGGGGAAAGATCTACTTTTTAGCAAGTAGGATGACTGTGTGTGTTTTAAATTAGTGTTGGTGATATTATGGTTGTGGGGATGGATGCTATAACAGGCTCCATGTGCATTACCTTTGGCTCTCATACAGAGGTTTTTCTTTTCTTTTTCCTTAAAAGGTTTTTTTGAGGCTTTGGTCCAAAACATGCCGTGAGCCATGGTCTAGTGAGGCTATCCATTTGATCTGCCCTCTGAATTGCTTTGTAAGGTTCACTTGGGTTTTATTAGATGATATTTTAGATCATTACATGCGCTGCTTGTTGTTCAGCATAAAGTAAAGTTTATCAAGGGAACTAGTGACAATGTAATAACTAGACAGGAGTCCAGCACATTTCAACTGGCTTCCTGAATTGTCTTATTGAACTTGATCTTTCCTTAATCAACAGGATAATTTTACCTCCAATCCAAATAATTTCTTCTGGAGCCTTTGGAAATGTTATGTATTATTGGGTGCTCCTATCAGAGATGTATTGGGAAATCATGTTTTGGGAATGTCATTTATGTTTGGTTGTCTGCTGTAGTTTAATGATTGTAATAGTTTGGGGAAAGAGACGTAAGTTTAGGAGGTGAATGGTTTTGAATATTTGTTGTATTTTTTAAACTTAGAGATGGAAGTAAAACCTAAGACTCCCTTTAAGCAGTTCTCATTCCGTAATGACATGCTTCTTTGATTTATTCTAATATTGTGATTCAAGATTCTTTTTTTTTCCGTGGGCGTTCTAATGCTTTTACTCAATTGCAGGCGTAAAACTCGGTTACATATAGCGCAGTTGGTGAAGGATACCTCAGAAAAACTTAAACAAGCTAGTGATATAGACTATCATGTTGAAGTCAGTGTAAGCTTCTTCCTTTGACCTAAATGTTGATTCAGAAGTTTAGGTTCTTCATGCTTGCGATTGCTACACGTCACCTTCATAATTGACTGGATGTCCGGTCCATTGGGGAGTATATACTTGGGTGGTTTGCTCATCATGATTGACATTCTTCTCCCTACAGGCAAGCAAGAAAATCGGAGATGCCAAACTTGCAAAAGACTTTCAAGCAGTATTGAAGGAGTTTCAGAAGGCGCAGCGACTTTCAGCTGAGAGAGAAACTGCTTATACTCCATTTATTCAACAAGCAGTTCTTCCTTATAGGTAATGTATGATTTATGTTGACAGATAATTTATTAGTGTTGTTGTGGTGTAGTTAAACTAGTACATCAACATATGTAATTTGTCTATAATACAACTTGTTTTCATTGGAGAAAACTCTCATTTTGTATATAATTCCATCATCAGAATTCATATTAATTTTGTTGCTACTTAGCCTACTTGGTTTCTTCTAGATAGGCTTGTAGATGTCAAATGTAAAAGTAAGGTGACACTCTCTCGCCCTCTCATGTTTGTAATTATAATTGCCTTCCCATTGCCTATAGCTTAACTTTGTTTACAGAAGTAGTTCACTGTCTAAACTTATATATACTTTGGTGTCTTATATATATTGGATATATCATCGTGGTGTATTTAGTTCAACAGTTTCATCTGTGGCTTATCTTGGGAAATAATTATCTACTGCAGCTACTCAGCCAGTGATATAGATGTAAATGCAGATAAGACCCCAGAACAGCGAGCTCTGCTTATGGAATCTAAAAGGTATACCGACATCAATATTTTGTATGTGATTCCTGTACTAAGTAGGTGACAAACATATATGTAAACCCAACTGCTAATGTTCAATAAAGGCAGAAAAAAATGGAAATTTTGTACTTTGTTATCATCCAAATTTTTTTATACTCATTGCATGTTTATCATATTTACATCTTCCTGTTAGATTTTGTTCTCCAGAATCTCGTAGGATAGATATATTGTATCTTGCAAAATGATTGGCATTGACAACAATTTATAATATTCTATTTAATGCTCTAATGTGATTGCTGATGAATCAGCCCGTTTGTGAATATAATTGAAAAAACCAATTCAATCCTTTAGTCATGAGCAGAACTGCAGAAGCCAAATTAATACATGTACCCGGTTATACAACCCGTATTCTGTTGTCTGATATTTATTCATGTATTGTAATGTTATTTTTTCTTTTCTAGTCGTTACAAAAGCATCCTTATTTGTCATTAGACAGCCCACTTAATATATCTGAACACTCTGCTGAGGACACATGCATCTTGTGCATATCTGTTATTTGTTAAAGCTGAAAGATTGCCCAGAACACCTGCTTCATTCTGCTAAAAATTATTTCTCCTTTTTCCTTTTCCATCTTAATAATTTGCAAAATATGTTGCCTGCCAGAATTTTTGCAGTGGAGGTTTTGAAATTCCTGTTAATTGGCCAACACATCATAATACTGTGAAACAACGTAGACAAGTTTCCTTTGCTCTATTGATATTACTCTTATCAAGATTTATAAGAATTAATCAACGCTGATCTCTCTCATCTGCTGGGAATTTGTGGGTCAAATCCAATGTTCAAAAGTTTAGTTTGTTTATTTCTTTGTGGTTAACTGGCAGGCAGGACGTTTTGCTGTTGGACAATGAGATTTCTTTTAATGAGGCCATCATAGAGGAAAGAGAACAAGGAATACAAGAAATACAACAACAAATTGGTGAAGTCAATGAGATTTTCAAAGACCTTGCGGTACTGGTTCACGAACAAGGAACTATGATAGGCAAGTAATCTGCATGGTATTAAATTTGGATTTCCTGGTTTAACAAGGCCTAACATAGGAATTTATTCTCTATGTAGATGATATTGGCTCCCACATTGAGGGTTCTCATGCGGCCACTGCACAAGGAAAATCCCAACTTCTCAAAGCAGCTAAGATGCAGAAATCAAATTCATCCCTGGTGAGTTGTGCACAAACAAATCATTGTGTGTTAGGGAAGTTTTATGTGCAACTTCAGCCTAGCATGTAAATGTAAACACAGTGCTTAACTGTCGACAAAAAGTTGACTATTGAGTAACTTGCACACAAAGGAAAAATGGTATCTTTAAAAAATTCTTTGGTCTATTTTCACTTTTCGGTATTGGAATAATTGTGGATCCTGCTCATAACTCGCTTGCCTTGCACAGTTGCAGATGAATTAGAATAAGACATGCTATATTTTTTCTAGTTCCCATGCTAGATGAAATTTCAATTATATTTGGTTGTTTCAGTATCCCATATTTCTGGTATGATATTGTCAACCGTGCTAACCTTAGTATCAGTTCTGATAAAAATTGGATTGCCTGTCAACGAGCTTCAGTTAATTATCAGTATGAGAGTTGTAAATGTGTGCCTTTTAATGCCAGTATTTTCTTTGTTTCCTAAAGGCAATCACGTCATCCATTTGTCGTTCTCGTTCAGTTAATTATCAGTATGAGTGTGCCTATTAATGCCAGTGTTTTGTTTGTTTCCTAAAGGCAATCAAGTCATCCATTTGTCGTTCTTTTTGCTTTGTGTTGGGTGTACTGTTGTGATATTGTGATATCTGAGCTATTCTCTTTTACATTCGCAGACCTGCTTACTGCTAGTGATATTCGGCATTGTGCTTCTGATAGTGGTCATCATACTTGCAGCTTGATCAGGATCTTCTTAAGTTATGGAGAATCGAGAATGATGGTTAAAGTGTTGCTTGTTGATTGTTATTGTTCAAGCTCTTTTGCTGTGTGTGCAAGGTGTTTGAAAGTATCTCATCTTGAGAGGGTGGGTTTCTGACAAAGTTGAATACAGATTTGGTTTGTGGTTGAAGGTTTGGTATTGTTTGGTTTCTTGTAAGTTCTTTTGCTTCTCCTTTTTGTTGTTTGTTTTCACCCGGGTGCGTGAGATGCACGTGTCAGTGGATGGCTGCGATTGGTGTGTCCGGGGTGGTGCGGACCGCTGTCCCCCATTAGGATTTATTTTATGTCAATAATAATTCATAGTATTAAGTTGTGATATCATCCAATAATGTGCAAGTCAACAATATAATGATGCCAAATTATACTATATAATACATATATTATTAATAATTCATAACATCAAGGGCAAACAATGTATAGCATTATGTTTTAATGTTCTAATCTTTTAATATATAAGAACAAATTTTAAATATATGGTTTTTAAGCAGTTATTTCAAATTCATAATTATTTGTAACCAACCACTACATCCATTCACACACATGTGCTTTGATATTAATTCAATTTGTTTGGCTCTGCCTTTTAGCCATTTCTTTCCCATGACATGGAGTTCTGCTTCACTTCCAGCCCCCCGATTGGTGATTTTTTTTTTGGTAATTGTAATATTAAGTTTAATGTACGTATCACGATGGATTCGAACTTAATACTTTTTAGCCTCGGACATTAATCAAGATGAAGAAGCTTTTTTCTGGTACTTGTCTACAATTCGGTCTCTCAATTGATGATCATAGGCCGGATTTCAAAGTTCATTGAAGCATGACAAAAGAAAGCAAGAATGTATTCAGCATATCTCTATAATTGTAATGTATATGGATGTTGTCCAAGTTAGCATTCAATTATTACTGGAGAATAATATAATGCTAGCAAATTTTTTTACATACAATGCAATATGATTACTATAATTTATAGAAAAATTAATTTTGTTATTTGTTGTTATTTTTTACGTTTTCAAGGTGAACACTATCAATTCCTTCACAAATCAGTCACCATTCGACGCCATCATTCGCCGGAGTTAGCAGAGTTTTCACTCCACAGAACCGTCGGACCTTCCTACTACAACTCAACAAATCCTTTCTATTTAAGTATTTTGTGCATTGGTGAAATCGTGACAGTTTGGGACATTGAAGCTAGAAGTTTAATTTTAATTTTAAGTGTATTGTTGGATTGTTGAACATTTGACAAGAATATTGATATTTTGTAATTTTTTTCGATTTGAAACTGAAGTAGTTGTGTAAAATCGCAGATTCTATATTATTATTGTTGTGATTTTTCTTATATTAAATGTGGACAACTTATCGTGTCGTGTCAATTCGAATGAAATTGTGTCGGGTTTGACCATTTCATGTTGAGTTCGCGTTCGGATTTAGCATACTTTTAACAGATGAGGTTCGGATTTGGCATTAACAGATCAGATCAGTAGACTCAGCTTCAAGTTATCCAGATAAGAGGGTGTCCAAAATAAGAAAACATTCCAACAGAACAAGAAAAGGTCATAAAAATTAAAATAAGAAATTCTTTTACAAAAAAATTGTATTAACCCATTAAAGAAGACAGTAGCCGCAGCCCTGCAGGTCATTTTTAAAATCTTATTAACGGACACCAAAATTTAATATTGAGTAGAAAAAGCTGAGAGTTAATTTGAAAGAGACAGTATTTGGGAAAAGTGATCTTAAAATTAAAACCATGAGCAGCGGGAGCTTGTCGGCGGCGGGGTTGGCGGCGGCGGCATTCTCATCAACGGCGGATGATGGCCATCCTTTACATCATGAATTGGCGTTGGCGGTGGCCGACGTTACTGCAATCTCCATACAAGATCGCAAGGATCAGACCCTTCTTGGTCAGTTATTCCAACTGTCATCTTCTCTCAAATCGATACTTTAATTTCTCTGTTTCGTTTTCTGTTGTTTGTCTCTACAACTTTAATTGACAATGGTGAAGGGGAAATCAAATTACTTTATAAGTATGATATTGATGTCATGGATTTCACCTCGAAATCGTCCAATTATGCCAAAAAGAGGGCTTTACACCGCCTCTATTATGGTTCTTCGCTAGGGTTTATGGTATCTCCTTTGCCCCTCTGTGTTTATGTTCATACAATTGAAAATCCTGCTATGCACTTCTGTGGTTGATGTATCCTGCAAGTCCTGATTATTCACTAGTATTTCTCATCTTAAACATATTTAAACATGAGTTATTTTATCTTGAGGTGACTGGTCAGTCTAATATAGTGTGGTAGAAGGAAAGTAGAATAGTGTTCTTGACACAAAGTGTAGAAACCTCAATCTCAAGATTTAAAAAGGATTATACTTCACCATTTGATTTTCATCAATATAAAAAAAAAAGAATCTCTTGGGGTATTTGTAGCATTTCATGCTTGGTTACACTCGATTTTGTGATGTTGTTTGAGGGCCCTTGGCTTTATGCGAACGTGTGGAACTAAGATTTAGAGTTGATTGTTCAGAAGGTGAACCAATGAGTTAAAATTTCTGCAATTAGATATATAAATCATAATTACTTCATTCATCCCTTATGTTAGTCTATCTTACGAGCCTTGGCTTCATAGCGACATCTCATGCTCTTTTTGTTAAGGAGGCAGCATGAAGGTTTATAAAATTGATTGTTCCAAAGCTGAATGGTTAAATTATGTTCTGTTATTAAGAGAACTATAACATATTTTACCATTGTCGTTATAAGTTTAGCTATTCTTATCATAAAAGAGAAGAAATAATTAATGGATAAGGATACTATAAAGTATGAGAGTGTTTGTGAATGGAGGAATATGCTCTCTTTTCCTGGCTAGACATGAGTGCCTGAACATTGACTGTAAGCCTCACCCAACTTTGCCCACCCCTTGTCTCACCCTAATCACTATGTAAGGATATGCCACTTTAGAGTGCTGCTCGATAGATGATGCAGTATATCTTTTGCTATCATTAAAAATGTTATGAAAGAATCTATATATATATATATATATATATATATTGATGTAATATCTTGATGCGTTTTTCACTGTTTTGAAATAAAGCACGACTTATTGGTAATGAGAAAAGGCATCAGTATTATTTGTGACATTAGATGAGATTGTGTGAATGTTTGCCTCAACAAAATATTTCTTAACTACAGCCATAAGTGGTGTGCGTTGTTCTTATATCAGTTTACTGATATATGGGATTGCTTCAATTTTATCGCACATCTCTGATGTTAAACCAAAAAGGAAAGCATGAAAAAATTGTCTTTTTCTGCAGCCCTTAAGTCCGAGTTGATGGCAACACTTGATAAAGAGGTTAAATCTCTAGATGATGATAGCTGGATGTTTGACGGACCTCGATCACGTATTAATTTGATTTCACGACCAGGTAAATTGGTACGCTAAAAAATATGGCTTTTGCTGACACATGCATCCAGGTGGCAGGTCAACTTGGAGGAATTTATAATTATAATTTAGAGAAAAAAAACGAAGTACATTTTCTGTAAGTAGCTTTTATTTATGTTATTCTCTAAATTTCGAGGGAGCATACATGCATATAACTCTGACTAGGTCAGTTCTCTAGCGAAAAATGCATCTATAAGGATGAGAGCTAGGCTAGATTAGGAGTGAAGTGCACGTGGCACAACTTTCAGCCAAAACCTCTTATATGGATGTGCTATGAATCTATGCTAGTTGCATTGTCATAGTTATCATTAACGGCTGTTATTATCAACTAATAACAGGTGGTCTTCGACACGGGCATAAAAAATTGTCAGCTTGTCACGACATGGCCCCACAAAAATGATGAAGATATCCCTCGACGCTTCTACTGTAGGCTGCTGAAATCTGTTTCAGTTGACAAGTGAGCTTCATCTCAACTATGGCATGTTTCTCTTTCTGTTCATCTGGTTCTCACTACGAGCTGAACATATTTTAACTGTAACGAAACTATGATAATTGTTAGCAAGAGTCTAATGGGAGTATGCATGCCTAAAGTGAGTGAGAGTGAGAGAGAGAGTGTGTGCGCGCGCGGGTGCGCACGCTCTACAGGGATGGGAAAATGCAGGAAATGCAACAATTCACATAAAGGGGAGTGCCCCATTTTGAAATGAACAGAAGCAATTACTATTCAAACTTTGGTTTCACATGAGGATGAGTAATTTGCATTTTGGGTGTTAGAGCATTCTGAAATTCATTTTAATATGCATTTTGTTTTAATCTATTTCTTCGGGACATGTAGATTAGACAAGAAGGTTTTGTATTGATATATTCCTATTTTCTTTTGGTAATGATTTTGTTTTATGTTTTATCCTTTTTCCTTTTTGGAAGCTTTTGTTAATTCGACAACTATGATTGATGTTATTCTGTATATGCATGAAGTTAATATCCTTTTGGATAATCTATACTTTAAAATTTTAAATCAAGAGTGAAAAATTGGCTTCTTCCCCTCCTCTTGCCGGAATCTGCCGAGGCCACCATTGATTGACATCCATGCCGACAAAATGAACGGCCAACTGTCCGAACTGGATACTTATCGACTTCTTCCACCACTAGGGCGATGCCACCGGTTCCGATCACGACATTCTTCCTCCTAGTCGACGATCACGAGAACAAGAATTTGGACCACCACGATGACGGTGCAACACAAAGTTGGTCTATAATTGAGTATTGCTCGCAAATGTAACTAATCCCTTTAAAAAAATTCAATTCCTCGAGACAATGCACGACATGATATTTTATGCTGTTAATGTTTCTCTTTGTTTAAAACCTTAGAATGGCGAAAGAAACAAGATTTGGTCAAACGAGCGATGAGGTATGAAAAATATTTATAGAAAATATTTTTATTAGCCAATACGGTATTTTGTTAATATTCTTGCTCAAGTTTTTAGGCCTCTGAGTAAAATGTTTAATGGCGATAGAATCGGTATTAGCCAAAAGCATTTTGAATAGGATTAGCCAAAGCGTCGTTAGGTTCCATCTGTTTTGGCCAGCCATATTTGTCCCATTATTTCTCTTGTCTTGTTCGCTCAATTCCTTTGTCATTGGAGAACATGTTGAAAGGGCGGGCTACAAACGTCAACAAAACAAAATTATTTTGAAAATTACCAAGTCATAACAACTATCATGAAAATTGTTTTGAATACCACAGCTTTGAAAAATTACAAAATTCATCAAAGGTTACTCTTGAATTTGGCATACTAGCTCCTTCAAAAAGTTCTCAATTTCTTGAGTCGATGTATGGCTGTATTTTATAATATTAATGTTTCCATTTATTTTTTTCCTCAAAAAAAAAATGTTTTCCTTTATTTAATCTTTGGAATGACAAAAGACATGAGTGATTTGGTCAAACTACTGACGAGATATGACCAAAATAATGAGAAAAATGTCTAGCGACGTTGTGTTCCAACACTTCAAATATTTTAACGAGCGATATGATATTATGGTAATTGGTAACCTTCTTGTTTAAGTTTGTAGACTTGTCAGTAAACTTTCAAATATGATTAGCGAAAGCGTCGTTATCTTGTTACTATTTTGGTCATATATTTTCGATTATATATTCAGTTCGCACAATTCTTTCGCCACTGAAGTGCTTGTTCATAGGGTTCCGAACGTTAATAAAAAGTACTTTGAAAACTACCTAGTCATCAAGTAAAAAAAAAACCTGAACAACATATGTGACATTAATCTTTTTAAAAAATCTCAATCTTCGAACCGACAGACTATGATATTTTATGAATTTTTTGTTTCTCTTTGTTAATGCTTCTTATGGTGAAACAAACGAGTCATGGTTTGCAGACTATTACACATGGATGGAGGTTTACTCAATGCACACCAAAGGTAGTGGTTCCCACGATATCAAAAAAATAAAAATAAAATGTTTACATATGCTAAATTGTTTATAGACACAAGAGTTATGGGGGATAAGAAGGGAATTTACATAAGCTAAAAGAACTTTCTAGTCAGGCTAACCCAAAAATCGAATGTACAATAACATTAGGGGGAAAAAACTCCAACGCAAATAAATTACCCAATTGACCCAAACCAAATAGCCTGAAATCAAATGAATTGACTTTATGACATATATCACATAATTTATAAAACCATTCAGAGTACAATTAAGGTTACATTAGTTGGTAAAGATCTATCATCTCATACATAGAGACGTCAATCCAACCTGAAATTGATAGGTAAGCCCGATTAGGTCAGAAAAAATAGGGTTAGAGATGAAAATTTTAACTCGAAATTGAGTGGGTTGACCTGATTGATATACCTACTCAAACATGACTCGCATGAATGTGATTTAGGCCATCCATTCAGAATCTATAAAAGTGATGACCAAAACATTAAAGTCTGCCAGGTCCAACCCGACCAACCAATCAGCCTGCCCGAATCAATTTCAAACTAAATTTTTTTGGACCATCCCTCATTTTCTCAGTATATTCAAGCAAACCCACAAAGATGGGGTTCGATTGACATCCCTAATAACTCATTCATATCTAAACATCCTTAATAACTCATTCGTATCTAAGCAGGCAGAGTTGGAGGAGGGGAGCAGTCCAACACACTAAATGCACCCATCATTTCCACACATAAGAGTATTTGGATGCTTATAATTCGCACATACCCATCATTTCAAACACAACAATATTTGGATGCTTATATTTTGCGCACATGAAATCCATGCACATATCAAATATTCTGAATAAAAAAATTAGAAGCTCAAAAAATAAATTCTCGATGGGGCCTAAGTAATCCTAGAGCACATTTGGATTTGGCTATGTGACAAAATGAGGTTGACTAGATAGAACATGATTGCACTTACATGGATTGTAAATTATGTGTTTGGATTATTGACATAGGTTTTAGGGATTTAGGATAAATTGCATGTTTTGACTTTGAAACGGAAATCAAGAATTCTTGGGACTCCTAATCCTACTTCTCTTAGTCTTACCAAAGAACTGAGACTAGAAACTGGGACAGAGCTTTTTTTCCAGATTACACAATCCTTAGGACCATAATCATAGTAGCAGTATGATTCAAAATGTTTAAAGGCAAAAGAGTCTAGATTGAATAAACAAACTTCTCACAAAAGCAAAATCAGAAAATAGTCTAATTAAAAGACCGTAATGTCAGAGTTATCAGAAAGGAAAAAGGGTAAATATAAAGTTCAGACAACTTGTAAGAGACAATCAATATGTTCAAAGAATACAGTATACAGAACCAAAAGGATATTAACTTTTTTAAAAGCCAAGTTAATAGGCCATGGTGACAGCAAAACTATCAGATTTGTGCTTGAAATCAACATGGGAGATAGGAGACTTACATTAGTTAGATAAATTAAGCTTTCTTGGCATCTTGTGAGAGAAGTCCCATCTGCTCTGTTAGCTGGGCCATGTGCTGCGATTTGTCCCACCCATTCTCCAATGGCTCTGTTTCATTTCCCTCAGGAAGATCCTCTGCTAGGGTCAACTGCATCTCAGTATCAACTGGAGGAGGGCTCTGGAGGAATTTTTCCCAGAAAGGGTCGCTAACTGAAGGAAGTTCTGGTATCTCATCCATGCTCTCCCATTCTATCGATGCATCAGGAGAAAATCCACCTATTTCAAATGGGATTTTATCGCTCCCTGATAATGACGTAGGATCAATGAAAATGTCATTCCCTGTTTCAGACCCCAAGATATCAACATTGCTTTCAGGAACCATTTGAGACAACTCAGGTATTATATCATCTGCTGGTTGTAGGGTAATGGGAGGCACTTCTTCAGTTCCAATCACAGGACTCCCGCATGGAAATTGATTATTTGCACCTTCTGCACATGTTCTAATCAACGGTGTCTGAACCTCTGAAACTGCTGCCAATGAAGAACCCATAATTGAAGAACCTGATGGGACAAATCCAGGCCCAGATGTTGGAGGTACTTCCTGAAGAATCACTCCTGACACATGGTTGGAAGAACTGCCACATTCCAATGCATTAGATGATGAAGTGCCATCACCAGTAGAGAAATTATCATGAGCATTTTCAAAGTTCTCTAACCTAGGAGAAGAATCCAGTTTCATAATCTGCCTAAGCATCGCTTTTGCAGCCTCGTTCATCAAAGGTTGGTATTTAACAATCTGACCATCAGAAGGGCCGACAGAATCATCTGTCACACCATCCTGTCTAAGTCTCCGCTTCTTGTTGCCTTCGGTTATGCGTCGGTTGCTATCATTAGGTTGTTGCATAAATTGAGCAATGAACCCAGGGCTGTTCATGGCCTTTGCAAGGAAGGACATCATCTGCTGTTGGCGTTGTTCCATACCCTGAAGACGCTGAACCATTGTTTGTAACTGACCATCAGTAGATTGTTGCTGCTGTCTCAGCCTGACAAGCTCCTGCATCAGCACATTCTTGTCTCTTTTAAGCCTCTCGACTTCCTCCTCCAGCCCAAATTTTCCTACCTCAACACAAGCTCCAACAGCAGGAGTCTGTACATTTGGCTGCTGTTGGTGCTGAGGGTGTCCATGTGCAGGTTTTCGACGTGTGATACTCTTTAGCAGATGTTTTTGTCCTCTTAAGAATCCCTCGTTTGCAAACTCCCAGCGGTCTGGGTCAACCTTTTTAAAGCCCTGTTCCAGACAAAACCAACGGAAATAAAATAGAACACTCAAAAACATCATGCTGTGGTACAGAGCACAGTAGACCAGAGATCTACAAAGAAAATATAATGATTACATGAATTCATCATTCATATTGCATTCTCTTGCCAAGGTAATACTGGATTACTTTTATTAGATGGAAGGATGACAATAACTGATCACGACCCCAAACAAATTACAATAAACTAAAAGCAGATCTCTAAAATAAACATCTTATAAATTAATTCCAACTATATTCTTTTATATTAAGCAGCTACCAGATTTCCATGAAATGCCTAGATATGATGCCAAAAACTGAAGTCTTTCGCAAAAATCAAAATAATTACATTATTCAACCACATAATGAAAGAAACCAGCCTGACATAACTAACAGCAACGACAAGCTGATATTTTTGGAAAAGATACTTTTGCATAGAAAAAATATTTTCCTATGAACTTAACAGCAACGCAAGTCCTAATTGCTCTTCCTGAGTTGAATTCACACGGGAAATACCTTCAATCAATCCCATTGACAAATAGATATGCAACATCATACTCTAAAACACATAACTACAGTGGAACATGTGCGAACAAACCAACATCTAACAAATACAGCAGAGAGTAAAATCACAAAACGAAGGGTGCAGAAGTCAAATCACAAAATGATATTATCTTATTCCATTTTAAATAATGAAGTCACGATAAAAGACCTTTTATTTCTACAATACAATTTATTTCGTATTCAGAGCAGATTCAAGCATTCTGTGCTCATAATGAACTTTACAAGAAGCTGTGTCATTAAGACTAATTACAAATCAAAATCTTCAAAGGTTTTTTCTATACCGGCAAATTGCAAAGAGTGCAATTGAACATGCAGAGAACATTAGGGTAATAAAAATATGAATATGGAACTTGTACTTGATGTTGACTTGCATTTAGGAACATCAGATTTTAGAAGTAAAACATAGCAAATGCAGCATATGCTAACACAAGCAATGGCTCCCTGGACGTGTTGCTTACTTTTTCTATTTTAAAGTCTAAATACAAAGGGTGATTAGTTTACTAGTTTCCAAGAACAAATAGCAGGATTCACCTGGGTAAGCATGGAACCCATTTCACCAACTGAAAGTAATGCAGCAAGTGAAATGGCAGAATTATGGAAAATAGCATAGTTGTATGGCTAGTTGTCATACTTATATACATCTATATGGTTGGTTTCGGTTATGGCTTTTGGGAACTTCATTAATCTTAATCTATATAGGGATCTTGAGCCTCAAGACTTTGAGGGGAAAAATAAACCTTGAAAGCCACTGCAGGATTTCCTTTCTTCTGCAAAACTGGAAAAGGAAAGGCAAAAGAACTTCAGTCTCTTAACAGGTGAATCATAATTTCACAATTTGTATCTGAAGAACTTTAATATTTTTCGTAGTCTGTACTTCATGGTGGCGAGGACACAGCTTATAGAATGTTCTTGATCCACAGGTTTCCCTTTACTTATTAGTGAAAGTATACCAAAGCAAATGAATGAAAGTAGACAGTTTTCAAAAGCTCTGATTTCACAAATTTCAAGCATTCTGAATGTATAGTTCCACAAGTTACGGATGCTATATACAAAACTGGGACTCAGATTAGGAAAAGTTATGGGAAAGCTATTGAGATTCCCCCAAAAAAAAGGCTCGTGACATCTCTATCCTTACTACTCTGCACAATATGTTCAAGAGGTATATTTTCATTCTATTACTTCACAAACATCGAAATAAATTTTTAGAAACTGAACTTCAACTTCTTCAATGGATAGAATCAGGTCAAGGAATCTGTAAATTAACAAACTCAATTACTAGCATACTCTTCCTTGCCAAATACGCTAAAATTCATCCTGATCGGCCGCTCCAACTTTAAATACACAGATAAGTGTCTCGGCATGACCTCAAATTCTATTAAGGTCCAGAAAGAACTGAATCCAAAGTTAAAACAAGCACTTCTCCACTTAATCAAACTGACACAAGCACAACTCATAAGTCAGTACCAAACCAAAACTCAAAAGAACGACATTACACAATCAAGCACGCCAATTATCAACACTACAAAACGTACACATTAGCATCATTCAGAACACCATCACCACATGAACCTCCAAGTGCAAAAGAAAAAAACAGAGAAAAGAAAAAAGAGGAAATCAGGACGCATATAAAACTACTAGTAAAGAACATACATAAGTGTTGAGCTGGCGCACAAAGCTGGAGAAGTTATTGTGCTTGAAGTACTTAGGCAGCAAGTCTTTGGCGAACTCGGCCGAATCCCAAACGATGAAGCTGTTGTTGGTAGGGCTCCATGATACTATTTTATCCGTGCTGGGGTCATCTACCATGTCGTAAGTCTTCACCAGGAACGGTGGCGGCGCGTTCGTCGCCGGCATCGGCGCAGGCGGAGGAGCCGCCGCTCCTCCCTCCCCCCCGCCGCTGGTAGCAATAGAAGAAGTAGGCGCGGCCTCCATATTATACGCTACATCAAATAACGAAAACACAATAGATAATTCGAGTGATTCTATCGCGTGATGTAACAATCAGGGATATGAAATCCTATTCCGATGAATTAGGGTTTTTTGCATTTACATGAGTGGAGTTTGAAAAGAGGGAAAATAAATCCCTAGGAATTGGGCGGAAAATTTGTGGGTAAAAGTAAAGAGAGAGAAAAATAGTATCGACTGTACCTATTTGTCGCGAAAAAATAAAAGAAGAGCTGAGTGGTTGTATGGTCACGGGGAACTGGAGCATAGGTTAAGGGAGGCGAATACGCACTGCTTCAAATACTGTGTGTTTTGGGGAAAAAAAAAATACGCTACTTATTTTTGTCATTTCCTTTATCATTTTTAGGGTTATGAATATGAGCCATAATGGCTAAGCCATAACAGGATTAAATTGGCAATGTTACATTTTTTTTTAATTTTTACTTAATTTATTATAATAATTAAAAATATGTTTATACCATATTACCCTCATATTATTTTAGGATAAGAATTATGAGTATATTTGACTTTCCAATTTCAAATACTCAATCTATTCCATAATTCAAGTTAGCTTATAATCAAAATCTTGCTTTTTTTATTAATATAAAAAATAATAAAAATTTCAACCAGAATCGGACTCACGATAAAGCACAAATAATATTCTCACCACCAGCCGGCACCCGGCGCCCCACGGCTCACGGCTCTCCGCCCACCAGCTGTGGCGCTCGGCGTCCCATGGCTCCCCGCCCGCGGCCCCTGGCACGCCCAACGCGCCACGGCTCCTCCCGTGGCCCTTGGCACGCCCGACGCATCACGGCTCCCGGGCCCGCGAGCCGTAGCACGCTCGGCGCCCCATGGCTCCCCGCTGCGACCCCTGGCATGCCTGGAGCGCCATGGCTCCCCGCCCTCGGGCGCCAGGCGCCCCGCCCCCAGTCACACAGCCCGGAGAAAGCATAATATGTCGCATAATGATTTCCTTCATTCATTAACATATTACATATCATAACTATATTAATTGAAGTTTAATTTGTCACAAATTGACTAAACTTTAGTACAATTCCATAAAATTGAGTATAATATAGTTCAACATATGGTAATTAAACCTAGTTTTCATAAAATTAGATATTGGGAATGTATACGAATCAAATAATTTTGGTTCGGTTCGATTCGGTATTCGATTCGAATTTGATATTAAAAAATTCGTAAATTTATTATTCAAATACAAATACAAATACACTTTAATAATATTCCATGAAATTAAGTATAATATAGTTCAATTGATGCTAATTATAAACTAATTTCAAAAAAATGAGATAGTATTGTTTAATTTATATTAATTGAAGTCTATGATACAATGATTCTTCTAAAAATACTACATTGCAGTATCGGATACGCGTAAGGCGCGAGTGCGGGTGCGATTCACGTCGGATTCCTGAAGAAAAACAAAATTAAAAAAAAAATCAAATACGCGAATCAGGTGCGTGGAGGGCAAGAATCCGATACGTGGAGGGTATGTGGTTATTTTTTAAAAATTTATTTTTTTTGGAGGCATTTTTGCAATCTAATAAAACTTTATTTATTATAAAATATGATTAATTAGATACTTAATTAATTATAAGTACTTAAGTTGTGGCTATAGAAAAATGTAAGATAAATATATTTAATTTTAAATTTTTTAAATTTCTATATATTTCAGAGTTGAAATATATAATAAAATATTAATAAATAGATGTATCATTGCCGAATCGCACCCTATAATTTTTTAAATCCATATCTTCGTACCCCGTATCGTATCACTCCCGCACCCACTCCCCCGCACCGATGCAACATAGATTGAAGTTCACTTGTATAATGAGTCCACTTAGACAAATTTATAAAATTGAAGTTCCATTTGTCACATTGATTACACTTTAATAACATTCCATGAAAATAAGTATAATATAGTTCAATTAATGGTAATTATAAACTAATTTTTAAAAATTTGAATTATAAACTAATTTTATAAAATTTGAGATACTATAGTTTAATTTATATGATTCAGTTTCTCACTACTAAATTGAGTCAATGAATCCTGAATGGTTTAATTTTAGAAGACATGAAGCCCAAATCCCTATTCCGAATCATGAATGTACCGTTGGATGAAATTCAAGTATAAATAAATTTTTAGATTCGGGAAAAGGAGTGCAATATATAAATAAAAATAAAAGATACAATATTTAAAAGTAGTGTATGTTTCATAGTGGGCTGCAGATGTAGGTGTTGTATATTTAATGTCTATTTTGTGTTCATTTATTTAGTTAACTGAACACTTCGATAAACACCCGAGCAAAACTTTAGCAACAAATCAAACTATTTTATCAAAATTGTAAATTAGACACAAACCTTCATTATGTGCAATTATGACACAATATTTCAATATATATATATATATATATATAACTTTTTTCCACAATTTCTTCGATCAACTGAAATCGACATGGTAGATGAAATTTTCTACATGAACACGTATTTCACTTGTTTTGAAACAATAATTATTCACAAAAACATACTCCCTTCGTCCACCAAATTTGTAAATAGTTTTGTGTGGCACGAGTTTTAATAAAATGTTGGTAGATGACCTTTGTGAGTGGAATAATAAATAAAAAAGTAATAAAGTGGGTGAAGTCATGTCCTAAAATGAAAAGAAATAAAATAGCTACAATTTTTGTGGACGGACGAAAAAGAAAAACTAGCTATAATTTTCGTGGACGGATTGAGTATTATAATTTAGAAGTAGTTACAAATTTCACACAAAATTTTAGAATAACACGGTCCAAAATCGAGCAGGTTGGCCAATTGACATCTCTACCACAGCCATTTATTTTTGTTATTGTAAGTATTTATTTTTATATATAGTAGGAATCCGCAGCCGCTACCTCCAGTACGTGTACGTGTAAGTATATTTTAATGGAAAATATAACTAGTTATTGATTCCCCGTGAATTTAAGAACAATACTGATACGCCAACTAAAAAAAAGAGTAATGCTCAAAATCATTAATTTTAGGTCTTGCAGTTGAACATAACAATCCAATTGCCAAGTTGTTTTGTGTCGGCCCATCTCATCAATGCGCCAGAATAGTAGTGAAACTGCTCAATGTCAGTGAACTAAAATTTTTAAAAATTGAAGAATATTAATTAATCATAATATAAAATATATACTTACATTTCAATGTCGGTTTGATTGAAACCAAAATTTTTATTCTGCAAACGGTATAGATTGAACAGAATTCCGGTTTAATCAGATCATACTGAGTAACCGAAACTTATATATGATCCAATTTTTCTATTTCGATTCAATTTTGCTTGCTCAAGCGATAATGAAAATATAAGAGCAACTCCAAGAACTACATGCTATTGTGGATAGTATATTTTTCCCACCTCCAACGGTTGCTACTTTCACGCCAGATTTTTTTGGCTTGCAATGTTCACCTGCTACATTATTTTTATTTATTTTTTTTTCTTTTATTGTTGAATTTGATTTTATATGTTCGTTTTATTTTATAAATACCTAAGTTTCGATTATACTCATAAAAATACAATAACATGTAGACATTAAATTGTTTTTGCATTTAATTCTCCAAAAAATATTTTTTGCATTTGACAATAACATAAAATACATAAAAATATAAAAGTAGAAAAAACATAAAATATATAAATTCATGATACAACAATCCTAGTACGATCCAAGACCGCATCCAGATCCTCCAAGATCCAATACATAATTATCTAATTAATATTATGTTGTCATAAATTAGTCGTTGTATGTTTAAGTATTTATTCTTGAATATATATATATATATATATATATATATATATATATATATTTGGTAATTGAATGCTAATAAACAAATATTAACGTATACGATCTATAATGATCGTATTAAAATTTAAAAATAAATTTAATATTAAAAGATGTAAAAATGAAATATTCCATTGTATAGGGCAAATATAGAGGTGACTATTCGAGATAAACATGACGTTACTCTAAATTTTACTCTAAAGTTCACTCCACAACAGAGTGAACCTTTGAGTTGCTCTAAGAGCATCCACAATGGGAGACATACGTCTCCCAATATTTTATTAATATTTTTTGTATTTTTTGTGGGGTCTTAATGATTGAGAGATCGGTTTCTAAATCGTCTCCAATGGTACAGATCTCTCACCCCGGTCTCTCATTATTTAATTGTATTTTATTTTTATGTTTTATAATTATTTTGAATAATAATAATTATTATAATTAAAATATCATATTGTATTGAAACATTGGAAAATTACAATACAATAAAGAAAAAATACATTAAATTTAAAATTAAGGTAGAACTAGTTGAGCGGATCGAAATGTATCCAAATTTTCTCAATCAAATCGTTTTCAAACGTTCATGGACTCTCGCATCGTGAAGGCGCGCTTCTCTCTCGGCATATGCTCTAAAAATAGGGGTTCCACCTTCCACCTTGCTGGACGAGAGACGAGGAACAGAGCTTTGACACTAAAAAGACTATGCTATTTCATGATAGAAAATATGTCGATTTTCTTATGCCCCAAAGCTAATGGAATGAGCTCCTATATATAGCTAATCTCACACCAGGAGGATTAATGCACCCATGATTTACAGCCTCTCTTGACTGTTTCAAATAAACAAGAATCAATAGCCATGAATATTATGGCTGTTATGAATTTTACAAATTGAATTTCAATCAATTCGTATACCGGTGGTTTCATGAATGGGAAAAGTCATCATCGACTTTTAATGCCAAACAACTAAACATTTTAAAGTTTAATTGAAACTTGTGAATTGGAAATCAAATATGCCCATTACAATCAATTATACTAAATAATTGTATAGTCTAATTGATTTGTAATTTTTTGGATAAGTGGGCCGGCCCAATTATAAAGACATTTAAATTGGGCCAATAATAATTAAGTTCAAATTAAGATATTTCGAAGCCCAATATCCACAGTCCGAGTTCGAACTCGTTCCTACAACGTAGAATAACCTCATTAACGAATTTGCCTACAATAAATTCATTTCCAACACACAACTCAAATATTCCATTTCTCACTCACCAATTAATGGTTTTGAGAACATGAATATATTTCAATTATTTACTAGACAAGTAAAATAATCATTTATTATTTAATTTTCAATAATTAACCGCCATAAATAATGATTTTCAAACCATTATATCCAATAGTATTTATAGATAGGAAATATCATAGAATAAAAAAAAAAAAAGTAAACTAGCCGTTGCTAATTTTTTTTTAATTACACATTGAATAAAGAAAATCAACAAAAGCATGTGAGACAATCGTGACTGTTGTCGCATACGGGACCGGGCTTGAGCCCTACCCCTGGTCCCCAACGGTGGCGCGACCGCCACCTGCGGTCTCCCTCCGATCAGAGGTTGAGCGACCGCCCACAGCGACGGTGTAAAAACCGGCGCTGTGGATGCTCTAAGTACTTTTTCTAAGGGTGGGTTTAACATCATTGTTTTCATCATTGCCCCATTTTCCTAAAGCAGTGTATGCTGTACCATTTTCAAATGAGTTTGTGAACAGTAATATCGTGTAGTTTTAATTGAGAAGGTCACTATTAATTTATCATGTCATGTCTCATTCTGTACTTGAATGTCCACATTGAAATCATAGAAGTTGTCGTGTCACTCAAAGGCATCGTTTGCTTAGTTTGACTATGACGGGTAGTTTGTAATTATTATTATTATTATAATTATTACTAGTAAGTAGCACGTCGAAGGGAAATAACTTATGTTTTGATTTACGTATATACATTTTAAAAAAAATTATATTTTATTTAGAAGTTGTGATGTTGTTCGCATATAATTAGGAATTGGAATGCATATTCATTCATTAAGTATTTTTCAAATTTAAATTTGTTTAGAAATTTTCTACATATTGTCGTTCTAATCTCAATTAAAACAGTAACTTTATTGTATATACCCGTCTCAAATCCGTTGGCTAATACTCGATAAAAATCTGAACACTATAAAGTTAATATTACCTAAAATTAGTAAAAAAACTTCTTTTTATGTCTATTTGAACCGTCTCGTTGGTTTATGCTACATTGATATCCCTAATCTTAGCCAAAAGGCCAAAAAAATAAAATATATAAATTAATATTGCACAAAATACAGAATTTAAGATAAATAGAAATAGCGAACCGTGGACGTTATCTGTTAATGATGCATGTCTCTATTATACTTCCTCTCTTGACCTCTTATGTACACAAACCTGGTGCGCTGAGGGTGTTGTTATATTTAATACTCGATAAAAATATGAACACTACAAGTAATATTAATTAAAAATAGTAAAAATAGTAAAAATCCTTCTTTCTAGTGTTATTTGAACCATCTCGTTGTTTTATGCAAAATTACTCTATAAAAATCTAAACAAAGTTAGTATTAATTAAAATTAGTAAAAATCATTCTTTCTAGTGTTATTTGAACCGTCTCGTTGTTTTATACAAAATTATTCGATAAAAATCTGAACAAATTTAATATTAATTAAAATTAGTAAAAAATCCTTTTTTTAAATATATTTGAATCGTCTCATTGGTTCATGCTAAATTATATATCTAATCTTTGCCAAAATGCTGAAAAAAAATATGTTTACATCTCCAAATTTTTTTATTCTTTTTTTTAAACTATTTTTCCCACATTTTATGTATGTTTTTTCTAGCAAACACTAATTGAAGTTTTTAGAAAAACATGAATGAAAATTGAAGAGGATTCCATGTAGACATGTTGATAAAATATATATAATTAGTCTTCAGAGGGAATTCATTTACAAATTTTACATTGCGCTCTTAAAATGCTAATTTGCTTTTTTAAAATTCGTCAGTTACTTTAAATTTAATTATTAGCGCTACTTAGAGACTAACTTAAAAAATAATTTTATTTCTAATATCTAAACATAATTCAAAATGACAATTCTTCTAATATATAATATAGTGTCATAATATGACACATAAAAGTCTATTAGAATTCAACAACATGGATAGACCAATACTACAATGTTTAATAGTTTATTAGAAGTTAAGGACATTACACACGGAAAGATAAATACAAATAGATTACAAATATTAATTAAATACATACTAATGAATATAATAATAATCATAATGATAGATTCGAATTAGAATATATATATATAAATTAATTAAATTGATTGACTAATACTTTTCGAGCACTTACAATTCTATGCATAATCTAATTGACGATATAATTTTATAATTGTATAATATAATAAAGGAAACTTTAATGAATATACTGCCACATAAGTCAAGATAGAAATGTAAAAATTTCTATAATATTACATAGATATATATATATATTATATGAATTAAGAATGTACTATAAAATAAGGGTTTATAAGAATGTATTCCGAAATTATTATTATTTTAATATGCATAATAGAAAAAATTAATTAAATAGAGGAAAAGATAAATATGAGATGTGATTAATAGATAAACATGTGATATTTCAAGAATATGAAATTAATAAAATTTTAATTAATGAAAATTATAGAATATATATGAATTAAAATTAGACAAATTACCAGAATAAAGGAAATTCTGAACGGACCACCGTGGATGGGACAGCTTTATTTTCGTATTAGTAATAGATTATTATAAAGGTGATCACCAACTGACATTCAAGATACACTGGATAAACCTTACTCTAATGATCATGCCATCCACATTATATTTTGTGATTTGCTTATATAAACCTTAATTTATACGTAGCAAATTAATTAAATATACTTTGTGGCCAGTGATGTATAAAGTGATGGGTAAAATTCCAATTTCATAATAAAGTATTAGAAACGTGCAATATTTCAATCTCAAATATTCACAGTGAGTAACATTTTTATTAGTGGTAAAGGTGGACGAATTATGGGATAGCCCACCGATGTGATGGTGAACAAGTTTTTATAATCGGTATAGAGTTTTCAACCTGCAGACTTTAATTATATTATTTTATCGTTATTCACTATTATTAATACACCCCTATCCCTAAAAAAAATAAAAATAAATAAAATTGTGACACCCCTAAACATTATATTTATATATAGTACAATACCATATTTGATAATTGACGGCAGTTTGTCTATATATAATAAACTGGAAAATAATCGGTTGCTTGCTGATAGAGATTAAAAAAACATTATATTTCATTTACATGTTCTCCGTATTTTTATATGTTTTAGACTCTTTGATGTTTTTATAAGATGTTTTTAGAGAAAATATAGATTTTTATTTATAAGATGTTCTATTTTATCAAGACAGTTCTCTCTCCTTTACCATTAAAATTAAAATTCCTTAATTTCCAACACCCTTGCATTAAAATTTCAATTGTTTTCTTTCTCGCTTCTCCTTCCAAATGTCTTTTAAGTTCTTTTTACTCTAATTTTACTATCAATGAGTTCTTAAATTTTGTGCTAATTATTACTTAACTCTAATGCAAAAGGCCAAAACATCTTATAATAAAAATGGAGCGATTATTTATTATTATTTTTTTCAATAGAAAAGTGCATAGTTTGTATAAATAAGAATTTGCATAGACATTGGTGTAGTGGTCCCACCCTGCGTGGTGGTGTAGTGGTCCCACATTTATGTGGTGTAAAGGTCCCGTCTATATGGTGGTATAGTGCTTGCTTAGATTATATATATACATTGTAATTCTCAGAAGAATTTCAGAAGAGACACACGCACACATATATTTAAGTAGAATTAATATACACAACTAAAATATAAACAACATGTTTTCAGTAGAGAAATATGACTGGCACATATATGCTGGACATCTTTATCAAACATTTTTGTATACTCTGAATTTTGGTATGAGTTGAACACAAATTTATATGATGTTTTTTTAGTAACAAAAAAGAGTTAAATAATGGCTGAGGGAGATTGTCTTGTCCGATGTTTCCTAATTCTATTAATGAAATTCTTTTTCAAAAATAAAAAAGTCAAATGATGGCCGGGTTATTGAAACAAAATTGAATTTAGGTTGGTGGTTTTTTTCTTCTTTTTCCTAATGCTCCTTGAAGTTTTGCTTCGCATGTTCCATTTTAAATTTTGATTTTTTTTTTATATTCGTATACCTACATGATATTTCACTTAATCACATATATCTTAAATTTTTGAATATATTTTTAGAAAATTACACGAGGTATATATATAGAGAGAATGCATGTTTTAATACCAAAGCATAAAACATAGAAGTTATTCACACTCATTCATAAGAGTCAGTAAAAAGACTAAAATACCCCTAACTTATCCTTTTTGTCTTTTTTTCTTTTTTTAGTCATCATCTTCATCAACAAATAAAAAAATAAATAATAAAAAACTAAAAACTAAAATATACTCAATTCGTCGTCGATCACAACCCCTACAATAATATTCATTCAATGTTTTGTAAGAGAGGTTGTTTACTCTCATTAATATCACAACAACAACTAAATACATTACATTTGGGACAAGAAGGAAGAGAAAAAAGATTGGAGAAAAAACGTGCTATTTTTTTACAAATGGGTCTCTCAAAATCCTTGTTAAAATCACAAGATTATTCGAAAAAGAGGAGTTGAAGTGCAAATAGGACAACCGATAAGTGTTTCTGGGTTCATAAAGAAGGTATGCAACTATATTTAGCCCGCAATTTTTTTTTCTCGAGTTCTACACCACATGGTCATGCACACGGTGGTAGTTTTATTGCACACGATGGTATAGAAATAGAGTTTTTTTTTCGGCATGACAGACCACCATGTGAATGTTTCGTGGCCACGAAACATTCACACGGTGGCATCACACGGTGGGAACGACCGTGTGCTGCGATCGTGTGGATGTTTCCACACGATCGCATCACACGGTCGTTCCCACCGTGTGATGCCACCGTGTCCAATTCAGAACATGTCGTAGAAGCTTATTCGATCATTTTTCTGATGATTTCTTGGCTTCTTTGTGAATCTCAGATGTCGTGGATGCGTGTATTGATACATCACAGCGGTCGTTGGGAGCGATCGACGTATGTAGACGGGGAATCGTTTTTTGTCTACATCGATGCGATCAAGAGCCCTAATTGTTCACACGGTGGTGGCCTGCACCGTGTGCACAAGAACATAATCAATTTTGCATTAAATGCATGACAAATCACTAATTTACGTGTTATTGATTGCGTATGAACGATTATTATGAACAAATATGTCTATTTGTATCATTATAGGATTGCATGAACGAAATCCATTATGTATTGTGTGTAATCCTTAAATTAGAAAGATATTTGTAATATACTTTGACATCTTGTTATTGAGAAAGTACCTCTTACACTAGTGAATTACACAAATGTTATATATACGCGTTTGATTGAGGTGTTAAATGGTTATAAATCATGTTGAAATAAGCTATTAGAGAATCGCTAACCATCTAAATCGATAACACGTGGAAAGATAAGAGGCCTAAATGAAATGTTCTTGTGCACACGGTGCAGGCCACCACCGTGTGCACGGTGGTAGCCACCGTGTGAACAACCGTGTGGTCTACCGTGTGGTGCGACCGTGTGAACAATTAGGCCTCTTGATTGTTCACACGATCGCACCACACGGTGGTTCACACGGTGGTAGCCACCATGTGAACCACCGTGTGGTGCGACCGTGTGAACCATTAGGTCTCTTTATTGTCGTTAGCGATTACTTCTACTTCCACAGAGCCCGGCGACGAGGCCGACACCGTCTCCTCCTCATCATGGTCGGCTTCCGATCGATTTCCGCTCATGGTGCCGTCGAGGATTGGTTCACACGGTGGTGGCGCCGAGTTGAGCGAGAGAGACGAGTTTGAGAGAGAGAGAGAAGTTTGAAGAGAGAGAAAGATTGGGGTTGGGGTGTGGGGGAGGGGGGGACCGAATTATGGTTTTAGTTTTTGTTTTTGTTTTTTAGTTGTTTTTTTATTTGTTTTAATCTTTATTTGTTTAGTAAGTGTAGTTTAGTATTTTAACACATTTTGGTATGAAAAACTCCTACTCTTATAAATGAGTGTGAATAACTTCTCTCTTTTATTGTGTGGTATTTAAAAAGAGTTGGCCCATATATATATATATATTATCAAATAAATCACTACACCATCATATAAGTGAAACCTATAGACCATTTGGTTCGAATTAAAAAAACAAATAAAAGTCTATAACATATTATACTATTTTCAGAAATAAATTACTAAATGGTATGTAGTACTCCCTCCGTCCCAATCATATAGGCTTGTTTTCCTTTTTCGGATGTCCCAAATATATAGGCCAATTTCTATAAAAAGTAATGTTTTTTTAATTCATTTACTAATTTATCCTTATTCAATTCTTGGATTGTCTCATAATCAAACAATAAATAAGGTCATAGTAGGAAGTTTGCTTGTATAATTTGTATTTCTAATAATTTTTTAATCCTAGTGCAAAACTCCAATCAGCCTATATAATTGGGACGGAGGGAGTATGATGTAGCAAAATAATTTAGCTCACACGGAGAATAAAGAGGACATGATTATTGATTACAAATAGCGGCTGCTTTCACACTTTTCGTCTTCTCATTGGCTGAGACTGATAGGGCCATTATTATTTACTCCTATTTAATTTTTATGATGCAAATCCAAGATACTCCCTCCGTCCCTGATAATTGTAGTCCACTTTCATTTTTCGTCCGTCTCTCATAAGTGTGGTCCTTCCTTAAATGGATACGACCCACTTAAATTTTTACTCTTTTACTCTTTAAAAGTAACTACACTACACTAACACAACAAAGTGGGTCTCATTCTCCACTCACTACACATCTACCTAATATCCTTCTTAAAACCTGTGTCACTCCCTCCGGACCACACTTATCAGGGACGGAGGGAGTACTTTTTAAGCTCGAATGCATCAAACGGTCCCACTTCAGTCTTACAAGTTCGCTCTTCCTTTGTATTGAATTCTATGCGTCGAGAAGCTAATAGAGCGTTACATGAACTAATCAGTTCAACTCCTTCTGTTTTAGAATATTAGTTTTAGAGGCAATCGATTTGTTAAGATATTAGTTATATATAATAATCTGTGAAAGATAAAATAATTTTTTGAACAATACTTTTGTCGAACCATTAGGAACGGAAAAAAAGAAAATAATTATTTTGTAATTTATAAGTTATGTTGATGATATTTATTGCGTATTTTTGAAGTATTATAATTTATAGTTTAGATATTTGAAATTAAATTCCTGGGACGAAGAAAGTACAACTTTATGGTAAGAGAATTGGTCATTGTGACCTATAGATATCGTAACTTCGGTTGCTCTTTAATAAATAAATATTTATTTTGGTTTAAGGAACTCACTTATTTTAAATATTTAATGTGTATATAATTGTACATATGCTTATTATAGATGAGAAACGAGTGAATATTGTTGATGTATATTATACATTTAACATTATTCTTTTTAGTTTTAATATTTCTTTCATACTCCATAAATCGTGACCAGGAACATTGGTGAGAAGAGAAAGGATTGCTGAATGAAAGGAAAAAGCAGAATAGCGAAGGAAACTAGGAAAGGTGAAATGTATTAAAAAAATCAATAATTGTTAATTATCAATACTGCTCAAGTATTATATTCTCCCTCTGTCCCTAAAAACAATGTCAAAACTTTTTGACACATAGTTTTAAGAAATTTAGTGTTGTTTGTATTGTAAGTAGAAAAAGATTTTGTAAGTGGAAAAAATATGAAAATATCTAAAAAAGGAAAGATACAATTTTATAGGATGGACGAAAAAGAAAATACTGAAAGAATTTAAGAGATGGAAGGGTAGTATAGTATTATATTATGATTATTTAGTACTATATTATTATTATTATTATTATTATTAATATAGGGGAAGGGGTACGGTGGAATTCGAACTCGAAACCTCACTCATTATAGAATGAAGCTATACTGCGTGTCCCATCTGGGACAGTACTATATTATTTGAAAACCATAGAGTATACATTTGAAACAAAAGTTTGTTGTTAACTCTATGCAAAGTAGTGGGGCCCGCCCATCCGGTTTTGTGTTTGGTAGATTAAAGATTGGCTTATGTTTGGTTAACAGTAAGTAATGACGGAACTCATTAATTAACCATAGTTAAATAGTTGCAGACAAAAAATATTTGCAGCTCACTGTTTTTCCTTCTTGCTTTCATCACAGCCACTTTTGCTCCATTCTCGACATATTCTTCGTTCCTTTTTAGTGAGAGAAAGAGAATTAATAAGAGAATCTTACCTCTTTCTCTTCATACCAACACCATTATTTTCAGGGCCGTCTTCCGATTTCTGTTCAGAACAAAACGAGCATTTGCAGGAAAAAAAAAATACATAAAGAAAAATATCTTCTTGATGGCATTAGTGCTAGAAGACGGGAATCTGATCTGAGATAGTTTTAGTGGGAATCTTAGGTGATTTCAAGGTCACTTTCTTGCAAGGTATGCACTCACCCTTCACCTTTCTTATTGGCTATTATTACCTACTAACACTTGCACTTTTCTTGTGTGAGTTGCTTTTGCGTTGTTTTTCACTTTATTTTTCAATTTGTTGCCTATTTTCTGCAATACTGCTGTGGTGCTATTTTTCACTGTAAATCATGTAGAAGTTTCTAGTCCTTTTCTATTATAGAAGCTGTCTTTAATGGTGGAAGATGGGTTGGATATGTTGCTGCAGAGGCATACTTGATTTAGTTGCTCAACTTGACATTTATGAGGGTGGTTATGTGGTGCGATTATTCCTTACCTACTACTATTCATTAGTAAATTTGATGATCGATAGATTTCCCCTTTCATTTCCATTTAGTTGCTTTGATTATATGCATGTTACGGCATAATTGTTTGCTAGTTAAGATTAAAAGGGTTTTTAGTTGAGTTTTTGCTAGATCAAGCAAGAACTTATTTATCAGACTTTCAGTTTCTTAGTTTTAAGGGTGTATTTCCAGCCTAATTTGCTGTTATTTGGCTTCATTTGCAGAGCTTGATTTCTCGATCAGTTGAAAAGAAGAAGAGAGTGCTCTTCTTCCTACTATAATTCTGTATTGGCTGAATATTATACACTCCCATAAGCAATGGTTTCGAGGTCTTATTCCAACTTATTGGATCTTACATCTGGTGGATCACCTACCTTCAGCCGTGGGGGGAAGAAACTATCCCGAGTTGCCACGGTAGCCGGGGTGTTATCTGAGCTAGATGATGAAAGTAGAAGTAATGGTGGATCTGATGCTCCCTCCTCTATTGCACAAGAGCGTATGATTATTGTTGGAAATCAACTCCCACTTCGTGCACGGAGGAAGGAGTCAGATGGTAAGAAAGGGTGGAGTTTTAGTTGGGACGAGGATTCTCTTCTCTTACAGCTGAAAGATGGACTTGGAGAAGATGTGGAGGTAATATATGTTGGTTCTCTTAAAGAAGAAATCGACTCTAGTGAACAAGATGATGTAGCCCAAACATTGCTCGAAAACTTCAATTGTGTCCCTGCTTTCATCCCACCAGAGCTCTTCAGTAAATTCTATCATGGTTTTTGCAAACAGTACTTGTGGCCTTTGTTTCACTATATGCTTCCTCTGTCTCCAGATCTTGGTGGCAGGTTTGATCGTACGTTGTGGCAAGCTTATGTATCTGTAAACAAAATATTTGCAGATAAAGTAATGGAAGTGATCACTCCTGATGATGATTTTGTGTGGGTTCATGATTACCATTTGATGGTGCTGCCGACATTTTTGAGAAAGAGGTTCAACAGGGTGAAACTTGGGTTTTTCCTCCATAGTCCATTTCCATCATCAGAGATATATCGAACTCTACCTGTTAGGACTGAACTCTTACGGGCACTCTTGAACTCAGACCTTATTGGTTTCCATACGTTTGATTATGCACGACATTATCTGTCTTGTTGTAGCAGAATGCTGGGGATATCTTATCAATCTAAGCGCGGCTATATAGGGCTCGAGTACTATGGTCGTACTGTCAGCATTAAAATCCTTCCGGTTGGTATTCACATGGGCCAGCTTCGCTCCGTGCTGGATCTTCCAGATACGGAGAATAAGGTGGCTCAGTTACGGGATAAATTTCAGGGTCAGACCGTCTTGCTTGGGGTGGATGATATGGATATTTTTAAAGGTATAAGCTTGAAACTCCTGGCCTTCGAGCAGTTGCTTACTCAACATCCTGATAAAAGAGGTAAAGTTGTTCTCGTTCAGATAGCTAATCCTGCCAGAGGCCGGGGGAAAGATGTTGAGGAGGTTCAGACAGAAACTAGCACCATTGTTGCAAGAATCAACCATGCCTTTGGAAAACCAGGATACGAGCCAGTTGTCTTGGTTGATACTTATCTTCACTTCTATGAGCGTATTGCGTACTATGTAATTGCTGAGTGTTGTCTAGTCACTGCGGTGAGAGACGGGATGAATTTAATACCTTATGAGTACATAGTGTGCAGGCAAGGAACTGATAAGCTGGATGAAACATTGGACTTGAACCCATCATCACCCAAGAAGAGCATGTTAGTGGTTTCTGAATTTGTTGGGTGCTCTCCATCTCTTAGTGGTGCGATAAGGGTTAATCCTTGGAACATTGATGCTGTTGAGGAGGCTATGGATTCCGCTCTCATGGTCCCCGAGCCAGAGAAACAAATGCGACATGATAAGCACTACAAGTATGTGAGCACCCATGATGTTGCCTATTGGGCCCACAGCTTTTTTCAAGATCTCGAAAGAGCATGTAGGGATCACATAAGGAGAAGATGCTGGGGTATTGGGTTTGGGTTAGGATTTCGTGTTATTGCCTTGGATCCGAGTTTCAGAAAGCTGTCAGTCGAGCACATTGTGTCTGCATATAAAAGGACTAAGAACCGTGCAATTCTCTTAGACTATGATGGTACAATGACATCACAGAGTACTCTTGATGCAACTCCAAATGCTGAGGCTATTGAAATATTGAATAAGCTGTGCAGCGATGCCAAGAACGTAGTTTTTGTTGTAAGTGGGAAAAATAAAAAGATCCTGACACAATGGTTTACTTCCTGTGAAAACATGGGAATTGGAGCAGAGCATGGGTATTTTGTGAGGTAAGGCACGCTTGCATTTGATTAATGGATTAGTCCATCGTTTCATAGCCAAAAGTGCTTATATTTATGAGATATATAATTACTACTTTTTTTGGATTGCAAGCATGCTTTTACACATGCAATCATGTCAAGTTAGGAGAAGTGTAAATAAAGATATCTATCTGACAATAGATTGTTTTCAGTAGCTACATTTACGAACAATTAAAATAAAAACTATAATATGGCATTCGAACTCCTGCCCTGTTGCTCTGATAGCTGAGCTGAGTAATATGCATTTTGCATGTTCAGCTGCTTGTTGAAATTTTTTGTGGCATTATCCTCACCCAATAATCCCAAAGCTCCCTGCCAGCCACTTTCTTGCGTAAAACGTGTTTAGGACCAACTGACCCCTCTAGTATTGTAATTTCATATCAACATAACAACATGGCTCTTTTAGTGGTTTTGATAGCATGATTATAACGCTTTTGCTTCTTTAATGATGGCCTCACCTTAATTTTTTTTGGAAACTTCTGCCTATAAATACATGGGATAACTGCTCTTGTGATGTATAGGACAATTGGTATACTTCTAATTTATGTAGTCCGCTTCAGTTGTGATTATGCTTCTATGATCTATGTTGATCTGAGCAGTTATTCAATTTTATCATATGTTCCTAATCAATATCAGCAATTTATTATGGTATGGATCTCAGAGAAACCAATTTTACTGATGATGGTGAAGTGATTCTATTGTATGCTAAAGATAATTTCATAAGTTTAGATGTGTCACAGGAGATGACTTAATCTTGCAGAAATCGTTTTTTGCTGCATTTTGTGATGCATTTATAGTACTCCTGTCGCTCCTTTTGGTTTCCGCATTCATGTTGAGTTTGAAAAAGTTTGTCATTTAAGTTACATTTTTTCCTTACTGAGAATGTTGTTTATAACATTTTGTTTCCAGACCACAAAACCAGGCAGACTGGGAAACTTGTTTTCCTGCTCAAGATTTTTACTGGAAACAGATTGCCGAACCTGTAATGCAGTTATACACAGAAACAACTGATGGTTCTTTCATAGAAGCAAAAGAGAGTGCACTTGTCTGGAATTACCAACTTGCAGATCCCGATTTTGGCTCGTGTCAGGCTAAGGAACTTCATGATCACCTGGAGAGTGTTCTGGCAAATGAACCTGTTTCAGTCAAGAGTGGCCAGCACATTGTAGAAGTAAAGCCTCAGGTTAGTCTACAAAGCTGCATCTAGTTATTGTCTGCTATGTCTATGTGCGTTTCTACTGCTTTTTATTCGTCATGTCCAAGAAATTATTTCAATTTCATATATATTTTTCTGTATATAATGCTTTGTGTGCTTTCTCCCTCTGCCCATTCTAGATAAGTGGGGTCATCAACAGAAACTGCAGAAACGTGGATAAATAAAGAATTAGATACTAAGATACGGTATCAAGAACACCATGATGGATGTAAAAGAGGAGTACCCTTACATCTAAAATAAATTAAGCAAATCTAAAGAGGAATATATTAAGTGGTATATATTTAAACAAGCTAAATATTGCGAAGATGCTGATAAAGTTCTTCACATGTGTCTCATTGTATATATAATGTGACGCCTGGAGTAAATAAATCATCTAAAAGAGAGATTCAGAAGAAAGAAGTAAGGAGACATCCCTAAGAAGAAACTGAGATGGATCTGCTGTTGCTCTTTCCTTTTTCTTCTCTTCTTGCCGTTGTAAGAGATTAGGACTATAATGCACACAATGAATGCAGTAAACTTGCTCAAATATTTGCATTGGGGGTTGAATCCTGTTTGAAAGTTTTTAGATAATGGAAAGTTGACTGGAAGTTATCTGTATTCGTATAAACAAAATCCTAAAAACTTTTTAAATGCTTGGTAAAATGTCTATCTTCCAAGAACTTTATTGAATAACAAGGCCCAACCACCAAAAATCTTAAACGGTGGAGTTTGAAGTAATATCACGACGTTTTAAAGAATATAGCATATCCTTGATGAATTTAGAAGAGAGAGAATATTCTTGAATATTTTGAGGGAAATATTTATGTATCAAGAACTATCAAAATTTGCCAGGGCAATTGGTATTCTGCAGAAATCTTAAACGGCTGTCTCGTAATGTTTAGGGTCTATGACCGAAAAACATTTTATTTCTTTAAAGTATTGAAGTATCATGCACTCCCTCCGTCCCTCAAAAGTGTGGTGTATATTTGGTTTATTGTGAGGTGTAAAATATTAGTTAAACCACACTAATCTGGGACGGAGGGAGTACTATTTATGGCACGATTAGGCAGTTCTCGTTGATGTTGTTTATAATGTCCTTGACCCTGTTCTCTGTTCACTAGGGAGTAAACAAAGGCGTTGTAGCAGAAAGAATTCTAGCAATGACTGGTAACAAGGAAGTGCTTCCCGACTTTGTGCTCTGCATAGGGGATGATCGATCTGATGAGGACATGTTTGAGGTGATAATGAGTGCTAAGGACGACGGGTCTCTCTCCCCAGTCGCTGAAGTGTTTGCATGCACGGTCGGGCAGAAGCCGAGCAAGGCCAAGTACTATTTAGAGGATACCTCGGAGATACTGCGGATGTTCCAGAACCTTGCAGATGCATCTGAGCAGACTTCTAAAACTGTTTCTTTCTCTCCACAACGGCTACTCATCAATCAAGTATGAAGTAGAACATCGTCGTTGTGTGTTGTGTTTGTTTTCGCGTATTTGCTCTGTATCCTTCTTCTTCAAGTTCAAAGTCCCCAAGAATCTGAAACTCTCCTAGATATTTCTGGGGCAAAAGATATTATAGCTGCTACCTTAGTTGTTAAGGCATTCCAACAGTTATATTGAAATAGTTTTCTGTAAATATTACATTTGGAACTAGAGTTGTATTGAAGCAACCTTTAGAAGTATGCATCAACATATTTTTTATTTTTATTTTTTTGAGAAAATCAACATATTGATATTAAGAAAACATGATTATTGGAATTTTTGGGATTAGGATTAGGATTACCTACAAAAAAAAAATTCACGAATTTTTAGCGAATTTGTATAGATTGGCTCATTTATAGCTCTAGCCTCTAGGATGATAATTACCCTAAACAAAAATCAAATAAATTTCCCCTTGGATGAATCTTCCATAATTAGAAAGTGTCTTGAGTATGAAAATATATTTCAATTACTCTTAGGGGATGGCTGGTATGCTGCAATGAAATGAGAATGGAATGGTCATTGCTGTTTCCATTCCTAAAGCCACGGTTGGTGTAATTTTTTCATTAGGAATGCTCATTCCTAAAGGAATGACTAATCCCATGAGTATGAGTTTAGCAATTCCTTAACTCCTCCCTAGTATTAGCTAATCATCATCTTTAGGAATGAACTTTATTATTATTATTATTATTATTATTATTATTATTATTATTATTATTATTATTATTATTATTATTATTATTATTATAACAGTAATATTAAAAAATAAGAAATAATAATAATCATAATAATAATTACTATTAATATTATTATAATAATTTATATTAAAATAATATTATTAAAATAATAATAAATAATCATTATTATTATTAGTATTAATAATAATAATATGTTTATTATTACTATTGTTATTAAGCTTAATAATTAGTAAAATAATAATAAATAATTATTCTTATTATTATCAAGCTAATTATAATAAGTATAATAAAAACAATAAGACTAAAATAATATATATTATTAGTATTAGTATTAGTATTAATATTATTATTATTATTAAAATTATTAGTATTAATATTATTATTAATATTATTAAAATTATTAATAATAAACCAATTATAATAAGTACTCCCTCCGTCCACCAAAATTCGCATCAAGAATTGCGACACGGGTTTTATTATCAATCGTAAGAATAAAATCAGTTAAGGAATAACCATTTCATTCATGATGTACACCAGCCATAAGAATATTATTCTATGATTCATTCCTTCCATACCTTCATTCCATTACAATGGTCATTCCATTCCCACTAAATTCTATTCATGTCTATCAGCCACCCCTTAGTCTCTAAATGAACAACTTTTTGTTCATGACCTATCTAAATTTGTCTACCTTCACTCACCCATGGTAAATCATCCAAACTCTTCACATTTGAATTGAATTTCCTTTATTAATTTCAATTTCAAGTATTTTTTTTTCTTTCTAAAAAATGTTATGATTGCACACTTCGCTAAATGAGCCAAACTCTTCTCAGACTAGTTTGTTTGTGAACAAGTGTTAAATGGTTTAACTTGAAAAATATAAATTATTAAGTTGATACAACTTATATATCTATATTATAATTAGTAAAAGTTGTATTAAGTCTAATTAATTTTTATATATTATAAAAAAATAATGAATTTAGTAAATATACTTTATGATGGCGAAGATAATAGTTTATATTTAAAATAAAATAATAAATATTTTAAATGTAAATCTATATTTAAAAAGTCTATTTAAGTTGAAATAAGCTCGCGTGCATAGAATTATTCGATAAATAAAGCTCGAGCTTGATGCGATAATAAATCATCCAAGTTTGAGCATATATGAATTAAAAGAAATTTATTTGATTTTTGTTTGGGGTTATTATCATACTAGAGAAAAATTCATGAACAATATTTAAAATATAATCCTTAGGGGATGGCTGGCATGCTGGAATGAAATGAGAATGGAATGGTCATTGCTGTCTCCATTCCTAATCTTACAGCTGGTGTAATTTTTTCATTAGGAATGCTCATTCCTTAAGGAATGATTAATCCCATGAGTATGAGTTTACACATCCCTGGTATTAGGTAATCATCATCTTTAGGAATTAACTTTATTATTATTATTATTATTATTATTATTATTATTATTATTATTATTAGTTTCAATATTATTATAATAATTATTATAAAAATAATTATAATAATAACAGTAATATTAAAAAATAAGAAATAATAATAATCATAATAATAATTACTATTAATATTATTATAATAATTTATATTAAAATAATAATATTAAAATAATAATAAATAATCATTATTATTATTAGTAATAATAATAATAATATGTTTATTATTACTATTGTTATTAAGCTTAATAATTATTAAAATAATAATAAATAATTATTCTTATTATTATTAAGCTAATTATAATAAGTATAATAAAAACAATAAGATTAAAATAATATATATTATTAGTATTAGTATTAGTATTAGTATTAGTATTAATATTAATATTATTAAAATTATTAATAATAAACCAATTATAATAAGTACTCCCTCCGTCCATCAAAATTCGCATCAAGAATTGCGACACGGGTTTTATTATCAATCGTAAGAATAAAATCAGTTAAGGAATGACCATTTCATTTATGATGTCTGTAAATTTATAAGAATATTATTACATGATTAAATTCCTTACTACCTTCATTCAATTCTGATAGTCGTTAAATTCCATTCCCACTAAATTACAACCGTATGCAACGGCCAACTCCTTTGTTTTTATGTTATGTATAACAAAAATTTAAACAAAAAAAGTGACTTTGTTCTTGCCACAATTTTATTACTACTATATATAGATATCAATGAAATGGAATCTCCCAATAACAATTTAATTAAACCCAAACGTGTCCTTGATGTTTTGAAGGAAGCTTCCCTAATTGCATCTTTCTATTGCAATTTGCCCTAACGCAGCCATGAATACCTAGCTAGGGTTACGTATTTCACAGGCGTTCCTAAATTTCTTCTCATTCAGACATAATATCCGAGCCCTCCTTCTTGCCATGGCAAAGAAATCCAAAAATCCTCTGAAAAATGGGGATTCAAACGACGTTTCCGAATCCAACGGAGCTGCTAATTCCTCCTCGGTTTTCAAGAGGCTGTTCGGCGAAGTTTCTGGGCAGGACCCAGCTGCTAATTCTCTCTTCTCGGATAACAATCCGTTCCAGAGAAAATTTCTGAAAACCCCGGTTGCAGAAAAGGAGAAGAAAAATGCCGAAGACGAGGCTAATTTGGGGGATTCGGATTCGAAGAAAAGGAAGAAAGATAAGGTGAAGAAAGAAAGTTCCGGTCTTGATGCTGAAGTGGTTGAGGTGAAGAGCAAGAAGTCGAAGAGAGTCGATGGAAATAATGAGAAAAGTAAATTAGGCTCTGAATCGGAAGAAATTGCGAAGAGTGTTGATAAAAATGAAAAGAAGAAAAAGAAGAGGAAGAGAGATGAGGTGGAGGCGGAGTATGAGGCGAGGCGATACGGGGTAGCTGCTGATGAGATGAAGGAAAGTGAGGGCAATGTAGTGGGGGAGAAGAGGAAGAAAATGGAAAATCCAGAGGAGATGATGGTGCCAAAGGAAGGTTTCGATGATGAAAACAAGCTGTTAAGGACTGTATTCGTTGGGAACTTGCCGCTCAAGTTGAAGAAGAAGGAAATAGCCAAGGAGTTTAGCAAGTTTGGCGAAGTCGAGTCTGTGAGGATTCGATCTGTTCCCATTGTCGATGTGAGTATGCCCTGACTTTCTTTCTTGGAATTGTGTGTTGTGTGTGAAATTCATGGTGATTATTCTCCCTTTTACAGGGCAAAGTGCCGAGGAAGGGTGCTGTGATCAAGAAGCTAATTAATGAGAATGGAAACAGGTTTGCTTCTAAACTTAACATATCCTATTTTTTGTCAGTTCATTTTGTGGAGTTGATTGGTTTTACGTATATTTTCGGTCATAATTTTATATACAATAAGACTTTAGAAGGTTATAAGAAACTAGTTGCCTGCTTACCTCACAATAAAGATACATGAAATGTTGAAAATGAACTCAAATATATGTGCATTCATACAGTAAATTAGTTCCGGATACTTGTTTTACGTCTTTTGAGTCTATCAATATGTTGCTAGATTCTGTATGAATTTACCTGTTTAAATTGGCGAATCAATCTGGCATTTCATATGTGCTTTAGTCCTTTATGTTGCTATGTAGTCCAAATTCTTTCAAGAAGTTTGAGTACATCTCTTCTTCAATAAGAAGTTGCCTGCACATTTTCACGAGGGGCAAAAAGGGGTTGTTGGTGCATAATCAAGAAATAATCATAACTTGGCTGTTCTGCTTTTGCAGTGTCCATGCTTACATTGTTTTTGAAACGGAGGAGTCTGCTCAAGCATCATTGGCCCATAATATGGCCGTGGTATGTTCCCGTCTTCATATGCTTTCTACTTCGTTTAAGATAGAAATGTACTCAATTTTTACTTCATGGTGGGTATCATTTGTTAATTTGCTTGAGTCAGGTTGGTGGAAATCATATCCGTGTTGACAGGGCATGCCCACCGCGCAAGAAATTGAAGGGAGATAATCCTCTACTATATGAAAATAAAAAGACTGTTTTCTTGGGAAATCTTCCTTTTGATGTCAAGGCAAGATTTTTAATCTTCAAAATAGCTGCTTCTTTTGCTTTTTGTGCTCTTTAATCTACCCGTATAACATGGTTGTGCATTTGTACTTTCCTCAGGATGAGGAGATCTATCAATTATTTGCTGGTATAAAAAATCTTGAAACAAGTGTTGAAGCTGTTCGGGTTATCAGAGATCCCGGATCGAGCTTGGGGAAAGGCATTGCATACGTGTTGTTTAAAACTGTGGTATGAGTTTTATCTCAGTAAACATCATATCACTTTGCTGCATGTGCGTGTTTGTTACTGCTTTCATCACATGTCTCAGCATTGCAACTTTTTTCTAATATGAGATATCAGATATCTTATGGTTTAAGTATTGGCTTTTGAAGTAAGTTTATGTTGTGCGCCTAACCATTAACTTGGTTACATGAAGGATGCTGCCAATCTGACTGTCAAGAAACGTAACTTGTGGTTACGGGGTCGTGAACTTAGGGTGAGTCATGCTAAACCAGCTGACTCTTCGTTGAAGAGGATGGACACTTCACAAGCAGAGAGCAATAGCGCCAAGAAGTTAGGTGTTGGTTCGAGAACACCGGATGCAAAGGCCAACACAAACTTATCTTACCAGGGCTTGCATGCAAGCAAATCCGGCGGACAGAAGAAAGTCCGAACAAAGATTACATTTTCTGCCAAATCAAAATCTCAACCTGCTACAGAGCAGAATTCTAGATCGACGAAAAGACCATCAGTGGCTGCGAGGAAGGAGAAAGCCCTTCGGGCTGCTGCTAATGCTTCAAAAGGAGCTGGATCAAAAGTAGCTGGAACGAAGCGGAAGCTAGGTAATCCAAGCCCCCAGAGTGGTGGTGGACAAAAGAAGAAACCAAGAAATTTTAGGTAGAATCTACAATTGGACCACAACTTTAGGATAATCTGTTGTCTGATTTCAACACAAGATGCAACTAGCTTGCTCTTCTTTCTCTCTCTCTCTCTCTGTTATTTTATTCTATTCATCTTTATCTGAAAGGAAAAGTCTTAAGACATACAAGATACAACTGTTTGCAAGTGAATTATTGGAGAAAGTAGAAATTGTGTGCTGGAAATAATTTTCCCTTAGCGCAGGATTTATTCTTTTTCGCTAATCCCGAATGAATGATTTTTTGGCGGAAATTATTAGGTATTAAATTGGTAAGATGAATATGTGTCTAGGGTTGGGCCATATTATGTAGGCATGTCTTTTACCATGTCTATATTGATGCACACTACTTTCTTGAAAATGTTTAGTTATTGAGAAGTATTTTTGAGAAAAAATTGAGACCAACAATCAATCCATTTATATAAAGAACCTCAAATAATTCAACATAAAGACTAAATTTGCAAGTGAATGTAAGTCCCGAGTATTAATATTTTTGTACCAACTATGGTGAACCTTACATACAAATTCAGGCCCTAGATAAGAGAAAATAAACAAATACACGAAAAAACAAAATTGTATTAGAAAAAGAAAAAGGAAAAGAAAAAGAAAGTAAGTAGTATTGGTAAATATATATATTTATGTAAGTTAGAAGTCAAATTATATTTAGTATATATAGAAATATAGAATTGACAATTAACAGTTAATATATAATACGGAAATGATGAATGAAATTGCAGCTGCGTTTTTACTTTTATAAACAAATATTCCCATTTACTAAAAATAGAAAATGTGACTAAGCTAAGCTAATTTCGTAAATGGTCACCTAAATATGTTGTTTGTATCAAAATAGTTATCAAACTAAAATTTGTTTCAAAATGGATATCCAACTTATATTTTGTATCATTTAAAGTTTTAATTTAATTTATCCTACGTGGCAACAAAAATACCACATAAGCTCCCCCATTTATGGTGACTCATTTAATAATTGCCATGTCACTTCCTAATCAAAATAAGGTATATACCAAAAAAAAAACCTAATATAAGAAGTACACAATAATCAGAGCTTATATGCAAACGGAGGAATTTCTTCTCCTACCATATCATCGACGATTTCTTACTCTGCTATGATTCTTCTGCCTTCTGCTTCAGAATATAAGGTTTTTCTCCCTTCTCTTCTTTTTTAGTTTTACTTCCTTTCGTACTTGAATATAATGTTCTCTTTCTCTACTGCAGAATATAATGTTTTTCTTCCCTAATTATGAAGTTTGTTTTTAATTTTGACCTTGTTAATCTTAATTAATTCTATATATTATTCTCGTAGGAATACTCAAATTTTCTCAAAACTTGACGTGATGATTTATTCCCTGAGAAGATCTCATAGATTATGTTTTATTAGTTACACGAGTGTTGATATTTTTGATTTCATGTAGAATTATGACAATCAATTGGAGGTCAAGACTTTCAGAAGAAAGCATATATACTTGAATATGGTAATTATATTTTTATGAAAGAACATCAGTTATTTAATTAAGCTTGTTCTTTGTTTTGAACAAATTTTTAAAGTTAAGGTTCATATATTTCAGGGACTGAATATGAATATTTCAGTTTATACATGCACCAATTTGAAAAAACTGATTCTAATGAGTTTAAACAATGTACGATTGGGTATATTGATTATTGTAGTAGTGATAAGATATCAATGCTTGAGGTTAAAAGCATGGCTGGAGAAGTAGGAATTCAAGCTATAGATCGTATGTCATTCTTCTGGTTACATCCCGGAAAAATGTTATATAGTTGATGGGTTAAGATCTTTGGAAAGTGATGCTGATACCATTGAGATTATGTCTCTGTTCGTTGATGATTCTCAGATAATGCATGTCTACATTAGAGGTAAAGTTTGTGAATATATAGAAATAAAAGTTAAAAATATGGTAGATGTTGGAGTAATCACATACGATACCAGAAAAAATGACAATGAAGATGGAGATTTAATTGATAATCATGTGAATTATGATTATGATAGTTTTTATAAGTCAGCATAAATAGGAGCTTATGTGGTATTTTTGTTGCCATGTAAGATAAAATTAATTTAAAAATTATATTAAAACCTTAAATGATATAAAATATAAGTTGAGTATCCATTTTGAAACAAATTTTAGTTTGATAACCATTTTGATACAAACATAGTTGGGTAACCATTTATGAAATTAACCCCCATTTTCCAACGCCATTAAACCTTAACCCAAATAAGGTCGTTATTAAAAGAGTTTCTTAATTCTCAGAAAAATTATAGAAGAGTTTCTTTAGTGTTTTCGGCAAGAGTCTTCAAGGTAGAATTATATGTTCATAACATTATTTTGATATTTATTTATCTAAATTTAGATTTATTAAAAATATAATATAATAAATATTTATATATGTTAAGTTTGAGCTTACGGTATTATTGGCACCATAGCCAATAATTTATATTTATAAAGAATCAAAATATTTTTAAAATTTGGAGCTTCAAAAAATGAAATCGAAAGTGTTAATATTTCTTCACAACTAAGCTTAAGGCTTGTATTATAGTTTCAGTAATACAAATTTGAAGAATCCGACAGATCGGATCTATGTGTTAGAACTATCTGGTGAGTTTTATTTTACAAAATTATTTTGAGTTAATAAATCATGATATTTCAGGTAAAAAAAAATAGTTATATGTGGGAATGCTTTAGTATGTTCTATGTATTTTATGTTCATATACCGAGCGAGGTTCTTTGTTGCATCCAACGCACTAGCATTTGTATATAAATTCAATTTTGAAAAACGATGGAGATCAATTCACGGAACTTCTAACCATGCATACACAACTCAATGCTAGCGTGTAAGACCAACACCCGCTCGGTATCATAGGAACATTAAACACATGGAACAAACTAAAACATTCCCACGGATAACCTTTTTTTTTCTTCAAATATAGGAGTTTATTGAATCAAAATAATTTTGTCAAATAAAACCTAGCTGATAGTTCTATCACATAGAAATGATGAAAGTAGCGACCCGACACCCCTCCCTATGTGGATTTGCCGGACCGCTACTTATGAATCCATGGGTATAACCGTTATTACATCAATAAATGGGGCAACTTACGACTGCGACTGAAATATTAACAAGTCTGAACAATCGAGGACTTGATAATAATACTATGAAAACAACCTTTATCGTATTGTCATCGTTACCCTAGCTTGGTCGTCTTGGGGGCAAAGTATGAGGACTTTGACCCCGCGCTGTGGAAGCGATTACTTGAAAATAACAGGAATCGGTTAAGTCCGTAGATATTAAATGAATGATGACGTTTGCATACGTGCATGCAATGAAGAAGAGGTGACGATCCGAGTGATCGTCATCTATAGGCTTGAATACCAACACACCTCCGTCTCGGCCTTTGCTCAATCTGCATTAGGGAAAACAATGCAGGGGGCTGAGTACTAAAGCACTCAGTGGTTCCATGCCCCTCTTGAAAAATATTTATAAAAGCATTAAGATATAGCATGCTCAGTTTTATATAAAGGGTATTATTAGTTAGAAAATACTTTCCCCTTTATATTCTTCAAAACATTTAATATGAGCTTAAGCTCAAAATATAGGTGCACCAATTCATAACTCTCATTCTTGTGTTACCAAACCCGGAACAATTAGTGGGGAGCCACTCCCACTCAATTGAACCGTCCTTTACTGAGACAAGGGGGTAACGTCTTTCAGTCCCTCCCATGTCCAGTTTACCGTGTACACTACCTTGGCTTGTACGGAGCTCAAGGCCGATCGTCGTTAAATAATTTGGCACATCAATGCCAAGAGAAAACGGGAATACCGTTTCTCAAGTAACCACAAGTAATTGAGATAAAAACACTTAGCATGCATATCAATTTAAAAAGCTTTTGGGCTTAATAACCCGAAATGTTACCTCGTGGGAATCTTACCCACACTTGAAAATAGGATAACCCACCTTGGTTGTCGAGCGCGAAACGTATTCCTTTGACCTATGGTTGAACGTCTCCTACAATATAATCTAGACACTTAGACTACATTCATCGAGAGTTCAAGCCATTATAAGTATCTTAGGTCAAATCATATTCCCGGTCTTTGTTATTGAACTAAAAACTCCATCAAGGCTTTGACTTGATTATTTTCCTTTGAAAACATCGGATCCGTGATCCAAATCGTTTATGCAACTTTAAAAACGTTTATCAAACCACAGTTTGAAATTATGTGAATGCATATGTCATGTTGTGACGGCACGTAACTCATGTAAGCATACTTATGCATATAATAACATAATGCAATTATATAATTACGTCATCTCATACTCAATTAATTACTTAGATAATTAATTGCACTTAACCCGATTAATTTAGTTAATCGATCACATACGACATACTTGGGCAAATAATTTAAATAAATCATATATGGCACTAAGGCCCACATAATAAGGCCCAAACATTTATTCTAGACCCAATTAAGCATATAAGCCCATATGTATTAATTAACTAAATAACTTATTTAATTAATTAAACAATTACATATAAAATCATAATAATATAAATTAATATGATTTACTGGAAATTAGAATTAAAACATTTATGTTAATTCTTGAAAATCGATTTTAAGGTTTTAAAACCATTTAAGCCCTTTTTTCATAATTCCATACTTGAACGATAATTAATTTAATTAGAGGAAAAATAGCAAACGATCTTTGATCGACTTTCCCTTTTAACACCATCATCTATACTGACCTAATTAACATATTCAAGTGTTAAAATACATTTTCATCAATCATAACCTCGTCAAATTCGAGCAAAAAGGGCAGAACATATTCTGCTCAATTTCTGGAAGTTCTTTGCACAAGGTGCCGACAAATAAATTCATAGAGGACAAACCACAAGTCCAAAAATCAAGTTCTTTATGGCTATGGAAATATTAGGATGTCTACTACATTTCTTCAGAAGGACATATTTGCTTAATCTGAATAACCAAAGAGTTATACGCTAATATTTGAAACTGGGCGCAGATTAGGGTTCCTGAAAACAGGGCAGTGGACAAATTATTTTGTCTAGAACAATTTGCTTGATGGATTTGGCTAATTTTTGGATATGTTACAGAAGATATATAAGGCTACAACATGTTAAAAGTTTAGAGCAAATGGAGTTCATTTACTATGGTTTTGGCTGGCCCGTTTGGTTCGAAAAACACAAAAAGTAAACTGGAATTTAGGGCTTTTTATATCTTTCTTATTTTCGAACTCTAAGCTTCACAAATCGACCTATATATCCTAGATCTTAAAAATATAACACATATAACATGTATATCATTCATATCAAGCAAGATTTAACATGCTTTCACTTTAAAATCTCAAGATAGCTTTCATGTTTCTCAAGAATGCATATATAACCATAAATCTCCATTTTTAACCATAGACTTTCATATATAACCATGGAAATCGAGAAACCTCATGTATATCATGCTCATAACATGTATAACATCTTGATATATAAATCCTAGAAGAAAATCTAGAGATTTAAACCATAGAAAAGGTAGAAATTATACCAAACTTCTTCTCTCCCACTCTCAAGTTCTTGGCTCTCTCTCTCTCTCTCTCTCACGTCTCCTCTCTCTTTCTCTCGAACCTTCTAGCCTCCTTGATGAGCTCTCTTACAGTCCATAACAATGGTGGAGGTGACGGAAAAGTGGTGGTGGAAGAGGAGGTGGTAGTGGTGGTGTTTGAGAGCAAAAATGGAGAAGAATGGAGAGTGAAGTGTGTGTGTGTGTGGGCTGCAGCAGCAGCTGCGAAAATTAGAGGAGGAGAGGGAGTAATAAGGTGGTATGATGGCTTGCTTGTGGGGGGAAATGTGTGTGTAAGGGATTAGAGGGCATGCATTGGGTGTTTGACTTTGGGGGAAAGAATGAAATGATTGTGGTGCAACTTGTGACTTTGAGTCCATCTCTCTCTTGCTCTCTCTCACACGGCACTCACATACTTTCATACGTATAGTTCATCTCGTCTCGTATATTATATTCGGGTACGAGCCCTCTTGATCGTAACGTAAATTAATTAGAAGGATTCTAAATAAATCAAGCTTAAATAATTAAACTAACAAAATTATGTTATGATCGAATATTATTTAATTATCTTAAGCATACTCACCTAGATAAATTATTCTAGGTGGTCTCGTTGCTAGTTTTTTCATCTTATACGATCTTTATCGATAATTTTATTTGCTACATTATTCGATTATCGAATAATTCACAACATACAATTACATCACATTTATAATCACGTAATATGAGACACATAATTCACACATAGATATATAACGTGCCATGCTCGTGTTCGTGAATAAATATGATAATCGAAATAATTAAATATCAATTGATAGGTTTCGAAATCAATTCTTTTAAATCTTTATCAAATATCTTCATCTTCTCTTTTAAAGTAAATAATTTATTCTTTTAAAACATCCGGGAATAAGGACCTATCTAAATAATCCAAAAGTTTTAATTCATTCGAATTTTTCTAGCCCGAATTTTGCGGGGTGTTACATCCTACCCTTCTTAAAATAAATTTCGTCCTCGAAATTCCGCATCTCTTACGGGTAGAATATCTTTTTCCTTTCTAGGCTTTCTTAGTCTAATCTTATTCATGACATAACGAAAGTTCGTGTCTATCGTTCTTTGCTTAGAGCCAGTTGTGGGTGTACTATGCTTTCGCTGCGCCACTTTGATCATCTTAGAAATTTCCTTTTCATAGAACACCTTTGGGTTCTTCATCTTATCTTAAGTCCTTACTTGAGACTATATCATCCTAATTAGGCAATATGCCTCTTATGGCTCATAACATTTTCGCGGCTGCGAAACATGGAGACATCATATACATCGCTAAGACGTGGAGGTAACGTATTTTTAACGAGGAGTATATCATCTCCTCTAGGATTCTAAAGATCCTATAACTTAAGCACGTGGCTAATCTTCATTCTATAGACGATCTTATCTTCAAAGTGAGGGCAAACATTTTTTTAAGAAAATTTATTTCTTACTTGAATACTCGTTCTAGTCTAACGTTTTGACATCGCAGATGTCCATTTGGACTTTTGTTTGATCGCGTCTCTTGTGCCGTTATGGTCCTAATATTTCATTTGATATCTCTATCATAGCATTTGACAGATCGAATTCGTCTTTAATGAACGGACTTCGTAATGGTGTCGTTATGGCAATAGTATTTTGAATATCGTCGAGGCGGATCCACTATCATCAAGAATTTCGTATACAACGTTCTTCTTGTCCCTAAGTTATTTCGTACATCTTTCATAGGTTTGAAGTCCTTAGCTCCAATATTGAATCGTATCCCCTCGGAAATCGTGTTATCGAGACATACTCGCTGCTTTATTCGAGTAAAATCATTTTTAAATCGTAATTGCGGTTGGTTCTTGGTTAATGCCGGTTCATCTAGTCTGCGTGTGCCATTGGCAAGATGAACTTATTTCAGCTTTTCAATCTTTTACTAATCGTACCTTTAGACTTCTAGATATCAGTACTAATATCGCATCGTTCCGTAGTTTTCGTGAAATGACCTCACCTCCGAGGTCCGTGATCATAGTTCTCTTATATGTTTTCGTATCGTCATCCCAGCGAAGTTTGATACTTTTCGTGGTTCTGTACTAGCATCGTCCGCATCATGGATTGATCTTCTTCGCTTACTAGCTCTCCTTGCTGATCATCATATCATCATATTATCATATCGTGGTATTTTGACATTGGTTCTCTATCGGCGGTGGTTGGTCTCGCATAAGCGTATCGCTGGTATGGCTTTTTCGTCTATTTTTATACGTAAAACGTACATTTTCAACGTATATCATGGAATTAATCGGATCTTAAGTTCGAATATTTTCTATCGTCGTGTTTTCGTGGGTGTCGTTCGGTATGGCGTATCCGGTGTCGGCGTCGGGGCCACGATTCGAGTCCTAATTCTATCGGTGTCCTAAATATCTATTGACTGGAGTTCCTAGCGGAACTTATCTATAAAATACGTAAATAATCGCATACTATAAGTACTTATTCTTATCGAGCTTTCATACTCTTTCGTTTCGTTTACATACCAAAGAAATTTGGACAGTCTCGCTTCTTATGTACATATGCGATATCGATCGCTAAAGATTACTTACATTCTCATGTTAAAGCTTCCTTCAAGCTTTCGTAAACGTCATTGCTTCCTCGCTAAGAGGCCTAACATCATCTTACTTATCCTTATCATAAATCATTACTATTATTGGCTCTGAGTCTATTCATCCTTAATATGAGATCGTAACATAAATGTGGGTGGCATAAAGATCTGTTTTTAAACTTTTCATATCTTGATCGGGACTTCATCCTATATAACCAATCGTCGTTTGGAAACGATATACTCTTATCATCCCGTGTACATAGCATTATGAATTAAGAAAATTAAATTCTCAGAGTTGAAAAAGTCATTGCGCGAATAGAGATCATCATATTCGCTTCTAGAATCATATAGAGTTGGGTGGTCAGACCAAAGAAACAACATGACCGTACATAAAAGCTAAGGGATTGCGTATTAGAGGATCATTTAAGATCGATTGGACTTCTTGGGCTATGCCAAGTTGGTCACTAAATAACATAGGTTCGGTAATAATTCGAACAAATTGGCCCTAGATTAGGGACTTAGACCTACTGACTGAATCCTATAGGGGTTCTTTAAAAAAAAAAAAATTGCCTTGCACAGAGGGCTTACTAATAACATGGAAGGGAATAGTTTGCCTCCGAGGAGGGCTTCATACGTTTGAAGGGAGTTAGAATTTTCCCAGGGAACTGTAATGGTACATACGTACTGTCAAGGGAAAACGTCATTAACTTATCGTAGTCATACGCATAACAAGGTGTGTCTTGAATGAGTTTCACAGCGACACACACCAAGCTGGTTATGAATGCTAAAGTATTGCATAATCATAAATCAAGGGATCTTGACATTGCCTGGCCGAAGCAAATGGCTAGGAGGTCTGTGCTTTCAAATGAAGTTCTTAAGTGTATTCACACATATCAAGAAATACATTGCTCATTACTGAGCTCATCCGTAGTGCAAGGTGTGTCGTAGAAAAGAATTCAAAGTGACACATAAAAATTTGAACTGAAACGCCAACATTTCATGACTAGTGGTTCAAATAATGTTTGAACGAGTTCAAACATAAAAATATTCGGACTTCCAGGGAAATCGTTAGACACTCGCAGGTGTCACTGGGGAAAATTTCACTCGTAACTGTGCACTAGGTGTGTTATAGAGGCAAGTTCTTGGATAACACACATCAATTCTTAGGTAGAGGATTAAATACTTTATGACCATTGGTCAAATGCCAGAAGAATTTGGGAATTTGAAATGGATGGGGAGAATTCCATGTTAAAGAGGAATAGAGTTCGTGGTAGCGTAACCAATTTAAAACAAGGTTTACCAATATCGAGAAGATACTTGGACAAACTAAATGCTAACTAGAGCAATTTTAACATTTAAAGAATGACGTGGTGAATCGAGGACTTTGACATCATAAGGGAAATAGAGGAGATCTCTTTAGAAGTCGTTACTTGCTAAGCCAAATTGGCGAAATAAAAGATGTGATCATAACATCTTGCGTGTTAGAACACTTCGAAAGGAAGGTCTGAATACCTTAACATGGTAAGAATACGGAGTTGATGAGTAAAAAGATTCATATCCATACGTCGTTCTAAAGGCATTGGAGTAAGGTAGCATATGCGTATCTTGGAAGATACTTAGGCGTGACCGATCATATGGTCAACGCTAAAAGAATAAACTGATTGTGTCATTTAGGTACAACATGAACGGGAATCATCTTAGTTAGTTTTTGCATTTATCTTACTTCGTCTTAAATTTTTAACGTCATTTCTTTACGATAGTATCTCGATGCATTATGGTCGATTGTTCGTGAATACAACCTTGTGGTGGTTTTCAGCAGCTTTTTGTGGCAGTTCTCACTGTGCATAGAGTCGTTCTTATCGTTCATGCGTTTTTTCGGGGTTGAGACATCGCATCGAGGTATATATAGTCTTTCCCTACACCGTCGCGCTAGTGTTTTCTTCACTCAGGTGTCGTCTCCTTCGTATTTATCTTTTTTTCCTTAACATAGTCCCCTAATAATTCTAGATTCTCAATCTAGTTCTCGTTCTGGTCTCTATCATAATTTAGACCATCTTTCATATCGTTTCATTTATCATTCGGCATCTATCATGAGGGGGACTTTTCTTACCTTATTAAAAACACCTATGTACTTACTTAGTCTTAACTAAGTCATACTAACACTAACAGGGGTGCCTGAAGGGATGCCGTACATTTAGGAATTCTATGTTCATATATCCTTTTGGATGAGCCTCTATTCTTCTCTTTGAGCTCTCCCTATTTGATATAAGTGTGAGTTTGTGTATTAAGAGATCTACATCATACTAAGGTCATTCGTACTTTACTCATTTGACTATCTTCTAGAGGTCAACGCATGTTATAGCATCATTATAAGGCCATAGTCATTCATCATCGTCATAAACATTACGTGCATCTGACTCCCATAGGGGTCCTTTTCATAGCATGTTTTCATCATAGGGCTTTACACTTTTATATGACATTATGAAATTCATGATCATTTACATAAGCAATTCATTCATTGCACCTATCACATAATACACTGATACACATAATTGATTTTAGAAATCAAACCTTTCTTGAGCTGGCACGGACGGGTGTGTTGGACATTTAGCATCCCAGAACAAACTTGGTTCAAGAAGTTTCATTACGAGCATATCATTTTAGATTTTATCTTGTCGAATCTTGATTTGATTAAGAAAGAATTTTGTACATTTTGTACGAAATAATTATTGACGCTAGAGAGTTCACTCATTTAGGAGTTCTTGGACTCCGAATTTTGAGTTTTAAAACATTAGGGACTTGTTAGTCTGATGATTCCTCAAAGAAAATCGAGCATTTGAATTCTATAAGGAAGACTAAACTCTGAATTTCAGAACCTTCGACCACTTTGGGGGTCATAGGGTTCGAATACTTAGGAGTCGAATGACTTGGATCGAATTCTATTTCGAGTTCTTAGAAGAATGTCGCACTTCAAAGCGAAAGTTGAATTTTTGGAATGCAGGGTATTTTTGGAATAGAAAAAATAGCTTTGAAGGGCTCTAGGGTTCAGAGCGAACGAACTGCTCTGATACCATTCAGTAGCGACCCGACACCCCTTCCTATGTAGATTTGCCGGACCGCTACTTATGAATCCATGGGTATAACCGTTATTACATCAATAAATGGGGCAACTTACGACTGCGACTGAAATATTAACAAGTCTGAACAATCGAGGACTTGATAATAATACTATGAAAACAACCTTTATCGTATTGTCATCGTTACCCTAGCTTGGTCGTCTTGGGGGCAAAGTATGAGGACTTTGACCCCGCGCTGTGGAAGCGATTACTTGAAAATAACAGGAATCGGTTAAGTCCGTAGATATTAAATGAATGATGACGTTTGCATACGTGCATGCAATGAAGAAGAGGTGACGATCCGAGTGATCGTCATCTATAGGCTTGAATACCAACACACCTCCGTCTCGGCCTTTGCTCAATCTGCATTAGGGAAAACAATGCAGGGGGCTGAGTACTAAAGCACTCAGTGGTTCCATGCCCCTCTTGAAAAATATTTATAAAAGCATTAAGATATAGCATGCTCAGTTTTATATAAAGGGTATTATTAGTTAGAAAATACTTTCCCCTTTATATTCTTCAAAACATTTAATATGAGCTTAAGCTCAAAATATAGGTGCACCAATTAATAACTCTCATTCTTGTGTTACCAAACCCGGAACAATTAGTGGGGAGCCACTCCCACTCAATTGAACCGTCCTTTACTGAGACAAGGGGGCAACGTCTTTCAGTCCCTCTCATGTCCAGTTTACCGTGTACACTACCTTGGCTTGTACGGAGCTCAAGGCCGATCGTCGTTAAATAATTTGGCACATCAATGCCAAGAGAAAACGGGAATACCGTTTCTCAAGTAACCACAAGTAATTGAGATAAAAACACTTAGCATGCATATCAATTTAAAAAGCTTTTGGGCTTAATAACCCGAAATGTTACCTCGTGGGAATCTAACCCACACTTGAAAATAGGATAACCCACACTTGAAAATAGGATAACCCACCTTGGTTGTCGAGCGCGAAACGTATTCCTTTGATCTATGGTTGAACGTCTCCTACAATATAATCTAGACACTTAGACTACATTCATCGAGAGTTCAAGCCATTATAAGTATCTTAGGTCAAATCATATTCCCGGTCTTTGTTATTGAACTAAAAACTCCATCAAGGCTTTGACTTGATTATTTTCCTTTGAAAACATCGGATCCGTGATCCAAATCGTTTATGCAACTTTAAAAACATTTATCAAACCACAGTTTGAAATTATGTGAATGCATATGTCATGTTGTGACGGCACGTAACTCATGTAAGCATACTTATGCATATAATAACATAATGCAATTATATAATTACGTCATCTCATACTCAATTAATTACTTAGATAATTAATTGCACTTAACCCGATTAATTTAGTTAATCGATCACATACGACATACTTGGGCAAATAATTTAAATAAATCATATATGGCACTAAGGCCCACATAATAAGGCCCAAACATTTATTCTAGACCCAATTAAGCATATAAGCCCATATGTATTAATTAACTAAATAACTTATTTAATTAATTAAACAATTACATATAAAATCATAATAATATAAATTAATATGATTTACTGGAAATTAGAATTAAAACATTTATGTTAATTCTTGAAAATCGATTTTAAGGTTTTAAAACCATTTAAGCCCTTTTTTCATAATTCCATACTTGAACGATAATTAATTTAATTAGAGGAAAAATAGCAAACGATCTTTGATCGACTTTCCCTTTTAACACCATCATCTATACTGACCTAATTAACATATTCAAGTGTTAAAATACATTTTCATCAATCATAACCTCGTCAAATTCGAGCAAAAAGGGCAGAACATATTCTGCTCAATTTCTGGAAGTTCTTTGCACAAGGTGCCGACAAATAAATTCATAGAGGACAAACCACAAGTCCAAAAATCAAGTTCTTTATGGATATGGAAATATTAGGATGTCTACTACATTTCTTCAGAAGGACATATTTGCTTAATCTGAATAACCAAAGAGTTATACGCTAATATTTGAAACTGGGCGCAGATTAGGGTTCCTGAAAACAGGGCAGTGGACAAATTATTTTGTCTAGAACAATTTGCTTGATGGATTTGGCTAATTTTTGGATATGTTACAGAAGATATATAAGGCTACAACATGTTAAAAGTTTAGAGCAAATGGAGTTCATTTACTATGGTTTTGGCTGGCCCGTTTGGTTCGAAAAACACAAAAAGTAAACTGGAATTTAGGGCTTTTTATATCTTTCTTATTTTCGAACTCTAAGCTTCACAAATCGACCTATATATCCTAGATCTTAAAAATATAACACATATAACATGTATATCATTCATATCAAGCAAGATTTAACATGCTTTCACTTTAAAATCTCAAGATAGCTTTCATGTTTCTCAAGAATGCATATATAACCATAAATCTCCATTTTTAACCATAGACTTTCATATATAACCATGGAAATCGAGAAACCTCATGTATATCATGCTCATAACATGTATAACATCTTGATATATAAATCCTAGAAGAAAATCTAGAGATTTAAACCATAGAAAAGGTAGAAATTATACCAAACTTCTTCTCTCCTCACTCTCAAGTTCTTGGCTCTCTCTCTCTCTCTCTCTCACGTCTCCTCTCTCTTTCTCTCGAACCTTCTAGCCTCCTTGATGAGCTCTCTTACAGTCCATAACAATGGTGGAGGTGACGGAAAAGTGGTGGTGGAAGAGGAGGTGGTAGTGGTGGTGTTTGAGAGCAAAAATGGAGAAGAATGGAGAGTGAAGTGTGTGTGTGTGTGTGTGTGTGGGCTGCAGCAGCAGCTGCGAAAATTAGAGGAGGAGAGGGAGTAATAAGGTGGTATGATGGCTTGCTTGTGGGGGGAAATGTGTGTGTAAGGGATTAGAGGGCATGCATTGGGTGTTTGACTTTGGGGGAAAGAATGAAATGATTGTGGTGCAACTTGTGACTTTGAGTCCATCTCTCTCTTGCTCTCTCTCACACGGCACTCACATACTTTCATACGTATAGTTCATCTCGTCTCGTATATTATATTCGGGTACGAGCCCTCTTGATCGTAACGTAAATTAATTAGAAGGATTCTAAATAAATCAAGCTTAAATAATTAAACTAACAAAATTATGTTATGATCGAATATTATTTAATTATCTTAAGCATACTCACCTAGATAAATTATTCTAGGTGGTCTCGTTGCTAGTTTTTTCATCTCATATTATCGAATAATTCACAACATACAATTACATCACATTTATAATCGCGTAATATGAGACACATAATTCACACATAGATATATAACGTGCCATGCTCGTGTTCGTGAATAAATATGATAATCGAAATAATTAAATATCAATTGATAGGTTTCGAAATCAATTCTTTTAAATCTTTATCAAATATCTTCATTTTCTCTTTTAAAGTAAATAATTTATTCTTTTAAAACATCCGGGAATAAGGACCTATCTAAATAATCCAAAAGTTTTAATTCATTCGAATTTTTCTAGCCCGGATTTTGCGGGGTGTTACAATGAATCCGTAGTGTCTTTAGATTTGTGCCTGCAGTTCTTACAATACAAACTTTAAGTTTAGTCACGAAGTAACGTATTAACACCTTGAATTTTAAAAGCAATTTGATTCTTTTAAACACAAATTATTGGCTAGGGAAATAACAGTACCCTAAGCTTAACATAATCATATTTTCGATAAACTAAATTTAGATAGAAATCAAAATAATTTTAGTAATCATGCATTAATCATAAAAATTAATTAATTAATCAGGTTAGACGGAAATTACATTTTACCATTTTGTCCCTGGCTTCTGATAATAATGCACTAATGATCACGCACAGTACCTTTCAAGTCACACAATTCATTTGCTACATTCTTCCTAAATTTTATTGAAGTATATGATTAATTTGTTAGGCCTCCAACATTTAAATGAATTGAAGCACGTGTAAGTGATCTGCAGACAGATGTAATGCTTATAATATCATAAATTGAGTTTAAATGATACAACAATTTTGAAGGATCTATGGCATCTCAAGTCATGATCTTAATCCCTAGACCGTGTTAAGAATTTACATACCACTCCCAATGGACAAATCTTAGAAGTCGTGGCGAAATGACGTGATGATCCTCGTCACAGGCTAAAGCATCCGACTGCCCTGTAATAAGCATCAGAACCGCGATGGAGCCAAAGGTGACCGGGAGAAGAGACGTGGCCAGCTTATATTACAGCAGCAGCATCATTTGCTTTTCTTGCCTATCAATGTAGGTGTAACAGAGACGATGCCTATCAGAAAGAGAGTCGCTAAAGACTGGAAGTCGTACAGGTCGCCCACTGACTGTAACTCGCCAAGAGCTATTCCAGCCTGCACCAGACCATGAATTATAATTCAATCTCTCTCCAGGTTCATTTTTTTACTATATGCATGTAAAGTTGTTTTTCTAAATATTCCAAGACTCTCACTTTCACCGGTATCTAAATTAATGGAAAAAAGCATTTAAAAGAGTGAAAGATAGGTGGAGATACCCTGACGGTAACGAAAGCAGCAGGAATGATCCCGATGAAGGTTGCCAAGAAGAAAATATGGTAAGGAACATCTACAATTGGTGAAGCAACATTTATAAATGTATTTGGCAGTGTTGGAGTCACCCTTAGGAATAGCATGTAGTTTAGAAGCCCTTCGCGTCTTTTAGCCACCTAGAAAAGTTAGACATCATATTTTAGTGAGAAGGTGAAGTGGTAGTAGATGAACTTGTGTGGGGTGATGATCACCTGGGCCTGAAAGAAAGTCAATTTGTCAGGCCACAGAGAGAAGACGAGCGGTCGGCCAATTAGCTTGGATAAGAAGAAGCAGGAAGATGCTCCTGCAGTAGCTGTGAACACAACAAGAGCTACACCTTTGAAGACCCCGAAAAGGGCTCCAGCAAGTAATGACATGAAAACAGTTCCTGGTATCATAAAAGTCTGCATAAAAACGTAGACCAGACAGTAGCCGACAAGAACCTGTATAGTGTAGTCACTCGTATAGCTCTCCAGGTTATCCCTTCAATCACAAGCAAAATTCATAATACAAATCAGGACAAATATCTTCAAACCGTAATATACGATTTAAAAAGCAGAAGAGTAGTGCGAGAAACAAGAGAGGCACACCACAAAAGAATGAATAAGATTGCCTTCCTGGCTGAATTAATTTCCAAACTACATAATAACAAATAGATTCAGCTCACAGAATTGACAATATTGCAGAATCCCTTCCGCACTTCTCCTAAAGTTTTGTATTCTTTCAGAGTTTCTATCTGAGCGGTCACGAATTAGTTACATAAGTCTAATCCCAGTTGCAACAAGATTATAACATCAAATCAGGATTTGGTCAATTTCAGTTAACAGATAGAAATTAACACCTTTCAATTCAAATTAGTTATAAGTTGACCTTCTGGAAAGTAATTTTTTTTTCTTGACCATCAGTTGAATCTTTTCCTGTGCAATTACATTTAACAGGTACCAATTTCGTTGATTTCTTTAGTTGCTGAAACTAATAATCAGACGTGTAGAGAAGACATAATGCAGGTTTAGATCTTCCACAACATATCAAATTTCCATTTACTACATTTTGATTACTTTATATATATCCATATCATTGACTAACATCCATGCTAGGATTAACTAAGCACTAAGCTGCTTATCATCTTCCCAAATCACCCCTCTCTCATATCAAGAAGAAAAATATCAATTCCAGATTCTTCATATCAATCCAAAATCCAATTCTAAAAGTGTAATCAATAAGCTGCTTATTAGATGGGCATCCCAAAACCCATTCCAGAATCCATTGAAACGCGATCTCTTGGTTCCTTACAATTGATCTCTTTAATTTGTTGGAAGAAGTAACATCTCTGTTTTCTTAATTTTCATGATTTATAAATTATGTATAATAGATCAAGTGCTTAATCCCTGCTCCAAAAGCACGCCTTAAACAGTTGCAAGAAACGAACAATATTAACAATAATGGTAGAATTACAATCAATTCAACCGAAAATGGAAACAAAAATAGCAGAAAGAAGAACGTACCTAAGCATTTGGAGATCTTCGAGAGAACGGGGTAGTTTGAGGAAGCTGTAATCAGAGGAGGGCATAGTTAGGTACACCCCTACCAACCCAAACACAAAGCTCAAAACGACGCCGCTCGCCGCCGCCACCTCCCACGCCGTCAACGGAAACTTCCCAGATTCCGACTTTCTCTTCACTCCGCCGTTCGCGGCACACGTGGCATCCATATTCTCAACCAAAAATAGGCCAATCTATTACGACGGCAGATAATGAGCTACAACTGTTCTTATCTTAATTGTCCCAAATTATTTGTTTCTTCTTGATAAGGATTCCAGCAAACACAGCGTACATAAATGACGTACAATGCAAATTATGTGAATATCTTAAGGTGTCGGCTTTTTCACGGCGGAGAAGGAGAGTTTGGGAGGATTTCTGCTCTTGCTTCTTCTTCGCTTTAGGGGCACCCCTCTCTCTCTCTCTCTCTCTCTCCCCCCCTCTCCCTCTCCCTCCCCCTCCCTCTCTCTCTATAATTTATTTGATAAATTTCTCGAGTGGGATAAAATCACAAAAGAGACAATTCGATAATTGTCATATCACATATGGGAAAGATGTAAATGTGTACGAATATTCGTTCATTCTTTAATAAGATCCAGAAAAATTGCACGTCTTCACTAAATTTCATTATCTCAAGTAAATATTACTATCCTCAAACTAATTTAAAACCAAGTTCATGTGAAAATAATACGAAAGCTACAACAAATAAATAATTTAGAATTAAAAACTACTGGAGTACATCGGATCGGAAATTATGTTTCTCTGATTTTATGAACTGAAGTTGTATTTAAGCATATCAAATCATGCTGAATATATGTGTACCAATCCTAATCCCCTCATCCCTCAATAAAAAATTAAAAAAAAACCATGCTGAATATACGCATATTAGTATTAACTTTTTTTTGTGCGAGTTTGTGATTTTCGTCATTTATTTAAGATTGTTAAATATAATCATAATTTTTACTGGAGGCAAAATTCAAAACTCTAAATTAAGTTTCAAATTGCCAGTGCTAAAAGAAGGAAATAAAAATTTATGTACATCCAATCACACCGTGTGATTGACGGATTTATTAATTCCTATTAAATTTATTAATTTCAATTAAAATTTATTAAGCTCCAATTAAAATTTATTAATTCTAATTAAAAAATTTATTAACCTCTAATTAAATAAATCTAATATAAAAATTGAAAAAAAGTATAAATTGGATGGACCACATCCAACCTTATAGTACGGTCCACTTTATGAGAGTATTGCTAAAAAAAACCCTCAAAAGATCATAAAATAAAGGTCAATAATAGTACAAGAAAAGTTATGGGTTACAATAATAAACTTTTAGCTTGAGGGAATGAGGGATTAGATGGATATATTTTACCTTTTTGGTGAAGACAAAAACATCTTCTAACATTACCAAAAGGTGACAGAAATCAAACAAAAAGTAATGCTTCTCCATGTGCATGAATTCAATAAATATGTATATTAAACCAAAATCCACAGATGAGTAATTGCAAGTCATGTGCCGTCAAATGCTGAAGTTAATTAAAATATGGAATTATCATGTACTCAATACTAGTACTTTGATAGACCAACCACATTGATAATCAATGTTATCAAATTCCCCTTTTTAATCAATACCAATGTTAAGGGGCGGATGCATAACTTTTCTTTTTCTTTTTCTTGGGGGACTACAATTTCGTTTTATGAAACTATATTAGTTCATGCTTATTTTTATTGTGCAGTGAAAATTAGAATAATTAGGGCAAATACCATGACGAGAGGGGTATTGGCTAATTTTTCTGCAAATTGACGACAATGTAAGACTTTCTATGTGTCCGCCAGTGATTGTCAAAAAATAATAATATAGCTCGTATTTACTATTCGGACTTGGTATTTAGTCCAATATTTTTTAGTTAAGTTTTGTCACACTTTTACTCAGCTAATATTCGCGTTTATTTTATGTAGAAAATAAATAATAAAGGAAAAAAAGTATAATTATTGAGAATCATAAGAAAATGTAAAATCGGATAATTGAAAAAGTTTGTGGAGTTTGAAAGGATTGGCATTTTAGGGAATAATTGGAAGAATATTACTTAGAGGAGACTAGCAAATTTATGGAGTAGAATGAAAGCGACAAATGGACCACGAGTGGCACGTGATCACCGACCACCTATGCAAATTTCCCAATTTCACATAATCATTGGCCGATATATATAATCTAATTCAATGCAATGCACATGCCCCCCACAACCCAAGTCTAGGTGTCACCCATTATTTAATTTCACCTCATGTTAAAATCAACGTAAATATACAATTATTTAATTATTGATGTTGTTTCGAGACTTTGTCTGTGTGCCTACTAGAAAACAAATTAATGTAGGATGTGATCAGTAAACAAATGATTCTTTGCATATAATTTAAGTTGGTTGGATGTAATTTTAGCATATTATTATGTGGAAATATTGTATAATGGATTAAATGTACTACTTCAAAGATGCATTCATATAAATATGAATGCCGTTAAAGTCTTTAGTGGGAAATGAAACGATAATACTCACATTTTAGCAAGTAAATTAATGGAGATAAATGATGAACTAGAGAGAAAATGAAATTTTACTTGGAAACTCTAAGACAGCACATACTTTTTTTCTTTAATTGTTTTCTTAAAAACTAAAATTATGTCAAGGTTTAAACAACATGTGTAAAAAAAATAATAAAAATGAGCTAATTTAGACAACCTAATACTAATACAACACGACTCCAAAGACTTTACTCTTTCCATAAAAGACTAAGAAATTTCTCGCAACATCTAAATAAAATATTTAAAATGTTAAAAATGTTGGGACCTGTCGAGATTATTCTATAATAAATGATTCTTAAAGGATACACGAACTAGAAAAGATGAAAAAAAAAAGGTTTAGAAGGTAAATCAGGGGAAAAAGCATATATAGGTTTATTTTGATGAAATAAAATTTAATAAAACAAAAATTGTATCTTATTAGTACTTTCTTTAGATGTGAAAAAAATGATAAATCTGGATAATAGTATCATTAAAAGAGAAGAAATGTCCAACCTTATCGTAGCTCATAGGTCAATCACAAATTGAGTTCATAGATTCATTGAACCGAGTCAAATTATAATTCTTGTCCCATATGGAAAAAATTCCAAGGAAGGTATAAAATGAAAATAAAAGAAAGGTAGGCGCTCGCTCTAAATAGAAAGAGTTGCACTTGGGTACATTATGATGTACTCATACATCCGGTTCAACCCGATCCGCCCAATCCGGTTAGCGTTGACCGGTCAACGTTTGACCGTTGACTTTTTCGTTTTTTTCCTCTCCGTCTTCGGCTCCGATTTTTAATTTATAGATAATGATTGTGGCAACATTAATATTTTTTAGCTTGCTCAGAGGCCTTCGGCTCCACTCGCTCGACTCTTGAAAAAAAAAAAAGTCAACACGGTCAACGTTGACCATTGACCGGTCAATGTTGACCAGCGGGTCAGCAAGTCGGGTCGGATCGCGGGTCGGGTTGAACCGGATGTATGGTACATCATGATGTACAAGAGTTTTTGCCAAAGAGAAAAAAACAAAGAACACATCAATTAATTCTAAATCTAGAAAAGGAACGACATTGAGCATGACAGCGCCTAATTGCATCCGTTAATTCTATCAAATCACATTATTTTGCAGTTTGCGCCTAAAAGACTAGACCTTGGAAATGTTTCTAAAATCTATGTATTTTCCTTGCACGAATCTTAGTTATACTCCCTCCTTCCTCAATCCACAAATAGTGTAGTTTTTGGCGGGTGTCATAGATTTTAAGAAAAGTCTAGTAAATATTATTTGAGTAGAGAAACCCATTATTTTTTTTTGAGCATAAAGTGAATTTCATTTCACGAAGATGTGGTTACATCAAGTCGGGCTAAACGTCGAATAGAGAGAACAACATCATCATCAGACAAAGAGAGGTTCGGATCACGAGCTAAGTTTGCAATGTGATGAGCAACACAATTACAACTTCAATCCACCCAATGAAAGGAAATATTGTCGAAATCTTTTGCGATGTCAAGAATCTCCTCCACGATAGTATCGACCTCAGTTCTCGGGATCACTTCATCTTTAATAAGGGAGACCAAATTCAGATTATCAAGCTCCACAATAAGGTCTTTGATCTTCATTTCTCGCGCTGAAAGAACACCTTTGAGACACCCAAGTCCATCTGCAACTTCAATGTCACAACAAAAGGGGATGAATTCAAAGCACAATTTAATAATAGCTCATTTGTCGTTCCGGAAGAGGCCTTCCAAACCTGTTTTTCCATCTTTCCCGATAGACGCATCTGAGTTAAATTTCATTATGCCCGTGGGTGGCTTACTCCAGTGACATTGATTTGGCGGGATAGGGGGCTTTTAAGGTGTCGGTTTAGAAGCATCCTGATAGTCGAGAACAGTTTGACGAGCAATTTGGAAGCACTCAAGGTGGGTGATGCTCTTTTGTTGAAAAACCAAAAGATTTCTGGCTTTCCAAATGATCCACAACAAACAAAGAAAAAGTTCAACAAACTCACCAGGTTTATTCGAAATTGTGGTCATGATCCACTCAGGAATGGAGGGAGCATGAAAATGATTTTGGATCACAAGACGCAGAGGGCAAGCATTCCAAAAGAATTTTGCCCAGTTGCAATCCCTGAAAATATGCTCCATGGTTTCAGCTTCGTGGCCACAATTTGGAAAAAAAGTCTCAACATTGATTCCTCGAGTAAAGAGGTTCATTCTTGTTGGGATAACTCTTCGCATGCATTTCCAAGCAAACAAACGGACCTTGGGTGGGAGGCGAAGGTTACAGAACCATCGCTAATGGGCTGTGATGTTGGATGACAAAGATGGTCTCGATGACAAAGCATCTTTAAGCTTTTTCCCCACCCAATATCCAGACTTGACTGAATATTTTCCGTCCTTCGTAAATTTCCATCGGATGCAATCTTCTTGAAAAGGCTGGCCGATTGGGATAGAGGTAATCTTACGAGCAACATCAATGGGGAAATTATTGAAGATTCGCTGGGTATCACATCCTGTTCCTGCGTCATTGAAAAGCTCATGTATCAGTGCATCATCCTGCAAAAGAGGAAGAAAATGGGGAGTGAGAGTGAGAAAAAAGAGGTCCGGCACCCACTGATCTTTCCACAGACGGACATACCGTCCATTATGGATAGTCCAACGCAATCCATTCTTGAGGATTTGACATCCTTTCAAAACGTTTCTCCATGTAAAACTGTGATAGTGACCGGGGACAGCTTCCAACAAGCTAGTGCGAGGATAGTGTCTCGCTTTTCAACAACGAGCAAGGAGAGAATTATGGTTTGTGATCAATCGCCACCCTTGTTTGGCCAGAAAGGCCCTATTGAAGCTTTCAAAATCTCTAAAACCTAATCCCCCACTATCTTTTGAGTCGCACACTGCTGCCCAGGAGTACCAATGAATGCGTCTTTCCGAATTACGTTGGCCCCACCAAAAGTTTGCAATGAGAGAGTCAATTCTCTGAATGGTTGCAGTTGGGAGCATGAAGCAGTTCATAGAATAAGAAGGGATTGACTGTGCAACTGACTTAATGAGAATGAGCTTGCCGGCTTGTGACAAATTGCGAACCTTTCAATTTTTTAATTTTTTCTTGACCCTTTCTTCAATATGTAGGAAAATAGCTTTTTTTGATCGCCCCATCGAAGCAGGAAGGCCCAAATATTTCCATGATTTTCAACCTTAGGAATACCACTGAACACTCAAAGTTCCCTCTTTCTATCTTCAGAAATAGTCCGACTGAAAACAATTTCAGATTTGTCAATGTTAACTCTTTGTCCAGATGTATTAGTATATTTCTTGATAACATCCTTGATCGTGAGAATTTCTTGCTTATTTGCCCTGCCGAAGATAAGGTTGTCGTCAGCAAAGAAAATGTGGGAAATGGTCGGGGCACCTTGACAAATTCGTGCCCCATGGAGAGACCCATGCATTTCAGCTTGGTAGATCAAAGCCGAAAAAGCTTCGGCACAAATGAGAAAAAGATAAGGGGATAGAGGATCCCCTTGTTTAAGACCTCAGGAGAGCGAGAAGGTAGGAGATGGCTTACCATTTATCAAAACTGAGAAGGAAACCGAAGAAACACATTTATGAATGGTATTGGTGACACAGCTGTTGAATCCCATTTTCTTCATGACACCCTCAAAAAAAGCCCATTCGATTCTGTCATACGCTTTGGACATATCCAATTTCAGAGCAAAAGACTCAAGTCTTCGGGCTTTATTGGGCTTCATGGTATGAAATAGTTCGAAAGCCAGAAGAGCGTTGTCAGTAATAAGCCGACCCGGAACAAAGGTAAATTGTGCTGGACTAATGATATCAGAGAGGATAAGCTTGAGGCGGTTAGCAATACACTTGGAGATAATTTTGTAGATGACGTTGCAGAGACTGATCGGTCTGAAATCTTGAGGTGACTCGGGAGCTTTCTTCTTTGGGATAAGAACAATATGTGAATGATTGATGGCCGTCAGTGATGCGCCTTGGTTTGGCGCGCTAAGGACAGTAGAAATGGTATCCAATTTCACATGTTCCCAGAACTTAGAGTAAAAGAGTGCCAGCATTCCATCAGGCCCTGGAGCTTTCAGAGGGTGCATTTGATTAATGGCTGTTAAAATCTCTCATTCGGCGTACATTTTTGAGAGCTCAAAGTTCATAGCATCTAAAACCTTCGGAGTAATTGCATCCAGGACTTCATCGACAAAACAAGCCTCCTCGGACTTGAACAAAGCCTTAAAGTATTCATTAAAAGTATGCTCAATGGTCATTTCATCATCAGTCCACGAATTATCCTGTACACGAATACATTTGATGGTGTTTTGTTGCTTTCTTCCTGAGGCCGTCCGATGAAAAAAGACAGTGTTCTTGTCTCCTTCCTCCAACCACATTTCCAGTGAACTGGCGCCACATAATCTCTTCTTTTTTCAAAAGGGATTCGAGTTCATTTTCCAACTCTTTGGATCTTTGAAAATTTTTCTTCGTTGGCTGATGTCTTTGGATGAATTCGAGGTTTTGGTGGAGGGTATTGATTTGCTTTGTGATATGACCAAAGTTCCATCTCTCCCATTTGCTCAAAGTATCTCCCATGAGACAAATTTTATGCTTGAACTCTGCTGGAGATTGTGCAATTTGGGAGTTTGTCCATGTATCTTTAACAATAGTGAAACACGTTTTCCCTTTAAGCCACATTGCTTCAAACCAGAACTTCTTCTTGTGATGAAAACGTCTTTGATGATAGGTAGATGTGCTCCATTGCATTAAGACAGGGCAATGATCAGACTTAAATCGGACAAGATTCTCCACAGCAAACGAAGGAAAAATAGAAGTCCAAGCCTCATTTGCCAAGAAGCGATCGAGCTGTTCTTGGATATTATTTGCTCCTTTTTGACCATTAGTCCAAGTGAAAGGATTTCCTGAGTAACCAAGATCCTCAAGTGCACAATGATCGATAGTATTTTGGAAAACCATCATCTTATTTGGATTACGGTTATTTCCGCCCATTTTTTCATGTGAAAATAAAATTTCATTAAAGTCACCAAAACAGAGCCAAGCTTGATTATGCTCCTCAAATAAATCCTGCATAAGTTGCCAAGTTTGATGTTTTTCATTTTCCTCAGCCCATCCATAGATTCCAGACATCCTCCAATTAGAAATGCCTTGCTGGCCCAGGACCTCCGCATCAATGTGATGGAGGGAGTTCGATTTTGTTGGGAAAATTATAAGGTTTCGATTTGATACCAAAACCCAACTGATTCTCCAACCGAATAGATGATCGCGTCAACCTAAATAGTGTTTTCCAGCTCGCCTGTTTGAGCCTTAGATGTTCTAGGTTTACAGGTTAAGGAAGCGGAAGACGACGATCGACCAATGTGTCCACGGCAGAGTCGGCTAGCGGAAGACATCGGTCGACCAGTGTGTTTGCGGTGAGTCGGTAGCAAAAGAAAGCAGGCGTCAACCTTCAGCTGAGTGATCCAGCAGAGCCTGATCAAGCTGAAGAGAATTCGAGCTGAGTTCAAAACACAGCTGGTCTAGCTGTACAGAACAAAGGAACTATCTCTGAAGACTCCACTTCAAGACAGTCCAGCTCTGAATTCAAAAGCCAGCTCTAAAGGCAGAAGATCCCGGAATCAGAGGAAGTCAACCTACCTCGACCAATGAGGGATTGCCAGATCGACGCATCCTAGACTTCGAGAACCTAAGGATGTGACACAAATGAAGACAGGTGCAGATACGCCCAACGACAGATCTTGTATTTAAGAAGAGTAGGTAAGATTCAAACGGCTCCTCCAACGGCTAGTCTTGAATCTCTACCTATATAAACCCGTCTTCAACCTCAGGATCAGATACGAAAAACTCTCTACAAGCTTTCATTATCTGAAATCATTATTCTTTCAAAAGCTCTCAAGCAGTTCTACATAGATCAAAGAACACTTTATCTTAAAGTGTTTCTAGTTAAGAACCGCTTAGTTTTTCGTCCGTTCCCTAGGCCAAACTCATTGTATATCTTAAGCCTAGATTTCGAACAAGTTTATCATACTCCGAAGTTCTTAATTGTAAGAACTCGTTCATAGTTGGAACCCCATACCCAAACCCAAACCCCGAAAGGTTAGGTAAAGGTACGCTTGCTCGAAGCGCGTAATTCGAGTGGTTAGGTTCTTCGATGCCCGTAAGCGAAGGTGTATAGGCACGACGGTGCCCGCAAGCTTGGAACACAGCTCGGGTTAGAGTTGTGAAGTTGCTTGGTACTTGGAAACCAAGTGGTAGTGGATTACCAGTGAACCTGGTCGTGGACGTAGGAGGTGTTACTCCGAACCACGTAAAAACTCGCGTGCCTCTTACTCTATCTCTTTACTTTTTCTTTATATTCAGCTGTGTACTAACTCCTTCATATCATTGCATATTTGTTCAAAAGCGCACAACACAAGCTCTCCAAAGACATTGTGTCTCTCTAAAAGTTGCACAACCTGACTAAGTTGAAAACGTTAAGTTAATCTTTTCAAACTGAGTTTTTCTAAGTAACCGAGCTAAGTTTTCAAACCACCACTTTTCGCACCACACCGAGTTATTTACCTGACCCTCCCCATTGGATCAATAACCGAGCTCACCAACTCGTGTTTTAACTTGAAAAAGTTTCGAAAAATCTACTTGGTGCATTCACCCCCCCCTCTACACCAAGTACCCAGTTCAGGGACCATCAATTGGTATCAGAGCAGTGGTTCAAAAGACCACCGTTTCTGTATCAAGAAATCTCTCTTGACACTCTGTGTCAGTGGTCAACTGAACAGATCCGTTTTTCAGAAAAACTCATCTTATTACATACTGCACATGTCTATGGATTCTTATCTTAACATGAATCTCCCCACCTTCTCGGTAGATGACTATGCAATCTGGAAATTCAGATTGAAAAGCTTCCTTTGTGCACATCACGACATGATGTGGGACGTCATCACAGACGGACCCATCCTTATCTATAAACAAGGAAATGAACTCGTACCTGCTCATGATGGAAGACAACCAGAATACCGGCCAATTCTCAAGCCAAAGAAGGATTACTCGTCAGAAGAACGAAAGCAAGCTGGTCTGGACAGCTTCGCAAGAAACACCATCTCATCAACAGTCTCAAACGCCTACCTGAGTAAGATCATCAAGTGCGAGACAGCCAAAGAGATGTGGGAAATACTTGCCAAGCTATGTGAAGGATCTGAAGAAATCAAAGAAAACAAATTCACAATAGCTTGCCAAAAATTCGACAACTTCAAGCAGCTAGCCAACGAGTCCATCGAAGCGATGGAGCTAAGGTTCTCAAACATAGTCATTGAGATAGAGACAATCAGAACTGGGAAGTATACCCAGCGGGAAAAGAATCTAAAGGTTCTTTCAGCTCTTTCAGCTGAATGGAACACTTACAAGGTAGTTCACCAAAGTCGAAGTGACTTGGGTGATCTATCTACAGAAAGGTTGTTCTCACTCTTAAAAGCCAACGAATACAACTTGAAGATCACTCAAGAAGAATCTTCAAGCAGACAGAATGACGGAGAACTCACCCTAGCTCCAAAAGAAATAGCTTTCAGAGCCAACTCTGAAAAGTCAGCTCATGTCAAGTCAGCTGAGTCCTCCAAGATGAAGAAGGACAAAAAGGATATGAGCAAAGAGGAGCTACTCGAAGAAATTGCCATGATGGTGAAAAATTATAACAGACTCAACACCAGCAAGGGCAAATACAAGAAGTTCTTTAGGACTTACAGAGATAAGTACGCAGCAGCTGATGAGAAGTCAGCTGACCAACGAACAGGTGAAGGTTGCTTCAACTGCAAGGAACCAGGACACTACCGACAAGATTGTCCAAAGTTGTCCAAGAAAGACAAAGACCAATTAAAAGCTAAGGCGACGGACAGAAGAAGAGCTTATATCGCTGATGAAGAATCAGAGTGCAAGAAAATGGATGACATGCCATTTTCAGACTCGGAAGAAGAAGCCCTGATGGCCCATGATGAACCTGATTGGGATACATGCTTCATGGGACAAACAGACGGCATCGATGAAGATGAGGTAACGTCTCGAACTCTAAATCTATCTAACATCTCACCATCACACGATCACTCTACACAGGACTCAGAATCTGGACTACCTGATTGGAGTCTAGTAGAGAAAGTAATGAACGATTCCAAGGAGCTTCAAGAGATCCTTGACGTCATTATGTGTGAGAATGCCGAGCTGAAGGCGGAACTGGAAAAGACAAAAGTATCAGACACAGCTGATACAACTCAGCTCCAACAGGAAGTCGTTTCACTAAAAGACAAAATAGTGAAACAAGATCAGCTGATGAAGAAATTCAACACTGAGAAGAAACAGCTGATAGAAGATGTGGAAAAGGTCACAGCTGAATCGGAAAGGAAGTCAGCTGAGATCATTGAGCTGAAAAGCACCGAAGAGATACTATCTAAAAAGATAGTAGCTCTCATCAAAGTCACGTCAACAATGGACGAGATCATTAGTGCTCAGCGTCCAGCAACACTCAAAGCGGGACTGGGATACAACGAATCAAAGGATGCCTCAAATATTGCCTCCACAAGTGGAACAAAGGTTATGTTTGTACGTGCAAATGAACCTTCAATCCCAGCAGCTCAGCATCAACAGTTGAGGACACAACAGGCGTCGGGAAGAACAGCTGTGAAACATTCTCAAGCTCCGTCGAGGACACAGCAGACGTCAAGAAGAACAGCTGTGAAATAGTCTCAAACTCCGTCGAGAACACAGCAGACATCAAGAAGGTCAGCTGTGCGACAACCTCAAGCCCAACTCAGACAGCAACGTGCTCAACCTCAACGAAGACCACAGGCTGGATTTTACAGATACCAGCCACATCACCAGCACATTGATCGATATCAACCAAGATATCAGAGATACCCAGCTGGATACCACTCATACGAGTATCAGCTGGATAATCATTTCCAGCCACAGTATCACATGAGACAGCAGAGACTAAGGAACGTCTCAGCTAGGCACACAGCTGGAAACCAAAAGAAATCCAGACAACAAAACAAGAAGACACGAAGATCAAGACCCCGCCAGCAACAACAGAAGAACACAAAGAATGTGTATATCGACTCAGCTGGGAGAATTATCAGATCAAATGACCCAATTCGAGTCATCAAGCAGATCTGGGTCGTCAAAGGATCTATGTCTAACCCACAAGGACCCAATTAAAACTGGGTACCTGAATTTTAACTTTTTGTTTAGGTTGCAAGGAATCGACGCATCTCTGAGGAGTCGATAAGAACGCTTTGGTACTTGGACAGTGGATGTTCCAAGCACATGACGCACCTAAAGCATCTACTCCAGGAGTATATTGAGCGTATAGGTCCACAAGTAACATTTGGTGACAACTCCAAAGGCCTAACCAAGGGTTATGGTACATTTAAAACTAGAAATGTTATAATCCCAAATGTTTCTTATGTACAAGGATTGCATCATAACTTGCTTTCCATTAGCCAATTCTGCGACAACGGTTTTTCTGTCAAGTTTGATGCACAGGGATGCACAGTGAAGCACAGGGAAACCAAGCAGATACTCCTAAGAGGGAAAAGAGAAGGAAATATGTACTTCGGCCGGCGGAACAAGGCCCTCCGGAGACTTGTCTTGTATCAAAAAGCGAGAATGAAGTCACTGTTGTGGCACGTACGGCTGAATCATCTCAACTTCAAGACAATCAACAAACTGGCTAGGAACCAGCTCGCTAATGGAATTCCAGATCAAGTATATGACAAAAGTCATATGTGCAGCGCGTGTCAACAAGAAAAGCAAACAAGAATTTCATTCTCTCTCAAGCCAGCTCAGTCAACTGATCGAGTTCTTCAACTTCTTCACATGGATCTTTTTGGTCTAGTTACTCCAGCAAGCTTCAATGGCAGAAAATATACTCTGGTCGTTGTGGATGATTTCTCAAGATTCACATGGGTATCATTCTTGTACCAGAAGAGCGAAACGAGAACTAAGCTACCTATCCTGCTGGAAAGATTATCAACACAGAAGGAGTGCAAGATAATGGCAATAAGATCAGATCGTGGAACGGAGTTTCTAAATGAAACTATTTATGATTTTTGCGAGAAGAACGGAGTTCAACACCAAACATCTGCAGCTCGCACACCTCAGCAGAATGGTGTAGCAGAAAGAAGAAACAGAACTCTCAAGGAAGCAGCTACCTCAATGCTAGCTAGCTCTGCCATTCCAAAGAAGTTCTGGGCTGAAGCAATCAACACAGCTTGCTTCACTCAGAATCGCTCCCTACTCACATCAAGGCAAGGAAAGACACCGTATGAGCTATGGAACAACAGAATACCATACATTGGATATTTCAAGGTATTCGGATCCAAATGTCACATTCTCAATAATGGGAAGACACAGCTCAAGACGTTCGACGAAAAGACAGACCGAGGAGTATTCCTTGGTTACTCCGCTGTGAGTAAAGCATACAGAGTTTTCAACAGAAGAACTCAAATAGTCGAAGTAACTCCACATGTTACCTTTGACGAATCCTCCTTCGAATATAGAGATTCTATCAAACGAAGAAGCGAAGGAGAATCTTCAAGATTGATTCAGACAAGGGCTCAAGAGAATAGAATCAGGAATCTGGCCGAACCATTAATTTGGGACAATGAGCCAGAGGAGAAAATTCAAATCAACCAAGAAGCTCCACCAGCGGGAAATCGAGAAGAAGCTTCAACGCCAAATCAAGGGGGAACATCATCAGCTGGGAATCCAAACACAGCTGAGTCCCCAGCTCCATCTCCAGCTGAACCTCTACAGAAGTCACCTCAAAATTCAAATCAAGGAGAATCAATCTCTCAAGACTTAACTCCAGAGCAACTCCAAGACAGACGAAATTTAGCCACTTCAAGCATCAATCAACTGGAAGAAGAAATTCGTAAGAGGAGAAGATGGATTGAAGATCATCCATCATCAGCAATCATTGGAGAACCTTCTGACCAAGTCAAAACCAGAAGCTCAGCTGCTCAAGCTTCATCGGATCATCAAGAGGCAGCTGACACAGCTCAACTCTCAGTAGAGCTAGAACTGACGGTCTATGATGAAGACACAGCTCTAATGGCGTGTTACGTAGCTCAAGTGCCAGAGCCTCAATCAATTCTCGAAGCTTTGAAGAGTGTGCCTTGGACAAATGCCATGCAAGAAGAGCTGAACGAATTCCTCAGAAATTGTGTTTGGGAATTAGTCGACAGACCTCAAGAAGTCAAAGTCATAGGACTCAAATGGATATTCAAGAACAAGATGGATACCCTGGGAGTCGTCATCAGAAACAAAGCTCGACTCGTTGCCAAGGGCTACACTCAGCAGGAAGGAATTGACTTCGAAGAATCTTTTGCTCCAGTAGCACGATTGGAAGCAATCAGACTATTTCTCGCCTTTGCAGTACATCACAAATTCAAAGTCTATCAAATGGATGTGAAGTGTGCATTCCTAAATGGAGAAATCAAAGAAGATGTCTACGTTGAACAACCTCCAGGATTCGAAGTAGAAGGAAATAAAGTCTACAAACTAAAGAAGGCTCTTTATGGATTAAAGCAAGCACCTCGAGCTTGGTATGACACTCTGTCAAATTTTCTCATATCCAAAGGATTCAAGAAGGGCTCAAGAGATTTAACTCTCTTCACCATCAAGTCGGAGAAGATATCCTGGTTGTTCAAATCTACGTAGACGACATCATCTTTGGATCAAGATCAAGCTTCTTATGCCAAAGATTTGGAGAGATAATGTCCGAGAAGTTCCAAATGTCCATGATGGGAGAAATGAGTTTCTTCCTAGGACTTCAAGTCAAGCAATCTTCAGAAGGGATCTTCATAAATCAATCCAAATACGTGAAAGATTTGATCGCCAAGTATGGAGTTCAATCCAGCAGAACTGTAAAGATTCCAATGAACACCAACTGGAAGATTGAACCAGGAAATGAAGGGAAGTCAGTTGATTCCAGCAAATACAGAGGGATAATAGGATCCTCGCCGTATCTAACAAAGAAGTCGTCCGGACATCTCTTTCGCAATCGGAGTGTGTGGATTTCAAGTTGATCCAAAGGAAGCACACATGCAAGCGGCCAAGAACATTCTCAAATATCTCAAAGGAACTCGAATGTTGGCTGTGGTACCCAACAAGACAATCTACAATTGGATCGGATACTCGATTCGAACTTCGGGAGATCGATTGGACGTAAAATCAACTTCGGGAACTTGTCGGTTCTTAGGAAGTAAGTTGATTTCATGGTTTTCAAAGAAACAAACGTGCGTCGCAACTTCCACGACGAAGAATATATGGTCATGGAAGCCGTCGCAAATTCTCCGGCCGAAACATCACTGGATGACTATGAAGTAAAACCGGACAGTTCCAATTTTCCGTGATAGCTCTAGTGCGATTGCCATTTCGTAGAATCCAAGATTTCACACAAGATGCAAGCATGTAGACGTACGACATCATTTCATCGAGATCACGTAGAAAAGAAGGATGTGATTGTTGAGAAAATTCACACAGACATACAGCGGGCTGATATTCTCACAAAACCGCTAATAGAAGCAAGATTCAAAATGCTGTGCGGATTACTTGGACTTCTCAACCCAGACGATGCTTCACCCAGCTGAACGGAAGCAGACCCAGCTGAACGGAAACAGACCTAGCTGAATGGAAGCAGACCACCGAATCCAAAAGACCAAATTGAATGAAGAGACTACCGAATACAAGCAATTAACCGAAATTCAGAATCAATGTCACCGATATCACTGAGAAAGAATTCACTAAACCAGATGCCGAAAGGAAAGGATTATTCAAATTGAGTGAACCAAATGGAACCACGACGACCCAAAGACACCCACTCAACCGAGGTATCAGCTGACTACAATGATCAGCTGAGAGGTTTGCAACAACATTAATTACTCCTACTCAATCTGTTTTCTGTCAACTCACATCTTGTCATTTCTAATCAATCTTAATTAAAAGTCTGCAAAGAATTGAATAATGGGAGTTTCGAGGTAAAAGTCAAAACGCCTCAACCGTTCTCTCTCGTGCATTAACTCACATCCTCTAATCAAGAAATTGACATGACGCGTGAATCACTCCCAGTCGTAGATCTTCTTATCAATAGACAAATCTTGATCGTCCATTCATCAAGAAAACTCCTTAAATATGCTAGAAGATATACGCATCAACCCTAGAAAGTTTTTCAGTATTCTTTCTTATTTCCATCAATTGGTATTGTTTGTTTCTACTAACAAAAGATGCAGAAGAAGAACATGGAATCCAGAAAGATATCTCCCGAAGCCGATCAAACTTGAAGAATCTGTCAAAGCTTCAAGATAAGAGTTGCTTAACTCTCAGGAACCTCAAAGAAGACGGAAGTCCAAAAGAAGGTGAAGCCCATCGACAGAACTAGGCCAGCGCAGTAGGAGACTGCAAAGCTCAAGAACGTCATCCACCAGGAAGGTGCAGAAAACTTTCTGGGAATGACAAAGGAAAAAGACCTCCTCAGCCCCACTGTTTCTCTCAACATAAAAAAAAAAGGAGAACGGGACACACAACTCCCTGGGATACAAAAATCAACGTCAACAGACCTGGACCAGATGTTGATAAAACCGGAGTATTCAAGAGCAGTCATGTCAAAGCTCTTGCTCCACCACAGGAGGCACAGAAAAAGATGCAGGAGACAAAACAGCATGCATCTAACTCCGTCCCAGCTGGGAATCGGAGACAACTTGAGGAGACAAAATATATCAAGACCGTCTTCAAACCGAAGACTCAAGTCAAAGGTGCTCAGTCAGTCAGCAGAGAAGCCAGCTGACATTATGAGAGAATTCGTAATCACTCTCCGAGGAGTAGAAGGCCAACAAGCGGTCGTTTCTTTCGGTGGAAGAAAAGTTCACATCCCTGCGTGAACATAATCATCACCAACACCGCAATGGAGTATTCCAGCTGAACAACCAAGCTTAAACCCCAAGACAGATGGGATACTTCAACCGCCTTCTCCTCAGTTTCCTTCAGCTCCACAGGGACACATTCTTCGAGATCTTTCAATAAAAGATGCTCAAGTCCCTGCACCAAGCTCAAATGAGAAACATCACCCAGCCAACGATCACCTGCAGCTGGATGATGATGATATGAGCTGAATACAAGTCCCTCAAGTGCTGAATCAGACTTTCTCATTCAATCTAAGAAGTCTGAAGAAGCAAAATTGCAAGGAATGAAGTTATGCCCGACTCAGAAGATGCTATCTCCCGTGCTAACTCATCCCTCCAAGCACTCACTGACCGCCCACTCGAATCAGCCAAGGACGCCGTGTCCGCAATCACCGAGGCTAATGCAACGAAGAAGAGCCGCTAACACAACAACCGAGCCACTTAGACTCTAAACCTCGCCGCTCGTAGCCGAAAACCACGGTTTCGCCAAACTAAAACATCGCAACAGCCGATGGTGTATATCTCCCACCCCGTTTTGATCATGCCAAAAAGGGGAAGTAAGGGAGAAGAGAGACAAGTCAATGAAGAGGCAACCTGTTGAGCTAGAGGAACCACCGAATCGAATCACCGAAGAATAGACGAGTCAAAAGAAAGAAACAACGGATGCGAGAAGAGAAGACCCGGCCAATAATCGAAGGATTGAAGGCGAAGATTTGAAGATTTTTTTCCTTCTTTCTTTTTCTCGTGTTATAATGTATTTTCTTACATTAATAAAATACAAGTTTTTCGCGTCATAAGTTGTCTCGGTTAGGTTTTGGCATCATCAAAAAGGGGAAATTGTTGGGAAAATTATAAGGTTTCGATTTGATACCAAAACCCAACTGATTCTCCAACCGAATAGATGATCGCGTCAACCTAAATAGTGTTTTTCACTCGCCTGTTTGAGCCTTAGATGTTCTAGGTTTACTGTGTTAAGGAAGCGGAAGACAAGAGCTGACCCGGTGTGTCCACGGCAGAGTCGGCTAGCGGAAGACAGACGATCGACCAGTGTTTGCACTGAGTCACTAGCAAAAGAAAGAGGCGTCAACCTTCACCGAGTGATCCACAGAGCTCGATCAAGCCGAAGAGAATTCGAGCTGAGTTCAAAACACAGCTGGTCCAACTGTACAGAACAAAGGAACTATCTCTGAAGACTCCACTTCAAGACAAATCCGGCTACGAATTCAAAAGCCGGCTCTAAAGGCGAAGATCCCGGAATCGAGGAAGTCAACCTACCTCGACCAATGAGGGATTGCCGGATCGGCATCCTAGACTTCGAGAACCTAGGATGTGACACAAATGAAGACAGGTGCAGATACGCCCAACGGCAGATCTTGTATTTAAGAAGAGTAGGTAAGATTCAAACGGCTCCTCCAACGGCTAGTCTTGAATCTCTACCTATATAAACCCGTCTTCAACCTCAGGATCAGATACGAAAAACTCTCTACAAGCTTTCATTATCAGAAATCATTATTCTTTCAAAAGCTCTCAAGCAGTTCTACATAGATCAAAGAACACTTTATCTTAAAGTGTTTCTAGTTAAGAAACTGCTTAGTTTTTCGTCTGTTCCCTAGGCCAAACTCATTGTATATCTTAAGCCTAGATTTCGAACGAGTTTATCATACTTTGAAGTTCTTAATTGTAAGAACTCGTTCATAGTTGGAACCCCATACCCAAACCCAAACCCAGAAAGGTTAGGTAAAGGTACGCTTGCTCGAAGCGCGTAATTCGAGTGGTTAGGTTCTTCAGTACCCGTAAACTGAAGGTGTATAGGCCTGACAGTGCCCGCAAACTGTTGGAACACAGCTCGGGTTAGAGTTGTGAAGTTGCTTGGTACTTGGAAACCAAGTGGTAGTGGATTACCAGTGAACCTGGTCGTGGACGTAGGAGGTGTTACTCCGAACCACGTAAAAACTCGCGTGCCTCTTACTCTATCTCTTTACTTTTGCTTTATATTCAGCTGTGTACTAACTCCTTCATATCATTGCATATTTGTTCAAAACTGCACAACACAGCTGCTCTCCAAAGACAGCTGTGTCTCTCTAAAAGTTGCACAACCTGACTAAGTTGAAAACGTTAAGTTAATCTTTTCAAACTGAGTTTTTCTAAGTAACCGAGCTAAGTTTTCAAACCACCACTTTCCGCACCGCCAGCTGAGTTATTTACCCAGCTGACCCTCCACAGCTGGATCAATAACTGAGCTCACCAACTCTGTGTTTTAACTTGAAAAAGTTTCGAAAAATCTACTTGGTGCATTCACCCCCCCTCTACACCAAGTACCCAGCTCAGGGACCATCAGATTTGATAACCAACTCTAAAGAATTATTCCAGATGAGACACAAGCCTCCCTTTCTGCCGCCACTAGAAAGATCACAATCAACGATAAACCAATTCGAAAAACCGAGCTTAAGAATAGAGTGTTCTAGTTCAGAGTGAATCTGTTTTGTCTCCATAAGAAAGACAAGACCGGGCTTCTTCAGATTAATAGTCCGTGTGAGCTCTTGAACTGCCGATGGGTTCCCAAGCCCACGACAGTTCCAACTGAGGCCAATCATTGGGATCGGCGGGGCTGCTTTTGAGCAGCCTCCGCCGTTGGCTCGTCTGAAATACTGATAGTCAAACCCTTTAGTCTTTTAGCTTCGGATTGTTCGGTGGGTGGTGTGGTCATATCATTGGGAATGGGGCGCTTGTTGGAGGGGCTGTAATTTCTTGATGGAAGTGGGGGTTTGGTTTTGTTACGAGCAAGTCTTTTCCAGGCTTTCTAATAATTTATTCTGGTGTTTGGGTTGGTATTCAACGAAGTTTTGGTTTTGGTGTTTGCTTTTACTGGGGTTCTTTTCGAAATTGTGGTTTTTAAGTTTTGGTTTATTTGGATTGGAGGTGATGAAAGTAGCTTATTCCTAGCGGAGGAAGAGGTAGAGACCGTTTGAGAAGGTTCAATTTTATGGGTTTTGGGGGTGATTTGAGGAGAATGATTTTTTGGTGGCTGGGCATGGGCTTCGGGATCATTGCGGTAAGATAGACGGAGGGGGGTACGAGTGGTGGGCTGATAGTTAAACGATTCAGAAGAGTGGGACTGGGAATGGGCTGAGTTGGTGGGGGATGCATTTGGAGTTTTCTGAGAAGGATTATAAGACGGCTGCCATGGCTGTTGTCGTTTGAGGGGTGAGGCTTTTATTTCGGGTCCAAAGGGCATAGTGAGTGGGCCAACACTTTCATCAAACTCTGCAAGATCACACATCTTGAATGTATGTCCAATAAGTCCACAATTAAAACAGAATATGGAGAGAGATTCAAACTTAATTGGGAGCCATAAATGTTCACCACCAACCGCAACTTGGAGTCCTCTTAAGAGCGATTTTGTCACATCAATAGCAACCTTTACTCGTATAAATTTTCCAAACAGATCGAGATCTGGATCAGCACAAATAAATTTTCCGATCTTACCAGCGAGGGCTTTTGCAGAGGACAAATTCATGCAACAGATCGGCTCATCATAGATCCTCGCCCAAATGTGTGCTTCCGAAATCGTAATATTATACGGTTGTTCATTCTCTTCTAGCGGTCGGATTTGGAATAGATTTCCTTCTAAGTGCCATGGTTGATTTTTTATCACACGCCTTATTTCAGATTCTGCAGTAAACCGAAATAGGAAGAGTTTATTAGTCCATTCACGGGCTTCCATTCCTTTCTTAGTTTTCCAGGCTTTGCGCATAACATCCATAAAAGCAAAGGGATTTGCTGTTTTATCTGATAGTAGCGTTCCTACCAAGCATTTTTGCTGCAAGGGTATCGGGTTTGGGTCGATATCCGGATCGATTTGATCCAGATCCAAAATGCTAGCTGTTGGGTCAAATTCTGGGTTCATAACGGGGAGTGGATGAAAATAGAGAGACTGCGAGATGTGAAAGAGGAGGAGATGTGGAAGAAAGGTGGATGGGATTTGCTGTGGTTGAAAAAGAAGATGGCAGGGAGTGGGTTGGCGGCGTCCCTCACTACGGAGGGAAAGAGCCTTAACAAACGAGGGAACAGAAGACTCTCGCTAGAGAGAGAAAAAACTTAATAGTATCTTCATAAGAGACCCACTATTTTGAATTTGTGTGAAGTTTAAAATATTAGAGAGTATGTGATGCATTTTCCTTAAATGAAAAAACCACACTTTTGATGGACGGACGAAAAAGGAAATATGACCACACTCTTTATGGACGGACGAAGTAGTAGATTTATTAATTTAATACAAATCAAATAAAAGTATATATTGTTGAAAATGCAAGAATTTGGACATAAAAAATAAAATGCAACTCTCTTCTATATGGATGGGCTGCAATATAAAAGAAATGATAATGGCCCAAGAAAATAAACAGAAACGGCCCAAATTTATAAAGCCCAAGACTTGCATTTACAACTACCAAATTTGTGAATGTAAATGGTAAGATTTTGTATAAATGAAAAACTATTAAAAATATCCTAAAAAAAAAATTTGTTAGTCAAAATTTTGTTTATGTAAATTAACGAGAATTGTAAAATACTGTATAAATAGAGAATATTTTAGCACATCACAAAAACATTGGTAGATTTTTTCTCTTCATTTTACATGTGGCAAGATTGCATTAGTGCATAAGTGCAATAGTATATGTTGCATAATCTGACTAGACAAAAACAACTAGCAAAAATTAATTGATCAATCATTAAATAAGCGCAAAAATTTGGGTGAGTTCGGACTCACAGTGAGGTCCAATCTAATTAGGATAATTAGATATTTATTTATTATAATTAGGGTTTAAATATTTTTAATTAGATTATATTAGTTTCAGTTACGATTTAATCGACATTAGGTTTATTCATTAATCATAACTAGAGTTTATTAATAACAATTAGTGTTGGTTTAAAAAAATAACGTTTATTACCCACAATTAGAATGTATTAATCCAAAATTAAAAATTAGTAATAATTAATTAAATTAATTAATTAAAAAAAGAAAAAAAAGAATGTATTAACCCTAGGTGGATGAGTCTTGGCTATTACTGCGTTAGAGATGGTTAGATCGAGAAATTGGACGAAAATTTGGATTGAATCTGATTTTTCTTATGTTGTTTTCGTTGTTCTCTAAAGGCGAGGCAGCTGAGATCCTTTGGAAGTTCAAAGCAAGATGGGTTGTAGTTTGGGCTTTCTGCAAAGTGATAGTCTTCAGAATATCACATACAGTATTTTCAGAGAAGGTAACTAGACGGCAGATGCTATGGCCTTGGATACTATTGAAGATGGCTTGTGGGAAGGACCTCATCCAGATATTGTTCAGTTCGTGGAGATGGATCGTACGGCTCATTCTTTTATTCGTATGATTCATTAGACATGAGTATTCTTTCCTTTAGGGGTTATTCTTAATGGTTTCCCTTAAAGGCTTTAATGAGCCCAACCATGGAAAAATTCTTTTTTCCCGCGGTATTAAGATTTTTTAGGCTGCTCAATTTCTGTTGTACTTTATTTTCTTTTCTTTCTTTCAATTTACAAACCACATCCAGCCTAGGTGGATGAGTTTTGGAAAAATCTCACATACACAATATACTTTAGAAAAAAAAAAAAGAAGAAGAAGAAATGAAGCGTATAAACATATATATAGCTCGTTTACGTATGGAATTACAGAGAGGAGGACGAAGGAAAAGATTCATAAAAAACATCCTTCCAAAAAGAACCGTCGGCTAAATCATCCACCGCCGCCCCCCACCTGTCGAAATTCTGAACCGGCGGCGAACAATCATAAACACTGCTGCCCCCGATGTTGCCGGAGGAAATTTCCGGTGTGGCCGGAGTTAATCCGGGAAGCGAACACTCCGTGTTAAAGACACTGTTTCCACCCTGTTGGTGATTCTCCGGTGGCCGGAAAGTGTTAGAAATCGGTTCATAATCACTGGAAAGTCCACCGTATCCGGTGTTGGGCAGCGGAGATGGAAGCTGCAAGCTGGGATTCATCATCCCATTTGCATGGAATAGGTTAAGTAGATCCGATCCAACCATGGGAGATGATGGCAATGGAGTCGAGTTGAGAAGTCGAAGTAAGTTTTGGAGTAGCCTAATGTTGGCCAAATTTTCGAGGGAACTCGTCGGAAAATTGCTGAAATTTGGATGCAAACTGAAATGTGTTATGAGTTGATGCGTTTTCGGATCGATACCGTCTTGGAGAAGTTTTTTTCTGAGATGCGTGTTCCAAAAGTTCTTGATCTCGTTATCTGTCCTTCCAGGAAGACGAGTTGCAATCATAGCCCACCTACGCATAACCAATAAGTCAAATAAATTACTCCTTCATTTCTTGAATAAGTGTCGTGTTCGAATTAAAATTTGTTCCCGAATTAATATGTATCGTATTTCAAAATTAATATAAAAAACTTGTCAAATTTCCCTTTTTACCCCCAATTTTTTTATTTTCGAGTACTATGTACTAAAGTTTTTAGACTCTTCACATTCCCCCCACTATAATTAAGAGTTAACGATGTACATTTATTCTCTTCTTTAGTAAATAATTTTTACGGCTGAGAACACTTATTCGGAAATAGAGGATGTAAAATAAACTTTGAACAATAAATGACACATTTGCCTCTTCCTTGGAAAGTTCGATGCTACCCGAGCAGGTTGGACAATATCGTCTGTGTGACTGTTATTTGCTTGGACAACAATGTCATATACTGTGTGTGTTGTGTTGTTTTCAAATCAACTAAAAAAAACATAGACGATATTGTTCAACCAGTGCTGGTAGTGTCGAATCTACTGGATCTGTTACTATTAAGAAAAGACATCATCGACAATCAGAAGCCCAGGAAAAAAGTTAACTTACTTATTTCCGAGGGTGGAATGAAGGTCGATGATGGTGTCAACTTCTTGCTGGGAGAAGTTTCCGCGCTTGATGTCGGGGCGGAGATAGTTAGTCCATCGGAGTCTGCAGCTCTTGCCGCACCGGTTGAGCCCAGCTCTTCTTGGAAGAGACTGCCAGCTTCCATGGCCGTGTTTTTCAATATAATCTTTTAATTTTTGATCCTCTTCTGGAGTCCATGGCCCTTTCTTTAATCCATGATCTATTTCAGACTTAACTGGAGATCTCACCATTTTTTTTTGTCTATATATGTTGAGGTAATTAAACTGTATATGGTGAAAGAAAAATCGGAAGAGGGCGAAAAATATAGGATAAGAAATAAGAATGTACTGCTGTTTCGGATTTGCTACATGGAGGGTTGAGGTATAGTTTCTTGATATTATATATATAGAGTCAACAACCTCCTTCATTCATTTTTATTTGGGTTAATTGCCGGAAAAATCCTAACCAACTTCCCCTCACTTTCTAATTTTGCGAAGAAATTCCTTACCTTTTAGTGTTTCTGATTTTTCCCCCGGCGAACATTTTCGATCAAAATGATGCTGATCTGTTAATTTCATTTGCAGACGTGACCCAATATATAATGTCCAGCTCAACATCAACTTGGGGGAAAATCAATTACGGGGTAAAAATCAGAAACATTAAAAGAGATAAATTTCTTCGCAAAATTAAAAAGTGATGGAAAAAATCAGAATTTGACCAAAAATCGAGATTTTTTCTGCAATTAACCCTTTTTATTTCCTAATTTAATTATTTATGGGATCACGAGAATAATCCACATTCACTATCTAAGGTGCACATTGGCTAAATTTTTAGAGATTGTTGAGACATGCCCTTGACAAATACCGAACTCTTTTCGGGACTTTAATTTTTATATTATTATATGTGTAGATACATAAATGTGATCTCATCCTTCCAGGCTTAATTGTTCCTAAATACATGAATATAATCTCGTCCATCAATTCTTAAAATCCTAGCTCTGCCCCTGTAAGCCCCGTTACAATAGTCCACAAACAAGAGATAAACTGCACTACGACATGGTGTCGGTATGATTCAAACTTTAGACTTTTAGTCACAGGAATACTGCATCTACAAGTTGGCCATCCTCAAGGGTGCAGTTTATCAAATTACTTTTTGTAGGGATATCACGTAGCTAGATAATAGATTCATTAACAAAGTAATTATGTAAATTTAGTAAATACTAGTAATATTGATAGATTTTAATAATCATCTAAAAAAAAGTAGAGTGGTACGTGCAATGCACGTAATATTGATAGATTTTAATAATATATATATATATATATATATATATATATACACTCCCTCCGTCCCTGATAAGTGTAGTTCACTTTCATTTTTCGTCCGTCCCCCATAAGTGTGGTCCTTCCTTAAATAGATATGACCCACTTAAAATTTTACCATTTTACCCTTTAAAGTAACTAACAATACAACAAAGTGGGTCTCATTCTCCACTCACTACACATTTACCTAACATCCTTCTTAAAATCCGTGCCTCTCCCTCCGGACCACACTTTTCAGGGACGGAGGGAGTATATGTCAAACATAAAATAATCATATGATAATAGATACTAATAGGGCTCGTTTGGTACGAAGTATGGGATTAGACTTGATATGTTTGACTGAAATGTCTTATAAATATAAAAAATTAATATTTCATTTGGTATGCAGTATTAAATTCTCTGCAACACATAGTAATTATAGTAATTTATTGCTATAATTAGTTGCAGTATTATTTTGATAACAACAAAATTAAGTATTATTTATACGGGCCCAAACTTTATAAAGGACCGTATACTTCGTACCAAACAAGATATTAGAGTGTCATAGACATATTATACACCCTAATCATCCCTACCAAACGAGCCCATAATAAAATACTAAAATAAGGGTATAATAGGCAAATCAAATTTTGTAAACAAGACTCTTTTATAATAGGTATAGATATATTTTCAAAATTATTTCGTAGGACTTTGACTGTTGTACTCCACAAGCTTGCTATTGCTTCCAGCATTAAGTAAAATTAGATTCAAGTCAAGCACCCTATATATAGCTATTATATATGGTTTTGCACTTTTGATTAGGGATAAAATAAAAGGTTTAATTGGAGAATATTTGTACTAAAATAAATGTGTATTAGGTGATGATTATTACGGTTATCTTACCAATCGCATGAGAGGCAAGTGTTGGCTTGGTTTACCTACAAATTACTATTAAATTTTTGATATAGTAAGACTTTATTCGTTGAGTATTGTGCTACCCAAAGTCGTCCATTTTTCATGGTTCAATTGACTTTTGATCCAAGAAATTGATACTATGTAGAAACTTTAAGATATCTTTTATACTTATTCCAATTTATTTCTCTTTTCCCATATCTGCATATATACATAATTACAAAATATCGTTCATTACATAAAGATTAGTATAGCAGCAGTCTCGATGTCGGATTGTACATTAATTCATGATTAATTAACTTCAGACCTAAATCTCTTACATTTTCACTCCAAATTAATACGTATAATTTGAAACGATACCGAGTTCCAAAAATCACATTAAAATCATAATTGAAAGAGCTCAATATTTGAGGAAAAAAAAATCCATAGCAAAATTCTCTCTATGTTTGGCATTCCTGAGAATTTCAGTCACATTTATATAGTAATACGTACATATATAGAATACATTATCCAGCGTGAGAATAAATATTGATCATCCATTTAGTCAAGATTTATGGACTATATTTATTCTTATTTCCTGTATTCGGGAGTATTCATACTAGAACCACACCTGATAAGTATATATACTGAAGCAGCCGAATCCATTATATTTCTCAATATATGCAGTCATGTGAAAAAAAGTCGTAGATTATATATGGCAGCCATAGCACAAATATAATTTGTGCAAAATAAATTATATATTTTATATGCATGTATGTACGCACATACGTCAATATGTTGACATAATAACAAGAACTGTTGGACATGAAAAGGATAGTCCAAATGTAGACGATATATATGTCTGGAAGATTTCTCCTCCAAAAATTAATTTAATATAATATTGTCCAAATTAAACCATGGTAGTTATTAGGTTCGACTATTGCATGGTCAATCCACGCAACTAGTACGTAACAAATCTTCCACATTTAAAAAAAACGATCCAAGATTTCATGGATGTTTATTTTCATCAAATTTTGTGGGCTCTTTGTAATAATGATATCAATATGAATCTTCCACATTTTAATTGTTTTGCTATACTAATGTTTTGAATATTTGGCTTCTCGATCGGTTTTTCATCCCCCAGGAAAACTAGCTAGGACTTAATTAATTAAATTAAACAAGTTACATGCTGAACTATAATTAAGTTTACCCTTGATATGTTTATGACCACTACATTTTGAAAATAATTTAACAATTAATATATATATATATATATATATATATGTGTGTGTGTGTGTGTGTGTGTGTGTGTGTGTGTGTGTGTAATAGTCTAATAGGGAGTTAGGAAAAGAAGGTTATCATGCTGAATTTTTTTCCTTAAATCTTATGTCACTCTCTTCTCTCAAAGTCTATCTGAGTAAGTAATCGCCAAAATAATATAATCTTGGGTTAACGTGTTGTTAAAATAATACACTGATTTTTTTACAGACTGAAAAGAATTGGAAAAGACTATGGTCCTACATTTCCAGTTAGATTTTACTTAATTACCAAATCTGATTGCTTGAGTATAAGAACAAACTTCTCTTGTATTCTTGTTTAGGGTTTAAACGGATGAGATCCTCTCATCTTCTGTTATATTAGAATGCTGCATTTTTTTTTATTACACTATCTAGTTTGAGCTACTAGTGTTTTTTAGCACTTTTAAGACATAAAACATAAATTATATACAACACTCAATATATAAAAAAAAAAAAATAGCCAGGGGCGGTCAGTGCATGAGGCAACTGAGCTGGCCGCCTCAGGCCCCCGAAAATCGAAGGCCCCCGATTATATATGTATTTATATATATATATATATTATACATTTGTAGAGAAATACAAAATGTTATGGTGATGCAATGGTAAAGTATGGAACTCACATATCAGGCATATTTAAAATAAGTAATACTTCTACATGCAACTTTTGCCTTGAAAGGTGAAAAATGATGGAATGAATTAAGTTTACTATCAATTGAGAGTAATATGTTGAAACATGTTGATTATAAAAATTTATTAAGTCAATATGCAGCTGAAAAAAATAAGAAAAATAAGATGATTTTTCATATAACTTTATATACATGTAAATTTCTTATGTCTTATCGCCTCAGGCCTCAAATTTTCTTGAACCGGCCCTGATAATAGCACTTTTTAACTTTTTTACCCCTCCGTGATCACAAATTTTTATTTGTGCTATCACTAAATAAAAAGTGTGAATGTAATCTTATAGTTTCATTTCATACGTGATCACGAATTTTTATTTATGTTATCACTAAATAAATAGTGTGAAATACACTTGTAATAATAATTTCATTTCATATGTGATTTACAAATTTTTTTATGTGACATCACTAAATAAAAAGTGTGAATTATGCGCGGGTAAAAAATGAGGGGTACAAACGTTTAAAAGTGTTATTCCCTCCGTCCCAGGTTAGTGTAGTTCAACTAATATTTTAAACCTCACAACAAATCAAAAGTACACCACACTTTTGGGGACGGGAGGAATATGATATATCTTTTTATATTGAGTGCTATAATTTATCTTTTTTATCTAAAAAGTGCAATTATAACTTTCAACTCATCTATTTTTTGCACATTATATTTTAGAAGTAATTATAACTTGTGGTTTGACCTTTGACTGAGCAACAAAAATGATATGACCTTTACAGAAGAAAAAAAACTTTGGTAAAGTTGCAAATATTGTACGAAACAAAATTTCAAGATTAAAGTGTGCTTTGTATAGTGGCTGTTAACCACAATTATGGCCGATGAGGTGAATTTGCCAACCCTCCATGTCATATATATTTCCGAGTTCGAAAATGTTATCTTTTGCAAATATGCATTTTCCCGAAAGGTGATCAAAGTTTCTATTTGCCTATATATTTTATATATTTTAGGGGTAATGGCCTGTAAATTCTTCAACTTTCAGTAATTTATAATTTTGCTTTCTACCTAAATATTCTGCTTGTTAATTCCTCAACTTTCAATTGTTTCTGATTTTGCTTCCGGTGATGGAATCCGGCAAGAATAGTTTTGGAAATTTATAGACGTGGCTTAAATTAATCTATGTGGCACTCTCGTGGCATATATGTAAATAAAAAAATAAAAAAATTCCATGTCATCATCCCCACCCCCTCTCTTAGTCTCGTTCTTCCCTGCTTTCTTTCATTGTTGCAGAGATAATTCAACCGAGAAAATACAGATCATGCGCTAAGGCACCCATAAAACCACAAGAATTTTAAATCCTACTCACACCCATATAATCTTGAATTCATCAAAATCTCCAAATAGCCAGAACAATAATTTTCATATCCATACGAAGGAAAAACACTAACAAATCTAACAAACTAATCTTGGAGAGAGAGAGAGAGTGGATGAGGGTCAATCTGGTTCACCAATCCTGACGAAGAGTACCGGATCGAAGGCTCATTCGCCTGCTATAACTGCAAGGGAGACGCGACCAACAACGTCGTGCTCGGAGAAGACGACTTCGATTTGGGGTCGGGCGATTTCACGATGGTGTTCTTGGTGAGGGGTTTGAGGGCAGTTTTGGTGTCGAAGAAGGGGATTGTGGCGGCGGTGACGAAAGGGGCACAACGTGATGACGACAAAGGAAATTTGAAAGGGAATGGAGAGAGATGAGAGAGATAAAAAGTGAGAAAATCTGGCAAGAAATCTAATTTATTATTTTTTTATTAAATAAATTTCAAAACAATGTCGTTTTATTTATCGGTCGAATTGGCCAAGTCAAATTTTTTGGCGGTCATGTCAGCATTAGTTTGGGAAAAATTTGACCTCGGATGCAAAATCAGAAACAATTGAAAGTTGAGGAATTTACACGCAGAATCTTTAGGTGGAGAGCAAAACCAGAAATTGTTGAAAGTTGAGTAATTTACAGGCCATTAACCCTATATTTTAATGGTCATACCAATTTTTAACTCTTTCCAAATAATTAAAAGATATAACTCGGTCTAAATAATTAAAAGATAAACATATAAACTAAATTGATTATTTTATATTTTAATTTTCTAACAATTAATGAGAAGAATTAGAGATGAAATTGTCAAATTAGGGAAGACAATAATTCGAAGATTTCCCTACTAGAATATGTGGCACATCTCCTACAGGATAATTAAGACATGTAATATCATATACGTTCAAGGAAACTTCTTGAAGAAATAATTTGCAAAATGTCAACCTCAAGGCTACGCCAATTACATGTTTATTTTAATCAGAATGAACTATCAGAGTTGTTTCGGAAATTTAATTATATTTGTTAGTTAACATATTTGATTAATTAAATTCATAAGTTTTATAAATATATGTAAGCTCATACAGTACTTGTTTGTTGCGTGTTTATATACTCCAGGTATACGTCTTTTTCGAGGACTTAATTATCTTTACTTGATGGACTTGTATTTCAACTAATCACCTAAACCAACTCTTTTGCTTTAACCTTGAACTTTGAATCTTGTCTAATTAATTGTCTGACATTCTTGGATTTTAATTAAGAGAAATAACATTTGCACTGATAGATCTAGGGTTTGCGAAAGTAGCTAAAAGAAATAATAACACGATGACACAAAGATATACGTGGTTCGATCGATGTGATCTACGTCCACGGGGGAGAATCCAGAGAGCTTTTATTATACTTGAGAGTACAATGAGTATTGAATGTCTTACACCTCTAATCTTCCCTCTATTTATAAGCCTTGGGTTAAGCCCTAATCCTTCTAGAGATCGGACTCCCTATACATATCTAGTTGCTTAATACATGCATATCCGATTCCCGTTTGTAGTAGAATTCTATCTTCTCCCAAAGTAGGGCTTCGTTACTTGGTCTTCAAGGCAGATGTTGACTTTGTCTGGGCCGAACTCCGCGGGCCGAGCTTTAATATGTAGGCCCAAATAGCCTTAGATCGGGCTCAGGATGAGGCCGGTACTATCATGCACAGTCTTATAGGTCAAGCCTATCACACTTAGTTAGTTTTCCAACTATGCCTATCATGTGTAGTTTGCGTAGACTATTGCATAAGAATATAATTTTTTCATGCGCACCTCGAATAGTGGCTATTGGTTACCCGCGTCACAAAAAGAAAAATATATGTCAAACAATTAGTATAACCGCTCCGATTTAAAGTAGGGGCCAAAGTTATTCTAGTCACTTTGAGATAGTAAAGATAAAATATAGCCACTAGGATAAAAAAAGATAAATAGCAGTCGTCACTCTTACCTTTTTTACCCCCATCTTATTTGACGAAGATTTCATGAATTTACGAACGACGGCATGGGTATTTGTAAATTTGTGAATTATAGAAGTTAACTTCTTGAATTACTATTTTATGGCACATTAATTTACGAAGTAAATCTATATTTTTCGTGAACGGAAGATTTGAAAATCATGAACAGAAGATCATATATATTTCATGATTTGACCATTGTTAATTACAAATCAAGAATTCATAAAATTTCAGGTGAAGATTTGTGAATTTACAAGCGAAATTTGGATAAATCACAAATTCACAAAATTATAATTATAATTCGTGAATTTCATTAAAAGTATATTAGTACATTAACACAAAACGTAGATAGTATTTATTTTTTTTACCTTAGTGACCAGATTTTATCCTGACTATCTCAAAGTGGCTAAAACCACTTATTGTCTTTTTAAGCTAAACGTACGTTGCCTTTTTGTCCTACATATATGTTAGACACTGGTACAACACGTACGTACTTTTACAACGTAAAAAAGGATAACAAGAATCTAAACTAACACAATAGAAAATTAGAGATTACAAGATTAACAAAATGAAAGTACAAGAAATGAAATGACAAAATGAGGAGTCAAGTCGAGATTAGATCTCTGCACGCAAGAAGAAATATGTCCCAATAGTGCTCTTGATTATGTCGATATATCCTTTTCCAAAGGTAAAACGGCTTTGTCTCGACGGATGTGACATCACAACTCCGACGAGCTCCGATGAACTGGATTTGAATGAGAACTGAGCTCAGACACTAAGAACTATGCTATGTTTTTGTATGCAAAGAGAGTGCAAAAAAATCGTATGTGACAAGCCCAATAGCTAGACCCAAACTCTTTAGGTAAATTGGTCCAAAAATAAAAGGCCCAAACACCAATTGTCAAGTCCTTGGGTGCCACCGCGGCGTCGCCGACGATGCCCTTATACAACACTCATCTTTGAACCTTCATTTCTCACTTATTGAAAATCGGTTTTGAGAACATGAGTATACCACGTTCATCTACTCAACACGTAAATTCACGCTCAATATTTAATTTCTTAAAATATTAAATTTTTAATAAAATAAAAATTATCAAATAAATTGATTAATAAAACCAATTTTCCAACAATATATATATATATATATATATATATATAGGATTTGATTCATATAAAAATTAGTCGGTCCTCATGTAAAAACTACAAACTAATCTCAACCGTTGATCATGGTATGATCTACGGTTGTTAATAATCAAGCATGAAAATAGTATGTAAAAAACATAATTTTTTTATACAAAAAGCATGAATCGAGAAAAGCACTATTAAGCATTATTGTATATATTAAAAAACATGACTATATATTAAAAAAAATATGGTTTGTAGTTTGTACGGGGGGACCGGTTTTTATACTAACCCATCTCTATACATACATATATATATATATATATATATATATATTTGTGAATATTTAGATGGGGTAAATTATTATTTGGCTTTAATTAATGAAATTTTGGGAGTTTAGAATGCTGATGAGCCTTCTTCGATGAGTTATAATTTGACTCGAAAAAAGAGATCAAGAAAGTAAAATTCTCACAAACATTTTATATGTATCTAGCTAGACTGTGTGCTCTTACTCTACCCGTGCTCTCTACTTTTAATTTTTTAGTTTTTTTTTTCTCATTTTATTTTCTTCAATTTTAATTTTTGTATTTTATTTCAATTTTTTAATTGTTAATTATGATTGATTTTATTTATATAATTATTTTTAGTATTTATTTTTAATTAATAGGATTGATTCTTCCGCAATTAAAGTTTATTATTTTTACACTTCACTTTTTAGTAATACATGTTAATTATAATTCATTATTTTTATAATAAATATTAATAAATTAATTAATTTAATAGAGAGAAACAGTTGTGAGACAAATGTTTTGGGACAGATGATCCAGACTGCTTTACCACTTGAGATCGAGTAACGTCCCACTTTTTCGTATTACATGCATACCATTTTCAACTATACAGGGGCACTTGGACATCCAACTCTTAACTATTGCACAATCCAAAATCACACACCACAACAAAATTGTGTAGTAGTGATCTGATTTTAGTGATTTTAAAATTAAGACGTGTCATAAATTTTATTATATCTTTCTGTCAAAAAAAATTTAATGACAACCAGACATGAATCTACATACTTTTGCTACATATAAAAATGTAGGTAAATTTTGTTACATTTAGGAATATAACAAAATATTATTTACATTCTCAAATGTCCCTAAATTTTGTGACATGCATAATAGTTATTAATTCATCATACGATGTCACAAATCAATTTAGTGACGTTACAAATCTCATAATTCTTCAAAAATCACAGAATAGTTGGCAACATAGGGATATTAATTAATAAGCCATAATCCATAGGATCAATTAACCCGACATGATCATAGAAAGACAAGTTGAAAGTGGAAGCTTCGTCCATGGCTGAGTTCAAAGATGATCAGTTGGTGAGACTGATATTGCAGGAAAATTCAGCCCATGATTTACGATCCCATTGCCACAAAATTCAACCGGAATTTGGTCATCAGATTCTGAGACTAGTGAAGGAATATTGTTATATCCTGTAAAATCATTATGTTAATTAATTCTTTTGTTGTTAATACTTGTTCAAATATAAAAATTAACTGCTCAAATTACGTTTCGAATACAACATTTACAAAATGAAAATATTGCTCATACTAATATATATCAAATCGTTCAAAATAGTCTTTCTATATCACTTAGTTAAGTAGTCCCAGGCCAAGGGAACACCCAAGCGGTGACTTCAGTCTGTAAGCAGTGAGGTCTAGGTTCAAACCCCACCGCTCTCCCTTAGTTAAGTTGTATCATAATGCGGTTAAAAGTTGCTCCTTCATTCGAGCGTGCTCATCAGCATGCCTCTTCAACTGCTCCTCTAGCTCGGCCTGCTTTTGTAGGCGCTCGTCTAACTCGACCGACTCTGCAGCCGCTCCTTCCTCTTAGCATAGTTTGCAGCTCGATCGATTGGTCAACTGTTGTTCCATAGCTGAAGTGTTGAATTGTGATGTTGCTGCCGACTCCACATTTGAACCTCATCTAGATATAAAATCGACTGATCTCCATCGCCAAACATTCTGTTCTTGTCATTGACGCCGGAGACATCGTGGAATATCTTGGTCATCGTATATTCTCTCCGGTCAAATATGAATCAATGATTAAAATATAAATATATATGCAGAGATCAAAATTTTAGAAAGGACTCGCAACAATAGGCTTTTGAGAGTGAGATGCTACATATATTGGAACTGGTCGGGGTTGCTCAGCTTGTAGAGCAGAGGACTTAATTGCATGCAAGAATTATACAAATATTTCATTTTCACCAACAATCTCATGTATTAATTCATAATTACAGCTTTAACTCTAAATTCACCAATGTTTTTCTGGGTATCATTAAAGAATTTCACGGGTGCTATACCTAATTCATAAACGTGAATGTGCAATTAAAATAGCATCCACATTATGTGCACGAGTAAATAAATAGTGCTATGCACGTAACACATCATTTACATAATGATGGGGTGGCTAAGTGTTACGTCCCTAAGAGTTGGTACGGGACGTGCCGTGTCAGTGGCACGTCGGGTGACTCGGTGGTGCAGTGCCAAGCACGCCGGGAGTGAGCGAGTGTCGTGGTGCGAGACATGACACGAGTTTTTGGTCCGGATGAGCTGGATATCGAGTCTTACTCGACAAAGGGAGGCTTTGGAGGAGTTTGGCTCGAGGGGATTTTGGTTGTCCCGTGGACGGCTCGGTTCGGGTGTCGGGAGTGTGCGACCCGACACGGCGTGGTTTGTAACACCCTATACTAAAATAAAGTATTTAAAATAATAAATGCGGAAAAATGTAGTGTAATTTTTTTTTTAATAAATACTTAATAGAAATAAAATCTTTAATTTTATGAATACTTGAGAGTAAGACTTAGAGTCAAAATAGATAATATAACTTCGAAATTTGGACCATGACAATAGGAATCCATGATAATAAGTTATATTTTACAACCATATCAAAATAAGCATAAGCTAGATAATCAGAGTCTTTAAGTCTTGTAAAAAGTGTTTATGCAGAAGTATAATATTATAGATAATGCTTGCACGCATCATTCGACCTCTCCACGCGCTCTCCAACTTCAATTACCTGAAAATATTCATTAATGTGGGGTGAGTGTACAAGTACACTCAGTGTGGGATGTATACAATGTTGTCCAAGTTAATAAAGATAATAAGCACGTACGATCGATATATAGTGCTTAACTTCAAATCGCACTCATGGCAGATACCAAGGACTTTTTCGTCCCGGACCCATTTAACGGGTCCCCGGCGCGATATTATTTTGTGCACAATTAAGTGAGAAGACTCCTGGACAACTTTACAATAACGGTCCGGCTCATCACATATTTCATAACTTCCATAACTTTCATAACATATACGGCAATCATAATATTAAAATGGACAATAATTATCAACAACATAATTTAAATAAATCACCACACCTTTAAACCTTGAACTTGGAAATGAAGTTGAGCAAGCAAAAATCAATGTCTTAGTCGCGCCGCACCTAGTCACGTAAATATAACCATACTTTATAAGGGCCTAAATAAATATTAAAAGTAATTCTTTTGGGGCCTAATAAAACATCTTATAAACTCTTAGTACCACTCTTACGTATGGATTTAAATCTAAGTTCGTGAAAATAATTTGTGCTAATTAAGAAATTTGGAAATTTAAGAAAAACTCTTTTAATTTATTGAAACAATGTGATGTCCATTTTCTTTCGTAGCCCACAACCTTTAATTAAGACAAATGTCCAACCAATTAATTAAGATTAAAGCCCAATAAAAATCAAGAAAATTAAAAATTCAAAGCCCAACACCTAGAAATCCTTGTAAAGCATCGCTCTCTCGTACTGCACGCCAAACACACTCATACACTCCAACTTTCTGATCTCTTTCACTCTCTGCTCAAACATATTCTTCTCGTCTCTCTCTCTCTCTCAACTATCGACAGACACAAAACAGAAGAAAACCCAAAAATCAAAATCTCAAAGCTAATCTCTCAGATCCTTAACCCTCTTCTCGTTATCTCCGTCTTCACCAAACAATTAACGATGGCAACATCCCGACTACCAGCAGCAGGAGCCGCCGGCGCCGCCACCACCGTCTCTCCTCTCTCGGCCCGACGGCCAGCATCCCGGAAGCCGCCGCCGCCTCTTCCACTTTTACATGAACCCAGTCCAGACTCAACGACACAGCCCCAACTATGACTCAGTGAACTCAACTCGGTCAACCCAAATAAGGTTTTTGGTTCGATTTTACAAATAATTTGGGAGCAAGATATCGTGTTTTCTTCTCTTTTATATTCTTCGGCCCCTTTTTATTTTGTAAGATATAGACTTGGCATTTTTTGAAAGAATGGTTATTGGTGTGCAGTGATGAAATTGATGAAATAGATCTCTATAATTTTGTTGCAGAAAATTCTAAATGGATTCTTATCTATGGAACTTGTAAAGATTTGGTTTAGTAGTAGTGTAGATTCGAAATATTTTGAGTTTCTGTTTTAGTACAAAATAAAATTATGCTGAAAAATAATAAAACAAGCTTTAGGATTGAAAACTTACTTTGAGGTTTAATTGAGGAAAAAGTTGCTGCTGAAAATTTGATCAAAGGCTTGTTGAAAGCTCACGGCAAAAGCAGAGTAAAGTTTTGAGTTGGTAAATGGTAAAATTTCCAAGTATATAAACAGAACAAGATGAAATTAATTGGATGAAAAGTGGCTAGCGTGTTTAAAATGATAAAGAAAAGAATGGTCGGCGTGGCTCTTCCTGATACTACAAAATTTGAAGACAAGTTGCAAGAATAAAATCATATTGAGATATTTCTATTTATTTTATTATCATTTGTTACTGTAGAAAACTTGGGGTTCAAGACTAATGTTCTACCCGATTTTAAATCTTATGATATTTCTCAAGAATGAACTCAACTAAAAGGAGAATTCACTTAAAGGCTCAAAATAAGCTTGGCCCAAAACTTAAATTTAAATTGATTCAAATAATGTCCAAAAATTTTTCAAAGATCATTTTAGAAAAATAAATTCTAAGGCCCAAACTTTAATTAAAATCTCGTATTTCTAACTAGGGACGCGACTTCGACTAACATATGCTCGACAAACTTCATAAATTTCACAAGTTGAATTTTAAATAATTTAAATAATCAGATAACGTTAAATAAAATAGTAATTGGGAACGGGTTATGACATGGTTCGTGAAGTCTTGAGCGTGTTGTTGACCCTACACGGAGTGAGGTTAACATAGGGGAGAGACTTGGTGCGAGGGGAAGTTTCCCGTTGCGACGTTGGCTCGGTGGTGGCACTACGGTACGTGACAGGAGCGAGCCATGACACTGTCTGGAACGAGTTACGCCAGTGCCATAAAAACTTTACCTTTCTCAGCCCTATCTATGTCCAGTGCTGTCAGTAGGGGTTTTGGCCTGTCTGGTACTATAGAAAGGTTGGATATGAGCGGAGTCGGTCGGAACCACCTTGTGCGTGGGTGGTCTATAGCTTATGGGAAGTTGCTACGTGGGCTAGATGTTGAGTTGGCATCAAGCGAAAGATGGTGGTCCGAGTCGAGCACGAGATGGTGCGTGGTCGATGTGTCCGGGGGTCGGAGGTGATACAAGCGGAACGTGTCACCCGACGAGGCAAAATGCGAGGCGTGGGCTCGGTGCGGGAGAACTTGATGTTAGACGAGAAGTGCTCGGTATTTGACGAGACTTGCTCGGTGACATGCGAGGATGGCCGGGAGATGGGCGACGTGACTCGATAGTGCGTGTCGGGCTGGGCGACATGGATGGGACTTGGTGGACGGGCGCCGGTGTCGGGCGCCTGACACAAGCAAAGGTACGTGCGTGGTGCGCTGTGCGAGAGAGACGGTTACCAAGTGCGGAGCGGTTACGGAGATCGGTTAATGACTCAGGAAGTGGGCTGTGCGAGTGCTTGGGGGCGGTTACGTGAAGATAACCGCCCCGTGATGTGCTGTTTGGCCAAGATGAGGACATGTGGCGCCCCGAGTAACTGCCCGACGGTTTGTAGCCTAGTTTCCTAGTGAAGGGGGGTGTCCTTCACATATAAATAGATGTGCATTGGCCATGAGCCGCATGAGATGTTGTGTGCGAGCCTTGAGAAGTCCTTGTATAAATTGTGGGAATTTAATATAAGGTTGGGTGAGTTGCCCGTACGTGCTTGAGTCGTTTAAAGTTTATGTTTGAGATCCACTACGTGTGAACTTTGATACTGCTCGTAACACAAATCCGTGAGCCCAATACATGAGTGGGGGAAATACGAGTGTCGGTGAGGGTGAGGGCTGGTCGGGTTGCGGGAATCCGGTGCCGCACAAGGGCGAAAAATTCTAGTACGAGAAAACCTTGTGACAATAAGCATGTTGCAAGAAATTGTGAGTTTGAATCCTATACCAATCGTTAGCGTTTGAGTATTATTTGTCGGATATTGTTAAAAACAAAGTTTTGTATATCGAGCCACTTTAGATCAAGATTAGGTATCGAGCCCGTCCCCAATGTTCTTTGTCAGATATTAAAGAAAACAAAACTTTGAATATATATCAAACCATTTAGAGAATCCATAATAGTTGCGCCTCTTATAAGCGTGATAGCGATGTGCTCTCACCATTGTGCCGAGTATCACAATGATTGAGCTAGAATTAGTTTTGTAAAACTGATTTTTTCATTAATCAAAATAATAAATATTTTAAGCAATAATAATCTTATTACTCATTCATGAAAAAACACTATTATTATCAATAACATGGATTGTTTTTTAAAAAAAAAAAATTATAGCCCACAAAGGCCATCTAAGCCCACACTAGATTAGCTCATTAACATATTTAAATATAATTAACCCTATTCTATTCTTCATCTTCAATGCCGCGATTGTCTTCTCTCGTCAACTAGTAGTACTAGTGTATATATCCCGTCGAAAATCGACGGCGAATTATATTATTAAAATATAACATATTAATAAGGTTGTTTCTTCGATTTTATCTTTCTTTCTTTAACAAATATTTTTATTTTTATTATTATATACGATGTTAATTGTTGTGTACGTCTGATCATCTTGTCACAAAATTAAATTTCGAGAATTATCCCTACGTGTATATATATATACAAATCCAAAAATTATAATTGAGAATACACATTTTTGAGATTTTTCTTTTATTTGAGTCAATTTAAAAATTTGTTAAATTAAATAAATTAATATTGACAACTTAATAATTGATCAAATTAAAATTGTCAATAAAAATAAAAATATTTATTTGGCCAACAAATTAATTTGCCAAATTTATTGGTTGTGCAAAATAATTGCGGTATAGAAAAATACACATGGATTGTGAGTATTTATATAGGTTCTCCAAGAGTGATGTTTTATTAAGAATATTTATATTAAATATACATAAAGTAAATGAATAAAAATGCTCAAAATCAGCATTAAAGATAAATAAGAATACTGAAAGGAGAAAGCGCCACGTGGACCTCGAATTAAGGAGAGGGCTCGAATCCGCAATCGTTTTAATAATATATATAGATAGATATTTTATTCTCTCTTCTTCTCGTTTTCTTTCCTTCTAACAGAAAAACACATCACCAACAATTAAGGATCACGCACAAATTTGTGTTTCCAATTCGCTAAAACCAAGCGTGAATTTTCACTTGCATAGCACGCGCCATACCCTAAATTGTCTCGCACGTTCTATCTAGCCTCAGCTCGTTCTTCCCTTCCCGCCAACAGGTGGGCTCGAGCCGCTTACGCGCTCCGTTGTGGTTGCTCTTAGATCTAGATGAGAAGAAAATTAACAAAAAAATAAAATAAAACACCCAATATTTCTTGATCCAGAGTTTATGCCCATCTCTAGTTCACAGAGACTGTGAATGAAACATGATCAATCTCTTAATAGGTAAATATATGTACAAACACTGGACATAATTAAAAAAAAAAGAAAAAGGGAAAAAACACATCAAATTTAGATCTATTTCAACTCTTAAATGCACTAATTTACACAGATCAGCTGCTCCCACGTTAAGGTTCTTTTTTTTTGTTCATATATATCCCCTTTATTAGTTAGATTCTTGTTTATTGCTACTATCTTTAACATACAACATATAATAATTGTTAGAATCTCTCTCTCTCTCTCTCTCCCTTTACATAGAGAGAGATATACAAAGTCAGAAAGCTTCCACCATTGGTGGAATGACTACTTCAGTCTCCAATTCTTCATCATCTCCGCTTTCTTCCTCCTCTGCTTCCCACAAGAAATGCGCATACGAACCCATAACCATACTGCAATAATTCAAACCCCCAACAAAATTATTAAGATCCAATTACAATTTACAACGAGAGAGAGAGAGAGAGAGCTAGAGAGAGAGAGAGAGAGAGAGAGTATACCAGTCGTTAGGAGAAGCTTGAAGGGCTTGAGTGAAATAAGATTTGGCTCTGCTCTCATCTCTCTCACTCTCCCATATTAGTTTCCCATACAGAGAAAGCACTTCTCCATCTCCTGGGCTAGCCAATATCGCCCTCCCGTAATACTCTTCCGCTTTCACCATATCTCTCTCCACCTATATATTATTTATTAAACTAATTCAAAATCAAAGCAAGATAATCGATCCCAATATCACAAAAATATTTTATCGAATTTGTGTGGAGATTAAGATTTTATTCCGGGTTTTCTTTGTGAGAAACAGTGTATTGATATTTATAATATAATAATGTTACGTACCTCATGCAAGTATTTGCCGTAGTTTCTCAAGATGAGAGAGTTGGTGGGATCGGACTTAATCATTTCTTGGTAATAAGCGCCGATATTCTTCCGCTCGGCATCACCGCCGTACCCGTACCCTCCGCTCCCACCGCTACCGGACTTCCGGTTCTTGTTCATTCCTCCGCCTGGGGATCCCATCTCCTCCCACGTCGCCGGCCAGTCTCCGGCGTCCCCACTGCAGTCTTCGTACTCCACCTCAGGTATCCGCGGCGTACTGAACGAGCGCGAACCCATCTTGCTCAGCGTTCTCATCTCCGACCGGATTATGTCCGGCTCCGAAGCGGAGCGGCGAATACTCCGCCGCGACAGCTGATCCGCATGCAGGGTGATCTGCGGGGACGACGCGGCGCCGCAGTCGACGGACACGGAGACGGAAAGCCGAGGTGCACCGTGGACGGACGGGACTTGGACCGGGATTGGACCGGAACCGGTTCGAAAAAGTAGAGATTTCATGTTTGCTGCTCTTTAAAGTCGGATTGGTTGCCTTTTTTGTGAGTTCACAAGAAAGAAGAAAAGCGAGTGAGAGTTAGAGAAGAGATGGTGTTATATATAAGGAATGAGGAGGTTGAGTATGGGCCGTAGGATTAGGTGACTGGGTTGACTAATATGGGTGACGCGTGGAAGTGGTGCACGTGCCGGGTTTGCGGCGTCAAAGGTGTGGGGGCCCATGTGGCACAGAGAAAGCGTGATCTCAAGGTTGAGCCGTCGACCCACGTGGAGACGCTACCACAAAAGTGGCTTATTTAACTGTACGGACATATCCCACTCATCGCTCCTAATCCTAATGTATGTGTATTTTTTTGATTTATTTTTATTTGAAGAAACAGACCAATAAAGTTTGAATATGAGATCTCTATATTTAGAAATAAGATCTATTGTTATTTTTTTTAGGTGAAATCGAAAATTTCATTACGAAAGAGGACTATCGTCCTTGGAAATGATACACCGAAGCGCTACAAGAAATGGATCATCCGCATCAAAATGAAAGTAAGGATTCCGAGCTTTAGATGCAAGGAAGTGAGCAAGACTATTTTGATGTCGTCCAATCCACTGAAAACTAATACAACGAAAACCAAAAGAGAGATGAACAATATCACCAATAACCGTTCCAACTGGTGTACGAGGAATAAAGCCTTTTTGAAGTATAGAGACAAGGCTCTTGTTATCCATCTCAACAATGAGATCCTGAAAACTAGAATCATGTGCTTTCCGAAGCCCATGAAGACATGCCAATCCCTCTGCCACTTCAACGTCAGGGCAATGTGGAAGAAAGAACGTCAAAGAAAGGAAAAGATCCCCAAGATGGTTGCGAAAAGCACCTCCAAGTCCTGCATTACCGTTGACGCCAACGGAAGCGTCATAATTAAGTTTGATCCGCCCAAGGAGTGGGGGAATCCAGCAAGGTGGTGGTGCCCGAGCTTGGGGAGGTGGAGGGGGCTTTCTATTGGCGTTTTGGAAGTCGGCCAGAAGCATTTGAGCAAGGTTGAAACAGTCTACGTGAAGGGTGTGCTTTTGTTGGAACTGAAGTAAGTTGCGCGCCTTCCAAATACTCCAAAGAAGAGACATGAATAATTCGACTAACTCAATGGATTTACCTTTGATTAAAGCAACGATCCAGTCTTTGAGGGAAGTTGAAGCAGCTGTAGGTGAGATAAAGATCCGAAGAGGGCAGGCCATCCAAAAGAAAAAAGACCAAGAACAATCTCTAAAAATATGCTCAATAGTTTCATCAGCGAAGCCACACTTGGAGCAAATTGTATCAATTGGAATTCCACACCTCAGAAGCTTGGTTTTTGTCGGAAGGATATCCCGAAAACATCTCCACACAAAAATTTAAAATTTAGGGGGAATACGAAGGTTCCAGCACCAATGCCAAAAGGTCGGGTTACAGGGAGATGACGTCGAAGGATTCGATGACTCAACATCTTTCAGTCGCTTCGACGTCCAGTATCCAGACATAACAGTGTAGGTTCCGTCCTTGGTGAAGAGCCAACGAGCACAATCAGCATGTGGGAATAAACCAATAGGGATGGAAGAGATCTTGCGAGCAACGTGCGAAGAAAACCAGTTGGAAAGGGAATGAGAGTCCCACTCCAAACCATCAGCAGAGATGAGGTCCTGGACAAACTGTGGTTCCTGCACAGAAAATGAAGAGTGAGAGGGGGGCGTTAGAAAATGAAACTCCGGCAACCAACGATCTCTCCAGATGTTCACGGAGCGCCCATCCCGAATTGTCCAAAGGAAGCCCTCATGAAGAATGTCCATTCCCTTCAAAAGACTACGCCAAGCATAGCTAGGTGAATAGCCCAAAGTGGTATGGAGAAAGCTGCTCCGAGGATCTATTGTTACTTGAATGTCCTTAAAAATCCGAATGTGGGTGTATATATTGCATGACATGAAATATCTATAACGCCTTCTGTATGACCCATCACACAGTTGACTTCTTTTTTAATTAATTAATATTAAATTCTAATTATAGATATATATTTTAATTAAAAATTAATAAATTTTAAATAAAATGTTAATAAATTTTTAATGGGAAGAACTAATAAATTCAAATTGGAGATTAATCAAAAAAAAAAAAAAAACATTGTGTGTTTCACATGCTCGAAATACTACTGAGCCTGTACAACCTTTCACACAGGAGCTTTTGTGTATTGAGATTTATAAAGAAACTCAATTTTAATAACTTCAATTCAGTTTTTCACTAAGAATTCCTAAACCGTACAATGTGCACATTTGTGGAATATTTATACCATTCTATCTTTAATAAATTAAATTATTATTAATTCATTAAATAGCTACGTGCCTAGCTCGTTCTTTTGTGGTATTTATTGTTACTTTTATATAAAAGCATACAATTATTAAAGCAGGGAGCGGATCTGGTAAGAACACATCTTATATGAGAACGTAAGAAAAATACATTTTTCTTACATTTGAGATGCATAAAATACAGAAACTAAATGCATAAATATTTTAATGCATAAACTACAATAACTTAATGCATTAGCATTTAAATGCATAAATTAGAGTAATTAAATGCACGGTTAAATCTGGACCGTAGATCAACAAGGATCAAGGGTCCAGATTTGTTCTTATTTCTCACCTAAGAAAGTGTTCTTATTTGATCCGCGCTTTATTAAAGCATATATATATATATATATATATATATATATATATATATATATATAGGAAAAGGATCCTATAAGAATGGATCTTAACCTAACAAATAAGAATAGATCTCTACCATACATCTACAAGGGATGGAGGGTCAGATCTGACCTAGATCAAATCGGGTCGGATCCTGGTCAACGGGTCGGACCCGGTCAATCCATTGACTTTCGGGTTTTTTTTTCGAATTTTTATTTTTGAATTTTTTTAAGAGTCAGATGATATTCACCACACTGTGCAATGAGATGCACCACTAAGTGTATTGGGATGCACCATTTTTAAATTTTTAATATTCTTTTTCACTATTTTTATTTTTTATTTTTTATTTTTGATTTTTTTTCAAGAGTCGAGCGAGGGGAGCCGAAGGCCTCGGAGCGAGCTAAAAAACATATAATATTGCCACAATCATTATCTATATATTAAAATTGGAGCCGAAGGCAGAGACAAAAAAAAATCTCAAACACTTGTTTATTGATATGGTATGAATACAATGATTTGAAAAGTAGTTTGATTTCATCATACCTAATCACCCAAGATTTTCCCTCGTTTTGATATAGTTATACACACATACATAGTGTATGAAATAAATCTCCATGTATTATGAGATGCACCACAATGCATTTTGAGATGCAACACTATGTGTAATGAGATGCACCACCATGTATAATGAGATGCATCACAATGTGTAGATGCAACACACTGTATAATGAGATGCATCACAACATGAAATGAGATGCACCACATAGTGTATTGAGATGCGCCACACTTTATTAAAAAAAATGAAATTTTTTTTTTTCTAAACATAATAAAAAAAATTAAAAAGTCAACGGGTTGACCCGGATCCGACCCGCTTCAAATCTAGCCATCCATCTATTGTGGATCAAGGGTTGGGATTTATTCCTATTTCTTAGTTTAATGGCTCTTTTCACTAGAACCACTCCCTATATATATATATATAGTATCATATGGTGTTCGTGGTGTCTGCTTCATATATTCTTAATTATGCCTTCAACCAAAACTACTAGTATGATTTTATTAGATGGTGTATAGGTTCTTTATGTTGAGACTTGTGTGTCATTGTTGTAAAAGAAATAGTAATAGATAAATAAGACCACGTCCTGACAACTGAGAAGCAATACAATGGTTGTGAAAAATGGACTAGATACATACTATTTCATACTCATAGGCCCATAGCCCATAGCCCATATATAGGGATGAAGCTAACTGGTTTAATGAATTGAAAGGAAACAAAAATAAATAAATAAAAAAAGAGGAAATTAAATGCTTAGATTTGATCTAAGGGGACGTATCTGTAGCTTTCCCCCGACGTTAGCGATAAATGAGAACCTCACATGAAACAATCATCTCCACTATTTCCACTTTACTATATTTTGTCCATATAAATTATTATTCTCCCTCATCCATCCTACCTACACATTTATTTCTTTATTCCTTTATTTATTTATGTTTTTGTCTATTTATTACTTATATCTAATCTCTCTAGAAGTGAGATTGGACTATGAAATGTTCTTAAGTTGGTTAAAATTAATTTCAATTAAATATCTTAAAGTTTGGTGCAGTGTAGTGCTTGAGGCTTTTCGAGAGAAAGATTAGAGATAATCAAAGTTAACATATTTAAATTTGTGTTAATCTAGTAAAATACACACTATTCCTTTTGCAAAATGAAAATTACACACCCTCACCAAAACAAATGAAATATACACAAGATGACTATTATACCCCTCTGTTTAAACTATTGACATTTCAGAATTGCTATGGATAGAAATAGCTATGTATTTCTTTATTATACGAACCATTTTGCGTACATTCTGCTGTTCCTAACTCACGCTTCTAAAATGGTATCAGAGCCAGGTTTTTATTAAGGTATTATATTTTATTTATTGCTTTAAGTATTATCCTAACGGAGGGGACATCAAGAATTCATGTTTTGAGAGTGAAAACTACACAGAACATGTCCAGAATATGGCAATACTTTTAAAAATTATTTTCTGGGAGAATGATATTTCGAAGGATTTGATCAAGAAAAGAGGAAGAAATACTTGATGGCATTGTATAATCTAAGACTTGCAGTCCTAGATCAACAATCGCTTAACAAGTTTCTACAGCTCTTTACTCTTTATCAACATCAATCTAAAGTTGATGATAGAGTTGCACTGGAAATTTTCTTTCTGAAATTTCCAAGCCCATGGAAAGAGATGCTGATTCGGGATTATGAACCAGGAGATCCTGAGAACGTCGCAAGAAGGATGTCATATGTACATCGGAAGCTCTCAGAGTGGTGTCAACAAGCAACAGCTCTGAGGAACATGAAGAAACTGAGGAGAATTAACAAATTCGCTCCTCTAAACTGTGATGACAATGATCTGCCAACGATCATTGGAGGAGAACCACCGAGGCTGAAGAAAAGCAAGAAAAATAGGTTTCAGCCCTATTATAAAGGTGGAGATCCAAAAAGAAATTCTTGGAAACCAAGAACCAGATGGTCAAGACAGAAAGCCAGATCTTACAAATTCGGCCAAAGAAGTGGACCATCAAGGAATAGGTATCCATTCCGAGGAGATGATAAATCACAAGGAAGGACACCTGCCAAGAAGACTTTCAGAAGAACTCACACTAGAGTTAATGAAAGTTTCAAAGATTGCAACTGCTGGACGTGCGGTGCAAAAGGGCATATTTCCACAAATTGCCCTGACAACGAGAGAAGAGGTATCAACAAATTCGAATCCACTCCGGATATCGAAGATGTCGTCTACTACCAGGAACTGGTACAAGTATATCAGTTCGAAGATATACCCTCGGATGAGAGTATATATGAACAAGAAGAGGTCTTCAGCGAAGAGGATTCAGAATGGTCCGATGGAACTAGATCGGACTCAGACTGATCCAGATATTGTTCATCATGAGAAAGAGGACAGGACGGGATTCTCCAGTCACACAACTCTCTCTCAAAATATGATTGACAAAATCATGAAGAAGAGTCTAAATATACAAAAATATCAAGGCTTTTCAGCAAGCAACATAGATCAGGTTCTGAGGAACCTTAATCTAAGAAGCAGGAAACAACAGATCGTCTATGGAATTACCAGACGAGAAATGTCGCTTCCTATAGAGCTTATAGGGAATCAAGTGGAGATGCAGTTGATTCCAGCTAGTGACATCAGGGAGGATTTATCAAAAATGAAGCCCGAAGTCGCTGAAAAGATAAACTGGATCCATATCGGAGCAATCCAGTTAATGTTAAAATCGGCCCTCTTTACTGGAGTTCACACGCCGATTGATATCGCTATATGCGATAAAAGAGTTAAAAATCTGAAAGATTCCGTATTGGGAACTATAGCGGGAGATATTTGTGCAGGACAAGTGGTGGGAATCATATATCCAAAGATTGCTTACAATCTTAATGATACCCATTTCAGCAAAGCCCTGACGCTTTATCAGGACTTTAAACGCAAGGATTTACTGGAGGAAGGAAACAGACTTTACTCTATTACTTATCAGGTATCATATGCTCTTTCCAACTCACATCACACTGAGTTATTTCTTGGAAAGAAGTTCATTGAGATACCAGATATCTTCAACAAGGTGACAACAACAGTTTGTCCCGATAAAGTGGAGATTGCTCGGTTAAGAAATGTGGATATTCAAATCCGAGATAGAGAAGTCATGAGGCACGATCAAAGTCTCAGGATAACTTCAAGAAGATTATCCTTCCAAGGTGACAGAATTATGTCTTTACCATATGGAAGGAGTCAAAGTCTCATTCGAAAGGCGACACACCCTCAAACATCTCAGAGTAACAAAGTTCCAGTGAATCTGAAATGTCCAGAGGGATGGAGAGAAGTGATAGTAATATTTGACACTACAAGGTGGGAAACCAACTTCCCTTGTAATGTTCTTTACTATCTGCAGCAGCAAGAGATCAATCATTACAAAGACACCCTGGAAATTGGGGGACAAGTGATGGAGATCAAAGGCAGAGCAGGAAGGGAAGCAGTTTTGCTTTTGGGTTTGGATTTCCTTGAAGATCACAAACCTTGGGCAAATAAAGAAAATGGAATGGAAATCACGATTAATGGGAGAAAACTATTAATCGAATGACAAGTCCATTCTCCATATACATCTCTATAGGGATGTTATATGAAAAATATAAAGCAGAATATTTTGCTGCTTATATTGATTCAGGTGCAGGAATTTGTACTGCAAAACGAAGAGTCTTCCCAGCAGAGGTAGAAGATGATCTACCCCGAATTTCAGGAAGAGATTTCTCAAAGAAAATTTTGCTCTTGGATAAAGGAATAAAAGAAACGGAAATTCTAATTGGCGGAGCCAGAGGCACACCTTGATACAAGGTTAAAACTCCACCAATTTATTTCCATGATACAGGTGCAGACATTCTGTTAGGAAACAATTTCCTGCAGATGTTAAAAAGATACATGCAGGATAATGAAAGAAGGCAATTGGTATTCACAACCATTTGTGATGACAAAATCATTGTCCAGAGGCTCAAAGGGGCTTTTAATCGCCAGATACCATTGAGTTTTCGCAGCAAGGGTGATGAAGGAAAACTTCGACACCCAAAGATGAAGGATCAAAGGAGATTCAGCGAAGCAGTGCTAAGCTGTATCAGGGATGAGGATCTCCAAGATGAAGAGGTTCAGATCCTCAAAGCATCTCTAATATCTCATCAAGATATTAGGGAAGAAAACCAGGTGTCCCTAGAAGATGTCAAAAGAAAGATTAAAAGGAATTACAATGAAAATCCTTTGGCATGGTGGGACAGAAACAAGCTCAAAGCTACCTTGAAGGTGAAGCAAGAAAAGGAGTATGAGTTTGTTAGATACAGACCAATTCTGATGAACCTCAAAGATCAACAGGATATGAAGGAGATAATCAAGGAACACCTTGATTTAAAGTTGATTGAACCAGGGAATTCGCCTTAGAGCAGTCTCGGATTTCTGGTAAGGAATCATGGTGAGATCAAACGAGGTAAACCCAGATTAGTTATTAATTACAAAGGAATTAATGATATTTTGGAGTTTGATGGATATTTCATCCCTAGTAGGGAATACCTTATTAACTGCATTAGAAATGCTAAGGTATTCTCTAAGTTTGATTGCAAGTCAGGTTTCTACCAGATTCGCATGGAGGAAAGTAGTAAGAAGTTTACAGTCTTCTCTACTCCACAAGGGCACTATGTTTGGAACGTAATGCCAGTGGGGTTAGCTAATGCGCCTCAAATATTCCAGAGAAAGATGGATAATTGTTTAGAGATTATTTTTCTTTTATGTTCGTCTATATTGATGATATTTTAATTGCATCAAAAAATATGGAAGAATATATCAAACATCTTGAGATCTTTGCAGATGTTTGTTATAAAGAAGGTTTAGTACTGTCTGAAAAGAAGGCAGTCGTTGCAACTCGGAAAATGGAATTTCTGGGTATCGAAATTGATGAAGCAGGAATTATTCTGCAGGACCATATTGTTCATAAGGTCCAGAATCTTCCTGAAGATCTGAAGGAAAAGAGACAACTTCAGAGTTTCTTGGGGGTTGTTAATTTCGCGGGACCATTCATTAAAGATCTCGCAAAACACAGAAAAGTTTTCAGTAGTTTACTGAAAAAGGATGTTCCGTTCATCTGGAAGGAAGAACATCGACAGGGTATGAAAGAGTTAAAAGAGGTTTACAAAAATCTCTCAAAACTCTCGATACCTCAGGATGAAGACGACTTGGTCCTGTATACAGATGCAAGTGATTATTGGTGGGCAGCAGTCTTAACCAAGATCACTCTTAATGGAGAAGAACCCTGTAGATACTGCAGTGGTTTATTTTCAGATGATGAGGATGGCACATCAACGAGAAAGAATTCTTTGCAGTCCGAAAGGCTTTTAAAAAATGGCCTTTATTCTTACTTGCAGAGAAATTTACTTTGAAAGTCGATAACACACAGATTAAGGCTTTCTTAAGAAATAAGATGGAATCTAAGCTTGAAAAGGCTAGATTAATTAGATGGCAAGCGGAATGCCAATATTATATTTTTGATATTGTCATTCTGAAATCTCACGAAAATATTCTTGCAGATTTCTTAACAAGAGATGAAGCAAACTGATGTGAACTCCATTCTACTGGCTCATAGACATCTCAGAGAAAATCTGGAGATGTTAACGGGAGAGTGGGACGAGTGCATTCTGAATGCTGAGCAAGCAGGAAGATTGCAGACTCTCGATAAGACAAAAGTCACCGAGAGAATACGAGCTTGCATACGGTCTCAGGGTCAACTCTGGGCTGCATGTCAAACACCAATCCTTCGGGTGGCCAAAGATCCTTTGGTAAAAGAAGAGTTTCGAGTACAAGGCTCTAAACATGTAACAGAGGATTCTAATACCTCTTGCCCAAGTTCTAAGGTGGTGGTATCTTCGGAACCATTGCCCCAAGAAAAAGATGATATTCAGGGATCACACTCTGAATCATCATGTCAACCCAGCACCTCTGGGGAAAAACAGGGAGAGATTAATCTTAGGCCAATGACTGGCACTTCTAAGATTAATACTGATAAGATTAAAGTTTCTTTTTCGTGGCAGGTTTATCAAGCTAACTGGGAGAAGCTCAATACAAGGACTGGAATCAACCAAGAAAAAATACGGGTTGATATCTCGGGGAAATATCCTCGGGTGTGGATGATGCCGAATTCAGATCCACACGAAGTCAAAAGATGGTATGAATTTGGAGCACTTGCTTCAGTTTATACTACATCTCCATCATTCGCCGAAATCAAGAATCTACCCAATTGGATTCAAGAAGCGGTGTGTGATACCTGAGCTAACAATCCACAGCTTAGCCGAGGTGACATTTTGGTGCTGTATTTTATCAGCGCAGCCCCAGGACCTGCAGGGAAAGGAAACCATGAAGCCTTCCACTATATTAGGCTTCGAAGACCAGATGCACGCGCCCTCGAGAAGATCAAGGCATCTACAGAAAAAGAGACTACTTTAGTCTCTACATTACCATAAGACCTCATTTTTACCAGAAGAGCATGGGGATTATGGGTCTGTCTCACTGAGATTGACAAAGTCAAGTTTCCGTTCAAATTCTTTCAGAATTCAGTGAACGGATCATTCCTGTTAAACACTATGACAGGAAAATCTACAAGATTCGCAGAGGAAGCTTTCGAAAGAAAGAGAACCTTGCTCTGGGAAAACAAGATTTCGACGAGTAAAGACACTCATCGAAAATACTGCAACATGGCTCATTTTGGAAACTGGTCTGAGCGCGTTTGTTCGGATTGCCAGAACCAGAAGGAACCAGAGTTCGGGAAGGGGTTCATGCCCAGAAAGGGAAAAGAGAAGGCTCGGTCAAACGAGCATCTTGAACAGAAGGCGCTGCCAAAGGCAAGGACTTCCAGGGCCCCGGGAAAAAAAGTAGATTCCCGACACTGGTTGGTGGAGTCATGTGACTCTGAGCTGGAGCACCCACTAAAGAGAAAACGATAATAGTGGGTGGAGGGAAAAGTAATTACCCACTAAAATACAAATGGGTAAAAGAACAGAAGAAGCATTATTGAACAAAGATAATGCGGTATGATGAAGAAGGTAGCACCGAAAGTTTGGCGTCCTTATTCAATAATGGACGACAACAGTGGTCCTACGCTGAGTCATAAACAGGCTGGCCACGAAACAAAGGCATCCGAGGCAATAATGAAGGAAGGAGGTTGATAATTGCAACCTCTATATATTTTAAGAGATTAGAGAGCAGAAGATCATCGAAAATCCATCAGAAATCTTCTACACCATCTTCTCTGCTCTCTCAAAAATAAATTTGTTATAGTTCCTAGTTTAGTATAGTATTGTTTATGTATTTCAATTCCGCTACCATAGGTAGCTAAAGAAGTCTGTCTCCTCCCTAAAGGAGATATACTTATGTTGTAATAAATTTTATATAATTCCTAAATAAAGTTCGGGCTTTTGCTCATCCCTTCCAGTGTCTAATTATTCTCTAAATACCGACTAAATACCCTACGCCCCGAGTAGGAAACGAACGAGGGCTGTGCTGAGTGTTGCTGAAGGAGTCTGCGTCTGAAAACCATCGGTTGCGATCGTGTGGTTGGACGAGGTCCCTAAAACTTCCGGCGGAAATACCCGGCAGCATTACGGTCAAAAAGGTATGAAGTTGGTATGCTTAGAATTTTTATACGGAAGTGTGATGGGCCTGATAATTTTGCATGTTTTATCTCCATAATTGGAAAAATGGGATTGGAATAAGCAGAATAAATAAAGAAATTCAGCAGAAAGGGTATAATGATTATAGTGTGTATTTTTCATTGATTTCAAAAGAAGTGTGTATTTTTCATTTTTTGTTTTTCAAAGTGTGTAAAAAGAATTTTGTCCCTTTAAATTTCATGGATTTAATCTATCGCAGTTGGTTAATTGTGGGTCTGTACTGAAGTTTTTATGCTGTTTTTTATCAGACATCTAAAAAAACCTATATATATTTGTTATAAATCATAAAATTAATGTATTACACCATTTGAGCAGCACAATGTGTACGAGAGAATTTCCTTCTGAGGTAAGGTTTTCCACTTGTAGCTCAATTAGGAGCTTAATCTTATTAGGATTTAGGAGTCAACGACTCAACATTGGTCCCACGTGATCTCACGTGCATTCACTTTGTCTTTCTTGCCACATAGTATTGTCATTCAAATTGTACATATCTTTCTTTTTATGATGTGTGTGTGTGTGTTTTGTATTTTATATTTATATTTTATTTTGCTGCTGTTTTCTTAGAACAGTTACTTTTACGACGTTAATTGGACTTGGATTTTGGATTTGAGACATCTGGATAAGGTGCCCACGGTTCTAATTCAGGGCAATGATGTTCCAATATGAACAATGTAATACATTTATAGAAGTTGCTTATCTCAACACTAGCTAAAAAAATATATTATAAACCCTATGCAAGAAATCGTAATTAAAGAAAGAAATGAAAGATTAAACTAATCAGTAATGAATAGTGGTACACATATTGAACACCAAAAAGCGGAATAAATGTGTGTGTGTTAGGCTAGTGGTAGAGTGGTTAATGTCCGGGCCAAAGGTTACGGGTTCAAGTCCACCGTCACGCGGCCTTTAAAATTTCTTCTAATATTTGTTCAAAAAATAAAATAAAATAACAAAAGCGGAATAAATGGTGTGCGTGTGTTAGCCTAGTGGTAGAGCGGTTAATGCTCAGACGAAAGGTCATGGGTTCAAATCCACTGTCGAACGGCCTTTAAAAATATTCTTATAATATTTGTTAAAAAAAAGCGGAATAAATGTGTGTGTTGTTCAAAGTCAAAGGTTTCGGGTTTGAATTCACCGTGACGTGATCTTTAAATTTCATTCCTAACTATTAAAAAAAATTGGAATAAATGATGATTTTGTCAAGAATGTAAGGAAATGGTTTTATTCTTGAGCTACATTCCAATTTACAATAAGAAAATTGGGCTCGACTAGGATGCTTGGCCTCGGTAGGTCGAGCTGGGCTTAATATAATATATATTTTATATTTTGATTTGGTTTCGTGTGTGCTCAATTTGTCAAATGAAATTAATTCTATTGAAGTACCAAACAACCTCCAATTTAGGTGATATTTTTGTCAAAATAATACTCTTAACAACTGCCATGATATTTTGCTCATCATATCATGGAATAAAAAATAATATTTTATGTAGTAACTTTTGAACGTATGTTTCGTTTTAAATAATGTGCTCATCCTTCACGCTGCATTAAAGTTCACAGTCGTACTTCTTTATGAATTATCTTGTATCTTTTCCCTTTGATCTAAATCTCAGAATATTTAATTAATTTTAGCCTTGTCCGTATCTTTTCTTGGTAATTCACTTCCTAAGCAAATTGAACGTAAAATTGCATCATATGTGGCCATGTTGTCTCAATATCGAAACCGAACGAGAGCAACTTGATCAGAATTCTATTCTAAATTTTTTATCTCTTTTACACTAAAATGGACTACGTGACTAAAAAATGATAAACCTCTTAAACTAATGCTGCTCTTTCTATAATCAAATCTAAGAGAGAAAATGAAGCGAAAAAAAAAATAGAAAAAAAAAATAAAGAAGAAGCTGGTTATACTTTGTCGTCCTCACCAGCCACCCCAGAAGTCTCTGCAATACTCTCATTTTTATTGTTACTTTTTTCTTTATATTCACCGAAATTTGTCCAACTTTTGCTGGAGTTATGGCCCTTAATAATGCGCGATTTCACATCTTCAGGCAAAATTAGGGTAAATCTCTCTTCTCCTTCTCTATTTCTGGCAATGGAGTGACCCGTTGAATGCGATCTCGAGAACTTATCCCTCTCATTTTGCGCACTCGAGCACTCTTCGCCTTTCTCGCTCACCCTACTGGGATCTTCGTCTTCTTCTTTCTCGTCTTGGTCTTCGTCCTTGATTGTGATGCTGCAGCTGTCCTCATGGTGAATCACCTGGTTTGCCTCCACGTCGTTGGTGGTAGACAACCGAGGCGATTTCACCGGCGTCTGCACCGGAGAATTCAGGTTTCTCCGGCAGACTGGGCACGTCCTGTGCGACTCGAGCCACAGGTCGATGCACTCCTGGTGGAACACGTGGCAGCACGTGGTGAGGAGGCGGAGAACGTCGCTGCTGTGGAATTCCACCAGACAGATGGCGCACTCGAGGCCGTACCTCTCCTTGGTGTAATCCTTCACGGTGGAATAAGTGAAACTGGGGAAGGATTCCACGATCGAAGGATCGAGGCCGGCGCCCGAAGCGGAGACGGCGGCTCCGCCAGCCGGAGTGCTGGTGGTGCTGCGCCGGAGATGCCACGTGCAGAGTAGGTTCTGCATGAAACATCGGCAGAAATATATGGAGAAGAATCCGGCGAAGAAGAAAATGAGAAGGACGATGGTGAGGATGATGATCACCGGAGGATACGTGTACGCCGGTGCGGCGGGGTTCGACGGCGGCAAAGGTTCGGCGACGCCTGTTGCCATTGCCCCGATGATAGAAATGAAAAATGGGGAAAAATATAGCTAAAGAATTGCAGTATTTGGCTTAGGATGAATTATATATATGATCTGCATTTTTACAGGCGAGATGGATGAATAGGAAGAAGAGGCAAAATTTGGGTAAAATTTTGTTTTGGGGATTTGGAAAATGATGTATGTTTGGGAGAGTCAGGGAGTGTAGCATTGTTGAGATGAGAGAAACAAGGAGAGGCACTCGTTGAGTGGTTCTTTATGTCTAAATTTGTTAACATAATTAAATGTGAGAGTATATGTGATCATATTTATCTATATATTTTTAATTGGAGAGTCTTGTGATGTGAGATCATTTCACGGTAATACGGGTCAAGATTTAGAACTGTTCATATTATATATTTTTAATATTATTGCATGAGAAGATTTTACGGTAAGACGGTCAAAGATCTAGATTCAAATTCATATTCAAAATTTGGAACTAATTTCATATCGTATATTTGTAATTATTGTACTGGATTGTCTTAATTACGAGCATACAGATAGAAAATCCATGCTCAGATTCATATACAATGATATGTTTGTAGACAATTACATATATACTATTGGATATAGGTTTGGATTTGGATCTTTGACCCTTTTTATTGTAATATCCTATCACACAAGTTTTTGTTTATATATTTTATAGGGATACATGTCATTTAAATCATGCCTTTTGACCCAATTTGTAATTTCCACGTAATTTTTAAAATGTAGCAAACAAGTACTTAACCTTTAATTGTGCTTCAATCAAAACATCTAAATTTTTAAGAATCAAATTTTTAAATTCTATTCGTTTAAGCATTTGATTTCAGAAATTAGAGGATGGGTTTACGACGGACTTAAGAAGTGAAATATTGTAGCATATAGGTCGATGTTTAGTACTCCCTCCGTCCACAATAAATTTGTCACATTGTGGATGACACGGGTTTTAATAAATTGTTGGTTGATTATAGGGCTGTCTAAACGGGTGGCGGGTAGTCGGATAGTGTTGTACCGACCCGATACCCGCATATTCGGGTAAACGGGTCGGGATGCGGGTTGAGATTTTTAGAAATTTCGGGCATCGGATATACCCGACACCCGATTCGGATACCCGAATATACCCGAGTTTTTAATTTATATTATATTATATTACTTTATATTATATTATTTCAGGAATTAGGATACAAACAAATCTATGAGATATATTTGACACTATCTACAACCTAATTACCTAACTTAAGTTACTTAACGCAAAAGTCAAAACATAATAATTAATAAGTATACATAATATAATAAGTAGAAGAATTGAAGAAACACTACGCATACGCATGATTGGGCGTGTTTTGATCATATATTTTGGAGTAATTTTGCGTCATTTTTGGTATTAATGTCTATTTAATCACGTTTATGGAATTAATTGCATGCTTCTTGGTCTATTGTAGGTTTTGATCTTAATTTGGAGGAATAAGCATGATTTTAGAGGATATTTGAAGCCTTAAAGAGGTTGAGAGAAAGTTCTGGAATGTGCCGAAATCGGGCAGTATGGGCATACCGCCTGCTGCGTACTGGAGCTGAAAGCTGTCAGCATTTGGAAAGTTTGGGAAGCTGATTTGGATGTGATTATGGGCTGTGCACGAGATTACTTCATAATTTTGGGCCATGGACTCTTAATTGTAGGATTTTATCTTTATTTTATTATTTTCCTAGTTAGATTAGAATTAGAGATTTTATTTCCTTATTAACATAATTCTTATTAGGTATTTAAATAGACCCATTAGGGAGCAGACCAAAAAGGAGGTTTTTACGTTTTCTACTTCTCCTTCTTCTTCCTACCGATATTTTCTATTTTCTCCATGACTTTTAGCTTTAATTTGTCTATGAATTCAAGCTAAACACTTTTATTCCGGTGAAGATTAAGGAAGCCCTAGTGTGATTTATTCTGTGAGATCTAATTTGATTTTTCTCCTTTAATTCTTATGCAAGCATCTGTGATTCTCTGTGTTTAATGTTGTTAATTATTTCGATTCTGCTAGATAGTTGCAAATATTTAGTGGATCGTAATTAATTAGTAGCCAATTAAATCGGCCATCCGTAATTGTGGTTTAGATTTGATTTGTGGTAAATTGATTCTTCAGAATCAAGGGAATAGCAGTCTTAATTTAATAATCCTGCGTCAGAGTTTATTGATTTTGAATCGGGTCTCTCTAGTTGTTAATGCTGCCGGCTCATTAAATCCATAGAGCGTCTCTAGGGTTGTCAGTCGATTAGAAAAGTAATTGGTGAAGCGTCTTCCTGATTACCGAGAAGCTAAGGAGAGATAAGATCGCGTCAGAAGCGTCTTCGGTGGTTATAACCGGTTTGTTTGTATGAATTAAAGTTATAATTGCGTCGATGATCGGATAATCAAGCTAGAGTGAAATTAATTGGAAACCGGAATGCTTTTAATATTTGTTAAATACAAATTTCTTGTTAATTAGTTAATTTAGTTTCTTTGCTCTTAAACTCTAAAATCTGTTATTTAATTTTCGTTTATAAGTATTTTGCAGATTGGAAATTAGGAAAATTCTCGCCGATCCTTTGGGAGACGATCTTGCTTACCACTGTCTGCGTAGTGTGGGCATACTGACCGAGTGTCAGATTTATTTTTGGTGAAAAACGACGCACCAAATTTTGGCGCCGTTGCCGGGGATCGGTTTTTAAGCAGTAATTTTCTTATTTTTCGATCTGTAATTTTTATTTTTATTTTTTATTTTTTTTATATTGATTCCATAGCTGAAGCCGACATGGCCTTGATAAGTGAGTTGGGTCGTCATAGAAGCAATCGTCCGTTATGCATCGTGTTGCCCACGATTGATCAAAATGCTGAAATCAAGCCTGAGTTCATTCAAGTTCTTCCCAAATTCAGTGATTCGCCAGGAGAGAGTGCACATAAACATCTCGCTGAATTTGATTTAGTTTGCTCCACTTTACGCCCTCAAGGATTTTCTTATGATAATTTGAGATTGTTGACTTTTTCTCATACATTGCAGGGCAAAGCTAGAGATTGGTTGTTTGTTCTTCCCTCCGCTTCGATTCGAACTTGGAACGACTTAGAGGAGCAGTTCTTGCGCAAATTCTTTGCTGAATCGAAGAAATTTCTTAATCTAAGAATGGCAATTAGTAGCATTAAGCAGAAGCAAAGAGAGAGTTTATCAGATTATTGGGAGAGATTTCAACAATTATGTCGTCAATGTCCCGACCACGGATTTTCTGAATTTCAATTGCTCACTAATTTTTTTTATCGTGGTATGTCTTCTTTTGATAGGAGAATTATTGATGCTGCTTGTGGAGGATCTTTGACCAACAAGACATTGGATGAAGCAAGACAGCTCATCATGGATATGGTTTTTAATGGCCAACAATATGAGGACGAGGACGATGAGAGATACATGTTAGTCAACGGAGTAGAAGGAGCATATGGTTCGAGTGTGAACGACAAGATTGAAGCTCTAACTTCTCTGGTTAGAGGCTTTGCTATAGCTCAAACCCATAAGTATTCACAATCCGAACAAGCATGTTATGGTTCAGACGATGCACAATTTGATGCGCAGAGGCAGAGGCGATATGACCCATTCTCGAACACAAATTTCAGCTGGAGTCAGCAGGATGGGCATGGAATGTATGTTCAGAATCAACCGCAAGTTGGGCAGTATGCCCATACTGACTGTTCAGAACCGAGCATGAGCGATATTATGAAAAGTCTAGCGCAGAGCAACGAGATTGTTATGAATCTGGTGCAAAGTCAGCAAGCTTTCCAGCAAGAGACACAAGCTACCTTGGGCAGTATGGGCACACAAATCACCCAACTCGCCACTCAGATGAACAAGTTGCAAGCCAATCAAGGAAAACCTCCATCCCAAATGGAAGTAAATTCCATAGCACACGTCTATGCTGTGACTTTAACGAATGAGGAGGAGTTGGTTGAGCAAAATCCTAAGGAAGATGAGGCGGAAAAAGAAGAGCAAACAAAGATTCAAAATGAGGTCGCCAAAGGGGCCCAACAATCTGAAAAGTTGCATTCTTTCAAGGTAAGTGTTGAATCCGAAGTTTTTAATTATAATCCACTAGTTCCACCATCTTTTCCTTCCAGGTTGATTCAAAACGAGAAAGAAGATGATGAAACGAAAATCATAGAAATATTCAAGAAGGTTGAGAATCATCATAAGGTTGAGCATGTCGTATTCAGCAAATTGATTGGTCGAGATGCAGCAGCTGAGCAGGATGAAGAAGTCAGTGAATCTATCATTCAGTTGCACGCCACCAATGAGGTTCTTGATCAACGTCTGTCGAGCTGTATGCCCATGCCGACCAACCCTGAACAGTTTGTGCCGTCTATTGTAAAACTCCCAAAGCGGAAATTGAAGCCACCAGACAGTTGATGCAGTTTCAGGGAAGTTTTAGTTTGCTTTCATTTTTATTTTTTTTATTTTGTTTTTCCTAATTTTTTCTCTAATTTTTTTTATTTTTTTATGTCTTTTATTGTTTCTTGTGTTTGTTTGCTTTCTTTTCCTTTACACGGTGATAACACTGTGTCGTTTAAGTGTGGGGGAAGGGAGAGAAGTTGGTTATTTTGATTGTCTTTTTGAGTCATTGGCAACTTGAAGATGGATAATTTGAATAGTAAGGATTAAGATATTGTCTTGGTATGAATGGTTGTTTTCTCTTGTGATTGAGTTGTGTATGTGCTCGTATGTGTTCTTGGATGAGGAAAAAGTGCAAAATTGATCAAAATTTTTGAAACATACTGATATTGTGAGATTTGAGCCTTATGAGTATAATTTGAAAATGCTCCAATATTTTTCTTTGTTGAGTGTTATATCGAATTTGATCACTTGATTTCTGGTTTGCCCGGTTGCCATAGTTGAAGCCGTATCCATGAATATCATGCATCGAGATGATTTAGGCATGTAGGATTCACCTTTGTTTTGGCCTGAATACATTATCCATACTCTTAATTTTCCCCTAGTGAGCTCGTTTGTGCCTTAATCCATTTTTCTTGATATTATAACCACTAAATAATGAGCCTCAGCCTTTTTAGTTTTCTTTTGTCCCACTGAAAATATGCAAGTTATGTTGAAAGTTTATTGTGATAAGTGCTTCATGTATGGTGGGAGTGTTATATGCTGAAAAAAAAATAGTGAAAGGTCCTTAGCAGAAATTAAAAGAAAAGGAAACAAAAAGAAGAGAAAAAGAAAAAAATCAGAAAAGCTCTGAAAAAAAAAAGAAAAAAATGAATTAAAGGGCTGTTGTTAATTGTTGGAATTTGTTTGTTGCTCTGCATGGTGGAAGTTGAGCATAGTTTGTATGGAATGATGGTTGATGCATGGATGGACTTACTTGCATATTTTCGGTTTTTTTAGCTTATTTTATCCATTCTTTTTATCCTACCTATACACCATAGCCCCGTTACAACCCATCAATGTCCTTTTGATATATGCATGAGTTTTATTTTGTGGTGGATATAGTGACATATGGGCAAACCTATGCTTGAGAGTGTCAAGTTGCGATTTGTGTGAAATAATTCTGTCCTTATATTCTTTTGAGAGAATGGGAGCGAAACTTGGTGAGGCAGGATTCGTTTTGCATGATTTTGACTTGAATGAAGAGCATTTACACAATTTTTGAAACAAGAGAATGGTTGGTGGATTGATGAAGATTGTATCTTGATCTTGACTAAGATTGTTGTCCATTGAATTGTTGCCAATTTTTTGTTTTAAGTCATTTTTAGTATCAGTTTATTTTCTTGTTTTTGAATAAATTATGCTCGAGGGCGAGCATTGTCTAAGTGTGGGGGAATTTGATTGGGCGTGTTTTGATCATATATTTTGGAGTAATTTTGCGTCATTTTTGGTCTTAATGTCTATTTAATCACGTTTATGGAATTAATTGCATGCTTCTTGGTCTATTGTAGGTTTTGATCTTAATTTGGAGGAATAAGCATGATTTTAGAGGATATTTGAAGCCTTAAAGAGGTTGAGAGAAAGTTGGAATGTGCCGAAATCGGGCGGTATGGGCATACCGCTTTCTTGCGTCTTGGAGCCGAAAACATCGGCATTTGGAAAGTTTGGGAAGCTGATTTGGATGTGATTATGGGCTGTGCACGAGATTACTTCATAATTTTGGGCCATAGACTCTTAATTGTAGGATTTTATCTTTATTTTATTATTTTCCTAGTTAGATTAGAATTAGAGATTTTATTTCCTTATTAACATAATTCTTATTAGGTATTTAAATAGACCCATTAGGGAGCAGGCCAAAAAGGAGGTTTTTACGTTTTCTACTTCTCCTTCTTCTTCCTACCGATATTTTCTATTTTCTCCATGACTTTTAGCTTTAATTTGTCTATGAATTCAAGCTAAACACTTTTATTCCGGTGAAGATTAAGGAAGCCCTAGTGTGATTTATTCTGTGAGATCTAATTTGATTTTTCTCCTTTAATTCTTATGCAAGCATATGTGATTCTCTGTGTTTAATGTTGTTAATTATTTCGATTCTGCTAGATAGTTGCAAATATTTAGTGGATCGTAATTAATTAGTAGCCAATTAAATCGGCCATCCGTAATTGTGGTTTAGATTTGATTTGTGGTAAATTGATTCTTCAGAATCAAGGGAATAGCAGTCTTAATTTAATAATCCTGCGTCAGAGTTTATTGATTTTGAATCGGGTCTCTCTAGTTGTTAATGTTGCCGGCTCATTAAATCCATAAAGCGTCTCTAGGGTTGTCAGTCGATTAGAAAAGTAATTGGTGAAGCGTCTTCCTGATTACCGAGAAGCTAAGGAGAGATAAGATCGCGTCAGAAGCGTCTTCGGTGGTTATAACCGGTTTGTTTGTATGAATTAAAGTTATAATTGCGTCGATGATCGGATAATCAAGCTAGAGTGAAATTAATTGGAAACCGGAATGCTTTTAATATTTGTTAAATACAAATTTCTTGTTAATTAGTTAATTTAGTTTCTTTGCTCTTAAACTCTAAAATCTGTTATTTAATTTTCGTTTATAAGTATTTTGCAGATTGGAAATTAGGAAAATTCTCGCCGTTCCTTTGGGAGACGATCTTGCTTACCACTGTCTGCGCAGTGTGGGCATACTGACCGAGTGTCAGATTTATTTTTGGTGAAAAACGATGCACCAACGCAATACAAAAACTAAATTGTGCCGCCGCCGCCTTCTGCCCATCATCGACGTCCATAGCCTGTTGTTCGCCGTCGGTGCCGTTTCTTTTACAGGTTAAGTTCCTATTCTTCTAATATAGGATAAATAATAGTATAATTTTACTAATTTAGGGCAAAATATTGGTATATCAAATCAAACAAATATAATTATTGTACTAGTGCATGTTGGAATCATGAAGTTAGTAATCTCAAGAATACAGACCACAACCGTTCTTGTTAAAAAACATATCTATTAGGGTAATTCGGGTACCCTAATACCAGATTGGGATACCCGCTTCGGGTATTTGGATACCCGATTTTTAATATAGGATCGGGTATTATAAATTTGAAAAAATCGAGGTCGGGTACCCGACATTTTCGGGTAGGATACCCTACCCGACCCGACCCGTTTAGACAGCCCTAGTTGATTGTATTGTGAGTGGAATAAGATCTCACTTTTCTATAGTTTTAAATTGTGTTGTGAGTGGAAAACGTAAATTATGTGTGTGGGTCTATTACTATAAATGAATGAGGCAATTTTTTTGTGGACAGACCAAAAAGAAAATTGTGGCAAATTTATCGTGGACGGAAGAAATATTTATTAAGGATGACGAACTTCGACGTCTAGTCTAATGATAATTGTTGGAAATTAATTGATCTGGTAAAATTCGTCACTGTCACACATATTGTATATTATAACACATAAAGTCAACATATTTTTCTCATCGAACTCGTCAAAACTTAAAAGCTTTTATTTATCGAATCAAGAGCTTGAACAACATAAATTTAATTTTTTGAATATTTGAAAGATTAGTTGTATATTTATTTGCTACGTTTTAAAGTCATATCCAAATTTTATATTCAATTAATTAAAATTTAATTAATTTTATATTCAATTAATTAAAATTCGTAATTGAAATAGTTATTATTATCCATATTTTATTTGAGCGAGTCCCTCTCTCTCTCTTTTTTTTTTCCGACAAACATTACAAGAAATTTTACAGGCCGCGTGACGGTGGATTTGAACTCGTGACCTTTGGCCCGGACATTAACCACTCTATCACTAGGCTAACACACGCACACGCGAGTCTCTCTTTTCGTCTTAACATTATATCTTAATTTAGTTTTGCAACCATTAATATAATAATGGTTAATTTGATTTAAATCCAAAAGAAATTTTCAAATTTTAGTTTTACCTAAAACTTCTAATTTAGAATTTTAAATCCATAAAATTTTAATTTATTCTGGATTTTCTCCCGAGTCCGGCCGGAAATGGATGACTTGGCAAGCTCTATAGTTAAAACGACATCGTTTTGACTATTAAAATTGTTTAAAATCTAAATTAATTCTTTTTTTCGACCCAGTCTTTAAATTACAATTAAAACTAAAATTAAAATTAAAACTAAAACTAAAACTACCATTAAATCATCTAAAACTAAAACTAATTAAATCATCCCCTGACCCTATCCCCTTACCCTAGCCTTGCTTGATTAGTAATTGATTTTGAATTTCTATTTTATTTTTATTGTGAATAGTGCTTTGATTTTGTGTGGCTATGTTATGCTCTGTTTGTGAATTGTGCTGTTTGTGAACGCTGGTGGAGAGATAGAGAGAGAGTAGTGATGTGGAAAGAAAGAATTAATTTATTTATTTTTAAAGTTTCAATAGCCAAAACGGCATCGTTGAGATTATTGAGATTGCCACGTCTTTCTTTTCCGACTCCACGTTAGATTCGATTTGACCAGAATTCAAACTCGTGGAAAATTCCAAAAAAAATTGATAGTTTATGAATTTATAAATCAAATAAAAAATTCATGAAAATACTGAAATTTAAAAATTCTTTATAATTCAAACCGAACAAACCCATTAAAAAAAGGGAATTGATTGTTAAAAATTGAGGAGATATTGATTGTTATATACAAATGTGCGTAACTTTTGTATATAAGCCCACTTTCCAAAAATATGCGTAACTTTTTGCATGTCCATAATAAAATATCGTTGGCCCAAAATATTAGATTGAAAAATAGATAACTGACGGAGCAAATATATGATCCTCGATCATTTTTTTAATTTAATTAATTAATATTAAACTAAAGTCCATTAAAATTTATTAATTTTTAGTTAGAATATTAATTTTCAATTAGTGTTTTATTAATAATCTCCAATGATAATTTATTTTTTAACAATTAAATATAATTTCATATTAATTAATAAAATAGAAAAGCCACTATTTTTTCGGTGCGTGCGCACGGTAGGAACACGCACACCCACACGGCCATAATTAATGGTTTAATAATCAGAATATTCATATTCTTTGACTCAATTTTGACTTTAAAGACGAATTATAAAAGGTTTCAAAAATGACAACTCTTTATTTGTAGACTAGCTCAAAAAAATTTGAAAACTAGAAAATTATCGACACTTGGTTATTTTTTTTATTTTTAATTTTTTACATACTGGCAGGAATGAGGAAACTAATACGGATGAAATATACTGTCGGATCTTGAAAAAAGTCATATCACATCATTTTCTCGATCAACCGTGTTTATTTCATTAAAAATTAAAAAGTAATGTCATTATTTTTATAAAGTTAGGGAGAAATGGTATAATAGCACTTTTAAGATTAAAAATCCTAGTAATAGCACATATTTTTTAAAAAAAATATAAATATAACACTTCTGGACATATTTACCCCTCCATTCCACATCTCTCCATCATTATGCGTGAATTCACGAATTAGAATTTGAGAATTCACGAATTAAAATTTGTGAATTCTCATACTCAAATTTATGAATTCTCAAATTTTAATTTGTGATTCACAAATTTAAATTTGTGATTCTACGCTACATCTTCTTCAAATTTAAAATATTAATTCGAGAATTGACAAATTCACAAATTCTAATTTGTGAATTCACGAGTTTTAATTTGTGAATTCACGCATAAGAAAGGAGGTCGCCGAAAGGGAGACGGCAACGGCGACTAGGCCATGTGAGTCAGTGACGACAACTTTAAAATCCATGGTGGCGGCAGAAAGATGGTCGACATGTATGAAAAAAAAAATGAAGAAGATACGTATAAACAAATAAAAATATGAAAATAGGTTGAGATAAAATAATCAGTGGCAAAAATATCCAAAAGTACTATTATTTGTCTTTTTAAAAATTGGTGTTATTATTAGTATTTTTTTTTCCTCTAAAAGTGCTATAATCCTATATTTTCTCTTTTATAAATCGTTTCTTTGTATGAATGAATATGATCTCTATTTTTGAATTAGTGTATAGGTGCGTTTATTTTATCTTTTCCAATTTAGTTTATGCTTATATAGTGTTATATGTGTTCCTTCGGAAATATCTAAACGGTAAAAACATCTTTTGTAAATAGAGAGGTGTTCAAAAATTTCATCCTAGCCTTCACGATGACGGAGGTGTATGTGTTTTCATATGTTCGAATTAATAACATTACGTTTCAGGAGTACGTATATATTAAAACATGCATATTCTGGTATTATTAAAGCCGTATAAAAACAATTTAAGAATGTACTGCATACTGATTTTAGTACTATTATATATACTCCACTTGGTTGAATTTGTTTTCTAGTTCCACATTTCCACTATAACTATTCCATATGATATATTCAGTTTCATACTGATGTCGGTCAACAATAATAATATCAATATGACGTATTCATAGTATATGTGTTTATCAGCACGCTTAATTTGAGATCCTATTATTTAACAATGTTGTAATAATCATGATTATTCCAAACCAACACAAAAAACCTACATATCTTCAAATTTGGAGCAATTTGTTCTCCAACCCACACAAAAATTTTGCTCTATTATACATATTTGAATAGTGTTGCTCCAAACTTGGAGCAACATTATTCATTGCTCTACTCCTTTTATAATTGATTTCTTGTTATAATTATTATTCCTTCTTATATTTATTATTTTTTGTGTTCTTTAATTATTTTGTTCCAAAATATTATATTATAGTTATATTTCTAAATATATTATACCTATATTAAAATTACATAAAATTATTTAAAAAAACACAATTACATATATAAAATACAAGATAAACTAAAAAGAAATTTAAAAAATATAATTACATAATAAAAGCATAAAAATAAAGTCGATACATTTAAATTTCTAATAAAGGCCATCTCCGGAACGTTCCACCCCATCTGAAAATAAAATCGGAAACATATCATAAGTACTAGTGTTGGCTTCTTTGGCTTGTTTCTGCTTTCGAATTATTTTGTTACTCTGATCGGAAGTAATCGCATGTTTCAGGATCATCAACCGTGACTAAAAGGAGAATATTCTAGAAAATTCTATTTTTGTGTAAAAATATAAAGAAGACTGCTGGAGATGACTTGCTGATTTTGCTGTATTTTTGTGCTGAAATTGCTGTATTTTGGTGCGAACTGCTGGAGATGGCCTTAGTCTGCATGTTTTATCGAATTAAAATAATGGGCTAATTGCTAAATTTAACAAAATATTTACACAACCTTTTGCTTAAAGCTGTCAAGAAAGGTCCGGCCCGACCCGATTTTGGGTCGGGCTGGGCTCTACAATTTCAGGCCCGAAGAATTTTTGGGCCGGCCGGCCCGAAATTGGTAAAATCTCGGTGGGGTCGGGTCGCCCTGGCCCGGCCAGGCCCGACAAAATTACACTACAAAAATGGTTTTCGGACCCGACTGGGCTCCATATTTTTAGACCCGGAGAATTTTTGGGCCGGGCCGGGTCGGCCTGGAATTTTGACAGCTCTACTGCTACTTTCACATAACTTAGTAACTTAATCTCATGATATGATGTTCAGTTGGATGGATTAGCTCGACCCCAATGCTTAATCTTGGGAGCCACTTTATGATTATTAGTCTTACCTTATGAATCATTATCTCTATCATATAACAAAATTAATCTCAGCTAATTTTAAATCAATTCAATCTCAAATAATTTGAGTCAATTTAATATGGAGTAATTGAACAAAATACATTTACGGTATGGGCAGGAGCAGGACTACGAAAAAATTGGTCCGAAAAGTACCGATTGATTTTTCAACCGTATAATATTTGGAAAAAAAAATTAAAAAAAAAATGGTTTGGATATTATCCCAAGCGATTGCGAGCATTAATTAGGGAGCGAAAAAACAACAAAAATACCTGAATATAAATACAAAAGGGGCTTGAGATTTGAATGTGCATGATTGTTGTTGTGTAGTTTCCGAGGGGAAGAGAGAGAGAGAGAAAGGGGTCGGAGTTTGTCACATGGATTATTGGATTTGGGTCTCTGACAGTTTGGACCATTGGTCCAACTCTTATCTTCCCTCTTCTCCAGATAACTCTACAGTTCCATCCTTTTCACTCTCCTCTCCTCTCCTCTCCTCTCCTCTCCTATCTTCTCTCTCTCTCATACACACACACAAATAAACCCAAATATTTAATTTAATTGGCCCACAGACAAAACTTGATCAGAATATTAATATACGTAGGAAAAATTAAGATGTCAACTCACGCAAAGGTATTATTCTTTGAGTTGATACGATATTTATATGTAATTATTAATTAATATGTATAGCTTTAAAAATATAAAAAGTAGAGGGAAAAGTTATGAGGAAATCATTTTTCATTTTTGATTTTTTTAATGTTGAGTTGTAATTAAAATAATATTCATATATATATTTAATACTTTCTCAGTTCCACAATAAGTGTTCCACTTTTCTCTTTGATTAGTTCCATCTAAGTGTTCAATTTCCTTTTTCGGAAACCAACTTTCTCATTAAAACGTGTAAACTTAACCGCTTTCTATCTCTTTATCATTTAAATCACTCATTTTCTTAATTCTTGTGCCGAAAATAATGGAATACTTATTATGGGATGGAGAGAGTATTTTATTAAATTCTTATTTTATTTTTAAATTTTACATACTCCCTTCGTCCCATTTATATAGGCGGATTGAAATTTTCACAAGGATTAAGAAAAATTATTGGAAAAGTAAATTATGTAGTAAATTTCTTAATATGTCCCTATTTATTATTTGACTATGTATTTTTTATGAGTTAATCAAAGAATTAAATAGGGATATAATAGTAAATGAGCTAAAAAATATTACTTTTTATAGAAACATGCCTATATATTTGGAAATCCGATAAAGGAAAACAAGCCTAAATAAATGGGACGGAGGGAGTATAATTTTTTAAAGGGGTAATTGCCTGTAAATACATAACCTTTTTTCAAATTCTGGTATTGCATATGACTTTTTTTTCTGCCTCATTATACATGAACTTTCGTTTTTTTCTAATTTTACGCCGGTCATCGGTTTTCTCCAAATCGAATCCTACGCGGACGTCGGAATCGCCGTATTGGACGCTAGAAGACACATCATATTGCCAACTCAATATTTTTTAATAAAGAAAATAAAAAATAAAGAAATTAAAACAAAAAAAACTCACCCTCTTTCTCTCTCGTTTGTTCTTCCACCCCTCTATCGAAAGCAACAACTCATCTCATGTCCCTCATCTTTCCCGACGACCCCCATCAATCCAAACTCACCCTCTTTCTCTTCTCCCACCCTTTTTCTTCTTCCTCGCATCTTCGCTGCCGTCTTCTCTGATGTGCCACAGTACTGCCGTCGATAGAGAGGTGGAAGATGAGGGACATGAGATGAGCTGCTCCTTTCGATAGAGGGGTTAACAGACGAGAGAGAAAGAGGGTAAGTTGTTTATTTTAATTTCTTTATTTTTTATTTTCTTTATTAAAAAATATTGAGTTGACAATATGATGTGTCTTCTTGCATCCAATACGGCAATTTCAACGTCCACATTGGCGATTCCGACGTCCACGTAGGATTCGATTTGGAGAAAACCGATGACCGGCATAAAATTAGAAAAAAACGAAAGTTCGTGTATTCTGAGGCAGAAAAAAAAAGTCATGTGCAATACCAGAATTTGAAAAAAGGTTATGTATTTACAGGCAATAACCCCTTTTTTAAATTAATGTATAGCTGGGTCCATCAGTGCATGCATGTCGTCCTTATATACCCCACTCTCCCTACTTCCACTCTCATACCTACCAGTTGTCGTGGGCCCGGCCCAACACTTATATACCAGATATATAGTATACCGTGGCAACATTTCAAAAAAAAAAGAAAAGAAAGTATACTGTGGCAAGAATTGATGAACACAATTTCAAAATCATAAAACTGCATGTTGCGAGAAAAATGCAAAAATTGTAGCGCTGTTTTATGGTGTTCTACTAGCCAGCATTCGTATGCAAAGATCAAACCAGAAAAGGAAAAGTTGAAAAGCAAATCATAATGGACTTTTGAAATGTCTGCTCATCTCTCTCTACTCTACCTCTTCTTCTTTGGTTTCCTTTTTTTTTCTTTTTCTCTCTCTTCTTAAATTACCCAGCCGCCGCCGCCGGCTTGCTCTCTTTCTCTCTCTTTATTCAAACATCTCTGTCCCTCTCTACAGCGACGAAAACACCACCCCTGTTCCGCCGCCGAGGCAATCACAAAAAAGTCCTATATCCCCCTAAATGAGTCTGTTGCATCTATCTTCCCCTTCACATCCTTTTTTTTTTTGTTAAATAGATTAATTATTTATACATATTTAAATGCATAATGATGGTGTTTGGTGTGATTGATAATATTGATTAATAAAATAATACTATCTAATTATATGTTTGATTTGGATGATTTGACCAGTAATAAGTAACACGTCAGTGTTCTTATCCATCAATTGTATTGCAATTTATCGATCATCCTAAATTAGGATTGATTATTAATCAACCATACAATCTTATTCCATCCTATAAGACATCGTTTGGTTTAGACATGTGATAGATATAATACTCCCTTCGTCTCCAAATAAATGTCACGAGCCGTTGAAATGTGTATACCAAGATAGTGGCAAAATAACTCTCTTATACCTCTATTATTACATAGAAAACTGAAAAATTAATCTTCTTGTCTTAAGTCAAAGTATAAACATGGAAATTTGACATAACTTTCGCATAGAAATCTACGAACCGACATTTATTCGGGAACAATTTTTTTTTCCAAATACGACAATTATTCTGGAACGGAGAGAGTAGATTGGATAAAATAGATTGCACGTTTTGGATTATTTTAATGAGTCGTGATAATAAGCCATAATGGCTTAGCCATAATGGGGCTAATTTAGTAAAATTAGGTCATTTTTTAATTTTAATTAAAATAATAAATTTTTTCTTAATTATGTTTATACATATTTACCCCACACAATTTTAGGAGAAAGATTAGGAAAATATTTGATTTCAAAATTCAAATATCTAATCATATCAATTCTATAAATAATTGAGATTTATATTACCATAAATTATTCATACTAATTATGCCCTATAATTAAGCATAAAAATTGGTTCCAAATTGTTATCCAAATGCAGCTAATAAATATAATAATGAATTCGAATTTAATAAAAGTCTCTATAATATATATATATATATTAATTCTCAAAATTAAAAAAGTCTCTATATTTAATAAAAGGAATTGGCTTTTATACTATATAAATTACACAATCGATAATAGAGAAAATATAATATCATGAAATTTGACACCGCTAAAATTATGGAGGGGTTTAATTATATTTTGTTTGGGTTATCGACTCTTTCCAGATTTTTTTTTTATTTTCTCTAATTTAATTGGTCCCTATTTTTGTATATTGGAATTTAGTTTTTGTCACTTAATGGGTAAATCTTGGCAGTAGAATATATTTTTGTGTAGAATATTTTGTGACAAGAAATATAGTTAAATAAATTTTTACCTCAAAATATTTTGCGGCGTGCTACTTACCTTAGTGGCAGCGGCAAATTACATTCAAAATAATCACAGATACGCAGGTTCAATCCTCGCTGCCACAAACGCTATGATGTGAGGTTTTTTTTAAGCTTTCTTTTTTGTAACACTTTATGATTTTTTGTAACGCTATGATGCGAGGTTCGTTTTTTTAACTTTCTTTTTTGTAACACTATGATGTGAGGTTTGTTTGTTAACTTAACACTATGATGTGAGGTTTGTTTTTTAACTTTCTTTTTGTAAAACTATGATATGAGGTTCGTTTTTTTAACTTTCTTTTTTGTAACACTATGATGTGAGCTAGAGGTGTTCACCCGACCGGAACCGCCGGTTCGGCGGAACCGGAACCGTGGTCAACGGTTTTCGGCCGGAACCGCGGTCAACGGGCCGGTTCCGACCCGGAACCGTGTTTGGGACGGGCCGATTCCGGTTCCAAGGGCTAGGAACCGTGAACCGGCACGGTTCAATTTTTTTTAAATATGTTTTGTGTTATCCATGTTAATTATATCATAAAATAAGCAATAATGACAATTAGAATGCTAAAATGGAACGAAAAATGTCAAAAAAAAAGGTTCGAAGTTGAGCCGGAGGTTCCCGTTCGGAACCGCCGAAGCCGTGTGAACCGCCGGTTCAACCACCTAGGATTTTGCACCCCATTTCCTCATTTTCAACTATAAATACCTTCTACCTACATAACCATTTCTTGGCAATTACTCTCTTCTCTTCTCTTACTCTACAAGTTATTAAATTCTTTTCGGTTTTCATTATTCTATTTTCTAGCTCTTACTCTCTTACTCTCTTAGTAGTTATATTATTCTATTTTGATATTATACATTACATTGATATTGATGATTTATGTGTTTCATTTCGATAAAAAAAAACGGTTAGGCCTATGGCGGTTCGGCGAAGCCGGAACCGTCAATACGGGTCGGTTCCGAGCCCGGAACCGTGGTATGTGGTGGGCTGGTTCGGTTCCAATTTCTCCGAACCGGAATCTGGCGGTTTCGAGTCCGGTTCGAACCGGAACTTGCCGTGTACCAGTAATGTGAGCTTCGTTTTTTTTAACTTTTTTGTAAAACTATGATGAGAGGTTATTTTTTTTTTAACTTTTTTGTAACACTATGATGTGAGGTTCTATTCTTATTAGCCAACGGTGACAAATTGAATGAGTATTTCTTTAATTCAATTTTTTTTGTATCCTTAGCCTTAACTTTTTTTTCTTTTGGTCTGAGTTTTTTTATTTACTTCTGGAACAATATGCTCTAGCTAAAAAATATAAAATCATTACGAATATATTTCACTCCCATTGCTTAGTTTGTATCAAATAATAGAATTCCCTTAGCATGTTGGATCAAAAAAAAATTTACTGAGAAAAGAAAAAAATTATTTCCTAACCATCAACACAAATGAGAAACATCTCATAAAATAAGAAACACGAAATTCACGCATTATTCACATGACAATTGTATCAAAATAAAGGTTTGTTCTAGAAAATAATATTTTTTTAATATCATATCCGTTAGTTTATGAGAATAAACTAAGCAACGGGGGTGAACAAATGAATCATTTGGAAAAAAAAATCATTTGAAAACAAATTATTCATTTTAATCTCATATCTATTAGCAGCAATCCAAATGAATAATTTTTTTTATCTCATAAAATGGATAGTTCTTTGAATAGATGAAAATAAATTTCATATTACATTCCTTGATTATAGGAACAAATTGATTTGGAATTATCTACAACTAAAAATAGATTAGGGGCTAATTAGTCACCATGAAAATTAAATAATTATAGAAAACCGAAAAATCTAAAAAACCGGTTCTCTAAACCCGATCCAAAGGTATTATGGCTAAGCCATTATGGCAAAATATCATTTCCCTATTTTAATTTTGTGTTTGGATTAATTGATTAGGATTATGATTAGAGCACCTTTGGATGGATTGTAATCCTCCCAAATTTAGAAGGATTAAAGATTAATTATCACTCAATCCTTCTAATAATGGATGTGAGCTATTATTAGCAGGACACATCGAAAAGTAAATTCACCCTCTTGCATGCCATAATTAATATTTGTTAGAGATAATTTAATATTTCTAACCAAACATAATATTAATATATTATACGTAAAGATATCACAATTAAATATATCAAGCATTGTCTCATACTGCCAAACAAATTATCCCTAAAATCAATGATATGGGAGAAAGTAAATAACATAACAATTTATATATAATTAGATATTGAGCCCCAAAAAAGAGACGTAATTGGGCTTTGGTATCGTAATTCGTATCCTCAGTTATCTTGGTGAAATTGTTTCTTTATTCATTTATGAGTTAATTACATTTTAGGGTCCAAACGTTGACTTTATATTATGATTATATATAGTCTGAACTTTAAAAAATTATTTCTTCCATCCCATTAAACTTGTCATATTACTGTTCGGTGCGATTATTAATGAGACAAGTTCAGTAGGATAAAAATAGTTTGAACTTTAACTTGTTCACTTTATGGCACATGAGCTGATTCCATTGATCGAAAGTTGACTCAAACTGTCGAAACATTGATGTTTAGGTGGAAAATCTAATTTTCATATATTTCCACATCATATTCCGACAGTTTGAGTAAACTTTTCATCGCCGAATTCAACTCACGTGCCATAAAGTGAACAACGGACTAAACTTCAAGTTATTTTTGTAATTTTTTAACATTCAAACCATGATCATAATATGGAGCCAAAGTTCGAGTCATAAAGTGAACTCTTAATTTATTATGGTCTTATTACTTATATTGATATCTTCGTTTCCTTACTTCTCTCATCTTTATTTGAAAATACGTGATGTTAATTCGGTCGATCCAATTGATTTTAAGCCACTCCTATTAAGTTGTCAATTTATTCGGGTCACAGTTTCATGTGCTCGAAAATTAAATCACAACCCTACATTTTTTATTTTCGAGCTACCATATAAGGACCTACATATTTAGAAAAATAAAGCAATTAAGAGAAATTTTTTAATAAAGTGCCTATAGATTTAATCTTCATATGAAAGATGAGCATATAATTAAGAATATCGGTCGGAGCAACCCAAATTATTTTTGGACTTCGGTTTTCAACGCTAAACCCTCATTTTCTATCAATCTATTCAAGCTAATATTTACAGGAGGCTTTGGATTAAATTGACATCCCATATTCATATGCTCGGGCTTAACGACTTTTTAGAAAATGTATCGACATTAAGAATAAGCAAATTAAAAAAAAAAGTCCCAACTTCGACACATTTAATCAAAAATGTTATTATATCAAAATGTATCAATTGTTGAGTTGGCACGTCGGAGTCATTCATGAAAATCCGAAGCTCATTAAAAAATGTTTTTTTTTTCACTTTTCCACCACAACACAAAAACCTAAGTCGTTTACGGAACATAAATTATTGTATGGATCACATGAGATTTCATGTGTTGATAACGTCATCTAAGGATATAATTATAAAAATATTAAAGATTGCGTAGCTATTTTGTAATTTAGTACTTCCTCTGTTTACAATATCCTTGCCACTTCCATTTATAGTAAGAGGATTCACTTATATTCTCCACTGCTCCACTCACATTTATAGTGGGAGTCTTACTATATTCACAACAATACCCACTATTATCCATTACAACCCACCAATTTCTTAGTGTCGTTTACAATGTGACAAGGATATCGTGGAAGGAAGAAGTAGTAAATATCAAAACATTATCGAAAAAATTCAAAGATTAGAACATAAATTCATATTTGCTCAAAAATATTTACACCAATGTGCAAAGTACATTGTATGATCATCTACTAGAGAAAATCCAGGAACAATATTAACTGGTGTTGGAAAACAATGTCGTGTATCCAATTGCAAAAATTTTAAGGCCATTGACAAAATTACCAAAACAAAAAAAAAGAAAATAAATAAATTGCAAAAATTACAAAAAGAAAAGGTGGAGAATTATTTCACAATAAATCCTACTTTAAACACAATCGACGTAACAAGGTTCAATAACTTTTACTCATATATATAGACGAACTATATATAAACCCTAGGTGTGACAACCTAGGATAGCTTCTTCCTCAATTATTCTCAGCATGTGGTGCACTGCACCGGCTATGTCGTCTGCTGAATTCAGTTGGCAACCTTCTTCCACCTATATAAATAAACAACAATAAGATTAATTTATTACTAATTATTTGTTCATCCCAAAATATACGTCGAATATTTTGATTAAATATTCATATATAGAAAAATACCCATTAAAGTATAAGAAAAAAAATTCCCTTTCCTGCCATCCATGACAGCACATGAAAATTGAATTGAAAAATGTTGTATTTCACATGAGTTCCCAAAACGCCCTCAAGAAGTAAGTACTAATTACATATTTACACGCAGTAGAATCTTTTGCACAGTGCACATAGTTTGATGTGGAAGTAGGTGCAGGGTGTGTGCAAAAAAGTAGATTCTTTTGCATGGTGAGGTCATTTTCGGCAGACCCAGTTTTGTTCCCATCAAATATACTGTGCAATGCATAAGAACAAAAATGGTGAAATATTAATGAGTAATGAGGTAGTATAAGTTAGGGACCAATTTATCTTTAATAATTGATGGGCATGGTCTAATTAATGAATCGAGACAATAACATTATTTTGTTGGTGATAATTGATATAGCCTATAGGTAGAGACAAATAATATCCGAATGAGTGAACCAAGATTGGGTGGAGTTATCCAGATTACGACATACCTTAGCGCTTATCGAGTAGAGCACGAGGGAGTCGAGCGTGGTGACGTTGAGGTGGAGGATGGTGAGGAAGACGGAGTGGAAGGAGGCCACGATCTTGGAGAGCTGTCGAACCCTCCGACGGGAGAGGATTCGGATGTTAGCGTGGGTTTCGATTAGAGTAACTTCTATGTCAGCAATGGCTGCCTTGCTCTGAGATGTGTACTTGTTACCTACTTGGCTGTGGGAGCAGCTAAATTGTGGGTATGCGAAAAATTGAGCAAAAGGGCTGCCTAATTTTGGCTTTTCATCATCCTTATTATTATTTCTCACATTTCCATGCTCCATTAATGCAAATTTCTTGGCTTCTAGTGACTGTAGAATGTGCTCTAGCTCCTTCACAAATTCTATTGCACCACCTACGATTGAGGCTTGGTCACCCTGAAAAATTTATTAAAAAACAATTAAAATAAAACACCCACTAATTTCAAATTTATATGATTGTATTCACTATGTCTATGTGTAATAATTTCGAAATGGTACTTGAATCATTAAATGATGTATGTATGGTGAAAGTTGATAAGATGAGAATGAGATATTAGTAGGACAGAGACAATAAGAAGACATGGGGAGGTTGAGAGTGTTACGTCACAATATTCTGTTCTATCATCACAACATCAACATTTAAGAGTAACATTAATAATCCCATGAAATTATTTTCAAGAATTTGATATATATGTATTTTCAGATCATTAATAACCAAGAATTTAGCTACGATATATAGCACCTAATAGCTAAGCTAGCTAATTTCCTTATATTTATATATAGCTTGAGCAATAATTTGTCACATCTGTTTGGCTTTATACTCGGAGCGAACAAAGACAACAACGTATGTCCAAAAGAGACAGAGAGATTTTTTTTTTTTTTGAGGGTAAAAAGAGACAGAGAGATGAATGAAGAAGATGAGTGCAAGAACTATTTTGGAATCAAATTGTACCTTCGTCAAATTCAAATCTTGTGACCTTTTTTTTCTTCTTTTTGGTAGAAAAACAGTAGAACCCAAATCACATTATTATCATGAAGTAAAAAGGGATTTGGGTTCTTAGTTGCAATAATTAATGTCAATTAAAAAAAAGACATCTAATTAAATGTTAAAAAGTTGCAATTGATGATAAGAGGGTTCTTGCCTTCTTGGTACAAAGTAAATTATTCAAACACCAAACATAATCACCATCGATTGCAATTATTCCAATATTCTTCATAAATAGAGTTTTAAATTATTTTCAAAGATTTCCTAAAGTAGTAATATAATTAATTCATCAAAAAAATGAAAATAAAAAAATAAAATAATATTTAATTCTTACTTACTCTTTGAACATAAGAGTCCGGCATAAGAGAGCGCAAGACAGCAAGATGCTCATTCATTTGCTTGCGGCGGTTTCTTTCGACGGCAATGTGCGTCATTCTCTGATTTTCGGCTTCCTCTTTGTTCTTGCACACCTTCGGCCGCCTCCGCCGCTTCTTGCGGCCCTGCACCGCCAGCGTGGCGGTTTCCGGCGGCGGAGGGATGAGCCGCGGCATGGAGGAGCAGCTGCCAATCTCCTGAGGGCTGGCTTCCGAGGAGTCATTATTATTATTGTTGCAGCTAAAGGGGGTGGCGGCGGCGGCGGCGGAAACGTTAGAGTCATACATGATGAAGTTCAAGAGCTCACTTGAAGAAAGTGCTTCCAGAGCCATCCTCTCTCTCTCTCTCTCTCTCTCTCTACTCTCTTAATTTGCTAATATTAGAGATGTTGCTTTCATCTTTATACCAGAGATTTGAGTACCCCAATACTATTGACTCTTGCTAGATTATAAAGGCTTCAATCATTTTATTGTCTTCTTCAACTTTTCAGAGAGAGAAACAGAAGGAGAAAGAGAAAGGGAAGGGCGGAGAGAGAGAGAGAGGGAGGGAGAGGGTTCTTTCCTTTTTCACCAACTTTTTGATGCAGAAAGGCACCACATCTATAGTGTCCTCTCACGTGCATGATATATATTGTAAACCCTTAATTTTTTTTTAATTAGTGCCCGGGCCCTATGATTTCGAATTTAATTACTACTATATTTTTCAGGATGGTGGAAATATTTTTTTGGTATTTTTAAAAAGTATTACCAATTACATCCTATAAATTGGGAATGATTGACATACCGTGAATGAAGTCGTCCGTATATTTTGGTAGAAAAACTCAGTACAAAGTTTAAAGTTAATGCAAAATCAACACGACATTTTACAACATATATACTATACTGTTTTATAGTTTTACAGATAATCTTTTTTTTTTCGGCAGAATTTATTTGACGTGTAATGATAAAACAACATATTTAACCATTGACAAAAAATAAAAGATTGTTGTAACTTGTAATTGACAAAATATTTAAAATAGCGTGTTGCAATAATTTATCTTAAATTTTGTAAAAGCATTCACCTGGTACGGATGTAAAGTTAGGTTGACCGTCTTTTTACAAGACCGGGTCCAAAAAAAATAAAATTGTTTAATACTAGTAGATTACATGCATATTTATTACGTTCTTTAATAACAAAAGGAAAGTTAACTATAATTGGAGGAGTGGTTCATTTACAATATTATAAATAAAGCCATACTTGACTGAGATTTAATTATGAACTTGATCTCAACATATGAATTATAAAAAATTAAAGTTTGTTATATGTTAATTAAATTATCCTTAACCGGATCGAAATTTTATGGTATCGGGTCAATTTTGCAGTGTGTTTTTTTAGGCAAGACATGTATTTTAAAGGAAAAAACTTTTACTCAAAAAAATAATATATAGAGGACATAATTTCTATTCTAAGGCATAATTCCAAAAGCAAATGAAAATCTAAATATAAACTTGATATTTTTGCTTCTGAAAAAAACTTGATATTTTTTATTATTTTGGCGGTAGTCTAATTGTAGTTAAACCCTCCCTTGTTATGTGCCTCAAATAAGTTATTATAGTCACAAAATTCTTCTATCTTTTCAAGTTCAATTTAATCTTGAAAAGTAGGATTGATAGATACATCATTGATGGAGAATTTTTTTTTTTTTCCCACACAGTCATAAATGCACTCATTCAGGCACCAAGTTTATTTTCTCTTAACAAATTATAATTAATACAGTACTTGTAGTATTATTTCTTTAGGAACATTATTTTTACTACCCTGAAGAATAGATGCCCACATGTAAATCTGTATCAAAAGTTGATGAATATTAACTTTTTGGGATTAATTAATTACTATTTTTTCCAATTGAGTTGTGATAATTCACAGAAAGGGTAACCTGACTTACCCAACCCCTATGCACCAATGTCGCTTCTTTCCATGCACCAGAAATCCCAATATTCTCAATTTTCACAATCCCCCACCCCCATTCTGATTATTGATTAAGCTTTGTTTTATAGTTTTAATCATTTTATAGGTTATATATATAATATTGATAATATTTGGATATGCATTTTTCTTGATGGTACACTTAATGAAATGCATTAGGCGAAATCCATTATTTTTTACAATTTATTTCATTTAACTTCATTTTTCGGATAAATTATGAAAAACTTCTAAATATTATTTTGCTTGGCGTTTATGTGTAATAGCATGCAAATTAGATAAATAGAAGAAATTTACATTAGGAAAACTCCTGGTGCGACAAACTCGACGTATACGGTGTTGGTGGGATTCGAATTTAAAACATTTGGTTGATATATATTGTACATTGATCTACTAATTCTATGCACTTCCATGTATTATTCATACTGTGTATCTTTTAAATGAAAAGGACTTCGAATAACAAAAATAAACTTTTCATATAAGCAAGGAATTCTATTATTGTTCACATTATGTGTTTTTAGCTTGTTTATGAAAAAAATATTTTAATTAGCAAAATAAAATATAAAATTTATGGTGCTAAGTAATATATATATATATATATATATATTAATTCTCTTATATAAAAATAAATGAAAAGAAATGTTTAATTAACAGTTTAACAAAACAAAATTTTATTATTGTTCACGAAGTGTTTTTAACTTGTTTATGAAAAAATATTGACGCAGTAAAATAAATTTTAAAATCTCTAAGTATTTTCTCAAAGAAATTAAATGGTAATAAATATTTAAAAGCTTAAAAATAAAAGTTTAAAATTTGCAATTGAAGGGCGAAAAAAAGTGTTTTCCCTACACATTATCCACTCATACGCATTCACGACCAAAGGACATTATATGTAATTTACTCAAGATTGAAAAGTATTAGTTTTTGTACTAAACAATACTAGTTTATCCACTAAAAATTATTACTCCCTCCGTTCCAAAATTATATATAGTAGGTTTTTTTTTTCTTAGTTTATCCGTACGCATGACTTGAACTTCCTGTCTATAACTTTTTTTAAGAAATGAGTTATTTATATATAATTAAATTGGAAAGAGAACATAGCTCAGGGGAGGGTGTTTTCGTCAAATTATGAACAATATGAAAAAAATAGTTTTTTTACATGACATAGTATGTAATTTATGAGTTATATTGAGATTATTTATTATGTATTGTAATGTATTGTAATTTTTGTTCTGGATAATTGTAAACTACGTTCAGCATAATTGTTTATTGTGTTGGTTTAGCATAAAAATTACTCCCCATGTCCCAATATTCATGGCATGTATTCCTTTTTGGGCCGTCCCATGTAATTATAAATATGTCATGGTTTATTCATGTTTCGAGCATGAATTCTTGTTTAGAGACCTTCAAACCGTTTGAAAGTAAATTACTCCTAATTATCTAGGATTTCCATAGTAAGTGTCTCATATTTTTTTTGAGCTGTCCTAAATGTCTCATTTTCATTTATGGAAATCATATTTTCTAACAAAAAATTGTTTGCTCCATTATTTAATATCACTTTATTCTTAAATCACTCTTTTATTTTATTCCCATGTTAAAAAAATGAAATATTTATTATAAGACGGACAGAGTATTACACAATTTTCTTCACGCTCGAAAATATCTAATTAGTTGGAACACCGAACACGAACATATGAATGTTGTTTGATACGTAATATTTTAAATTACAACCGCAAAAAATGAACATTTTTAATTATTGCGATTTTTTTAAAGGATTATTTTTTTTATTATTATTAATGTATATAATTCTGTAAAAGAAGATGGGTGGTGTGAAAAACAAAGACAATGTCTGAAATGTAGGGGAAGGTGGGACCCAAATCTATTTTGAAGTATGGATAAAAACAACAGATCAAGCTGTACAAAAAGCTACCTTTCACGTTCTAATTTTTGTGTTGGAATCTGTAAAAACACTGTCTCACCGCTCACACAATGTATACACGTATTCATATGTATACATACATGCGTATCAGTGCGTCTATACATATAGAAATACGATTCTACATGTACACGTTGCAAATCCATGATAATAATATTTTAATAATACCATCCTCTTCTCACATAATAATACTTTAAAATAATATATATTATATTATTAAAATATTATAATATGAGAGGCGGTTGTATTCTATGTGTATAGCTTAAAAAATTTCCCACATAGATATATACACACTCGCAAACCTACAACCAGCTCTTGGAGAGCCTCGACACCCCCAAACTTTTTTTTGCCTTTTTTTTGTGTTTATCTACACATGAAAAAATCATAATTTGTTGGGAATTTGTTACATCGTCTCGTTATGGTTAGAGTATGGTTAAAGAAAAATAAACTCATTTTTAAGTAAATTAAAAAAAAATGAATTTAACGTAGCACACCTAAATAAAAGAGAAACGTCGCACAATCACACAACAGTTAGGCTCCCATAAGAAAAAATTTCTAAATCCGCCCCGGTACATACACAAACTTCTTTGTTTTTCCTTTGGCAATTAACAAACATATAAATAAAATAAAAGATCAAACAACCCACACACATATAGTCATATAGAGACGGGAACAACTAACCCAAAAAATTGAAGTCTCGCTTTTGTGGAAGTCGAACTTGATCCACAATGGAAAGCCAATCAGAATTAAATAAAGATTTGAATTAGATTTCCTTCAAGTTCAACAAAAACTCATCATAATTATATTTACATCTTTTTATTGTTTACATAAATTTGTGATACAAGTCGAAGATTTTGATCCAAACTCATATCATATAAGTTACGATTAATATGTCATTGAATATGAATTTGAATTCAAAATTTTAATTATTCATCATGAAATCGTTTCACACAAGATTCTTCTGTCTGAATGAGAATAATTAATGTAATGAAAGGTCTGCTTGAATTGAATTAATATAGGGAGTTTTCTAGAAAATTTGAACAGAGACATTTACTTTATATGAAGAGTTTTATCACAAATTTGATTGGTCTGATATTCCACGACAGTCCCACGGATGGTAAAAGGCGAAGGAGAAGGTGAATGAATATGGATGAGTTGTTTAGATGTAAGAAAATTAATAATGGCCCCAAAGGTTAAAAAAGAGGCTTCTCGTGATCTTATGTTATAATCTACATATCTCATCATGCAAAATTGATTTGAAATTTTGTTCTCTAGTGAATTTGATTCCAATTACATGCCCTACACTCAACTTTAATCCATAATTTCCCTTTTGAAACAATATTGTCCTTCCGTTATTGTTTGTCCATTGCATTGAGCAACCAAAATCCACAAAATTTCTTATTTTTTCTTCCCAACATGTTTCACTCTTATTAGCAACTAGTGTAAATTGTTCATATAAAAACACAAGTTAGTGTAAAAACTAGAAACTGACATGGATTATTGAACTATAATTCTCTTGTGAAATAAAAAACATTAATTTATATACAAAAATCGTTAAAAAAACATCATTGTAATATTAAAAAACAATTATAAAAAATGATTATAATAATATATAAAAGGCATGATCGTTAGCTCAGACAAGATATAGGGCGGGCATACACCCCAAAAATTCAACCCGACTATTTTTAAGCCAGTCCGGTTTGATATCCCCTGTTAGACCTCTAGGCTTATACAAGACAAGCCCGGCGACAACTTCACTCATGACTCATGTGATTGGAATAATTTCAGATTCAACTAGCATAATTAGCTAAAATTTGATATATAACAACCGGTACACATTTTTAAAGAAATGAAGAAGATGAGATTACAAAAGAAATAATTGAAATTATAAGAATAAAAATAAACTCGTATGCTAGCAGCCGAGTCGAGGAATCCTCTTCTGCAAGACGAGATACGTTTCGGCTATACACACAGTTTGACATAGTATCCAATAATAAAATAACTTTATCTCAAAGATTGTAGTACCACAAAATCGACAAGCTTTTATGAGGGCCTGACAAGACCCAGATGGCCAAGGCCAAGGGCTTAGGCTCAGCATGGCTCAGCCTCGGTCGAGGCGAGACAGGCGGCGGTGGCGACGCGCGTGTGGGTTCGTCAAGCCTAGTCCAATTAGCACACTTATTATTACAAGTTATAATGAAGCTCATTAAATACAAGCATATTACATGACTTTCATGTAATAAATTGAAATTCCACTTTTTCCGCATAACCCCACTTTCAAGTGATCTTTAAATTATTATTCTTTTACGGACCCAAACATGATTTTGAGAATATTAATATACCGTGATTATCTAATCTGAACATAAATCAAATTTTACTATATTTAATTCCTCCAAAATTAAATGTTACATCACGAGAAAATAGACCGATGTTTCCAACATAATAGTATAATCATATAACGAGAACATAAACCGAAGTTTCAAACCTGATATAATCAAATCACTTAATGACCAAATTTAATAGGATAAAGCTATTCAGACCAATTTGATTCGGATCAATAGAGTTAATAAATATATCCAATGATCGAAAATGAAAATGTATATTATCTAAAATACCCTTATTATAGTTTATGAATTTAAAAAATTATAAATTTAAAAATAAACTAATCTGTAGTTTTTCAATAAATCATTCAAACTTCCAAAAAAATTAATTAACTATTGTATGTCCATTCAACTTATCCCATGCAATGTAGTTAATTCATGAACATTCATACGTAAAGTAATTTATGAACATTCACACGCGTAAAGTAATTTTTTATTTGATTAGTAAATCCATTCAAATTATCCTCATGTACTATTTACATGCATTTTATATTTATTAATTATTTCGTGAATATTTTTAAAAGATATATGACGATTTATTTACAATATATAAATATTTTCACAAATGCCAAAATAGCTTAAAAGTAGACATCATATATAATAACCTTATATAAATGTCATCCCTCCAAAAAAATTGTATATATATACATGATCCGAATCATGTATATTTATTTGTAATTATCTTATTCAAAAATCGGGAAGTCGTCATCTTTCAAAAGTATTTAAACTTATCGAAAAAAGTGATCAACATTTCAAATAATTTTACATGAAATAGTAAATCATATATCTTTTGCAGTATTTGAAAATAATAATTATTAAATTTAAGCGGGCGTTTTTAACCGATAGTGGTTACTAATATATAAAATTGCACTTCAATTGCAACAATTAGACTAGAAGTGACTCAACAAACTTCAATTGCACCAACTGGACTAGAAGTGATCAATTAATTTTCAATTGGATTATTTGGGAGTGACCAGTTGAACTTTAATCGGTTTCACACAAGATAGTAGTTGTGATATTTTGAGATTTAATATGAAATTCAACAAATTAGAGAAATTATTTCTTTTATAATTTATGCATGGCTAACTTAAACAAATTAGTTTATTTGATTTCACAAATTCTGACCACAATGCCTATGATAAATCCGGCCAAATTCTTATCGAAAATGCCAATATTTAATGACATTTTTATTCCCAATATATATATAATTATGGAATGAAAAATGCATTAAGGATATGAACATCTTTTTACATTAAAGTTCAACTAATTAATATTTGATCCGGATCAAATTGATGCATAAAGAATATGAACGTCTTTTCAAATTAAAGTTCAACTAATTAATGTATTTGATCCGGATCATATTGATCCATTTAGCATTGTCGAATTTAATATTACTACTTTGACACTCCATATATCATGGGTTCAATTTGAAATCAAATCACTTAATGCCCAGTCTTATACACGCATGATTTGTCTCACGAGTGTAGGTGTGTGTGTGTGCGTCATCGTTTTTAACCCAAATATATCCACTAAAGATATTTCATTAGACCATGACAAAAATAGAAAAAATAATAATAATTGCATTATTCACTTATGAGATAAAGTATTCTTCGAAGCAATTCCAACTCAGAAGACAAACTGAACAAATTTAATGCCTGTGGGTATAGGGCTTGAGACTACTTGATTAGAACCTAAAGCAAAAACAAAAAAAATGCTCGATGAGAATATTATAAAACAATAGTTTTTTTGTTTAAGTTCCATCCATTCGAGTGTTCTGCGTTCTTTCCACTTCAAGGTATGAAAGTTGAAAGGGACATTTTTGAAAGATGGTGATGAATAATAAAAGACAAGTACGAGAGTTTTTATTCAGTGCATATCAAATGCAGCGATTGCTGGTACCCACGATATTAAAAAAATTAAAATAAAATAAAACTCAAGACCACCCAAAACAGTTCATTCACCTTATGGTGATCGCTGTCATTATTTTATAGTATTAAGTGCGCCCGCGGAGATCGCTTCATTTTGCTCACAATGGAGATTACCAAACTTGGTGATCTTTAAATTTTTTGTTTTTGCTTACACTGCACAAATGCACACACAAACACAAAACACACAGAAACACAGATGCGAGTGCACACACACACAGACAAAAACTCGTGTGCACACGCACAGACAACACACACACATGCATGTATGTATTATTGTATGTTATGTATGTATTTATGTATTCATGTATGGGTCATGTATTCATGTATGTTATTTATATATCGTTGATGTAGGACATTTTGTTAGACCGGGTCATTATTTATTTTTTAAAGATTAATGGTTAGAATTTATCTTTGTCTTTTAAAAATGGTTATTTTCCACATTATCTCTAAATTCTAATTAGAGATGAATAAATCTTAATTAATTGGGATAAATAAATCCTAATTATGAATTAAAAAATATATTTTTGAAAGGAAGTTAGTCTAATTAAGGATTAATGAATTCTAATTAAGATTATAACTTTAATTGTGGTTAGTAAACCTTAATTACTCCCTAATTACTCGTAATCTCTTTAATTATTCTCTAATTTTCTTTAATTACTCATATTTACAACCAAAATTTTAGCAATTTCTCGAAACGACGGGGTTTTCTCTATGGCGCAATTCGTCATGTTCAGCCGCCAATACCAAATTACCAATTAGTCCTAAAAAATCTTCTCGTTGTGGGTTTGAAGTTTTTCCTCTTCCAGTTGTTGGAAATGAAAGGTCATTTAATTCGGTCGAATTTTTGTCGGAAATCCGACAGCCTCAAAACCCCCAACTTCTATTTTTTTTCTTTCATTTTTATCTGAATCAAATTTTCACACACAAACACGCGATACAATAAACCAAAAATAATTAGCTAAAAAAGAGAGAATATAAAAATTGAAGGGGATACATTAACCTAAGAGGAACAATTAAACTAAAAATAATCAGCTAAAACATGGAACATATCCTACGAATTAAAAAAAGTTGGAGAATACAATTAATAACAATTTTCTACTGTCTTCAATGTCTTAAAATTATACAAAATACAATAAATCCGCTGGATTTAATCTCCTTCTTAAATCCAAATAAATGAACGAACAAGATATATAGGTTTCTAGTCTCGGCTTGTATTTAACACCTCAGACTACCACGCGCCATATATTTTAGATTTTAAGTACTGAAAATATCAGATCGTAGCATACTTGTGATGTTTAAAGGTAGAGTATATAAACATTGGAGCATTATTGAGAAACTGTTCAAAGGTTGGAAGATATTTAATAAAATAATTTAATGATTATAATTGTATTTATGTATGTATAGCGCATACATACATACACACAAACTTACCATCATGGATTTTTTTCCAAGGAATAATATACTATGTAAAACATATGACTCATGAGACAAACCATATTTCGCTACACTGTCTCAAACCTTCTATTAGTAAATCGGATTAAAGAAATTATGGCTGTATTTTGTTTGGAAATCAAACAAATTTCATACTCATAGTCGTTTACCAGTTAACCACCAATGGAAAAATAGATTAAAATTCTCAAAAAGAAAAAAAAAATGGATTAGATAGCTAATCACTATTAAACGTTTAAATAACATTCATCAACAATGACTTCTCAACCATTAATTCAACTATTTATCATTTAGAAGAAGATTGACAAGGCTACTACGCACACAGACAATACTTAAATATTCAATAAGACATTATCAACTATTTATAAAATAATGAATATGTTTTACAATAATGGCATCAAATAGATATTCTCACTTGATCATAATAAAAGTATGACAAGATAATTTATAAGTCAAGGATTTAACTATTTAAAAATAGATATTTGTTGTCTACAAGTGAATCATTCATAATCAACAAGTTAGATATTTATTAATCAGATATTCCATTTCATATCGTAGTTATAAATATTTTTTTAATATTTTATTTAACTATAATGATTGCCATGCACATCACACATCACACGTATGTAAAATTAGTTCACATTAACATAAAAAGTGGAGTTTGTGGGCTATATGGAGGGAATATCGCTCAATACGATTATGGATTTCAAGTTCATCGATTGGATAATGCCATGAAATTTATCTCTTTCGAATTTGAAAAATGGGACATACAATAATTTAATTTGGGCTAAATTATTAGACTTGGTAACTCGTCTAAGCAATAAAATTAATTAGTACATGTCATGAGGATGCTTTGGCAATAAGAATGCCCAAATGTCCATTTGATTTTGAGCCTTCGTCACCAATTTATTTCGTAGTACTATAAAACTAACATAAAAATTGCAAAATTGAGTCATTTAGGTTCAATTTGAACTCGTACTACTTATTTCCTTATCATAAAAATATTAATTATTTAGAGGTCATTATATAATTGATTGAAGTTGTATAAGAATTTCTCGCAATAAGCAAATTAATATACTACTATACACATTGTGCTTATACTATAGTTAACTAATAATACATCATTTTTAAAAATATTTTCGTACATTGTGATCATAACCAAGAATGTTCCAATCTACCTAATATGAAATGTTAAGCTGGCTATAACATAGAGAGCACATATATAGCATGCATGTGAAGAAACCCATATGGTTGTTCTTAGCTTTTAATTACCCCTTGTCTCGTTATTAATGGCTCGTTACTATTGGCATGAAAATTAAGAAGGTGTAACAGATAGAAAAGTGGTAGGTTCCACACTTTTTGAATGGTTGATTTTTGCTATTTTGGGTCCTCAGATCCATTAATAGTGGGGCGACCTAAAAAGGAAAGCGAGTCATTAATAACGGGACGGATGGAGCTAGTATTTCTTATGAATTACTGTGATTTCTCCCAATATTGAGGAGGGGAAATGATAGGTTTGTGCGCATTTTCAAATATTACACTAATTTAATCTCATTCTTTAACCAGTACTCCTAAATGACTAATATGCATGTCTATACAGGTATTCAAAAACACACACACACACTGACACACACGCGAACCCAACCTAATAATAACATAGCCTCCCACTAATTAAAGCAGTCTGCGTGACATGCAGCTATATATATATGTGGTCCATCATTTATATAGGATCAAAACCACTAATCTACTGTGTGTGTGTGTGTGTGTGAATTCTTAGATATATATGTATAAATGTTAATTTATTTTGGTATAAAAAGAAGGAAAGATAAGTTAAGATTTTGGGGTGTAGAGGAGGGGACAAATCGCTGTTGTGAATGATGCGTAAGGCAAGCTAGCTAGGAAATTGAATCTCTGCCTCTCTCTCTCTCTCTCTCCTGTCTCTCCTCTCTCTCTCCCTATATATAAAAATTGTTTTCCATTTGTATGTTTACGATCGAGTAGATCGATACTAGATACTGCCTTCAGCCCCTATTTTATTTGGTGGCCGGATAGATGAAAAATGGGATTTGCATTGAATTTTGGCCTCCATTTTTGTTTGTTATATGATACTAGCAATTGATTAATCTGTATCCTACATTATGAATAGTGTCATTTTGTGGGAAACTTGATTGAGACTTATTGGAAACACGCAGCGGTGGGGTTTATGGTGTGCTGCTGCTGCTGCTACTGCTACTGCTGCTGCTCATAATATATATATCCTTGATTATTTTTATTTTTACACTGGGATATACGTGATCAGTATCGGAAATTTTGACCTTAATGAAATATGTTTCTGCTCTCTTAATTTCACTATTAATTTTTTTATTTTTTATTTTTGTGAGGGTGGATAAGATAATGGCTGATGATCCAATTTCTTTCTTAATATTGAGATGAATTTGTATTTAGGATACTAAAATAATAATGCGCCACAAGAAAGGGTGAGAACCTTATAAATGTCCTAGGCAATTAGATTCTCTTCTCACCGATCGAGTTCATATAACTAGCTAAAAAATAAATGTTTATTAGAATTCATTATATAATAATAATTTTTATTTTTATAATAATTATTATTTGAGTGGTGAAATGAATCTTGGAACACCTGGGATCCCAAGAAATTGTAGAACGCATGATTCGAGCTGAATTTTTTCACCAACTGATCGATGTGAATGTGAAACTAGATAATGCACTTAAGATAATTAAGACCAAATTAAATATGTTAATTAGGAGTATATTTTACTCTCAAATAGTAATCAAAACTTTCAAAAATTTCAGAATGAGGTAAAAGTTAGCATGCAACAATTTACTTGTTTTTTATGATATAAATTTAATGATGGCTAAAACATATAAAACGTCAACACACCGAGAAATCGATACACTAATAATTAATTTATGAGATTTGGTTAAATGATGTCAGATGTCAATTTATTTCTGATGCAGCCCAAGGTTCGTCGATGGTGCAAGATCCGGTGCGTGTTCCTGTTGGTCCAATTACAAGAGCACGAGCCAAAAAGTTTAAGGAAAGCTTGATGGGCTTAGTTCAAGATGTGTGGATTCAAGAGCTGATGAAGAAGCCCATTGAAGTTGGTTGGAATTGGCGAATTGGACAGCCCGTGTTTCATTACTCTTATTTTATGCGAGTGGGCTGCCCAAGTTTGACGACTTTTATTTGTTGAGAAGTCTTTGTTTTATTTTCGTTTAGTTCAGGCCATAAACTATAGTTTTGTTATTTTTGAGTTCTGTGGGCTTTTGTTAATTGTTTAGTGAGTTGGGCTTTTTAATTTAGTTGTTTCCTATCTAGACTAGGATTACGGTTGCCTATATATATGGCATTATTGTAGACATTTTTTATCAGACTTTTATCATTAATAAACGTGAGTTTTATTCTCTCTTGAGAAAACTGAATTCCTCTTGATTATTCCAAGACGAATTCATCTATCGACGAATCGGCGAGTCAACCATCCATCCTTCGTGTGTCATTCATCGTCCCCGAGTTGCTGCATCAACGTTACGTTGGGGTTTAGGGATCCGTTCTCCTAAATCATTTCGTGGGTTAGATTCAGAGGTTTTGGGATATTCCATCCAACCAATCCATCGATCAAGTCTTCCGTCTGCAATCGAGGTTCATATCATTTGACACAAGAGCCGCGTTTCGTATCCAGGTTTTGTTTTTCTTTCTTCGTGTCAAGGGTAGAGTTTTTAGGGTTCGTTTTATCTGTTTCGATTTGTTTCGTTTCCTGTGTCTTCCTGTTTCAGTTACGATCTGTTCTGTTTCAGTTTCGATCTGTTCTGTTTCAGATTTAGTTCGTATCTAGGGTTTAGGTTTCGTTGCTGTTTCTGTGATCGTTTATGTTTCGTTTCGTCTTTCTGCTTCTGTTTGTTTCGTTAGTGTTCTATTTTTTTTTCTATTAGGGGTTTCGTTTCATCGTTCTGTTTAAAAAAAAAACAAAAATTGCGATATGTTTCTGCATCTTCAAACCGCGTTCAGATCTGTCTTGCCATATATATTCCATATTTCCATATCATTCATAACCTATCTTACCATATTGTGCTATTCCGTCATCATCTGTCCATAACTATCGATTTATACATCTTTTCCCTACGAGATTTCATCCGATTTCTACGTGCCATCATATATATACATTAAGAGACCATAATACCTCTCTTACACGTCCATACACATCAAAAATCTATTTCCGATTCAAATAGGCCGCCATAACCGCATATTTCATCTTTTCGTTTTGTTCTTGACATATCTGCAATCTTGAGCTTCTGAAGATACAAAAAAAAAATTCCAAAATTGATTTTGTGAAATTTTGTTCGTTTGCTTCCTTGGGTCGTGTAGAGTCATTTGGGACAGTTTATGCGTGCACTTTTTCCGACTTTTCAGTTGAGTCTCGTACTGATTTCTGGGTTCTTTGGGTAGTATAGATCGTTTTGAGTCAGTTTCTGTATAGCTCATTTTTGTGTTTCCAGTTTCCGTTCTTTTCGTCTTCTTGGGGTCAGTTTTCGGTGTCGTGTCATACGGACTTGTTTGTGTTGTTTCGTTGTGTAGTTGGTATTGAATTCAAGTGGTAGATTGAGAGAGTTTGATTCCTTGAGAGAGAATTCAGAGTGGAAAAAAGTCAAGATAGAATATTAGAGTGAAAAAAGACATATTTGAGTGATACACGAGTGTTGAGTGAATCCTCTTTGAGTGATACACGAGTGCTTGTGAGGTGGTGAGGTTTTTGTTCTACTAACCGTTTTGCTTTCTAGGTGAGTATAATGTAAGTGCTACTTTTAATGCCTACAAGTTGGACTTACTAGGTGAGTATAATGTAAGTGCTACTTTTAATGTGACTGATTTAAGTCCGTTTGATGTAGGTGACGCCTTGGATTTGAGGACAAATCCTCTTGAAGAGGGGGGAATGATGTAGCCCAAGGTTCGTCGATGGTGCAAGATCCGGTGTGTGTTCTTGTTGGTCCAATTACAAGAGCACGAGCCAAGAAGTTTAAGGAAAGCTTGATGGACTTAGTTCAAGATGTGTGGGTTCAAGAGCTGATGAAGAAGCCCATTGAAGTTGGTGGAATTGGCGAATTGGACAACCCGTGTTTCATTACTCTTATTTCATGCGAGTGGGCTGCCCAAGTTTGATGACTTTTATTTGTTGAGAAGTCTTTGTTTTATTTTCGTTTAGTTCAGGCCATTAACTATAGTTTTGTTATTTTTGAGTTCTGTGGGCTTTTGTCAATTGTTTAGTGAGTTGGACTTTTTAATTTAGTTGTTTCCTATCTAGACTAGGATTAGGGTTGCATATATATATAGCATTATTGTAGACGTTTTTCATCAGACTTTTATCATTAATGAACGTGAGTTTTATTCTCTCTTAAGAAAACCGAATTCCTCTTGATTATTCCAAGACGAATTCATCTATCGACGAATCGGCGAGTCAACCATCCCTCGTTCGTGTGTCATTCATCGTCCCCGAGTTGCTGCATCAACGTTACGTTGGGGTTTAGGAATCCGTTCTCCTAAATCATTTCGTGGGTTAGATTCAGAGGTTTTGGGATATTCCATCCAACCAATCCATCGATCAAGTCTTCCGTTTGCGATCGAGGTTCATATAAATTTCACCATCAGTGATAAAACTCTCATATGGCCGTTCGTATGGTACGTCCGAGCCCACGCGCCCCATTAGGCGCATGTAATTCATGATTCATATTTAGGGTCTATTAATTCTAGTTACAATTTATTAATCTCCGATAAGAATTTATTAAGTTTCAAATTTATAATTCTCAATTAGAATTTATAGTAGTTAATTAAAAAATAAAATATTTTAATTCTTTTTGGTAAAGTCAACTGTGCGACTGGTTGCATAGGAAATTGCCTCAAATATAAATTAATGATTTTCAAGATATCAGATTTTATAATATCACAAAATCGTTTAAGTACTCTCACTGTCTCTCGCTCATGACCAAATTTTATATGTCTTTACAGAGAATTGTAGCACATTTTTTTAAACTTTTAGAATTGTTATTGAGTAACCTCATTAGTTTGAGATGACAACAAAGCTTAGCTTAGCTTAGTTTAGTGGTAAAACGCTTCCCTTCCAACCATGAGGTTGGGGGTTCGGGCGATATGTACTTGTTTTGAAACTTAAAAAAAAATCATTAGTTTGAGATATAATTTTCAATACTAAAAATTAAAAAATTAAAAAATAAAAATATAATTGAGTTTTGGTCGGTTCGGTCGAAACCGAACTCATCCGATGGAAACCGACCCAAATACGATCCAATTTCAATTTTAATTTCAAATTTCTTTGATCGAATTAAAAACCAAATTGCTTTTTAACTGAATTGAACTGAACTTGGAACTAGAATGTTAGTTTTATATTGGCCCATAAATTCCATGGCCTCGGCCCAACAGTCTTTAACTTTGGTGGCCCACTTCTTTTGGCAGCTTGTTCATTTTTGGTTGCCATCTTACTCTTAGGAAATGAGCTCGACAAATTTGGATGCTTTTGATGCTTGAATTAAAGAACAACTCTACATAGGGAGAGAGAGAGAGAGAGGAAATTTTCTGCTTTGATTGGTAAACCTTCTCTTTTACTCACTTTTGTTATTTTTGTGTGTCTTCTTCCATCATCTCTCTGTAACTAGCTTTCTTTAAGAAATGGTATATTGTTTAATGTAGTCTTGTTGGTTGGGATGTCACAAAGCATCTAATGAATTTAATTTCTTATTTATTGAGGAAATAGGTTAGTTGTTGAGGGATTATCAAAACTAAAGTGTATATGTTCAGAGTAAAAGACCAACTATACTAGTACATATCAGAAAATAAAAATAATAAATGGTACTAATGAATAGCGTTTAAAAATTTAATGCAGCCACCAAATCAGTTGTGCCAATATAGAGAAATCATTTTTCGAGTAACATTCTTCTACTATAAAAACCATAAATTCTATTGCGGACGTGCATGTACTGCCCAAACCTATACATTATGCGACATGTGTTATACCTATTATTATTTTTATAGACAATAAAATTTTGACAAAATAATTCGTGGATCGAAGTACCTCAGATTGCATAATGTATGAGTTCTGATATGACAATATATTTATAATATATTTCCCAATTAAAAGAGGTCGCACCACTATGAGGTCAAAAGTAGTAAAACAAACACTTTAGTGTAGGATCGGATGGTCAAAAGTAAGAAATTTCAAGTTATTCAACTTTAATTTGAAAACCTTCTTCTTCTTCTTCTTCTTCTTCTTTTTTTTTTTTTTTTTTTTTTTTTTTACGTTTTTGCAAAAAATGATAGTAGGAATTGAAGTAGTGCAGTATATTGTAGCTGTCAATTTTGAGAAAAAAACACATGTGAAATTCCTCATAAAGTTTTTCTGGTCTACCTATAAAATGGGAATACATGAAGATCGATTAATCTGTCACCATATACTTCAAATACAATAACTGAAAATGGCATTTGACCAGATAAAATCTCTTTTCAAAAAAATTCGGTCGGTTCGATTTTCGACCGAACCCACCGAATGCTCAGTACCAAAATAATAAACCTAACAGAGACAAGTCCATTATGAAACCAATAATTATTCATTCAAGACAAGAGTTGTGAGTGTACGTTTAATTAATCACGGACAAAGTGAGCTAAATTCCAGCTCAAACACAATTAATGTAATCCTGAAAAGAACTGCAAGATTTTGAACACCAAGTACTAATACTTCAGTTAAAATACTGGTAAAACCGTTAGAAAATTAGTACTTTGTGTTCAAATATCTGCTTAATGACACAGTTGCTGCAACAGCAGCAAATTGTGTTCCTACTTAATTCATAATGTTTTCAAACATTATAATTCCTATCTCAAAAAAAAAATTCAGAACGGAATTACTGAATTGGCCTTACCCCATTTAGAGACAAACCACCTTCCACTAGAATGTGATCTCTTCATCCCATCCCTACTTGTGCTCCGCCTACTGCTTTCCTCCCTCTCGCCATCTTCGTCGTCGTCGATCACGCAGACCGAATCTTTTACCGACGAAACGCAATCCATCGACACCGATCTCCGGATATGCCGATTGCCTTCATCATCATCTCGCCATTCTCTTCTCGGCGTTTTTGGTGCCATCGTTTCACAAGCATCTTGTTCTCTCACATATAAATATTCGACATGAGTTTCTTCCGCACCACTATTCTCTACTTCTCCTTCTCCACTGCTGTGCTCCGCAGACGAACCTGTACGGAGCAGTGAAGAAGGAGGCGACGAAGTGGGACCGGCCACATTCGCTCGACACAAGGGGCAATTGGAGTGACACGTAAGCCAAGTATCGATGCATTGCACGTGAAAAGCGTGGCTGCATTTCGGCAAAAGCCTAAGTCTCTCATCTTCGACAAACTCATTCAAGCACACAGAGCAATCGGTGCCTTCGACCAACCCTTGCCCTCTCTTGTACTCGAACATCGTGAGGGACGTGATCAGTGCCTCGTCGAGCCCGTTCGTCGCCACGAACCACGGTTCGTGGGCGACTTGGAGGCCTAGCTCCTCGTCGTCGTCGTCGTCGTCGGCGTCGCGGTTGTTTTGATCGGGGGTTGTGGTTGGAGATAGGAATCTGTTGCGGCAGTACTTGGAAACGATGGCGTAGTAACTGATGAGAAGCAAGGCGCCGGCTAAGATGCCGATGACGGTGATGAAGAGGGTTGAGAAGTTTGGGCCGGAGGTTTGATCGTCGGGGAAATCTTCCAACGGCGGCGGCGGCGGCGGAGGGAAAATGATGTAGCACCACTGCCGGCAGTATAAGGTGCAGAATCCTTTGGAACAATCCTTGGTGCGGCTGGCGATGGCTTCTGTATCCATTCCAACCGCGGTCGATATGATGATAGCTTGCAAGAAAAAATATTTACCTATATATTGTTATTTGTTCATAATAGTTAAGATGGTCGTAGTTGCTCTGTTATGACCAAGATCATGCTTACAGCATACCTAAGAAATGAAATCTGACAATTTTCGGAGGTTTTTTTTTTATGTTTGATGATATATATTTGAGCCAAGAGAGAGGGAGAGGACTAGAGAGAGAGAGTGACAGACTGAAGTTTAGATTGAAAAGGATATCTGTAGCTGAAAACGTGAGAAGAATAACAAAAGCAGCTTAGATGGGAAGCAAGAAAAGGAAAATTAGAAAAAAGGAAAAACTATGCTTTCATTGGTATACCTTCTCTTTGACTCACCCCTCTTTCTCTCTCTCTCTCTCTCTGCAATCAATGAGTTAATTCTTATTAAGAAGATAGGTGAGCCATTCAGGGACTATCAATTGTATTTACAGGAAAAATAAGATATCAAACATATAAATGCTATCATAAAATAATTTAAATAATTAACAAATGCTAATTAATAACGTCTTTATTATTTCAGCAACCATGTTAGTTGTACCAATCTAGATATATAAATAAAGTTTAGGAATTAATATTCCTAGCTCTCTAGTGCTGCATACGACATGTAATGAAGTATGTGAACTCAGCAAATTACAACACTAAACGTTCATGCACGGGCTAAGAGGTGCAGCCATAAAAATTCATTGGTTGGATCGGAACAAAGTTTCCGAAATTTTGAGTTTGAAAAAAAATTAATTTGGTAATAGTAACTTTTACACAACAATTCGTACAAAATATTAATAATTTTATAATTTTATAAACATAAATAAGAAAAATCATTTTTTGGTGGGGGCTTGATCCCCCCCTTAGTCCATGAGACTCCGCCACTACACGGGCATATCAAGTGTACGTTGGGGCTTTTATGAATAAATATCCATTATGAACATCACTTGTACAAAATTAGGAAATCAATCTCTTCTAAAATTATTTTAAATTATGAACATCCATACTTCATAGGATGATTAACTAATTTTTATAATTGTTGATTAAACTTATTTTTTTATGAACTATAACAATTACTCACGTATATGTAAGAAATGTACTTTTCATACATATGTACATGAACCTAGCTATCTAGCTAGTCCATATGCTAGTTTCTCGTGTATTGTGAAGTTGAAACTCAAGTCATTTGGAATTTAAGAAATATATTTTAGAGAATTCATCCTGAAAACTATAATTTTGACTCGACCACCTTTCAAAAAAGTCATATCTAGAGCCAATATATAGGATCAAGATCCCTTTCTTTATAATACCCCAATTCAACAAACTTTGTTATGAAACTCGGTCACTTAAAAATTAAAATGATGTTATTGTCGAGGTTGGTTTTGAAGAAACTCGATGTGACAACTGTTACTTAATTAAAAGTTAAAACCAAAAGGAAAGAAAAAGAGATCAATTTTCCCAACATAAATGATTATCAAGATTTAAGATGAAAACATATTTAAGAAAATACTAAATGCACCACAAAAATATGTTCCAATATAATTCACTCATTATAAGTGTGCATGTGCAAATTGTGCATATAAAAGAAAGATCGTGTTCGTAGAGATTGAAGAATCAAAATTCGCCCGTGAGCAATGCTATCAAATTATGCTACCCTATTTTGACACACAAAATTTTTTTTAGAAGATATTTTAGAAAAGGATGCTAAATTATCTAAACCCAATTGATAATTTAAGGAATTTCACGAAAATAAGAAGAGGAAAACAAGCATGTCTTGAATAACTAAATTAGAAACACTACTGTAAGCGAATGACCCCCAACCATCTTCCATCTACAATTACCAATCGTTTTATCAGCCATTTAATTACTTTCACGACAAATATAAAATATACGAAACTCTAAACCACCACTTAAGATAATTTAATTTTAAATAAATTATATACTATATGTACAATCCTTGAAACGAAATTCAACAAAGAGATAGTCCTTGAAGACGAAGAAGAACAACAACATTGAACAACATATCACATATGAGAAACACGAAACTCCGTACCACCTAGATAGTTTAATCTCGAATAAATTATTTATTTTGCATTTCTCGAAACAAAATTGAACAAAGGGATTGTGTGACAAACTCCAATGTAGTTCTAGAGAAGAACAACAAAATATACAGAACTCCAAACAAGGCCGAAAAAAGAGATAATTTTATTATCTTGATAATTAACGAATCCACCAATGTGATGACAGCATATATAAACTTGCATTTGATAGCAACGAATGTCTTCCCATCTTTACATCCTGTTGCCCATTAAAAAAAAAAAAAGTTGAAATAAAGTGACAAAGAATACTGACCAAAGGTACAAAACCCTCATAATAATCAACCTTTCACACTAATAATCTAGTTCAAGAAATCAAAAAACATTATTCCCTACCTCCTCACAAAAAGGTAAAAAAAATTCATCATCTCCATATTTCACTCCTCAAACCTAGCTCCCAAAAAAACCCTTTTCCATTCCCCACCTAAAAAGTAAAAAGATGGCCTTGAGCAACAATGTGATCGGCGCCATCAACTTCGTCGCCATGCTCGTATCGATTCCGGTGATTGGCGCCGGAATATGGCTGGCGACGGAGGCGGACAACTCTTGCGTGAAGATCCTGCAGTGGCCCGTCATCATCCTCGGAGTTCTGATCCTGGTGGTGGCGCTGGCCGGCTTCGTCGGAGGCTTCTGGAGGATTCCGCGGCTGCTCATCTTCTACCTCGTCGCCATGCTTATCCTCATTGTACTCCTTGCATGCTTGGTTGTATTCATCTACATGGTCACCAGCAGAGGCGGGGGCCACCCCGTCCCCAGCCGAACGTACCTCGAGTACAACCTCGATGGCTTCTCCGGGTGGCTGCGGCGGCGCGTGCGCAGCACGTACAAGTGGGATAGGATCAGGAGCTGTCTTAGCTCCTCCAATATGTGCGCCGAGCTCAACCAGAGTTATCGGGCGGCGCAGGATTTCTTCAATGCCAGGATCACGCCGCTGCAGGTAATTAATTAATTATGCATCTCACTGTTTTTTTTTTTCCTTAATTTGGCTTGTGATTTTGTGTTTTAGTTGCAGCTTAAATTAAATAATGATTTTGGTAGATTTATTTATGGTAGATAATCTTATTATTTAAGAAAAGAAGAATGTGTGTGTTTGTGTGTTTCTGCTGTTTTGGGTTTTTCTTTTCGAAATTTTAAAATCAATAGAAGACAATGTTGTAATGTTTGGTTTTTATTTTTCCTTTTTCTGATAATTTAGGAACTTATTATTGTTCTCTAGGTCGCATGTTTGGTTGAGGAAATTAATTTTTTATTTATTTTGTATTAGTATATTTTTTCTGTTTTCTTAATAAGTAAATATGTAAACCAATCGTAAAATGCTACTACCTCCGTCCCATTATTCTTGTCTTATTTTTTTGGGCACGGGTATTAAGGAGAGGGGTATTTAAAGGATAAAAAGATAGAAAGTGGTGGAACCCAAGAGAAGCATATTTCCTTTTATGGAAACAATACAAGAATAACGGAACAGCCTAAAAAGGAATACAAGACAGGAATTATGGGACGGAGGGAGTAATAATTTTCCTTTACTTATTTTTGTTGCGCTTAATATATCATATATGAATTTTCTTTTAATAATTCTCTCTTCTTAAACCAAGTGATTTTCCCATCCTGAAAGAAAATCTAAGAATTCAAGGTGAGTTTTTGAGATTTAATAAATCAAATGTCAATCACATCAATTTTGTAACTAGTCCAAAATCTTCTACTCTCTAAAGTTTCAAAAAAGTAAACTTAATTGGCAGCATCATAATTAAAGTTTATTAACTCCTTTTTTCCGCTTTAAAGGCTCTGTAAAAATTATTCTTAGATTGATTACTGCACAAAACTTGATTCTCCACACAAAGTGCATACTAACTTTTCTTGGGGCTTGAGCAATATATTACTCTATGGTAGTATTTACTTTGATTGTAAGTGAAAAAGATGGAAAAGAAAATTCTTTTCATTTAAATATTTCATTTTTTATTCTTTTTTAGTCCTTTTTTTCTCTCCAAAGAAAGAAAATATTATCACACTAAATACTTCATAATAATATTTTCCTCCTTAGAGCGAAAAGAAGGAATAAGAATGTGTGAAATTCTAATCTATAGAAAATGAGGAACAAAAAATAACAGATTTAAAGAAGAAAATTTTATTTTCCCTTACATTTAAAGTAAACACACCCTATTTGTACATGTACATACACTGCACTAATTCATTGATTGTGTTGTGTGTGAACAACTTTTTTCAATGTACACATACAATATATTTAATAGATTAATGTAGTATATGAACCCAATTAAATAAAGAGGACAAATTATACTAACACTAACTAAAGATATATATACTATTTCCGTCTACGATAAATGTAATAATAATTCCATATATTTTGGTACGTTCTTAATAAGTGTGCACTTTTTAATTTCAATTTCTTGTATTTTGGCAATTACGATATATAATTATTTTTAGCATTTATTTTCATATTTTTAGATAATAAGTGATTATATCGGTATCATTATTCCATAATTAGGGTATATAATTTTATAACATGCGGTGTTGCAGTCGGGATGCTGCAAGCCGCCGACGGAATGCGGCTACACGTTTGTGAACCCAACATATTGGATTAGTCCCATAAACAATGCGGCGGACATGGATTGTTTGCAATGGAGCAACGACCAAACTCAGCTCTGTTATTCATGCGATTCTTGCAAAGCTGGATTGCTTGCAAATCTCAAGAAAGAATGGATCAAAGCAGACATCATTTTGATCATCTCTCTTGTGGCTTTGATCGCCGTTTATTTATTTGGGTGCTGTGCTTTTAGGAATGCTAAAACTGAAGAGTTATTTAGGAAGTACAAGCAAGGTAATGCATACACTTAAAATTAGACACTTAATATTATTATTGAAGAGCTCTGCTTTCTTGTTTGTAAGCTGAATTGATGTACAAGTTGAGGTGATGTGCTTTGTGTTATTTTTTTAATGTTTATAGATTGCTATGGTGGGCTTCTTTTGCTATTTTTGTGCTATGTGTTATTTTTACGTTCAATCTGAATCTGCAATTCCTTAACTGATAGTTGATTACTTCATGATTAGGGCATATTTTTTTTAAGTTTTAATTTTTAGTAACAAGTGTACATTTGAGTTTATTATTTAAAAATAATTTTTGTTTTATTTTAATAATAATTATTATTATTAAAAATTAATAGTGTAACATGGTGGGGACATAAGAAACTGTGTGGGAGGGGATCCGAAATCATCTTCAAAATCTTCTAATTTAAATTCCTAATTATATCTACATATTTTAAAACGGAAATTTGAAAAATATGATGAGCTAAAAGAAGAGGTGCAGCACTTGCAGTGCGTGTGTGAACGCGGAAACTATATAGAAGTACTATATTCCATCCATTCCTGAATAAATGCCCCAAAATACACATACTAAGATCGAAATGATTCATTTCATCTCTAATGTAAACAATAAATAAACCTTATACCATGATTCAAAAAGTAAATATGGCAATTTAATACTCCATTCGTTCTATTCATAACGGTTCAACACTGTTCAATACGAAAATTAAGGAGAAGAGTGTTTAAAGGAGAAAAAAAGAGAGAAAGTAATGGAGACTACATCTTTTTATAAGAGAAATAAGTTTTCTTATTTGGATTGAGCCATTATTAATAGTATAACTCAAAAAGAAAAATGTGCCGTTATAAATGGAACGGAAAAAAATATAATTTCTATATAGAAATTTATAATATACTCCTTCTATTCCTAATTCGTATGATTCAACTAATATAATTAAAAGCAGCACAGTTATGGATAAAAATTTTGACACCGGAGCATGCATTAATTATATCTTCATAATTCAAAAGGCACGGCATTGTGGTTTCTATTAAAATGGCAGGTTGATGTTATGTCCCACCGGTCCTCGATTATTGCAAATCGAAGCAAATTATCTACTCGGGATCTGCCCAAGGCGCCGAAAGTTGATACTCGGTAACCGAATAATTTTCCGATTTCTGAACTATGATATTTTTTTTAATTTATTATATTTTCCATACAAATTATTTTGTTTTATTTTTCACATGCGATAATTAAGAATAGAAAAAAATAAATTTTATCCACTTTTTTAATATACAAAGTTTAATGGAATAACATACTTATTCGACGTAGGAAGTAAGAATGTGGGAAAATTAGAGGTGCGATCTATAGATTTAGGGGTGTTTACTTTGGGCGATAGGATAGACATATAAATATAGTATAGATTAATTCACCATTTACTTTGATAGATTGATTACTTTTGAACTTGTTTGATCATCTAATCTTTCATATAGTCAATCCTATGTTTTATCAATCTATCTTATCACACAAAGTAAACGCCCCCAAGATAATATCGTTATTTTGTATAGTAGATTATATGATATTTTTTTTGTTGCATGTAATTCTAAAAAATAAATCTTACCCAGCTAGCAAACTGTGATCGTCCGATTTTATAGACAAAACACGAACTTAAAATTATTTTTAAATAATTTATTTCCAAAAATTGCATCGAACTCATCACAGCTAAATTTAGAAAGTAGATTGATATATATACCAGCAAATAAAGAATTGTTTTCCTACAAACATCACATCTAGAGTTGATTTATCTATACGAACACATATATATTTATGAAATCAACAAATTTATACGAATAAATAATACTCCCTCCGTCCCATTATTCTTGTCTTGTATTTATTTTTGGACTGTCCCATTATTCTTGTCATGTTTCCATAAAAGGAAATATGTTTCTCTCACAAAAAGTTATGGGTTCCACCACTTTCTATCTTTTTACACTTTAAACACCCTTCTCCTTAATATCCGTGCCCAAAAGAAATGAGACAAGAATAATGGGACGGAGGTAGTAGTAAATTCTAGGGGTGGAAAAATTACCGAAACTGCCATATACCGCACTTATCGTACCGAGAAAATACCGAAAGTTTCGATATACCGAAATTTTCGGTACGGTATGATACCGTACCGACTATTTTCGATACAATAACAATATGAATTTTCTTATACCGGCGGTATACCGTACCGTATCGAAAACTCGGTATATACCGTAAATTCGGTATGTACCGAGATTTGGTATGTATCAAATTTACGGTATATACCGAATTACCGTACCATATATTTAATATATTAAATTACTTATAATTATTATAATTTTTAAATTTGATATTAAATTAATATTTTGATTCGGTTGGATATATATTATTCGGTATACCATGAAAGTCCGGTATACCGAATAGTGGTACGGTATACCGAAGAAACGGTACGTAACGGTATAAAACATGGTCGATACCGAATTTTCGGTATACCGAACAGAACGGTACAATAACGGTATAAATTTTTCATGCCGAAAAAATTTCGATATACCATACCGAACCACCCCTAGTAAATTCAATACAAATCATAGTATTTATTTCGAAAACTAGCACCAAAACCCCCCAAACTTTAAATATTTGACATTTCACAAAAAAAAAAAAAAAAAAATTGATAAACACTACTCACAGTGGTATTTATAGTCTAAAATTTCCTGGGGTGTATTGGGCTTATGAGGGGTCCATAAACCCTTATACTTAAAAGTCAAGTATATACCCATTATCATAAGGGCAATTCTTTCCATACCTTTTTTTTTTCTTTTTTTTCCCATTTCTCCTCTCAAAATTTATTTAAATATAAATCTTATTTTGCTATGCTTTTTTTACACAGTCCCTACTGCCTAAAACCCTAACCAAAATAAACAAAATAATCCGAACTCTCCTTCATATCAATTTTGGTATAAATAAGATTTGCTAAATTATGCGAAAAGGACTTATAAAGCAATACTCCATTTATCTAGTAAGACAAAAAGAAATATTGTGAATAACTATGAGTCGTGTAGACCTTTTTCGTAAGTCCAATCACTTTAATGGGCTAATTGATACTCAATAAAAGGCCCATAAATTATGAGTCGTGTAGGCCTTTTTCGGCCCATGCAGAATGGAAAATATCTTGCTAAATTTATTATAAGTCACTATCATCAAATATTAGACTTACGTGTGGACTAGCAATTTGCCAAGCGTATTTTGTACGGATTTATTTATTTATTTATTTTTTTTGGCAACGTGGCAAAGCATTAATCTTATGTAGGCGTACAAAATACAAATTAGAAACGAAAAGTGGTTATGAAATATGATGAAAATTTCGTCCGCCCAAAATAAGAAAAAAATATGTGATGATTTCGAGTGCCCAAATTACCTTTGTCCAAAAGTTGCATTGGTTTTGTCTTGTTGTGAAATATATTCTAAATATTTCACGGCTTGTGTATGATCAAGTTGCATATAAAAATTTAAATTATTATAAAAACCGTGTTCTAGTTAATCAATTTAAACAAATCTAACAATACCCTGGATTCTAGTGCATGCTACATTTGGATATAAGTTTTTTAGTCGAGGGAAAATATAAGATGGAATTAAAAATTAAAATTTAAAATATAAAGCACAAGTACAATATTGACACGATATTTGCTTTTCCCTTTTTCTTTTCTTTTTTCTAAGGAGGCGCGGCTATGCGATCTAAATTACTTCCTCCGTTCCTGAATAGTGTCTTATTTGAAATAAAACTTATTTTTTCGAATAAGTGTTACATTTCAAAATATAAACAAAAATGATGCCAAATGTCTCATGTCTTTCTCATCAATACATATTCTCTAATTATTCGATTGTCAATGCAAAAAAAGTGTAAATTTGTCCACTTTCGATGCATACGAATTTAAATGGCTGGAGACACTTATTCGAAAAAATGGAGAGAGTAATTATATTTTTTTTTCTTATGTATTACACGAGAATATAATTACGAAATCCGAATCATATAGAGAGGGCTGGAGATTATGATTTTGTTGCACAAAGTAGGTACAGTTGTTCAACTAATTACTACAGATCAACGAGGTTTGCTGGCCCCTAGCAAATTAAATATAGTATTAATGTGATATTATCTTAAGTGACATCATATTATTATATTTATATAAATCATTCCACCTGTTGTCTTATTTTATTTCAGGAAAGTTTCAAAGTGCTAAGTGTAATATATAGGGCGTGAATATATTCGTCATCATATATAAACTTTATATTTTATGGTCATAATAAAACAAAAGGATGGGCAAGAAAGTAGCTATTAAATAATAGTTCAGTGGAGACTGATTCACATATCTATCTCATTCCTTACTTTCCCAAGTGCTCTTACTTGGCTTTCACTACTCACAAAGTGAATATTAAATTTCACTTCGTTTTAGTTTTATAATTGAACATGTTAGCTCATTAATTAATTGTAGTGTTAATAATTTGACAAATCTATCAAGCATATGGTATTTACATAGGTAATAGTAACACACAACGTGATAAATGTACACTAATGACTTTAGAAATATTAGTGGACTCAATCGAAGTGTCTGTTGACAATAGACGTTACATATTAATTTAGGAGTGTGCATAGTTAATTAAGTTAAGAAATATGTGAGTTTATATTGAAGTTTTAGATTGGGGTTTTTTACATTTTTTTTTATTAATTCGCATACGTATTGTTGATAACTTCCTTTTTCTTTTTCTTTTTTCTCAAAATAGTTCGAACATTCAAACTAGTAGCCTACTTAATTTCATTGTCTCGATTATTGATAAGGTAAAAATTAACAAATACCATACAAAATCCGTTTTGTAAATTAAAAAATGACGTGATTAATTGTGATTCTGCAGAATAAGATGAGAATTGAAAATTAATTAGAATGTGAAGTAGCGACTAGTCTTCTATAATCAGATAAATATCTTCTTCTTTCCTCCACCAACAACTGATACTTTTGACTTCTAACTTACATAAAAGGGAAATATAGTCGCAATTAATTATTTATTTGAAAATTTTATATATTTATAAAATTAGGGTCAAGTTGTAAAAAAAAAAATTATACTCCATGTTTTACTATTCTTTTTACTTTGCGTCCAAAGCCAAAGGGGCTAAAAAATTAATAGTGATCGATTGAAATTAACGAAGATATATATAGATATATTTTTAGTTTTTACTATTGACACTTTTAGATATTTTAAGTTGATTGCCTATATTTATGTGAGAGAGTATACTACGTATACATCTTTAATAGAATTTTCCATTATATTAAATAGGACTATAGCCGAAAATGGAACAACCAAACATATAATGACATAACGCCACTTGCATTTCCCACACGTGCACATCAACTATTCATATTTTTCACATGCTTTAAGATATACCGACGTGTAGATTCCTCACCATCTTTTTTAGATTCAATCTATGTGTATTTATGAATTAACATTAAAATAATGTATTGTTGTAATATATATAGAATATTATTATCATAAAATTATTATTTTACGTATAAAATAATATTATTATATATATAAAGATGTATTATTGTATATGTAAACATACATAGTTTTTAATTAGTTTCTACGAGAAAAAATTTCTACAAGATTCAATGGATGTTACAACTTGTTGTATAAACTTGGTTTGTGTAAACCAGAGTAAGTAAAATAATTAGTACTCCTTCCATCTCCGAAAATTATGGTGCGAATAGAGTGATACGGATTTTAAGAATGTGTTTAATAAAGGTATTTAGAGTGGGAAAGGGGGTCCAACTTTTGTGTGTTAGTAAGTAATTGTGAGCCCATAGATATTATTTTTTTGTAAATATTGAGTGGTAATATGATTTAAAATCTAAGTTTATGGGCGGGATAATTTTCAAAAGAGAAAAGAACACAATTTTTCAGGGCCGACAAATCATAATTTTTGGGGAGGGAGTGAGTAATTTTTATTTGATGGATGTTACAACTCAGATTGATGATTTGTTCTGAACAAATTCCGTCCGAGGATTTAATTAATTGTTTTTAATATAGGTAACGAAATAAAACAAAAAGCTAGCCAGCCAGCCAACTTAGAACGAATGGTTGTTAATATTGATACGGCCACCTGTCCAACTCCGTTTTGTACACATATATCTCAATTTGTACATATATATCTCATTTTTATTTATACTTTTTGCACAGTCTTGTTTATTTCGAATAAATTAAACAGGTCTTGCTTAGTTGCTTTCCTATGAAATACCAATATTAATAAATTGATTGTATGATCTTTTATCTCTTTCACAGATCATGCGACTCTAAGTCATTAATCGTGAATCATTCAAACTTTAAATTTGCACGCATTCAAATAAATATATTAAATGATGAATATACTATAATATAAAAACCACAATCATAATATTGATAAAAATATATAAATATTTCATACATTAAAACTTTTTTCAGTGCATGAGGTTATAGATGTGTATGCTTAATAAAAAAAAAGGCAGTGATAGCTGATACCTACATGTACCAATCAATTGAAAATGCTGCAAGATTTGTTCGTTATTATTTGTTAAATTAAATAATATAATTCTTAAATAATAAGTATTAAATTAATTCAGTTTCGAAAATCAATCTTGTAGAAAGTGTGCTCTCATGACAAAAGAAGTGGCATCAAATAATACCAATTCCAACTCAACCATACGATAGGCCAATGGATAAATTGAATGTTTACAATGTTTTAAATATTTTCCAAGCTAGACCTCTCAAATTGCTAATTTATGAAAACTAAGCGCATCACAGCGGGAGACCACCAAAATGATGTGGTCTCTCAATATTTTATTAATTTTTGGTGTATTTTTTATGGGATTCCAATTGTTGAGAGATCGGTATCAAAATCTCTTCCAATGATAACGATCTCTCGTAAGTGATCTCTCCTTATTTTTATTATTTGTTTTTTTGTAATTTATGTGGGTCCCAATATTTTATGTGTGTGAAAGGGAGGAGAGACCATGGTCTCTATGGTGGTCTCACTTGTGACCGGAGGAGTGATCGCCTCCCGATCTACAGCGGGGCGGCGACAGCGTTCGCCGGTCGGTTGTGGAGAGACCACCCCGGTCCCCACTGTAAATGCTCTAAGGATCACCTGTAACATTAATTAACATCGTAGCTTAGTTGTATTCCGCCTCTTTTAGTCTTCTTAAAGGTGAGAGCAAAGGTGGAGCCAAGCCTCTCGCAAGTCCCAGTGACCGGCCGGACAATATTTTTTTGAACTATATATTTAAGTTGTTTTTTATATTTTCTTCCACTTTTAAATACATAAATGTAATATTCCTCCATAAATATAATCTCATTCTTACAATTTTAAAATCCTAACCGTGAAACATGAATACGAATCACAATCCGTCCATAGTCCATACCTCAACTAAAAGAAAGGATCACACTCACACCACCACACATTAATTACTACATTAGCCTCGGACATGTGTACATGTCCAAAACAGTCATATTTTTTTTTTCCTAAAATATACTCATGCGCAATAGCTAGCCTATAGATCATACAATGTGTAAAGCACTTGAGGAAAACAACAAGCCACGTATAAATTGTAAACCTTTAGTAATAAGCTTTAACCTATAAATCCAAACTTTTGAAACATTTTTTTTTTTTGAAACGAACTTTTGGAACAATTGATATATTCTAATCACAAACTATCCGACGCTAGAATAAAACTACGTCCAAAAGAATATGGTTAGATACGATATATATATATATATAGGGAGCGTATCTGGTAAGAACACATCTTATATAAGAACGTAAGAACAATGCATTTTTATTACATCGGAGATGCATAAAATGCATAAACTAAATGCATAAATATTTTAATGCATAAACTACAATAACTTAATGCATTAGCATTGAAATGCATAAATTAGAGTAATTAAATGCACGGTTAAATCTGGACCATAGATCATCAAAGATTAAGGGTCCAGATTTGTTCTTATTTCTCACATAAGAAAGTGTTATTATTTGATCCGCGCTCTATATATATATATATAGGGGAAGATCAAATGAAAACTAATTCCCCCGTAAAACCTAAAAACTTTTTATAACCGTAGATCTTAGTTGATCAATGATTATAAATTAACAGATTTTTATATTTATTATTTCATATTTTTAGAGTTAAAAAGGATGATTTTGTCTTTAATTATCATTTTGTAACCGTCTAATTCCTTGATTTAAGGAATAATAAATCCTTTGCATTATGTGCCATTTATTTGGTTTGCTATCTCACCGTAGTTTATGTTACTACGTTGTTTCCATTTTCATTTTTTTTTTATTCTTCCATTTTGTTGTCGGCAATCTTCATTTTCTCATTTTCACTTCGATTCTTTTCTTTATCTTCAATTTCGTCTAGTTATTTTGTCATCTCAAAAATTAAATATGTAATATAAATTAATAAATAACGTTAATGGTAAATTATATGAGTAAAGAAATGTTAAAAATATAAAAATAAAATTATGCATAACAGCAATCTCAGATATGCATAAAGAAAATCTTGGATATGCAGTATTGCTATCTTAAATAATTTCACGTTTAAGATGGCTTATGTTTATCAAATTTAAATTATAAATAATGATCATTACTTTCAGATTGTTACAACTGTACAAAAATATTATTAATGCAATTATTTTCTATTAATCATAAAATGCGTTGTATGAATCGTGTTTTATAAGTGCACATTTTTCAGATTATAAATTTTGCATTTTTAAACTCTAAAAATGCATTAATGTAAAAAATAATAATGCATTATATGGACATTAAATATACATTAACATTAAATAAAATATGCATTACTGCATTTTTAAGCCTTAAAAATGCATTAATGTAAAAATAATAATAATGCATTATATGGACATTAAGTATTCATTAACGTTAAATAAACTATAAATTACGCCAATTACATATGGGTTTTTTTTTTTGTTATTACTTCATACAAATACCATTTACAGAATGATTACACATCAAACATACAATATAAAAGGTTCTAAGTGATACATGTACATATTAAATATTTATTTTTGTAGATGATGGGATATTGGAACAGTAATATCGTAGTGTACAAATGCCAAATTAGATATCTAATATTAAAAATAAAGAAAAGGAGGAGCCAAAATCCTAATCGTAGTGCACAAATGCAAACCGATATAAAATACTAATAACTAACCTTATACAAAATCTTGAATTTTTGGAATGATTTTATCATATCCCAAAAATTGCGCCGATCGTGCATTGTGGGATTTCTTTTCCTTTAAATTTTACTTAATTAACCTTATCGTCCATCTAAACTAATTGAAAAACAAATTACTAGTGTAACAAATTTACACATGTCACCATCTTTACCATTAATTTGATAATAATCAATGGTCTAAAAAAAATTTTATATTTCACTATATATTAAGTTTCTACATGAAGCCTACCCTATATATATATATTCGGGTGCTCCATTCAACCAAAGTAGCAGAACCCAATCATATGAAAATTTGAGATGCTGATGAAAAGTAAACCAACCATTTCCAATCTATTGCATTATTAGATGAAATCAACGGCAATAAATGAACGTGGCCCCACCAGACACGCAACTTGGAAAACCCCTCCACCAAGAAAACTACTACTACTATATTATTTTATTTTTATTATTATTATATTATTATTATTATTAAGGACAGCGTGGATACCGAGAACCAAGACACCTGGCTTCCTCCAACTAATCACCTCTCGACACATTCCGCTCTCGAAATCGCCCATTTTTTAAAGTTTTTTTTTAATCCTATTTCCACACCGCAAACTACCTCACCCACAATAGAGATTTAGGGGCATCAACGTGTAGTGCACAAGCAGCTTGGATGTGGGATATTTATAAAGTGTTTTAATTTAATGTGTACAACACATTAAATTTAGTATTGTGCACTACACGTTGATGCCCCTAAGTCTCTCTACTCCTCACCCACTTGCATCGTTCCAAATTTAGCATTTCAATACGAGACTCGGTAATTTTTTTATTTTTTATTTTTAAAAAGGATAAGAACGCCCTATTCTACACTTTTTTTTTTAAATAAATTAACAATTACAAAAATTTTAAAGATCAAGTTAGGATGAACTCTCATTTTTTTTAAAGATCACGTCACGGAAAACTTGAACTAGAGACATTAACCACTTTATTGTTAGGCCGATACACACATGCATTATTTAAATAATAAGCATCATTCGCAACCATTATTCCACATGCACAACAATAAAATCTTCGAATTTATACAATCTAATCTAACACAGTTTGACAAGAATCCACTTCTATAAAATTCTGGTGAAATTCGAACTTCAAATCTACTTGTTAATTTATTTTGTTTTTTGAGGCAATCTTTTTGTTAATGTTTAAGTGGTAGAAGTTATTTTTTAAGCATGATATTTTTGGGTCAAACACAATCAATCCTCATTTCTAAGTGAAGAAAAAGTTAGTCCCTGAGGTAGTACATAGCAATCATCCTGCCCTCATTAGACATGAAAATTCATCCAAAACTTCAATAACTCCAAACCAGAGTACAGACATTAGTTTCTAAATCATGGATTATGAAATTCTAACATGACATGTGGGACAAGATGAAATAGTACAATGATGTTCGTGGGCACAAATTAATGAAATAGATGTCACTCTAAATGTACTGCACAACACATTTCAGTTCAACAACGTGTCAGCATATCATGCTGATTGAAGCGTACGAACTTAAATTTGGATTGGATCAAAATCAACCCAAATTTAGGTAAAATCTTGATCTATTCCAATTCAGAATGCTAAACTCTCTGAAATCAAAGAGATAGATAGATAGGAGCTGCAAATATACAAAGCAAGTATTTTCATAGATCTCAAGGCTTATGTTTCCAACTTCCAAACTAGACTTTACACATTGTCTTATTTTTGTTCTTTCTCTCTCTACTGATCTGGTCTATATTTCACATTCTATACAATAGTTGCTTCTATATACAATGTGGTATAAAACTGCTAACACTTGATTAATATAAACATATATTCATCTGCTTCTTCTTAAGGTTAAGCAAATTTTTAAGTTAATATAAAGTTTGACACTATATTTCTAACATGAGGCCCCCCATGGGGGATCTATGAGGAATACCCTTTCTCCGCTTCGCAGACCGGAAATTCACGGCGGTTCGCGGCGGCGTCGACGGGGTGAAGCTAGGGAACCTGGTGGCATTCCGGCCGTGGCTGCTGCTGCTGCTGCTGTAGGAGTCCTCCGACTCCGATGGCGCTATCGCCATCGCCATCGCCCCCGCCTTCTTCTCCGGCGATTGCCTCCTGATCTTCGGAAAGTTCTTCGATGTCCCAACAATCTAATAATCAATCAAGAAACCAATCAAGAAGCCATCATAAGTCAACTCTTATCACAAAATGCAGCCACCCATAACAATTTAAAAACCCCTTTGAAATGTGAATGATTTGAGTACCTTGCAGCCGAGAGAGCAGAAGCGGAAGGAATCGAGAAGGCTGCGATCGCAAACTTCGCAGGTGTTGGTGACGCCTTTCCCCGGCCTCGGCTGCGGCCGCTCGTTCAAGAAAACAACCTTTGCGCTGTTGATTATGTATGTCTGAACGCAGCTTATGTCCAGATACTTCTGAATTTCATTCACTCTAATCACATCATGGTACGACGACCTCCTTATCTGCACACCATCAACGCCAATTGAATGTCAAAAATATTCATACCATTGAAATCCAACGCCAAACGTAAAGTCAACGCTGCTAACAATTTCTCGCAGTAATGTAAAAGAGAGTGAATTTGACGAAAATGGCGGAAGCCCAGATGCTAAAAGTGGATGGAGAAATCGAAAAGGGGAAACTTTTTTTTTTTTATGTAATTTGATTATAGAAAAGGGTACCTGAATAGCGCGGTGGTCTCTGTGATGAGCCAAACAGAGAGAACAGAGGGCGCCATTCATACAATCCAAACAGTACATATTGCATTCGCTCTTGTGAGAATCTGCGTGGAATTTGCATTGCACGAAGAACTGTTCTCGAAGCAAAGGTTTCAGCCATGGCGGCCATCGATTCTCCTCCTCATCAGCTCCCTATTCAACCATACAAAATATCATCAAGAAATTGGAGAAACATATTTTTTTTCTGATGAAGAATGAGTTACTGAAAGAAAAACCCAGATAAATGCGGTAAGCAAAATGCCCATAATCATTTAATAAATAAATGGGTGAGAATTGAAAATTAGTTTTACCATGATTCTCCTGTTTTTGGGCTTGATTTCTGGAACAGGGGTTTCTTGGTTCTCTATCGCCAGCTTTAATGGATTTTTTTACTTTTCTTGAGAGAGAGAGAGAGGAGAGAGTAGTGTGTATAGCTAAAATGCTTCGAGTTTTTCTGAGTATTTCGTATTGTAGGAAATGGTGGGTTTGTGTGTGTGCGTGCGTTTTCTAGAGGAAAGTTATGGCTATATTGGAGAAAATAAAAGTGGACTCTGGAAAGTTTTTAAGTGGAGGCGGTGTGAAGGGGGGTGGGGGGGGGGGGGGTAGTGTCGTTCTTATCCTTTGGAACTTTGTAGTCTACATACATAAACAAAGTCCGAACCTAGCTCCGAGGCTGAGCCACAGGATAGCTGGGTGCTATGAAGGGAAGGAAGAAGAGCCGACCTCTCTCGCTTTCCTTTTCTTTAATTTATTTTAATTTCTTCCTAAACAATTGTTGGCTTTCATTTTCATGTGTGTAAAATATTCTCGACTTGATCTTATCGATTAACACGAAATTATTATTTATATATGTTTATTAAGTGTGGATATTTTATGATAAATGTCATATCAGTATAAAAGGGCAGGGGCTTGGATTGGATGGGAATTTGATGGTGTGCTACAACATTATTGAGCATAAATATAATTATTATTATTAGCAAATACTTTGTTAATTTTGATGTAAACTAAATTAGGTACTCGACATCTTATTCGGTGGATGGGATATTTGATTAGTGAGTTGGCGCATTAACATGATTCCTTTCATTGTAGTATTTCTTAGTTTTAGTGAAGAATCTACATCCATACAAATTATATACAGTATTTTTCATTCCTGATTTTCGAAATTATTCTAATTTTGTATAGGTTTGGTTGACAATAATCATTGTTTTCTATTCAGGCCTCATATATATAATTAAGGTACCAAACTTTTTTATTATTTCTTTATTTTTCAGTTGGGGCCATTTTAGGTTTGTTTTTATTTTTCGAAGGAGGGGCCATTTTAGTATATTTATATTTTTGTATCTTTTTTTTTTTGAAGGAGGGGCCATTTTAGTATATTTATATTTTTGTACAGATAAGGTAGTATTCAGACGCCAAAGCATGTTTAAATTTATATTTTATATCAATCAGTTGCTCAATTATTAATTTGGTTATACTTGTTGATTCTTTCCTATAATATTTTTCGGTATATATGTATGCGACTGTCCTGATCATGAATCCAATGAAATTCAACTTTCTTATGAATTCTTTAAGATTTGTACATTTTCAATTTTTTTTCTAAGACATTTCAATTTTAAATTATATATTCTCAATTACAAATTATTTGTTTCCAATTCAATTTTTCAGTTAATAATTATTTGTTAGGACTAACAACTCTTCATTATTAAACTTTATAGTTTTATTTATGATCTAAAAAGGAAATACATCATAAGGCTGCGAAATATGCATTATTGTTCACTTAATATAGCTAAAATTATCATGCGCCAATATAAGAAATACGCCAATTTGAATCTTCTATTGCCTTTTTTGTTTCATCTTTTATTACATTTGTTAGATTCATGATATGTGGCGATTTTATGATAATTTTATATCTTAATTGGATGGAATAAACCTTACTTACCATACTTAAGTTATAAAATTGTCATACTTCGTAATATATGCAATAGAAGATGAAACACAATTAGGCAATAGAGGATCTCATTTGGAAATACGCATATAGATAACGGATATTACTCGTTATGTACATGATTGGGAAACCTACATATATAGTAGTGTTATGTATGGTCCAATCATTACTCATAGATAGCAGTGAATAATCGTTATCTATAATCTTTATACATAACAGTTTGACCACATAGATAACGGTTCCATCTCCATCATCTACAGTCTTTATACATAACAAATTTTAATGTTATGAAATATAATTAACACGTAATGTATTGTCACTCTAGATAACATTTTTTATGCTTAGAGATATCAGTTGTAGAAACCGTTATGTATTCTCAAACCAGATTTTAATAAATATTTAATTAATTTTTTTTTCAATTTACCTGTATTTAAATTGGAAAAATTAATAAATAATATTCTTAAAAAAATCATTATGTGTGCAGTGTTATATATGTGACTATGCATAAATTTCTTGTCGCATGCGAGCCACCAAATTTGAACAATTAATGACATTCATTGTGGAAGAAGATATTAGTGAGGGTTATTAAATTATATGTTTAGTATCTATTTCAATATAAATAAGTTGATATATAATTTGAAATAGATATATATATGAGTCTATTAATTGCTTGTTATATTGTTACAAATTAATTAATGGTGATAATCTATTTGATACGAGTTACATAGCATATTAGAGAGAATACCGTGTGTTGGTCCAACTATAGTGTGGTTAATACTTAAAGCTAAAAGTTTTACATTTGAATTCACCGTAATAGGGTTTTTAAAAATGTAATGTTACGACCAAAAAAAAGGAAAACCCTCTCGTTCCAATTGAACTTCAAACCTCATATATGGGTTTATTCGGCTGAAATCCAATATAAATTGAATTTTCTATTAAAAAAGTAAGTTCAAATTTCCTCAAAAGAAAAAAGAACAGAAAAAAATGAGTAAGTTGAAAGGCGCCGCACTACCCAGTCCCTCTTTCTCAGGAAGTCCATTTTTGAGTTTCTCTTTCCTCGTAAATTTTCGTAATTTAATGATGTTATTTTGCTGGATACGCTAAAAGGAAAGCAATAGAGTGCAGGAAAGAACTTAAAAAATGTGTTCCTCAATAAAAAGAAAAAGGAAAAAAAAAAACTAAGAAAAGTTGAATTAATATTACAAGAACTTCAAAGTGTAATAATTAGGATGAATCTTTGACAGAGGTGTTTACGATTATATAGTTCGTACAGCTCACGGTTCCCAAAATTTGGAGCCGTAACTCGGATCATATTTGAGCCATCAATTCTTGTAACCACAAGTTAGAAATTTTAGGAGAAAATATTTGCCGCATTTTTCATATATAAATGATAATGCACATTATAATTTCAAATTGGAAGAAAAACTAACTACTACTAGTTACAAGTACAAATTTACTACAAGTACATAGAATTGAATTTGACAAAGAAGAGATTTCACAATTCTTATATTTACAAAATGAGGGGGAAAATTACATTGGGCTTGCATTTAGTTTGAATATTAAATTTAAATAATATTATAATTAAGTTCACACATTTGTCTTAGGAAAAAATAAAAATATACCAGCTAGAACAATATCACGACTACTTCAAGTTTTCATAAACTGACATATTTTTGCATGCTCTCATATATATATATATATATATATATATATACTAGATTTACCCGCGCACGTTGCGGTGCACCATGCGATTGTACTTCAATTTTTACATTTTTAGATGTCAATAGAGCATTATTTACGTATTATTATATCTATATAATCTAATTAAATAATTTTAAATTAATAAAATTTATCTTTGTGAATTTTCTTACACCAAATAATGCATTTAGCAAATACAAAAAATTAATTAACGTGACAAAAAATAAAATAATTACTATTTTAATATAATAATGCAACATACACGTGATTATATAATGAACTAAATTTGTTAGGCTTTAAAGGTTAATACTTGAATTTAAAATATTGAAATGACATGGGAAAATGTACAATTATGAATTTGCATTGGAAAGTGTACAATTATTTACATATGGCATGCAAAATGGGAGGGAAATTCATGAATGGGCGGGAAAGTGCATTGCAAATTATTTTGTTTTAATATAGTATAATAGATATGATTTAGGCCTATTATGGCTGTGTGGATGTCGGATGCATACGATATATTTCGTGTGTTATCAAGTTCAAGCTTACCGGTTATCTTTCTTAAGCTTTTTGGATTTATTTTTTATCCCTTCCGAGTTGTCGAGTGATGGCTCGAAAGTGGCATAGTAATTAAATAATTAAGGATATTTGTGTCACATGTTTATTGTTTTGCTACTTTGGTAGCTCATTGACTTGTGCAGTAGCAATTTTCTTTGGAATTTATTGTTTTTTATTCGGCTCATTGATCTATATCGCATCTTCTGATCTTACGATCAAGTAATGAATTATGCAGCAATATTTCCCCTAAAGAAACCATTATATTTAATTTGCACTGACTTTTATTGATTCATATAGAGCTAAGTATTTCCGATTCTACATTAATTCTCATCATGGGCTAAAACTAAATATGATTTTCGAACGATATTTTACGTCAAACTCATTGGATTACAATGCTAATGGTTGTTACAATTAAATACAAGTCTGATGTGAATGGTTCGAAAATGGAAATCCACAAGAACAAGTATAGAAATATAGAAATATGCCTAGAAATGCTAATTTTAAACAGGGGGCCGGGTTGCTAGAAGACGATTTCCCCGTCGCTGAACCCGTCTGACATTTGCAAAACAAGCCGGAGGTGGCTCTGGCATGAGCACTTCGACGTTCAAGGTAGTAAGAGCAGTTTTTCAGAGAGATACACAATAGTAATAACTTTGCATTAATGTAATTAGGAGATAAAGAGAAGGAAACTTACCATTTCAAGTAAAGAGTAATACATTTACAGTTTACCTTATAAGGATATAATAGTCGTTTTGGTATTAGAATCTCCATCAAGCCGTAACTTTATTTCTTTACAGTTAGGTTTAGTCCAACTAATTAGTTTTGGCATACTCAAATGGTTTACCCATTTTGTCATCACTATGAATCATCAAGATTTCAATCAAAGGATAATTCTTGATACGGAAACATAAAAATGCAAAAATAAATCAAAATTACTTGAAGAAGTGCATTTTATTACCATCGGCCAGTACTTTAATTTCTTTTTTCTTTTTTTTCTTCATTTTCTTTCCCTTTTTTTTCGTTGTTTCAGACAATGCCGATACAGTACATGTGATATTGCCCCATAAAGTCCAAATCGCTTGCCTAATGGTAGTTGGTTGTTCATTTTTGCAACTAATACAAAGGTTTTGCCCCCAAAAACTCTGTATATATAATGTTAAGGGTATTAATTCACGATTTCATTTATAAATACTGGAGTCGATTTTAAACAACAAAATTTAGAGAAAACTGAGAAAGTGTGAAGTAAACGTTATGAATAAGTTTTCATTTGAGCATTATAGTTTTGTAGAAATATTTTTTTATGCCATTGGCTTTATCCAAATTCGCCTTCGGTCATAAATTTATCGTTCTCGTTCAATTTGCAAAGAAATTAACAAATTCAGTCAATGATAAAGCATTTACAATTAAGTTTGGCCTTGTTCAGTTACTTGTTTTTCTTCTTAATTAGAATTTAACATCGAATGAAATTTAGTTAATTTTACAAACGCTATAGATATATTTGAATATTTCATATATGCATACTATTTATGTACGAATTGCCTATTTCGTATCTGAATTTAAAAAGAAGTTAATGGAGTGGTCCAACGATCCCTCGTCACTTCGTCAGCACAAATCAACCACCATTGGTTATACTAAGAAATTAATTGTTGTTTTGTCTTTTAATAATGGAGAAAGTAATTGACTTCAACGAAAATGCCATTAATCATGATACAATTATTCATTAAAATATTCAGTCAGTCTAATAGTTTACGTGATTAGGTTTTCTTTTATTATTATACCAAAATACTACTTCTAGATAAATGGAGTACTGTTATGTTGAGTATATTTCATCATTACACAATTAAATATTCTGAGGTAAATTAAGTCATCATCAAATATATGTTTAAACTAAGGTACTCGATATTGACTAAGATTTTCCTAAAGCATTTCTTACGTAATCAAATTAAATAAAACATATACAATTTTGATAAATTTAACATAAAATTTCAATCAAACTTAAAAACCTGCTGCGCCCTATTTAGGTTTTATACACAAGCACTATCTCATCAATTTCCCGCCAAACCAATTAAACATAAATATTGAAAGAGGCACACTCTTGTGCGCCCGATCAATATTTTGCGTTGACTTTAAAAAAAAATATTTTTAATTAATTAATTTAGATTTTAATTGGGGATTATAAATTGCATTGACACGTCCAATGCACGCACCCGCCAAACAAAAGGAGGGCGCGTGCACATGAGCTGGTGCGTGTAATACACATGACGAAATTAACATTATTTTTGGGCGCTAACAATTCACGCACTCTAATCACGACTGGTCCTATGCAATCGGTTGCGCAGTGCGACATGTTCCATATGAGTTTTTGTGATACTTAAAAATAGCTAGCAAAGTATTGGTGATATTTAGAATATATAAAGTTTATAAAACACTTACTCCCTCCATCCTAGGTTAGTGTGGTTCAACTAATATTTTATAATTCACAACAAATTAAATATGCACCACACTTTTGAGGGACGGAGGAGTAATAGATAATTCAACTCAAAATTTTCTTCTTTAAAACATACAATTTTTAAACATTTCCAATGATTTTTCATCTTAAAATGTATAGAATGATTAAATGCATGCATTGCTTGCTTATTTTTAATTAAACAGAATAAGAGTATAACTTCTTGCCAAATTAATGTAATAATTAAATATTGTCTGGATATAAGAATTTAATAATTGAATAGGCTTATCTGAATTCATAAGTGTCAACATAATACAAGGCATGGAACATCAAGGTAACCCAACCATAAAATTTTTATAAATGTGATTGTGTTTGACATAATATATGGTGTGTATATATTATGACAATATCTTATATTAGAGGTGACCAAAAAAATCGGAATCGTCGGAACCAAATCGAAACGGCGGTTCCGGAACCGGAACCGAACTGCCAGTTCCGGTTGGACCGAGAACCGGATCGACGGCGGTTCGGTTCCGATTCCAAAGTTGTGGAGCCGAGAACCGCCGATTTCGGTTCGGTTTCGGTTCCGAACAGCTGGTTCCTCCTATTTTTTTTTTTACATTTTTATCTATATTTATGTTACAATTCATATTTATTTCACCTAAATGTTACATTAGAATGCATAAAATTACAATTAAACAAGAAAAAGTAGCAAAAAAATGAAAAAAAAAACATTCATAATTTGAACCCCAAAACATACGGTTCCGATTTGAAACCACTGGAACCGAGGAACCGAATCGAACCGAAACTTGCGGTTCCGGTTTGGAACCGAAGTAGAAGTGGTCAATTCGGTTCCAATTCGCTTGAAGTAGAACCGAGAACCGCCGGTTCCTTTCTGATTCCGGATTCGAACCGAACTGCGGCCACCTCTAACAATATGTATGTAATTAATTTTACATCTTCAATTAATGAAATTCATGGCTAAGTTTCTCCACTAAAAAAATCATGTCCAAATTCCAATGTACGGTGGCTTTGTTAATAGAGAGGGTCAATGATGATGCCTTGTGAATATAAATAAAATAAAAATCAAATACAAAACGATATTTTTATTGCTTGTTGGTGCCATGTCATCTATTAGTTGGTTATTATCTTTTATCAACCATATATCAACTAAAGAACTTTGTGAATGTATGCCCACAATGGAATATAGAAACAAAATAAAATAAATTAAATTTAATATTAGCCGTAACCTTTCGATTGTAATTAGGCAGAAATTTGTTTGAACTTTGTCTTAAAGATATCGTGGAAGGTTAATTTATCTTTAATTTTCTGTGTTTCTTTTTGGTTGAATTTGAATTTTCGTTATTTACAACTTTTCATAATGGTTGAATTGCCTGTAAAATATTGAACTTTCACAAAATTCTGGTTTTACACACTAGCTAAAGATTCTTTCTGTAAAATATCCAACTTTCGATTTCTTCTGATTTTACAACCATGGCCGATTTCCCCCAAATTTAATGCTGACATGGCTGCTGAAAAATCCTACATGGCCAAAACGGATGGCATACAAAATTATGAAAAAAAATACTCAACTTTTGATTTCTTCTGATTTTGCAACCATGATCGATTTCCCCCAACTTTTTAGTTCTTCTGTATTTTTATGTTAACTGCTAGCAAACTAGATTAATAGTGGGAAATTTGCAAAGTTTTCTCTATCGTGTTTCAAGCTTTCTATGAAAATATCAAGATGATCAATCTTTTCTCTTAAAGCAGTAGAGAAATGTTTAGAGATCTGAACAAGATTGAAGAGAAAAGATTGATCGTGTTGATATTTTGATAGAAAGCTTGAAAGATGATAGAGAAAACTTTGACAACTTTCCACTTTTGATCTAGTTTGCTAGCAGTCAACAGATAAATACAGAAGAAATAAAAACTTGGGGAAATCGATCATGGTTGCAAAATCAAAATAAATCAAAAGTTGGGTATTTTACAAGCAAAAGTATTTTTTTTCAGAATTTTGTACATCATCCGTTTTGGCCACATAGAATTTTCCAGCAGCATTGTAAGCATCAAATTTGGGGGAAATCGGCCATGGTTGCAGTATCAGAAGAAATAGAAAGTTGATTATTTTATAGGCATAATCTTTAGCTAATATGCAAAATCAGAATTTTGTAAAAATTCAGTATTTTACAGGCTATTCGGCCTTTTATAATTTTTGTTTAAGAACTATTATCAAATATCCCAAATTATTTGTCATTTATCTAAATACTATCGAAACTGTTCCAACAATGTTTGAACTATCAAATGTTTAGTCAAAATCTTATATTTGTAAAAATTATCGGGAGATAGTTGGTGGTTGAGGATTTTCTTCGGATGATGTGTGGCAATAACCAATGCCCATTCTGGTGCATTAATTTTCTCGTTTTCTCATTCCTCAATTATGAGACAAAGCGGGTACAATATTTCAAGTAAGACCATCTCACTCATATTTTTATGAATATATTACAGTAATTATCAATAAATTAATACTTTATAAATTAATAAACTTTCTAATATAATAAATTTCTCCGGTTTCGACTTGGGTCAATGCAAAAAATCATCAAATTTAATAAGATACCTTCATAAGTATATATAAGTCCCATCAATACTATAAATTAATAATTCTTAAATATTAGTACAATTATGAATATTATGGTAATTTACTAAAAGATGAAGCTATTGTTATCTGTTTTTTCTTAAAATTTAAATCTAATTGGATTTCATCTCTAGCTTTTCTAATTGCACTCAAAAGTTTCGGTGTTAGAGTTCTCTAGCTTTTCATTTATCATGCATGAATATATTTAATTAGTTATAACATTTAATTAATTGCAATGAATTAATAGATACATGAATATATTTAATTAAATTCCAATGAATTGGTAAATAATGTACATAAATGTAATATTTAATTAGATACAATGAATTGATATCTACATGAATATATTTAATTAATTAGTTACAAAGAATTGGGTGATACATGAATATATTCAATGAAAAATATATGAATTCATTTATTTTCAATACATACGAACACTACGTATAATTAATTTGCTGAATTTAAAAAATAACTATTTTAATTAATAAATTATTAATTTATCGATATATTAAAATCATTCTAAATTGATAAAATTTCAAAGTCCAAAGGTTATTAATTTATAGAGATTTTACTGTAATTATAGTGCTAAAAATGGTGCAATCATTACGGGAACAACATTAGATGAGAGGTTTACCATCATACGGTACTATAAAAATCTAGTGCGACTTGCTCAACTTATTAGGTATTAATGAAATTCAAACTTCAGATATAGTTATCACTAATTTCTCGATTCTACTTAACATTGATCAACTAATAGTGAATGTCACTTTCCCTCAAAGAACAGAAGTTAGAATTTGTCTTTTTTCCATGATCAAATGCAAGCTATTTTAGAAAAGGGTAGTGCTATTTGGACACACTGAGTCCAGCCACACAAGCTAAAAAAGGTAATATAGGTTTTGAAAAAGGAAATATACCCTAATTGGAAAATCTTAAACCATAAGGGGAAATGTGATTATTTCCATTTTTACAGTTAACTTTCCTTTTTCTTACACGTGTGGCCGGCCACAGTGTGGCTGAATAGCTTTATTGTTTAGAAAATTCCAATTATTAGAAGACATTCAAAGTTTTTTGGTTTTTCTCTCTAGATGCTTGGATAGTTTAATACAGTTATGGGAGTGAAGAAATGGTAGAGCAGTAATATCTGACCTTAGATCCTGCGCTAACTTTTCCAAATTTATTGACGATGACATATTTAGATAGGTTCTTAAATCCTCCTTTAGGCCTTCAATTTATTTGGTTATAAGTATGAAATGTTAATCTAGTCCAAAATCTATAATTGGGGTGATTCGTTAGTCCCGATTTCTCTCAATGATAGTCCGGATATGGCTTCTTAATGCCAATTCGCCCTTGGTTTCATCCTCTGCATTATTGATTGCTCGCGTTAACCACCTCTTCAAACTTTGAAAATCCTTATTTGGGCCATTGTCGAGGTTAGCCTGTTGTGCCTTTTTGCTGGCAAATTCATTGAGCAGCCTGAATAGATAATAGAAATGAGGATTAAAGTAAATAAATTCTAATTCAAAAAGAAAAAAAAAAATCTGATTGATTCGAACGGAATAGATTCACAATTTGATTGGGTTGTCACGACTCGAACTAACGTTCGGCCTGTGAGCTCGAGCTAAAACACGAAAGAGGAAGGCCAACAAAGAAAAGACTGCTTCAACTATTTAGGGCAAAAACCTAATATGACGGCCCAAAATTAGATACTACTTAAACAAAAGTTAAGCCTAAAAAACATAAAAATAAGCCCAAAAATTAATCATAGGCCCAAAAGAATGCCCAAATCTAGACAGCGAGCGTGGGCGATGAAATCTTTAGCTACATGAAGACTATAACCCAATATAAAATAGTCCAAAATAAATCACTACAACTCTAGCAACGAAATAATGTGTGACAAGTGACAAGTGACAAGCAAAGAGTTGAGAACCAAATGTACATATTTTCACGATTGGGGACTATCATTTTCATCACCAAATGCACCGACAAAAACTAAATATGCCAACTACACAAGAAAATATGCTGTTCAAATTCCTAATCCCAAGTTCAAATTTCTAAAAATATGGAGTGCCTCTTTCTTGGTTTAGGATACTCTGTTTCTCAGTTTTATGTATCCCATCATGTCTCATTATTTTTAATAAAAATATTAAATTATTATATAATAAATCATAATTAACATTATTACTAAAAATTAAAGCTTACAAGATTATTATATACCTTGACTATAGAATATTCAACCTTTCAAATATATATATATATATATATATATATATAGGGAAGAGATCATATGTAAAAGTTTTTTCGCGTAAGAAATAAGAAGCGATCTGGTTGTCATTGATCGATGCATTATAATTGAACATGAAGTAGTAAATAAAAATGCATTATTATGACAGTGCATTGTGATAATATATAAAATACATTATTTCAATACATAAAATGCATTATTATTATTTTTTACGGGAAAAGTATTTTATATGTGAACCAACCCCTATATATGTGTGTGTGTGGAATATTCAACATTATATAATAATAATAAATTATTAAATAAAATATTGGAATTTAAATATGTAGAAAATAATTATAGACCCTTGTTAAATATACAAAAACTAATTAATCATTGTAAATTTAAACTGAAACATACGAGATCGAAAAGAAAAAAAAATGGAAAAGAAAAACATAAAGACGAAATATTAAAAGTGGGATAGAGAATCTCAAGTGATTTTGATGGAGCAAAATAGCTCCACGAACAAGTTTCAAGCATACCAATCCTCTTAGTCTTAGGTGAGTTAAGCACTCGTTTCAGATCATTCTAAAATTTGTATAGAACATAAACAAAAAGTCAATTCACTAATTGGAAAGTAAATTAGACCAAATGCTTACACGTGCTAGTATCGACATTTTATATTTTAACCTATCATGTTGGGCTAAAACATAGTGATTTTTATTTCGATCATTAGCACTTTTACTTTTATTGTTGTACAATATACACAAACAAATACTACAAACCAGTGTTGTGTGACCGCCGAACGCGTCCTTGAGAGGATGCCAGATTTTACTAATTCCAGATAACAATATGGTCAACCAGACCCCGCTTCTCCTTTTCCCACACACACACACACACACACACACACACACACACACATATATATATATATGTATATATATATACACGCGCACAAACACAAACCATAGCCTTAGACAAAGCAGAACAAAACTATTCTTCTGTCCCACACACACACAACCGCATTCTCAGAGACAGACCAATTAGTAACTGAATAATCGCAATGGTTGTGTACGTCGAAGAAGAAGAGGTCTGGAAATGCCCAAATCACCCTTCTAGGCGGCGGCGTAGCGGCATCTGCCCCACCTGCCTCCGCGACCGCCTCGGCAGCCTCTGCCCCGACTGCCACAAAGTCCGCCCCTGCCCCTGCGTCACCTCCGCCGAATCCTCCTCCTCTTCCTCCTCATCCTCCTTCGGCCGCGTCTCCAACCTCATCGACGGCGAGCCCTCCTTCCGCCGCTCTAGATCCGTCGCCGTCCCTTTCCTCCGCTTCAGGAACGCCGCTGATCGCACCCCCAACAGCAAAACGCCGTCGTTTCTGTCGGTTTTGAAGAGAAGCAAGACCAAGAGAACCGAGCTGCCCAAGGAGAAGACCGAGCCGAGTGTGCTTAACGGCGGCTGCGGCGACGAGAATTTCGACAGTAATAACAGGATTGATGATTTTGTACAGATGGTCACGAGATCGAGATCCGTTAGCGCCGGCACGTCGTCGGCGATGGCGTCGGGGTTCTTCCGCCGTGCCGACGTCGGCTCTTCGCCGGCGAAGGGTAAATTCTGGCATTTTCCGAGCCCGATGAAGGCGTTCCGGAGCTCCAAAACTCCCAAGGTTGTCGTTCAAGATCGATCGCCTTTGCAGAGAGGTTGATTTTTCTTTTATTATTAATTTTATTTTTATTTTACCTAATTATTAACATAAGAAAATTTCTTCACCTTTTTTTTGTTTTTGTTTTTTGTTTTTGTTTTAACTCTTGATTTTGTAGTGAATGTTTTGTATTGATCACACGGAATATTCCGATTAACTAAAATAAGAATCAAGTAATTATTAATTATGTTGCGCTTCTCATGTAATCAATTGTAAAGCTAATAATTAGAAAAATTATAACGTTTGTGGTGTAAATATGTGTAATTTTCTAAGAAATATACTACTACCTCCGTCCCATTATTCTTGTCTCATTTCTTTTGGGCACGGGTATTAAGGAGAAGGGTGTTTAAAGGGTAAAAAGATAGAAAGTGGTGGAGCCCATAACTTTTTGTGAGAGAAGAATATTTCCTTTTATGGAAACAGGATAAGAATAATAAGACAATCCAAAAAGGAATACAAGACAAGAATAATAGGACGGAGGGAGTATAAAGCTAGTTTTGTTTACGTGGGAACGTGTGTGTGTGGAATTCAGACTAATGTGTTTTTTCTATTGTATTGTCAAAGGAAGACAACTAATTTTTCTTACGTTTGACTTTTAGACACTTCAATTGGTCATCTGAACTCTTAGACTCTTATATAATATTCATTTTTATTTTCTAATATATCAATATGTATGTACTTTTGAGTTGGGAATAATGTTGTGGAACATGGGTTAGTTGCAACTTTTCAATTTAATTATGAAGAATTGTCAGTCATAAATCGATGATGATGATGATTATTGATCAAGAAGGCTTTTCATAACGAATAAAAGCGTAATTAATTCTTTACTCTTTAAGGAATCCACAGTTTATATGTATAATCATAACTGTTTTATGATTGAAACATATTTTATTACTAGCAGTACTAAACAATGATGTCACAATAGTTAATTGTTGATTCATGTCTCTATGATTGTAATTGCAAAAGAATTTATTAGGATATCATTTCTTTATATTTTATTTTTAATTACGCTCTTTTGATTTAATTTATTTGAAAATTTTACAAAAAGATGGCTTATTTTTTATTTCAGAAAGTCGGAAAACTTTAGAATCTAGTATCTAAAAGTCGGTTCAGCTAATTTGTTCGAGGTTCGTATCTTTTAAGTGAAAATTTTATTACTCCATTTTGCATGAAGAAATTTTGGAACTCTGATAACGTTTATGAAATTTCGCTAAACCTTTGATTCATCTCGTGTTTAAATCGATTAGTACTTAAGAGCATGTTATTAAGTAAGTCAAGAACATATGAAAGAACATTCACTGCAGATTGTTCTATATAACAATAAAAGCAGTAAATAACACGAGAACTTGGTAACCCAGTTCGGTGATAAAACACCTACGTCTGGGAGGCACAGCCCAAGGAAATAATCCACTATTACGGAGCAGAGATTACTTGGGAACTTATACAAAAGAGTATCACCTTATGACGCCTATATTCACCCGTTTACAACTCCCTTTTTCAAGTGTGAATTATACAATGAGAACCACCCACAGTCAGGCTTACAGCTACCAGCAGATAGCACCTGTTCCTTCTCTTATTCTTCCTCACCGAAGAACAACTCTATGAACATACAAATATCTGAACGAACATTCGTTCTTCCAACACCTCCACTAGACTGTGAGGACACAAGGACTCTAGCAGGAAAACAACATGGCGAGATCAACTCTCTAACCAGAAGAACAACTAAACAGACAAGTGTTTAGATATGACCTCTACTAGACTGTATGAACAAGAACTCTAGTAGGAAAACTATGGCAGCCTCCACTCTCTCAACTCACGAAATCTAGAGAGAAAAACATAAACGGCGCACTTGAATAAAGATCTTCAAGTCTTCTTATATTTTTGCCATCATTAGGAAACCCTAGTAGAATTTCCTTGTATAGGAAAAATAAAGAGGTCCAAATATTTTGGTTAACCCTAAACTTAAAACTACAAGTTTTCTATACCAAAATTGATAAAAATACTAAAATACCCTTACTAACTATCTTAAAAAATTTTGTCTCTCTATCTCTCTCTTAAATTTCGGTCCCTCTCACTACCCTACCACACACCCCCACATTATCTCTCTCATCTCTCTCGCACAGCAGCCGACCGAAACCCACCAAATATTGATTTTTGGTGTGAATTTGGGCTGAATTTATGTGGGCCGCACGATGGGGTGGGCACGATGGGGGTTGGGGACGATGGGATTGGGGTCGATGGTTGGGGGTGATGGGCACGATGGGGGTTTGGGGGTGATAGGGGTTGGGGTCGATAGCTGGACACGATGGAAAAATAGCCTCAATCTCTCGCGATTCTCTCCCTTCGTCGGCCAGATTTCTTCTGGACACGATGGCTGGACACAATGGGAAGACACGATGGGGCTATTGGACACGATGGCTGGACACGATGGGGCTATTGGACACGATGGAAATTACACGATGGGTGGACACGATGGTTGGGGGCGATGGCAGTCCATCGTGACTTTGCCATCGTGCCCAGACAGATCGGTCTTTTTTATCGTGTTTTGTCTTGTTTTATTGATTTAGTTCGTGAATTTATTGCTTATGATTTCCCGTTTGTTATTGCAGAAGGGTTGTGTGTGGAAAAGACCCACGTTACAGGCTGTGACACGTAGAATCAATTTGTATATGCGTTGTTGCATGTATCAATTTGTATAGGTTGTAGGATATTTAGCTTGTCTTTTGTATCACGTCCTCCTTCTTTTTACAGCAAAAAGAAAATCGTCAGCATATCTGACGTAGAAGATATAGAAAGTGTGCCGCTTACGAGGAGTTACTCATCCTTCCTTTGATTCCATTCCGGAAATTCTTCGTAGTTAGGCTTGACTATCCGGCACTCGTACACAAGGCCCTCTACTAAATAGACGCACCCCATAGCATAGACTCCATCAGATACATATCGATTTCTTTCTTTTCTGATGGATCATGAAAAGATAGTTGTCTCATCAATAGATAGAAATAGGGTTCCAAACCTTATTCTTGATAGATTCCCTCTCTATCTCTTTCGATCTATCAAAACAGAGTTGGCTATCTATCAATCGATTTGAAAATAGCACGTTCATATCGCTTTTCGTTCATTTCCGCCGCGAAAACATAGCCGCCATAATAAAAGCAGGCGAAGCAGCTAGAAGCACTCGCTTCACGCCCTTGAATTCTTATTCACGGAATTTGTAATTTTTTGCACGATTGACAATGTCACTCTTATTTATGATATTAAATCTATTTGTCCTAATTTTATTTATTTGTTGAACTTGTGTTGTGTTTAGAAATTGGAAAATGTTAAAAAAAAGGGTCATTCCCATAGCCTACTGCCTGTCCACGATGGGAAGTCCCCATCATGCCCACGATGGAGAGTCCCCATCGTGGGCTGGAGAACAGTGGGCGATGGGGGGGCGATGGGCAGGACACGATGGGCAGTCCTCGTGCTCACGATGTAGAGTCCCCATCGTCTCCAGAAGAACAGACATCGATATGTATTTTTAATATCTTAATGTTATTCCATAGTGTTTGTTATACCTTATAAATAGTTTTTTATACCTTACATACATAATTATGATCAATATGAATGTTTTTTGCAACATCGATGATATATAGCCTATAATTTAATAATTTGAAGTAAATATTCATTATGATCCTTTTCATTCTTAAGATATCATATGATTCATAATCATATTAAAGACTACATTTAAATTATTTAAAATGTTAGTTTTTACTTATGAAACTCTTAAATAAGCAATTACAATCAATATATCAGCACCACAACAACATAAAGTCAAAAAATATCTATAAAATCAAAATATCTTGAGGGGGCGATGGGACATGCATCGTGAGGGCGATGCCCACAATGGACACGATGGGCGCTCTGGACACGATGGGCATGATGAACACTATGGGGCGATGGACACGATGGGCACGATGGGGGCGATGGGCACGAAGTGGGTGATGGGGACGATGGGTCTCCTAGTCGTGGGCGATGGAGAAAATGGGCAGGCTCGTGCACCCCGCCGCGGCGGGTGAGCCGCCGAAGCAGGTGCACCCGCTTTACAAAGAAAACCCGCTTCAGCGGGTAACCCGTTTATCTTTTTCTTTTATACTTTCTTTTGGATCTTTGTACAAGATTATTCTTTTCAAATCGTTAATCCGTAAGAATTTATATTCCCGTTTTTATTTGTGATTGTCTTTCTATGCATTATTTATTCTTGTTCGTGCAAAAAATCATAAATCAAAATTATGACAAATGGATAAATTATTATTTATTCTTGTTCCCACAAAATATCATAAAGAGGGCTAATCTTTAAAGTGCTTCGGACATCTTGTTATTGTGTGTTCTTCACTACCACAATTGCTGCATTTCTTTTTCCGTCGCCCTCTCTGACTCGATGGTTCTCCCACCGGGGGAACATTTAGATCGAAATCTAAAGCGAATGGCTCGGTGCAATTCTTTCTATTGTGGCCGGTCCCCTTACACTTAGAGCATTTTTTGCTACGGCGTGTTGTGGGCACACCTTTAACTGCTGAACGAACACGCATCGTGTCCAATAGCACCATCGTGTCCATCCATCGTGTCCACCCATCGTGTCCAATAGCCCCATCGTGTCTTCCCATCGTGTAATTCCCATCGTGTCCAATAGCCCCATCGTGTCTTCCCATCGTGTAATTCCCATCGTGTCCAATAGCCCCATCGTGTCCAGCCATCGTGTCCAGAAGAAATCTGGCCGACGAAGGGAGAGAATCGCGAGAGATTGAGGCTGTTTTTCCATATTTTTTTGTGGGTTTTTTAATTTAATTCATATGTGTATTATTTATTTATTAGTTTTTGTTAAAGGGAGGACACTTTAGTCTTTTAAATGACTTTGGTATAGAAAACTTATAGTTTTATGAATGAGGTTAAAAAACTTATGCTTATTAAGTTTTGGTATTTTTTTATCCAATTTCACATAAATAAAATCCTATCTCCATACAGGGGCGGATGCAGCTGGGGACAAGGGGGGACAGCCGTCCCACCAATTTTTTTTTTTTACTATATATATATATATAATAATTCAATATTATTAGTATTAATTAAACTTTCATTCTAGTAACCTCACCCACAATTAATATAATTTAATAGTTTAACATAATATTTTAATAATTTAATCCCCAATTCACAAGGCCCCACTATCTTTTCCTATTTTTCATTTACGGTTGTCTTGTTCGTTTAAAGAATCGAATTTCTTCTTATTTCTCTTTTGAATATGTCATGGATCGATTCCTGATAATGAAGACTCGTCGGCTCGGATTCGAGTCTTCAGTTGTAATTATTGAATAATATTATTTTTGAACTCTATGAATATCTCTTTATATACATTTTATCTCTATTTTTGCACTTTAAATCATTTTTATTATTGGATAGCTCAAAAAAAAAATTCGGGGGCGAACCCCCAAGCATGGAGGCCACCCCCTGCAACCCCCCAATCAATTTCGTACCCTCATATTTAAAATCCTGGGTCCGCCACTGCCTCCATATATATCTTCAACCTCCAATGATATCTCCGAAGATATATTACCATATAATAAAGATTGCGTCCATCAATATATCCTGGTAATCTTTCTTTCCTTATAAGAAACGTGCAGTAAAGAAAGTTTCCATAAATAACCAGTCTTCTAGAAAGTCAACAGAGTAGACATTCAGCAGGAGAAAGAACACACTTCCAAAACTAAAACCCTTAAGATTTTGGATACATAAAATGCCAAACCAACACATAGGAATGGTGCACGTACAGTTGCACTAACAGCATATATTAAATAGTAAAATTGTAGCGTCGTAGAACAGTATCTTAAATGTTATTTCTCTATGTAGAACTTTATTATTCCTAAAAGTTATTCAAATCATCGCACAATTCGACCAACGTCTCTAAGCCGATATTTTATGTGCTTCTATGGCAGTTGCTGCAGATATAATAACTAAAAATAAAAATCGACCATCATCAGATCAAACTTGTGTGTTTCAAATTCGTTATTATTTGTGTAGGTACCACACTGTATCAAGTTGGTGCTGAAATCGGATAATAATTGATATAGACATACGAATTATTATAATTTTTTTATTTGATTATAATTTAATTATAAACATATATCTATATATTCTGTGAATATTATACACTGGTGGCCTAGCCTAGACGGAATCTCTTAATTCGGGGCGAGATATATATATATATTTTTTTTTTGATATGCTGAGCAACTCTTGTGAGCAACTTGAGGTTGGTTCACATATATAACACTTTTCCCGTAAAAAATAATAATAATGCATTTTATATTCTAAAATAATATATTTTATGTATGATTATAATGCACTATTATAATAATGCATTTTTAATTTATTACATTTTATTGTTACGATAATGCATTTCATGTTCAATTATAATGCACCGGCCAATGACAGCCGTAGATCAACGAAGATCAATGGTCCAGATCGTTTCTTATTTCTTACAGGAAAAAGACTTTTACATATGAATATACACACACACACACACACATATATATAGGGATTGGTTCATATAGAAACTATTCCTAGTGTGGGAACTATGAACCAATCTGAACCGTTGATTTTTGTATGATTTATGGTTGTTATTATTCGAAGCATGAATATATATAGATTTAAGCATGATTTTATATAAGTACAATTGTTTATAAAGTTCTCACGGGAGGAATAATTTCTATAGTAACTCATCCCTATATATATATATAGGAAGGATTAAATGAGGATTAAATGGGAACCTCAAAATATAGGAACATATATCGCGTAAGTTAAAATGAAATGCTAAGATTATATACGCCTACAACATTCAAAACTGTGAAATAATATTAAAAATTTTATATCTATGTCTAGTGGAATAATCCTAATACCGACTCAAACGCATCCAACAAAAATATATTTATATGTTGCAAATTGAATTTAAGATACCTAGAGCAACAAAGAAATTTAAAATATCACTGCCATTTTCTGATTTAAATAATCACATGAATGACACTGCCTATAATTTGTTTTATCCAAATAATTGTAGAATTATCACCACTTTTCTTTTCTTTTTTATAATAAACTCTCTCACACTTTTTATGTATTTTGTAGATTTAATGATTCAAATATTAATGCTAATATGAACGAACAGTGATTGATGCCCACGAAAGGTACTCACGAATGGTGAACGACATATCATTTCTCATACATATATACGTATATAGGGAAGAGGTCATATGTAAAAGCAATTTCCCGTAAGAAATAAGAAGCGATCTGGACCATTGATCTTCGTAGATATACGGTTGTCATTGACCGATGCATTATACTTGAACGTGAAATGCATTATCGTAACAATGCATTGTAATAATAAAAAATGCATTATAAATATATATATATATATATATAAATATATTTATGTATTATACTATTACATATACAAAATGTAATGATGGGGCAACCTCATATGGAATGTATCTGTAGCATAACTAGTAGCTAGCTATTTTGTAAGGGTCTTGTTATTGTCAATGGAGCCTACAGAAAAGGGCTTATGATCCTTTTGCACATGCAAATGTTTGTTATTTATTAGTATAGACTCCAACGGAATATGACAACACAATTAGGTAATAAATCTTGTCTAAACTATTTGATCTCTATCTACAACTTAGTTATCATATACTATTAAACAAGGCAAAGTCTCATCAAGGCTTCTATTCAGACTATCAAAATCTTACCATTTCACATGGGACAATATTTCAAAATATTTGGGAGGAAAAAGTAATTTGAAGTATGACAAATGATCATTTTTTTTTTAAACATATAACAAATGATCATATTACCTTAATTGTTTACATATTGTTTAAATCCCTACAAGCTTGGCGCGCTGATCAATTTTATACAAATTTCGGAAGTGGCCAATGAATCGAATTAATAGATCTTTCGCGGTACACAATATGCACCAGAACACGCCATTTTGACGTTTTTTTTAAAATTTTTTTTTCATGACATGTAAAAGTAAAACACATAAAACTAGACTTGATCAAACCATAAAAAAAATACTGACTTGGAGTTTGGGTTGCTTGATGCACAAAAAAAATATTTATATATTAAAAAAATATTATTAATGGCAATTAAAGCCCTCAGTGTTTGACTTGGAAGACTACTTAAATCGGATGCAATTTGGTCAAAGATTTCGCAACTCATTAAATTCGGTTAAAATCGCCTTATCTCGCCTTTTGTATCTCCGTCCGCAGAAGGGAACCATTTGCTCCATTTTAATAATTTTCTTCTCTTTTTATATAATGCAAAAGATTTTGACGAGAAGAGGTCAAAAAACGTTATGTTTAATTTATTTGTTTTACACACTACTTTTTTGTATAATTTCATGTCCATTATTCTGTCTTGTATTCCCTTTACCATTATGTGTTTTAATAAAAGGAAATATCTTCTACCATGAAAAGTTATGCTCACTTTTCTATCTTTTCTGCTTTAAAGCGAATTCTCTTATCTGGTCTTGAAAAGAAATGAGACAACAATAATGGGACGGAGGGAGTAATAGTAAAGAGTGTTAGACGACATAATTAATTGTTTATATAATATATATATATATACACACAATAATAGATCATAGATGTATATATTAAAGAGGCCGTATGATTACTCTTATATAATATTACATCCACTCATTAGAAAGTGTAACCAGGAAAATTCCAACAAAAATACATTTAATTAGATCCGTCGATCGGAATATTAATTATTCTATACAAATACAACTCGACCGAGAAAATCCACATTTCAACCGTTTAGTCTCTAAACCGGCATTCGACTATATATTTTTCATCACTCAGTCCCGTCTAGTCCAAATAAAGTCGAGCTAATTTGAGCGCACCTATAAATAATAGCTACGAATAGTATAGCAGAATAAATTAAGAAAAATTCACCCAAAATACTTGTTGAATTATAATTTTATCATGAGATTAACTCGGTGCAAGTATTTGCACAGCATCGAGAAATGGGCTAGCAAAATTAATTAATATGATGCATGGGTTATGGTAAGTAGCTCATAATAGATTAGATTGATGTTAAACATTATTAGTCTAGTACCGATCGATGTAGTACTCGATTTAATTCAATATAAAATTCAGTTATTGTGGAGAATAATCATCAAGAAAACCCTTTTGCGTGCACGCTTGCCGTAAAAAATCATACACCAAGAATTTTTTTAACTTTAATTATTGCATAAAAAACTGAACAACTAAATAATTTGCATTGATGACAAGGATAATATGAAAAGTTTAACATCATTTATTTATAAAATTTTAAAATATGACACTTATCATAGGACAATTTTTATTTACAAATAAGACACTTATTTGAGGACAAAGGAAGTATGTGTGCTTGCCCTATTTTGTAGTTTCACATCCACATACGACTAGGGGCGGACACAATAAAATCTAGTGGAACTCAAATCCCCATAAAAATTATTTTTTTTGTAACTCTTATGATATCGCCATAATTTTGTGCAAAAGCCTCCTTTGCTGCTGAAGAGGATGCTGTTGTGCAAAAGTCTCTATCAGTTATAAACTGAATCACCGAAAAACTATCTTCTCGAACTCGATTTGACAAAGGAAGAACCGCAGAAGATAATTAATGTAGCTCCAAAAAATTTATTCTGCGTCCGCCCTAGTCTACAACGAGACACTCGAGCAATGAGACCCTAATATACGGAGTCAATAATAAACCAATCAAAAAACTTGTTAATTATGTCACATGATTACATTAAGCGAATGATTAAATTAAAAAGGCATAGTACGTAGGATTTTGGAGAGCGACGAGACGACGAAAACAAAAAAAGATCTCTCGATTGGGTACAAATCTGGAAGCACACGATTAAAGTATGGGAAAGACAAAGCACACATGCATATGCATGAAGATTTAGTTTGTAATGGTTTTGCAACTTTACACGTGAGCTTGTATTCTTCCTCTTTCACTCTTTTTACTACCATTCAGTTTCATGCATTGAATCTATCGCTACCTCTCCACGTCACGCCTTTTACGACATTCCATATCCTTGGTCATCCAACGCACCAGTCACGATGCGACACGTGTGTGCGCCACCTAGTACGCCGTCCCACCGCCGGAAGCTTAGGCCGCATCGTACTCGATCGGCTGCATTTTAGCCAAGGAGGATTTCCTAGTAATGAGAGAAGATCTCTCCCACATATGAATATATGATAGTAGTTCTAATTATTTGTATTTAGATCTTGGAGTTGATGTTGCTATGAAGCTAACTCAATTCTTTATTAGTAATTGTCTTCCTTCTTTTTTGGAATGTTCATTTAAATTGTCTTGTTTTCTAAAGAGGAAATAATTAACCCTTCAAAAGTGATATGACCTACCAATTTCCTCTTTTTTACTTTTCTCCTTAATAACCGTGTCGAATAATAACAAGACAAAATGAGTGGGATAGAGGGAGTAATATTTTACAGGAAATCTTGAATTTTGTGAGTACGTTTTGTTATTTTTTTTCAATAATATCATGAAGTCCAATTAAATTTATGTACTAACGTCACACGATACGTCTGATGTGGATATACACATATAACATCGTAGGAATGGTGTTGCATCAGATCTGGCGTGTCATGCACGTAAATTTTTCAATGCTGAAATTTAGGTCTTGTGACATTATTGAAAAATGTTGGAACGATATGTGTGCTAATGTTTAAAAGGCAAAAAATTTGGTGTCCGAATACACCATTAGGGTCCAATCTAATTAATATAATTAAGGGATAATTAAGAGTCAAATAATCCCTAATTAGAATTTGTTTATTTCTAATTAAAATTTATTAATTCTTAATTAAGATTTATTAATTCTCAATTACGATTTATGTTATTAATTAATTAAAATATTAAAAAAATTAAGGGGGCCGCATCCAAGTGTACATCTTTGTCGAAAAATAGAAAGTATGACGCTATGAAAAAAGGGTAAAAGATTATGACAAAATATGATATTTTTATATTTTCTTTGTATCAATCTTCTCTGTAGCCCTAATAATTTGTACTACCTCCGTCCCATTATTCTTGTCTCATTTCTTTTGAGCACGGGTATTAAGGAGAAAGGTGTTTAAAGGGTAAAAAGATAGAAAGTGGTGGAGCCCATAACTTTTTGTGAGAGAAGCATATTTCCTTTTATGGAAACATGACAAGAATAACGAGGCAACCTAAAAAGGAATACAAGACAAGAATAATGGGACGGAGGGAGTATTTAGGTTCTTCATTAGTAGTATTAATATTTTAGGGGAAATCTTATATTTTGTCGGAACATTTTTCATTTTTTTCAACAATATCACGAACTTCAAACATCAGTACTAGAAAAGTCACATGACATGTCGAATCTGATGTGGAAATACACGTATGACATCGTAGAAATGCTGTCACATCAGATCTGGGGTGCCATGTAAATTTTCAATGCCGAAATTAGGTCTCTTGACAATAATTGTCGAAAAATATTGGAACGATGTGTACTAATTTTTGAAAGGCAAAATTTTGGTGAGTCCGAACTCACAATGAGGTCCAAACTAATTAGGATGATTAGAGGATAATAAAAGTTAGTTAATTCCTAATCTCAATTTATTAATTTTCGGTTAAAATTTGTTAATTCTCAGTTAACATTTATTTAGTAATTAATTAAAAATTAAAAAAAATTAGGGGGACCGCATCCGAGTATACGTCTTTATTATTTGTGTGTGTGTGTGTGTGTGTGTTTTTTTTTGAGTTTAGTATACATCTTTATTGAAAAATAGAAAACATGACGCTTTGAAAAAAGGATATTTTCTAGTATTTTTTTTCTTTTTTTCTTTTAATCAATCTTCTTTTCTACTTTTTTTTTTTTGTTTCTGCATGTTTAACTAGTGATGGCCTATGGGCTTATATGAGCCCATTTATAATTTAGCTCGATTATTTGTTGGACTAAGGGGATCTATAAATCCAGTACTTTAGCTCATTGCAACTGGAATATTCGAGAGACGGCTCAGTATTGGGTCACGCCTGATTTGTTGTAATATAGATCGAATTATACAATCTTTTGAATGTAATTATCTCTAGATTTCATGGTTTAAATTTCGCTGAACATCATGTCCACAAAAAAAAGTTCCATTTATCTACTATTTTTTTTTTGTTGTTCACGAGAAAAAGTCTCATTTGTCCACGAAAACTTTTTTCCGTCCACAAAAAAAGTTCATTTCACTTTTGGCAAATACTCTTGTACATTATGATGTACCATATATCCGGTTCAAACTGACCCGCGACCCGACCCGACCCGCCGACCCGCCTGGTCAACGTTGACCAGTCAATGGTCGATGTTGACCGCGTTGACTTTTTATTTTTTTATTTTATTTTTAAATTTTTTCCAAGAGTCGAGCGAGGGAAGCCAAAGGCCTCGGAGTGAGCTAAAAAATATTAATGTTGCCACAATCATTATATATAAATTAAAAATCGAAGCCGAAGGCGGAGAGGAAAAAAAAAGTCAACGGTCAGACGTTGACCGTTGACCGGTCAACGCTGACCGGATCGGGTGGGTCGGGTTGAACCGGATGTATGGGTACATCATGATGTACCCAAGTGCAACTCTTCACTTTTTTCACTCACATCAAGTGAAACCCTTATTCCACTCACAACAACTTTAACTATCATTTCACTTTTTCACTCACAACAAATGAGATCCTTATTCCACTCACAATAACTTTAATTACCATTTCACTCACAACAAGTTGGACCCTTATTTCACTCACAACACTTGTGTGCGTACACTTATTCTAATTATTGAAAGATCAATAATACAGAACAAATCGAAAGCGCGTTCTTTACAATTAAATATTTTGGTTATTCATTTTCTATCCTTGTTAATGACCATTTATAAATTTTTGAGAAATCGCAAAAAATTCATTAAAAAAATATAATAAAATAAATATGATTATAAAAATAAAATATGAAATACACATGCATCGCAATTTATTTATTAGAATCACTCCTTTTTACCTACTTCTGCTAGTAAACGAGAAATAATTGTACTCGTTGTATTAGCACAACATAAAATGATAAAAATGCATATTGTTGTTAGAATTTAACGTGGGTATAAGTCAGTGATTGAGGCTTAATTCTTGGAAAAATCCGTTGATTTGGCCTCTAAATATTCGGTCATCTCCTCCGCTCTGTCACCGGGCACGTAGAACGCCGGCTGCGAAGGCACCGGAAAAGTGAGAGAGAAGCCATGAAGCATGACTAGGACTGAAGCCATGGTCGGCCTATCAGCTGCATTTTCTTGAACGCATAACAAACCGATGTGAATGCATTTCAACATTTCATGCAGAGAGCTCGAAGCTGATGTCAGCACGGGATCGATCATCTTCTTCGCTCTTCCCGCACACCAATTTCTCCAAGCCTGTTGTAATTAATAGGACTTCATTTTTGTTACTAAATTAATTAATTAGGTAAATTAATTTTAAATAGTAATAAGTGAAGAGTGATATCTTTTGAACTTACGAAACTCAGCATGTATTCTACGTTTTCTCCATTTTCTGGGTTCTTGAAAGAGCCGTTACTCTGTCCGCTAATAATCTCTAGGATTAGCACTCCAAAGCTAAAAACTAGGGCTGGCAAATTTCCGGGCCGGGCCGGCCCGGCCCGAGCCCGGCGGGCTTTTTGGAAAAATCGGGCAGGGCCGGGCCGGCCCGAAAATTCACCGGGCCGGAAAATATGGAGCCCAGCCCGGCCCGAAAAATCAATTTATAGCACATTTTTACCGGGCCGGGCCGGGCCTGCCCGAGCCCACCGGGCTTTTGCCTATTTCGGGCCGGACCGGCCCGGCCCGAAAAGTCGTCGGGCCTGAATTTGCTGAGCCCGGAACAAGCCGGCCCGTCAGCCGGGCCGGCCGGCTTGATTTAAAGACTACTAAAAACATCTGATTTAATCGAGAAATTTCCGTGCCTTGCATATTCTGGAGCCATATATCCGCTGCAAAACACAGATCGATGAGAGGTAAACTGCACATCATTCAAACTTGAAACATTTGGTCCACCAGTTTGGCGATATTTAAGTAAAATTTCAAATAGAATATTCCTGTATCTATTGCAGCAAGCATTGTGCGAGATCTTCGGATGATTGCCATGTGTTAATGAAATTTAAAATTCTACCAAATGAATTTTGCTTAAAAAATTAATCTTAATTACTACATTTTTATAAATTAATTAAAAATCTTACCATTTTCGTTAATTTTTATAAACAAAGTTCGATTGTTTTTTCAAATTTCAGTAACAAGTGACGATCATACGTAGGTGCAATAGGAGATGGAATTAATGGAATGGTAAATGGACTTACTAGGTTCCAACAATTCTGCGGGTATTATCTCCTGTTTCATCTTGTGCAAATAATCTTGCCATGCCGAAATCAGAAATCTTAGGATTGGTGTGATTGTCGAGGAGAATGTTGCTTGCTTTGAGATCACGATAAATTATACGAAATCGAGAGTCTTCGTGCAGATAAACAAGTCCATTGGCGATGCCCTTTATGATTTTGTACCGACTTTCCCAATTAATAAGCAATCGCTTCACCGAATCTACAAAATTTATAAATAAATTGAAAAAAGGGAAGAAAAACTAAAATAGAATTAAATTAAGGTGACAAGTGGGACACCCAATTCATAGAATCAAAGCAAGCCCGATCCAGCCACGCCGATTTTCGGTTAGGTTGAGTGTTAAACTATAAACGAGAGCAACATGAAGATGAAGAATTTAGGAAATGAAATCTGATTCTATAGATCTGTTATAGCTCATATATATATAGAGCTGTGTACAATCAGAAAGCTTACAGGAGTTGTACATTCTCATAACTGCATGCATTAAGTTATAACTGAATGCCACATCAGCATATTTCTAGAATATTCAATACAACCCCTACTGAAAACAGGCTACCCTTTTTCTAGAGGAAATTGATTAAAGAGGTTTGGGCAGGTGTGATAGTAACGAGGCTTAGTAAAAATGTCGGCCACTTGATCATCCGTGGAAACATAGCGAACATCCCAACTCAGCCTTGCACTTTATCCCGAACAAAGTGTGTATCAATCTCTATATGTTTTGTTCTGGCATGAAGAACAGGATTTGAGGCAATGGCAGTTGCACTTTTATTATCACACCAATTGATTGGATTGTGAGGAAGATGGATGCCAATTTCGTGGAGTAAAAACTTGATCCAGATGACTTCCACAGAAGCATCGGCTAGTGCACGGTACTCGGATTCATTCGAGATACGACATTTTGCTTCTTTGAGCTCCATGATAAGAGATTTGGACCAAGAAAAACACAATATCCACCAGTAGATTTTCTATCGTCCAATGAGCCGGCCCAGTCAGCATCAGAGAAGACCTTGAGGTGAAGATATGGAGAAGAATGAAAGGCAAGATGGAAGTGCATGGTTCCTTTAAGATAGCGAAGCAATCTTTTGCATGTTTTCCACTGTAACTCTGTTGGATTTTGAAGGAATTGGCTTAGTTTATTTACTATAAAGGAGATGTCTGGACGGGAGAGTGTGAGATATTGGAGGGCACCAACGACACTTCGATACAGAGTTGGATCAGAAAAAGAGGGACTATCAGCACGATGGAGTTTAGTGCCTAAATCATAAGGGAAAGGCTGGGGTTCTTTGTCGGACAACTTGGTTCTATCCGAGGAGCTCACGAATATACTTAGATTGGTTTAGAAGATATGAGTTTGAAGGGTTTTGATAACACGAATTCCTAGAAAGAAATTGGTATGCCAAGAGTTTTAAGAGCAAAAGCATTGGATAGGCTACGAATAAGATGGGATATTTGAGATGAATCTTCGCGATAATTAAGATATCATCTACATACACAAGGATGAGAAGGAGCTTGCCATTTTTCCTCATATGGAAGAAGGAATGATCAGATGTGGAAAACTTGAAACCATACTGAAGAAGAAAGGTTTTGAGTTTATCATACCAGGCGCGGGGGGCTTGTCTTAAGCCATAGAGAGATTTCTTCGTAGACACGCATGATTGGGATATTTGGGATCAATAAAGCCCTCGGAGCTGCTCCATAAACACTGGTGTATCCAAGTCGCCATTTAAGAAGGCGTTGTTGATATCAATGTGTTGAATGTCCCAATTGAAAGTGGCAGCTAAAGAGAAAATGAGGCGTACGATCCTTTGGCTTCACATGGCGGGGGTGAAAAGTTTGAAAAATCAAGACCAGCTCTCTGTTGAAAACCTTTGGCAACCAGCCTTGCTTTTAGTCTATCAATAGAGCCATCAGCATTCTTCTTTATTCTGAATATCCATTTGCATTGGATAAGATTCATCTCTGGAGAATAAGGAACTATGTCCCAAGTAGATTTTTCTAGAAGAGCACCAAATTCCTTTTTCATAGCTTGAAGCCATCCTGGTTGAAACGGCGGTATCGTAAACGGGTTGATAGGTAATAGTAATTGTACCAGCAGAAGAATCTGTGTGAGCTATGAACACTTTAGGTTTATAGATTCCACTTTTGGCTCTTGTGCACATAGAATGCTGATTTAAAATAGGAGGGGGATGAGGAGGAGAAGGAAGATGAGGAGAAGAAGAAGATGAAGATGCTTCTGACTGATGAGAAACGGATGGTGATACTGGAGAAGTATGTTGATTATTATTTGGATTTAAGTAAGAATGATGGGAGGACATAGATGAGTGACTGTGTTGGAGTTGGGGAAGAGCAGCAAGTGAGGAGGGAAATTGAAATGGTGGGAGAGACTCGATAGTAGTAACGAGGCTTGAGATGGAAAGAGATGAGGATAAGGAAATTGCATTTCATTGAAAATGGCAGTTCTAGCAACATAAAGCCTACCGAGAAGGATGAAGACATCTATAGCCTTTGTGATTTGAAGCGTATGCCAAGAAAGATACACTTAGGATCTGAATTGTAGTTTAGAGGTATTATATGGCTTTGAGAAAAGGAAAACAAGCTGCAACCAAAGATTTTTTAGGAACTTATAGTCGGGAGAGATGTGATAGAGTTTCGAAATGGTGAAAGATTGTGAAGAGAGGGTGATGGGAGTACGTTTTATAAGATGAACATGGAGAATGCATCCACCAAAATTTTTGGGGAAGAGAGTCCGAGGCTAAAGAGTGAGGCCTAATTATTGATGTGTCTGTGTTTTCTTTCAGCTATTCCGTTTTGTTGGTGGGTGTGGGGGCAAGGATGTCTAAACTGAATACCTAGAGAATCAAGCAACGGTTTCAGACTTCTATATTCCCCTCCCCAATCAGATTGAAGTGCCTTAATTTTGGTGTTAAATTGTCTCTCGACAAAGGCATTGAACTTGACAAACACAGCATGAACTTCTGATTTAACATGAAGAGGAAATATCCAAGTAAATTTAGTAAAATCATCTATAAAATGAACATAGTATTTGAAACCATCAGATGATAGAGATGAACTAGGACCCCACACATCGGTATGAACTAACTGAAAAGGAGCAGTTGTTCTAACTTGAATAGAAGGAAAGGTCATACAATGGATTTTCCCAACTGCACATGCATCACAGAAATGAGGTTTGCATAGTTTTAAATCAAGATTCATAGCCTTCAAGACTGAATGCAATACATTGGTACAAGGATGTCCTAATCTGGCATGCCAGAGATTGACATTGGTTTCTGGGGTAGCTAAAAGACAGTTTGCAGTAGAGTTGGACTTATTTGATGGGAAGAAAGAACCTGAAGAAGTAGGAAACTGCTGGTTGAAAGATTTGAGGCAGGAGTTTGGAGATGCAGATTGTGTTGAATGCTTGGACAGGTCCAAATGGTACAGGCCATCCTTAAGAATGCCCTCCAACAGGGTTTTGTTGGTAGTTTTGTCCTTAACACAACAATATGAAGAGTGAAATTCAAGAAAGACATTATTATCAGCTGTAAATCTGGAAATGCTGAGAAGACTTTTAGTGATATGTGGAACAAAAAGAATATTACTCAAAACTAATGGAGAAGAAGAACGAAGATTAGGAAGATTAGTAGAGCCTACATGAGTTATTTGTAATTTGGAACCATTACCTACGGTGAGTGATTCTTGACCATGATAGGGAGTGTGTATGTTGAGATTTGCCATGTCAGAAGTAACGTGTGCTGAGGCACCAGAATCAAGGTACCAGTCAGATCCAGATGTAGCATGTGTAGGAGGAGAGATGGTGTAGGCAGCAGGATGAACAAGGGTAGACGACTGAGAGGGTGATAATTGAGGTGTGAGGTGTTGGTTGAAAGAATTCTGAGGATGAAAACTTGTAGTAGCAGTGGATGAATCGATGTTTGTGTAATTTGCTTGATGAGAAGAAATAGAGGAGTTAGTGGAATCAACAATCCCAGTGAAGCTCACATCAAATCTTCGAAAACATTTAATTGCCACATGATTGGATTTACCACAAATTTGGCATACTGGTTTATTACCATTACCAGTAGTGTACCTGCCACCACCTCTACTACGGTTGCCGGCACCACGGCCTCGACCACGGCTGCGATTTCCATTATGCTGATTGTAAACCATGTAAGCCTGAGGAGCATTATTTGGTGAAGTGAATACTGAGAGGCCAGATGCAGTAACTGAGTTGGCTTGATTTAGTAAACGGATTTCATGAGTTTGCAGAGCAAACTGCACTTCATCAATCGTTAGATCTTCACAACGTGACTGCAGAAATACGCTAATACTCTCGTATTCAGGACCAAGTCCACCAAGAACATAATTCACCAGATCGGATTCCGATATTTGTTGACCAATACTAAACAGTTGATCAGAGATACCTCTGAACTTTAGGATGTATTCATCGATCGACGAATCTCCTTTCTTCACCGTTTGCAATCGAAGGCACGCGACGAGCTTTCGATTGAGAGTGAAAAAGCATTTCAAACGCATTCCATAATTGCGGCGAAGTAGTGCATCGACCTACGTAACCAATCATGGATGGTGAAAGCGAAGCTAAAATGTTAGAAGATTAATTGATCTCTTCGTAACCCGAGATCAAATACTGCGGATTTGGAGTGTTTGAATCTTCAAGGAGCTCGCGTCGAAGAGGTCACAACGAGAAGAACATCATCAAAGCCGTAGGCTCAGGCTGTGGCTGAAACTTGAGTTTTCCAGAAATTATAGTTTGTGCGATCGAGTTTGACGCTAATTGGATGAATTGTGGCAGATTTTGAGCTGTGGATGAAGAATCCATGGCAGAATTTCACAAATCTATAGAATCTAGGTGATTGAGCGGAATAATGGAAGGATCGAGAAAAGATTACGAGCTCGATACCATGTTAAACTATAAACGAGAGCAACATGAAGATGAAGAATTTAGGAAATGAAAACTGATTCTATAGATCTGTTATAGCTCATATATATATAGAGCTGTGTACAATCAGAAAGCTTACAGGAGTTGTACATTCTCATAACTGCATGCATTAAGTTATAACTGAATGCCACATCAGCATATTTCTAGAATATTCAATATTGAGCTTCGAGATTTTAGGTTCGATGAAATTCAGGAGGGTATGGCTGCCAAAATTTTTGTGGGCCCGGGCCGGTCCAACTTTACTTTTAGTCCGGCCCGAGTTTTCCAAAACGCATTATGGGGTCAGGCCGATCCGGTCCAGCCCAATCTTTTACCAAATATATGGAATAGAAAATCTCAAATGCACGAAAGCAAAAGTTAATGCGATGAAAATAAAGACAAATATTACCAAAAATAAAGCAATCTAGGCTGGCGTTCTGAACAAATTCATATACGAGAAGCCTCTCTCTTCCTTCCATTGAGAATCCCAACAGCCTTACCAAATTTCTGTGTTGAAGTTTGGCCATTAACAACACTTCGTTCTTGAATTCCAATTCACCCTGTCCCGAATTCTTTGATAACCTTTTCACTGCTATTTGTTGCCCACTTTGAAGTTTTCCCTGAGATATATGGAACCATTCAACCAAACTTGAGATTTTAGCTATCAATCGAGATTCAGATCATATGTCCCAATATTTTTAAATTATTAAATCTACTATTTTGATAAATTAAATTATATAACGACCCCTAATTAACATTTATTAATAATTAAAAATAAAGTTAAAAATAATTATATACTTTTATTAATCATATTTAAGATTTATTAATCCCAATTAAATTTCATTGAGTTCCTATTTGGATTTATTAAGTTCTAATTAGAGTTTATTAAGCTTTAATTATTAATTCATTAAAAAATAAAAAATAGGGTGGATCGAACCAACCGTACAATACGGTCCACTACTCCATATACCATTTAATGTTTCTTCTATATTTACCTTATAGACAACACCAAATCCCCCTTCTCCAAGTTTGTTTGTATTGGAGAAATTGTTGGTGGCAGCTACAAGTTCCCTGAAATCGTATAAAAGGCACTCTTCTTCGCTTATATCCTCCTCATCATCTAATCCAGTGAAAAACATTAAAAAACTTAAATCAAATTCCTGATTTTTTAAATATAAGTAGAAGCTAATTACAGAGAGATTAATTGAAAAACTGAATGAATATATACTTTGAAATATATGCTCTAGTTTCTTCTTCAATCTCTTTCTGAGGTAATTGCCAGCACAAGCAGCAATTAGCAGAGACGCGACAATTGGAACAAGAATGATGATCACAGTTCGAGTCGTATTTCCATCACCATTTCCTGCAAAATAAAGATTACAAATTCATATATAATTATATATACATTCTCTAATTTTCATTTATAACAAACTAAACATGACACGGAATGTTTGGGCATAGCCCGAGAGACTTGCATGCAGTGCGATTTGGATTTTTTTCGCAATGAGATTATAGGCCGTTAGAGTTTGTTATTGTTCTTGTTACTCAAATTGTACCCTATTTTTTACTCATAGTGAGTTTTCTTCCTTGCTTGTGGCTTTCTCAAAAATTTAATCAATTATACTACTAATTAAAATATAATTTATCGTAATTAATATTTATTTAACTAAGATTTGAAATTAAAAAGTTATATAAATCCTAAGTATATGAAATGATCAAACATTAATAAGGAATTCATTTTTATCTAAAAATGAAAATTTAAAAATATTTATTTACTCTAATTCAGTACAATCAACCGTAATTAACAATTGTAAAATTGCATTAACTTATCAAAAGTTGAAACTCAAAAAAGATAGTAAAATAATTGAAAGTTGTACACGAGCAACAGCTCGGTTTGTGGGATAGATGATCAAGTGATTTAAAAAACATACTAGCTTTTTTTTTTTAACAAGCATTACAAGAAATTTTAAAGGCCGCGTAACGGTGGACTTGAACCCGTGACCTTTGGCCCCGGCATACTAGCTTATTTTTTAGTATTATATTTGTGTGTAGTAAAAGCAAAGTCAAAAATTGAAGTACATATTATAGCAAAATTTCAAAATACACGACCACGATATTTACAAGATCAATTCATCCTACAATCATGAATTATACGCAATATGAGCTAATACACGATTACCGAATCCGCGATTATACGCGACTAAGGCTATCCTCGTAACATAAGTTAGAATTTGTATGTTTCAAAGAAAACAAAATGACTATCTTTTTAATCTTTTACACTTGAAAGTGACTATATTGACACTTGTTCGCAAAAATTATTGTACGACCAACCACACCGTGCGGTTGACCATAATTAGAAGATAATTAAGAGAGATTATAAAGTAATTACGGAAGATTATAAGAATAATTATGATTACAATTTATCAATTTTAAATAATATTTATTAATCTGAATTAAAATTATTAATTAAATAATAATTATTTAAAAAAAATAGGATGGACCCCACATAGAAAACACTGATCCCAAGCTAATCATCCAAAATAAATGATCCATAGAACAAGGAAGAAAAAGATTACCCGGCGGTGACCGTAATGGTGGCGCCGGCACGGGCACGGGCGAAATCATGGCTCGTACTTGTTCAATCCGACTCATATTGTAAAAGGGTTCCACATTATATTCAAGAAAACAGCTGGGCATATAGACTATCACCCGCGTGTTGTTATCACAACAGATATACTGCTGCGATGCGATCAATCAACCCTCGCAATCCCTTGAAGACAGATCCGGCGTGCACTGCACCAACGCGAAGATCGTCTGAAAATCCGGCGCCGTCTCATTCCCCGCCGCGATTTTCATCAACGCGCCGCCCGCAGCTGCCTGCCCGCGAAGATCGACCAGCACCGCCTGCAGCTGCCGGTTAAACTGGTCGGGGATCCGTACGGTCTGCGGATTCTTGACGGTGATAATGTAAGATTGGGCCGCGACGCCGGATATCGACTCGTCCGAGTAGCGCAGCGTGCATGTATTTGAAGAGGACTGCTTGTCTTCGGTTGGGGCATAACGACCGGAGAAGCTCGGCGGCGGCTTCTCCGATGCAGGTGCGGCACGAGTCGAGCTGAAAGTCGGTTCTGCAGAGAGCGGTGGCGTAGGCCCGATCCGGGGTTTGGCCGGCGGTGGCGTTGTAGAATCCATTGTCGTTGATGTTTGATGGAAGAGATGAGAGGAGGGAGTTGAGGTTGGTGGAGTATGTGGAGTTTGAAGTGTAGTTGCCGCCGAAGCAGCCATAGTTTTGGGCTGTTATGGAGGAGGAGAGGTTTGTGAGGATGAATATTAGAGTGAAGAGGAGCCATGTTTGAGAACTCATCTTTCTTAGATTAATTTTGGTTTTGAATTTTGGAATGGAAAACTAGCTACGTACGAGAAACTAGATAGTTGGATTAATATTTGCTTTTAATTTATTTAATGAGAAAATATCCTAACGTAAACAATGGCTACGCGATTTGTTTTTTTATTGGGTTAATTTGGTCTAAATCTAAATATATAAACTATATCTATTTTCTGGTTTTTTTTCCTCACAAATTATAAAACTTTGTTAAATTTTGAAATTTCACCCATATCTCATTTCCAGTGAAATCGATATTGATCTGACATAGTATTTTGTTGATGTTGTATATTTCCCGACAATCAAAATAACATAGTACAACTTAGTGATATACGGTATCGTTTTTATTATATGAAACAAATATTCTGGAAAGATGATATCTCCGGATCAAGCCACTGAAAGAATTGGCAGTTGTGTCGTTTTGATTGTGTCGTCATATATTATTAAATCGTATTGTGTTATTTTTGCATTTTCTTTTATGTTTAGTTGGAGGAAAGAAAAGCAGTGACGTTTGAACCTAGACTTATCACTCTTTAAAAAAAGTGAGATATTCACCGTTTAGATGTACAAAAAAACATTAATTATGATTAATTAATAGATACGTTTTTCATTAGGCTTAGTTGAGAGATTGATGACTTATCTACGGTTGACTTGAAAGTTTACACTCCTTTATTATACTTTGAAACTATGTGCAGTATTGATGCGACGGGACCGGGAAAGGGGAGACTCGTGCAAAAGTAGTCTTGGCCACGCGTTGATTCTTATGAATTCGTTAATTTCTCTGCAAATAAACGCGTAGAATGAAAAACGTATCTATTAATTGGGGTCTAAATATATATAATTGAATTACAAACCATTTTCAATTATAGATTTATTTATAAGAAGAATATGGGTACGGTGGTGGACCGTACGGTCCGTGCAAATATATATATATAGTGGAGTATAAAATTATATCTAGCGGATGAAAAATAAATTTTTGTTGAAAATTAATAAATTCTAATTACGGATTGGTAAACTCTAATCAAAACTAATAAAATTTAATTGAAAATTTATAAATTTTGATTAGAAATTAATAAATTTAATTAAAAATTAATTTATAAATCTTAGTAGTATTTAATTGAATACTAATTAACTACTTTTTCTTCTTTTTTTTTAAGTGAAAGGACCGCATGACGTGGTCCACCTTAGTGGACCGCACTAGAGACTTTGTTTATTTATTTATAAAAGCGTTTTGTTATTTCGTGAATCAAACCCAACACTTATGATTGTTGGATTAATGTAGTTATATATTTATATTCTAAATTTTACATGTTCGAGATTTAAATAATTTTTAGTCAGTCTTTTTAAAATATTTTGAAATATATATGGATGTAATATTAAATGGAAGCCTACTAGTACGTAAGAGCTAAATTTAGTTGGATATAGAGAATTTTGGGCCCAAAAATTATGTTTTATCGTGTCTACGAAACGGTAATGTAATTGACAAATTTAGAGGGCTTTTTTGGCGATCTTATTAGAAATATATTTATAAAGGCCCATTTTATTTTTTGAGTGAATACAAAGGCCTATTCTTCATTGTGAAAGGTGGAGCTCATATTCTTTAATCTTGCATGAACGGTAGCAAGGGGGAAAAAAAAAACCTTGGTATGTTAATGTACAGTGTGATTGATTTTTTTACAGTTGCCAATGGGAAAGTTCATGATCGGAAAATAGTTGAAACTGATAAGAAATTAATTTTTTTATTGGTTTATTGAATTCTAAATCGTAATTAGTTTTACTTGCTTTTGTTTAGATGACATTTTCTGCAATGAAGATTATCAAGACTGATTTGCAAAATAAAATGGAGTTAGTTGATGAAAGAAAGTTTAGTTGTGTACATGGAGAAAGATTGCTAACAAGCAGATCTTACAACATTTTCAATCATTGCATTCACGTATGTATCAGTTATTGGATCTTAAGATCAGTTTAATATATTTGACTAGTTTTAATGTATAAACTATTTATAAATTTTTATCGCTAGCATTATTATAATTTTTTATGTTATAAATATATCGTTATTTAACTGCATGAAAAAAAAAAAAAAACAATGGAGCAACCCCAACATTTTTTTTTGTTCATCTTCCCATGTCCCTAACCTAGCTCAAACATGCCCAAATGAATTGACACATATAAAAAATGAAACATTACGGTTTAATACCTAAATTATTGAAATTTTAACGTAAATTTCTCGAATTATGCACTTATACTCAAACAATCATAAAACTAGCAAAAATATCTCAAAATCGATTTTGTGGCTACAAAAAGATTAAATAACTTATTATCAGACGCTGGCATGAATTTTAACATAAATCTACTGAAAATGAGCTATAGCATGAAGACAACGTCATTTTCGCAGCCAAAAATCCAAAATGAATAATAATTTCTAACGTGCCACATAAACTTTTTGTGACCGGCAGTTAGATTGTGGGATTTTTTTGTTAGTTTATAAAAGTCCGAATATTTAATTGCAATTATGTACGATTCAGATTAGTTCCGATAAAAGATGAACAACATTACGAGTGTTAAACTGTAATTTTCCCTCCATAAAAAGGAAAGAAAAGAGTAGAGTGTTGAGAAAGACGAAGATAGATTCATATTCTCCAATCTCCAGTATGAATTCATCGCGGATACAAGTCGGTTATTGAGGCATCTTTTGAACTGACCTCCAAAGACTTGCTAAACTCATCATCAGTCGTCTGATCTCTCTCTCTAGAAGTAGTATCTTGGGACCCACACCCAAACTGCTACGCATGAAAAACGCAGGTTTGGAAGGCAGCGGCAATGAGAGTGATAAGCTACTAAGCATAACTACAACTGCTGGCATGGTGGGTCTGTCCGCAGCATTTTCTTGAACGCACAACAAACCAATGTGAATGCATCTCAACATGTCGCGTACGGAACTTGAACCCGACATCAACACTGGATCAATCATCTTCTTCCCCTTTCCCTCCCGCCAATTTCTCCACGCCTGCAAACCCAATAATACCACAATTTTTTTTACAAATTATGGGGATCAATTTTATAGTTGATGTGCAAAATCGGAATTCGGTATAGTTTGTTTGTGTATTTTAAGACAATTAATCCAAATAAGTGAGAGTCATATATATTATCATATTGTACTTACGAAACTGAGCATGAACTCTTGATTGTCTGAATTCCGAAAAGAGCCGTTTTTCTGGCCACTGACGATCTCCAAGACCAGCACGCCAAAGCTAAACACGTCTAACTTTACAGAGATTTGTCCATGTCTTGCATATTCTGGTGCCATGTATCCACTGCCATAGATATATATATATATATATACATGTGAAGGAAAAACAAACAAACAAACAAACAAAGTGTGTAGGATAATATTGAGCTGGCAATAGCATGCATGAGGTTATCGAAGAACGGATTAATTACTTACAAGGTTCCGACAATTCTGTTGGTATTACTTCCACTTTGGTCTTGCAAAACCAACCTGGCCATCCCAAAATCAGCTATCTTAGGGTTCATGTCTTTGTCTAATAGTATGTCGCCAGCTTTGAGATCGCGATGAATAATTCTGAACCCAGAGTCGTTGTGCAGATACACAAGTCCCTTTGCGATGTCTCGGATAATCTTGTATCGTTCGTTCCAATCGATCAGGATACGTTTGATAGGATCTATGTTGTGAAGGACAATGTGTTAATAGTCATAGTGAAACAGAGTGAGACACCATGGAAATATATAGAAACAGAGATTAACCAAATATGAAGGAGTGTAGGCTTCCGTTTTGAAGGAATTCATATATGAGAAGCCTCTCTGCTCCTTGTACACAGAATCCCAACAGTCTAACCAAATTTCTGTGCTCAAGTTTCGCCATTGACAACACTTCGTTCTTGAATTCTTCATCTCCTTGCCCCGAATTCTTCGACAACCTTTTCACTGCAATTTCTCTCCCGTTTTCAAGTTTCCCCTGCAGCGAGTAATCAAAATTAATAAATCTAACAAACTTGAAACTTTTTAATTTTATTTCCAGTTAATTACCTTATAAACAACACCAAATCCACCTTCTCCCAGCTTGTTGCTATCAGAGAAATCGTTCGTGGCAGCTTTGATTTTTGCAAATTCATATAGCAGGGATTCTGCACTGCTTATCTCCACCTCATCATCTAATTCAACAACTCAGAATCACTTAACTACAGTTGAAAAAATTGTACATCATATAATAATTGAGAGATTATTAATTAATTACTCTCAATTATTTCCTGCGGCTTCTTCTTCCCTCTCTTTCTCAACCAAATGCAGAGGCAAACACCCAATACTAGACAGAAAACCATCGAAACCACAATGACGATTATAGTTCGATTAATATTATCATCACCCTTTCCTGCAAAATCCAATCCAGATACTTTCATCAATTCAATCATGCATGCATTGAGTACCTACCAAACTCTCATCATCATCTAAAATTAGGGGCGGACCAGAAAAAAATATCCTCTCGTGCGGACTATTTATAAATCCAAACCATGTCAATTTTTCAAGTACGTGATAGTCGCACTGGCAGTCAGAAATCAATTCATACCTGGAGGCGGGGAAGGTGTAGACGGCACCATGGCCCGCACTTGTTCAATTCTAGTCAAATTATAAAAGAGATCAAGCTGGAACTGAAGAGTGCAGCTAGGCACAAGCATTATCACAGTAGTCGAACCATCGCAGCATTGCGGAATACGCTGCACCATCCCGGCGAAGCAGTCCCTCGACGACAGATCCGGCGAGCACTGCAGCAACGCCAAAACCGTCTCCGACCTCGAAAAACTGCGATTCCCCGCCGCGACTTTGATCATCGAGCCACCCGAAGCCGCCTCCGCGCTCAGATCCGCCAGCAGCGACCGCAGGCTCTGTCTGAACTCATCGGAAGTGGAGAGGTTCGTAGTCGAACGCCCCCTGATCATGTAATCGTCGGAGAGGACGGCGTACATGGACTCGTCGGAGTAGCGGACGGTGCAGATTTCTCCGGTTGGAGCAGAGGGTTAGGAGCTCGGCTGTGGCGTTCCGGACGCAGGCGCGGCACGTGTCGAGCTGAGAGTCGCTTCTGCAGAGGGCGGAGGCGAAGGCGGCGTTGGGAGGAGAAGAAGAAGCGTTGTAGAAGCCGGAGTTGTTGATGTTTGGTGGAAGAGAGGGAAGGAGGGAGTTGAGGTTGGTTGCGTAGCTGGAGTTTGAAGTGTAGTTGCTGCCGAAGCAGCCGAACTGCTGCGCCGCTGCAAACGCAGAAATGTTTGTGAAAATTATGAGCAGAATCAAGAGAGGACATTTTTCAAACCTCATCATCATCAATTGGTTTTCAGTTTGACTTCTAATTTTTTCAGATTAAATTCTATGCAGAATGTCTTAGTTTTGGACTTTTAAGTTCAATCATGATTATCTGGTAAAAGAAGAATTGACACCGAAGTAGGAATTAATTATTATTGATAGAATATGAACTGGATTAGAATATGTGTGTGTGTGTATTGCACATCAATGTAGTTGAAATGTTACGGTTCTATATATTATTTACCTTCGAGAAGGATATATAATATTTTAATTTCAAATTTTGTGCGGTTGACTTGGATATTTATGCAATTAATTATACTGCATTTATTTTGTTAGGTTTAGAGCTTATAAATTTATAATGCGAGGGATATATTCACTAACATGGAAGACATCTTGCAGATCAGCATACACGTTCAATTTTAACTAGTTCAACGGTTTTCAATAAAATTTTAGGAACAAAAAGAATAAATAAGTGTATGAATTGAATTATTTATTAACTGCAGAAAGGGGAAGGAAGGGGGGAAAAGTTATAGGGGCAAGAAAGAATAGAATATTTAATGAATAAACCAATGATAAATAATTGCTGAATTTGAGGTGCTTTGGCACTCTCATTATCTCAATTCAGACTAAGCTACTTAAGCACTAATTCAATTAAGGTTATGGCATTTTGCCCCCGCATGGAATGTATTTAAAATGCCTACAGTATATCTATTTCTTGTTCTAAGAAAAAAAAAAATCAGATTATCTCCTCATGAAAAATATTAAGACTAATTTTCTATAACAACATATAATCCATACATTTTTTTTTTTTTTACTTGTGATGTGGAACATTTTGTGTACTTCTTATTGGGCTTGGGCGCCGAATGAGACTTAATGGCTAAAGAAAGGCTTAAAAGTCTAAAAAATAAATCTACTTGCAGCCCAAATCAACACACTGAATCAAGGCTCGTCAAAGCTGAGAAATACGTACAAGAAAGGGCTATAAAAAGAAGTCAAATATTGAAGAAAAACGCCAAACCCAAAGGTTTATTTCACAGACCTGGAGAGGACAAAATTCAGCTATGACCTTGGAAGCAAGAATATCATATCTCAAAAGTACAAATGGTCAGACTTGGATTAAAAGGCCAGACTTGAATCAACCTTACAAATCTTACACTACCAACCATCAGAATATGACAACAAATAGCAAAACATGACATCAACAATATACTTAGCCCGAAATATATTTTATCGTCACTTAGACTAAGTACTACTCCCTCCGTCCCGCTATTTCCGGCTCATACTTTATGGGCACAAGTTTTAAGAAGAAGGTGTAAAAGATAGAAAAGTGGTAGGATCCACACTTTTTAAAGGGTTAATTATTTCTATTTTGGGTTCGAGCCATTTATAAAGGGACGGCCCAAAAAGGAAAATGAGCCGGAAATAGCGGGACGGAGGGAGTATTTTCCATATAAGGTGTTTTTTCCCTTTGAGTTTTCGCCTTATAGGTTTTAACTAGGTTTGGGCAGAATTGCCTTGCTAACGGACTTATTGAGTATTAAGGTTTAACTTGTCATCTATAAATAGTACCCTCATGTACAAATCAAGGATATCAACTAATTCTCTCTCTTGATTTGGGGAAAAAGCTTTTTCTATTCGAATGAAATTCTCTTTCTACATTCAGTACAATTCGAAATTCAAACTTCTTCGCTTTCACTCTTATGTTTTGATTTCTTCTCATTTTACAAATTTTGTATTTTGAGATTCAAACTCGACTCAACAACTTGGGGAAATGGTACATTTTAAATATTAAATAGACATTTTATGTTATATATTTATATACAGTTTATGTAGATCTAGACAAATATTGTACTGGATAAAAGAGGAAACGATATACCAACTCGTCAGTCGTCATATATAGTAGGTGTTCGTGTTCCAATTCCTTCTAATTAAAATTTTATTCCCACTTAAAAAAATATTACTTTAACGTACGTTTTATTTTTATTTTTGCTGAATTTTTTTATTTTTTTTTTCACTGGTAAGATACAAGCGGGTATTCTACAAAGTCTAATACCTCATCATTTTATCCGAAATTCTTTTTCATCAAAGAAATTTGCGACACAAACTAAGAAACAAGAAGACATTATTTTGCAATCGAAGATTAAAAACAAGTATATTTTAAGGATAATTAACCAGGTGTCCTAGACAAAAATATGTCCCTTATGAAATGATAAGCAAAAAATAAGAATCTTTTTCTTCTTAGAAAACCAAGTGATTTCCTTGGCATTAGTTGTGCTGCATTTTCTCGAATGACACAGTCTATGCAAATAATAAATTTAATTTCGATATACACCATGAATAAAATTGCTCATTTCCCACAATCCGAAACATTCCCATCATTACCCTTCTATATAACTTATTCAAAACCATACACCAAACTCTTTCTCCCTTCTCTCACTCTCTCTCTACACATCACCCTTTAACCTTCTATACCATCTACTAGCTTCATCAAATGATCCACTTTTAAACCCCCCAAAAAAAAAAAAATGATGCCTAACTGCTTTCCTATTAACAAAACACATGAATTCGCGGAAAATATATCGTTGGATGAGTCAACATCAATGGACGATCCTAAACGCGTACTTATAGTGATGGACGCTCTCAAAGAGTTCTCGATGGAGCTATTCGAGTGGGTGCTTAAGAACTTCACGTTCGATACTTCTTCAAAGATAAACATTGTTGGGATCACGCCATTCCTCAACATGCCTCGTAAGTTATGTTCAGAATATATATATTTTCTATTCTCGTATCATCCATACACGCCCTTTGGATAACATGCATGCATTATATTCAAGAAGTCGTAAATTTGTGCAGTGTCTACCAAGACTTGGTCGGACATATGGGGCATGAACCCGGAGGATCTCGTGAGCTTACTAGAGAAAAATGAGTTGAAGAATGATCTCAAGTATCATAAACTTCAACGTCTTTTTCATCTTTGCCAAAAATATGGGGTATTTTGTATTTCTGCGTCCGCCCCTGATTATGTAGCTATGTTTATACTTGAGAGTTGGTTTTTTTTTTTTCAAATTAATTTGTAGGTGGTGCCGGAGATCAGAACAGAAATGGGGCATCCACTGCGGCTGGTGGTGATCGAACAGATCAGCAGTTTGCATGCTACGCTTGTGGTATTTGATAGGTACATAAACCAAATTTTTCTCCATTACATCAAATTAAACATAATGGTGTACTATCGCATAATATAGAAAGCAAATTATTTTCATTAAAAAAAAGTATTATTTTATTCTTAAGAATATAATATATTTACTAAAATTCATTATTGTCAAATAAAATCCAAGATTATTTAAATAATTATATATATACTTGTCAAATCTATAAAACTAAAAGTTAGGTCTATCACCTCGATAGTATTATATATATATGAGATTTCAAATATAAGTATATCATAAGATACTTATGAATTGATTCAATAATATTCTTGTCATTTGTCAAGTTCAATCTCAAGCTCTACTCGTTTACACTAACAAGCATCACTAAACATTAATTCTTTGAAGTCAAGAACCAAACCGTTCGACTCATTTAATAACAATATATTCGCAAGCGTGTTTATCAGGCACCACGACAAGAAGTACATCGAGTACTACGCGAAGAAGATGCCATGTAACATGGTGGTGGTGAATGAGAATGGAAAAGCGCATCTCGTCAAGAAAGTAAAATGCGACGTTAGTGAAGAAGTAGACAACGACACTACTGCTGATGTGGAGTCATCGTCTTCCGTCAGCACCACCATTTCAGAAAGGATCATCAAACATCTTCAATTGAAGTAACCTCTACATGTTTGATTCTATGTTGTACAATAATATCTAGTAAATAAAACATAACGCTAGCTGTATCTACATATTAATTATTCTCTGCCCATATATCTTGCCGAGCATATTGCTTCAATAACGAAATGATCACATAAATAACCTAATAATAATCACATATTGCGTGATATGCCTAATAGTGTTATTGATTTTGCCATTAATTACCTAACCAAATATACAGGTTATGTATCCTGCATTATAAATCTTAATATCTTGTATTTTAGGTAACCAAAAATATTAAAGAGTAAAGTTCCATATAAAGCTAGACTCTTCATGAATGGAATGTTTCATATTACTATATTGTAGTGCTAAGCTCGCTTGCATCACAAGTTGCTGTTCTAAAAAAACAAAATACAATATATAAAGATAAGGTCCATTTTTTTTTTAATTTGTTTACTTGTAGGACCAATGTATATTTTTTTTATTTTTTTTTTGAGGAAAGGACCAATGTATTAGTATACTATTACTATATACTATTACTATATATTACTAATCAATGTATTAGGACCAATTTATTTGCTTGATATGCCTAATATCAATTAGAGTAGTGATAATGGGACATAATGTCCTAGACATAATGGGGGTATTTAAGTAAATTTAAAATTTTCGAATTAATTGAATTAATTAATAGGATTTTTGCAATTACTCTATTATCCTTAGCACTAATTAAGGGATATATTACATGATTGATTTGAAATTTGGAAAATCAAATCATATCTATATATTCTATAATTAATTTCTAACATATCCATAATTATTTCATAAAATCATGCTACAATTAAGCAACTAAATCAAAATAAAATCATTTATATTATTCTTTATTGAATTTCATTTTTTTTTATCTATTATTCGACAATAATAAAAGAAAGGAAGCCAACTACAATAAAATTAAAAAAAATATTTAAAAAAATCGAAAAAAGTATGAAAACATCGACATTAAAAAATTACACACACTAAAAACTAACAAATGATAAAAAAAATATTAATCTTGATGCAATTTCAATTTTTTTATGTATTATTTAAATTAATTACTTATTTTATATCAAAAAAATAAAAAATAAAAAAATAGGAAGCCAACTACAATGAAATAAAAAATTATTAAAAAAAATCGAAAAAAGTATGAAAAAATCGACATTAAAAAATTACAAACACTATAAACTAACAAATGATAAAAAAAATATTAATCTTGATGCAATTTTGATTTTTATGTATTATTCGAATTAATTACTTATTTTATATCAAAAAAATAATTAAAGATATGATGAGAATAATAATAGATATAAAAATATATCTCTAAAAAATAATTAATGATATGAAAAGATAAAAGTTATTTTATCCTAAGATTTGAAATCACAAAGATTTTTAAGTAATATATTATAGAATAATTTCCACATCATGTGCCAAAGAAATTGATTCGGAGGAAAAAGAAAAAAAAAATTAGCAAGAATATACATATATAAGTGGCAAAGCAATTGATTCATAAAAAGAAAAAGAAAAAAAAGGATAATTAGCAAAATGACAAAAGTAAATCGTAAACAAAGTAAGGGATCAAATAATATGTAGGAAAAAAAAAGGAAACAAGAATATGTAAATTAGAATATGTATATTTCGAGTTTTACTAGAATTGATTCATAAACAAAGTAAACTAAAATGTTCGTCTGGTAATTGTAAACAAGAATATGTAAATTAGAATATGTATATTTCGATTTTTACTAGAATTGTATATTTACCTAATTAAGATTATGATGATAATTAAAATATTCCAAAATTACATAAGAGTAAATTAGAGAAATGTGTAAACCAGAAAATCGGAAATAAAGGAACCGGTTTTGGAAGAACCGGTTTTTAAAATATATGGGCAAAAAAAAATCAATTATGTCCAAGACATTATGTCAAAAAATCTTTTCCCTATCAATTAATACTGACCTCAACTTACGCTTCAATTAGTGATGCGTGTTATTAATGTTCACATAAATTAAATCAGGTCTGGGTTGGGGTTTTTTTTCTCTACTTTTTATTGATTTTGCCATTAATTACCTAACCAAATATACATGCTATATATCCTGCATTATAGATCTGAATATATTGTATTTTAGGTAACCAAATATATTAAAGAGTAAAGTTCCATGTAAAGCTAGACTAGTCAATGGAATGTTTCATATTACTATATTGTAGTGCTAATCTAGCTTGCATCACAAGTTCTTGTTCTAATAAAAAAAATGAAATACTAAAAAGATAAGGTCCATTTTTTCTTAATTAATTTGTTTACTTGTAGGACCAATGTATTAGTTACTATATATTATTACGAGACGGAATTAGGGCGAGTATCAATACAATCCAAATATGGGTCCCACAGTCCTCCGACGACTAATATGCCGGAAAGCCGTCGCCGGAATTACGAAACTGAACTGCAGCGGCGGCCATGTTAGGATGATGAGCACCACCACCTCCACCATCGATCCATCGAGGATCTCCCCATGGCTGATGCTGCCACCCGCAGCCTCCGAAGACGCCTATCATTATAAATTGTACTGCCCTGCATCAAAAAAAGTGTTGAGCTTCAAGAAAGAATCGTCGCCGGCGCCGGCGCCGTCAGCAGATGGTCTGGTGAAATTGGTGGGATCCTCCCATGGGTGGGTGGCCACATTCAATCTCGACAACCACAATATTTTTCTCTCTGACCCTATTTCCAGCCGTCACATGAAGCTTCCCGACATTCACACCTTGCCGGAATGCCTATTCGGACTTCGAACCATCGTGGAGAAGTTAATCCTAACATGCTCTCCCACCGCCGCCGAGTGCCGCGCTGTGATGAAATTCAAGGTCCGCGGCTTGGCGCTCTGCTGCCCCAGCGGTGGCAAGTGGACGTGGTTCAGCGACAATTTCTACAAGGATTTTGTCTACTCGAGCAGACAAAAACGTCTCTTTTGCATCAACGACCGCGACGTCGGTGATGACAAGGTGGAGAGCTGGGATCTGAGCGATCCCAGCTCTCCCACACAGGATTGGGTCCTGAACTTCAACCTAGACGACGATGACTTGGAGACCAAATCCATGGACGAGGCCGAGCTCATGGGCGCCTTCTCGAGGGAAGTCAGATACCTTGTGTTTGCGGAGCAGTCCGACCAGCTTTTTCTGGTGATACGTCGTATCCTCGAAAACGCCGGCCGCGACGGTTCCTACGTTAAAAACATCCACTTCGGTGACGGTCGGAGTTTCTACCACGATGGTTTCCCCTACCGAACGTTTGCTTTCGACGTGCATGAAATTGATTGGAAGGGACGAGGGCGACGGCCAAATCGTGTGAGGTACGTGGAGGACGGTTCCTTGAATGGTTTGGCCATGTTCGTCGGAAACAACCACTCTTTCGCGCTCTCCGCGGCAGAGGAGGAGTTCCCGGAGTTGAAGCCCGACTCCATTTACTTCACAGAGGAAGAAGAGTTCACTCCCTATTATGTTAATGATCTCAACTATGGCGGCCATGATAATGGGATATTTAATTATGCGGATAGGAGTTTCTCTTCCGTTTATTACTCGTGTCACGCCTCTAATTTTACCAGGATTATGCCTCCACCTATTTGGTTCACTCCAACTCCACATTGCATTAGTTCGTTAGATTAGTTGTGCGGCATGGGAATTTATTTATTATCAACGATTAATATTTAATTAATGTCCAGGGAGTACTATATATATATAGTTTTTGTTTGCCAATATTCCGATTGCTATATCATCATGTTCTGTGGAATTAATTCTTGTGTATGTTAGTCCAATAATCATAATCTCAGCCGTTTCACTTGTTTTGAAAAAATGTATCATGCTATGCACGTCACACAATTTAATTTTAATTACATAACCTTCTGTTGTTTCTGAGTCTCAGACAGCTCAATATTTTGAGCTAAGGGTGTTGAAACTTCTAATTTAGATTGATGCATATGAAACTTATGCAGCACTTTCTCAATAATTAGCCTAATATTACTTTTATCTATCTATATATTCTATTACTTTGAACGTCAATTTGTTTCTCATTGTGAAATTAATAAGTCACTAAGAGCATTCACAACGGTGGGTGCGATCGGCGGCTCTCATCTCACCGCGGTTCGCCCCATCGAAACGGGTTCGATCGATTTTATGGTATGCGTGCACCCTATTAAAAAGAATAATAATTGGATTTCAAATGTTTGAAGCGCAACCGCTAGTAGGCCAAAAGGATGCCGTTGCCGGCCAAAAGGCGGCGGCTCAAGGGGCTAAGGCAGCCAAGGGAAAAGGCAAGCAAACGAAGACTGCCTCCTCCAACGCATTATCATGGATGGAGTCAGCGAGCACCAACCTTGCCCGCCTCCATAGCCTCGGCGAAGCACTCTATAGCCGAGGCAAAGATCGAGACTCCCAGGTGAAGCCCGATGCTCTCGATATGAAGATCATCTACAAGGACACATCGACAATGACGGCGGAGCAACTCGATATGTATATGAGGGCGGTGGCGAAGGTCAAGGCACAAAGGGATGGCCGTAATTTTTTTTTAATTAATGTAATTTTCTTTTTTCTTCTTTTAAATTATTGTATTTTTCTTTTTTTAAATTATGTAATTTTATTTTTATTTAAATTAATGTAATTTTTTATTTTGTTTTTAATTAATGAAAAATCCAATTTTCTAAAATTAATTTCATCAGGCCTTCTATAAACCCCACCTTACAGTACCAGGAGCAATGATAGGACCACAATCTAATGTTTCTCTAAAAAGTGCAAGGGTTGTAAATGCTAAAGCCCTTTGTTTATTATATTCTCTGATTTGATTAAGCCCTTTTAAATTTCAATTAGTCTTCCATATATTTTAATGGACTCCATTCCACAGTCAACGATTCAATTGAGCTAAGTGAAAATAGATTTCGTTTCCTTACACTACAACAAAATTTGCTTTTAAGGACACTAAAATATGCCTTAATATACATCCTATAACAACATTTCACCTCTCCCCACAGTTATTTTCAATGTCGCTTGTGCTAGTGTAGCAAAAGCCATTTTCGGATATAAAGACACTTAGAAGTGTCGTTTTAGGCTACTGCTGGAATTGATAAAGTTAACTTATGACGACATTTTTTAACGCCTCCTTAATGTAATTTGTTGGGCTTTTTTTTTTATTTGTCCACACGATTTATTTTTTATTGACACTTTTAATGCCTTTTAAAATTTATTTTTATATATTTTAAAAGTCACATTTCAAGCTTTATATTCTATAATTTTTAGTGTCAATTTCATTTTGGTTAACTGGAATAAAGAAAATAAATAACCAAAAGACATTCAATAGAAATGAAATACTGTGTATTTCGAGAAAACGAATTGTATTACAAAATCATATCAAAGTAATTTAGAAAACAAAATCTATATAATTTTATCAGCTTTCGGAGTAGCACAAACCTAACCAACTACATATCTAATAAGATAGCCAAAAACACAAGACATTCAACTATCATGCTGCCAAAAGTACTAAAGAGTAGCCTCCCTTATCTTTCGAAGCCGTGTGTACGTAGTTGTCTTCTTTGATGCCTTCTGCAAATCTGTTTTAGTGGAAACAACTAAACAATCCGCACAATCATAACCAACCAGAAACTATTTACTTTGTTCAATGAGGTCCAATGCCTCTCGAACGTGTACTTAGATATCACATTATTTATACATTTAAAGAAGTAATCAACCATCCATATCATCTTCAAAGCTTGTTCGATGCCACCTAGAGTATACTCATATTGAAGCCCTACAACATCTATCAAAGTTCTGACCAAACATATGGTGTGCACACAAATGTAATAGTCCACCCAAATCACATTACTTAGCGACAAAACAAATCATCTTTACACAAGTTAATTGCATCCAAAGCATCAGCTAAATATCCTTCCCAGACTCCAAATCAACTCACAAAATGTTCATTACAGTAGAAAAGCATAAGATAACATGTATTTTACACAATTGGAGATTGAGTTAAACATACCAAGATGGTGATGTAATTGGACTGGAAATAGTGGCATTGATCGGCATTTCACTCTTATATTAAATACGACCTGGAAAAAGTCAAGAACTAAATATGATGAGCGTGCTCACATAAATAATAAGTTTGGAAATTTTCAGTATGTATGTAGCTCAAAATCACCTCAGGATATTTCCTAGGGCAAACTGGTGTAGTAATTGCTATATATCTAGACACCACCACAGTGCCCAAACTTAGACAATCTCCCATTCGCCTCTAACAATAATAAAGAATAATTAAAAAATAAAACACTCTGAGCTAACAAAAGCATAAAGAGCTTTAGTGCATATACGTAGACATTTTCGGTTGACTTTTAGAAACAGAGAATTGCAATACGTAACAATACCAATGACCGATACACGTCTTCTTCAAATACTTAACGGGAACCATCAATTCTCAATGGAAGCACCAGAAACCGTGCGGAAGCACAAGCTAGTATCCTTCAACATGTTAATTGCAATAGCTACGATCAACGGTTATAATCAATATTCCACACACAAGCTATGCTACACAAAGAAGAAATCTATCAAAAACAATGGAATAAATTGCACTAATAACAGAATATATAGAATTACAAATTTAGCACCAAGTATGTAAGTTCAGTTCTGCAATATATGGTTTACTCAAGAGATAGTTTCTGAATAAATCATGACTAAATAAACTAGAAGAACAATGAACGCTCATTACATCTGCAATATAACCAACTTGTTCCCCAACTATAACACCCATCCAGAAACTCTTGAAGAACAACTAAACACTAAATAAATTATTATACAATAAAAAAAATTATAGATCCTTAAATGCCAAATTTCTCATATATGTTTGTCACTAAAGACATATGTAAGTCACATCCAGAAATAAAAGAGCCACTGACTCAACAAAATTATCGAATGTTCAAAACCAATTCAATTACATATGCAACATGATTCAACAAAAAACTGTTCTAAAAGGAATATATCAATTACCTTTTTTCGGCAGTGACAATAGATCAGACGTGTTCTTACTTGTCCATATAACCCTGTTCAATATGCTCTTAACAGCTACCTATAACCACTAGATTAAACAGATTGCCATTCTAAAAACCCAAAAAAGGTAGAAAAAAATTTATTGAAACTGAGAAAAGAAAATGTTGGCGAATTTAACAAAAACGAGAAATTCAGGTTTCAATATCATTCAATGCAAGAGGAAATAATGGAATTCTCACCCAATTGAACAGCTCATTTGGGGGTTTTTGAGGAACCCAGCTAGTGGGGATGGCTTCGGACGGCGATGGGTGAGAGCACAACTGCGGCGACTTTCGGCTCGGACGGCGGTCGATTATTCATGTTTCTGGGAGAATTGAGAAGAAACAGAATGCAAAACTGTTAATTCGATTTCTAGGGGTTTTGTGTTTTTGTTAATGGCGGGGATTTAGAAAGGTGAAAATGTGAAATACTTTGGATCGTAATTTGTTAAGTAGAGTTAATCATTTTTTTAGTTTGAGAATACAAAAATTAATAATTTTGGTGAGCAAAGTTGCCGCCTATACTTTCTTTTTGTCGCTCATAATATCTATCGGATAATAGATATAGTTCTTTTTATTTTTACTTTTGTTACTTCTATTAATTATAAAAATTTAAAAAAAAAAGTTATCACGATTTGGGTTTGTGGCATCTCATGCTGTCACAATTGATGTTGTATTACAACACACGCCTTCTAGTGTTGTTATAGCTTAAAAGAATTTTGTAATAAACTATTGTTAAAAATATAATGTCGCAAGAGATGTATTATCCTGACATACATGCTGCAGTGTCGTAAAAAGGGTGTAGTAATAGTCTTTTTTTTGTTGTAGTGTTAGAAACTTATATATATATATATATATATATATATATATATATTGTTCTTTTGCTTTTTTCTTACATTATTTCTTGTTATAGTCTTGTTTTGAATCATTACTTGTAATATTTTTTGTAATAGCCTAGAGTAGCTAATTTGGAGTTGTCGGCCAATTTTGGCTATAAAAAGAGCATTGTTCTTTCAATGTAAACACACCAGAGCAGATATACAATCCCCTTTTTATTCTAAATACAAGAATGAGTTTCTAAACTCTCATCTTCTTAGTGTTTAGCAGATAGTTATTCCTAGTTCATATAATATATTCCAATAAAAAAAAACTCCGTTTTGTATACTTCTCCTCCATCTCAAAGATCAACCTAGGGTGCTGCGCTTTTTTGGAAAGCTCATCCATCTCGTAAGATCTTCTTCTTTTTATTTCTTGTGGATTAATGTGTATCCCTAAAAAACACACCATACCCCCTCTTTTGGTATCGGAGCTTTTAAGATTTTGAGGCCTAAAAGGTCTGGACAGGCTTAGTCAAGGTTGCTATGTGTAGCATAAATCCTGCTTATACTAAGAACCCGCCAGAATGAAGGATTATTCTTCTTTAAAAGCACTAATATTAACTGGAAAAGTTAGTGTGTTCTTTAGTTTTTATTCTTTATCTTTTGATGTTTTGTTTTGTTTATACTTATAATTTTAATTATTGGGATATGTTTTATCTTTAGAAAAGGAAGGTAACTAAAAGCTAAAAACTAAGAAACTCTCATCATTGATCTAAATCCGCTTAAACGTCTCGAATTTCTTGATCTTGAATTTTCGATAAAAGAGAATCATTTTATTTCTGTAGAAAATTTTAAGTTTAATTGTAAATAAAAAAAGGCTTTAATCATATTTTACACAGTGAAAATAATCATTTAAATAGTATTACAGATTTGGTTTTAAATTTAGGCTTTGGCCTAGAAAAAGAAAATAATAAATTATTAAAATTTTAACAGAATTAAAACAAAAAAGTCTTGAGAGAGAGACTTATATAAATAAAATTAAAGAAAATTTAGATTTTATAAAAGATCAAAATTGTTATATTATTGTAGAATTAAAAAATCGCAAAAAATAAACTAAAGAAACAGAAAGCTCAGAATCTTTTGATTTTACTAAAGAACTAGATAAATTAACTAAAACCATAAAAAATTTAGAATTAGGACCAAGTGAAAGACCTAGAAAAGATATTACTCCACCTATTTATAAACATTGGAAAGCTAAAAAATGAATAGTTTTACAGGAAAGTCTAGAACTATACAAGAAGGAAGAAGTAGTACGTCAAACATTAATGACATAGTTTCTAATACATTTTTAAATAGAATAACTACAAGAGGATCAGGAAGTAATTCTTCCGAAAATATAGTTCAAATTGAAGATGAAATTAATATAGACAGAAATTTAGAACTATACAATAATCATCAAATTGATATTTTAAATCCAAGAATTTTATATCAAACATGCATGATGAATATTAACACAGTATTAATAAGAAACAGTAGGGAAGAAAGTCTAAGAATAGTTGAAAATACTCAAATTATAGACTTAATCTCACCAGAAACAATAATAAAAATTAAAAATTTCAAAAAATGATTTGTCCATATTGGATTAGTTGTTATATGAATAAAAGGATTAGGAAGAAAAGAGCTAGGTACTAAAGTTTTAACAATATTAATGGATAAATCTTGGAGTACAAATATGAAAAAAGCAACTATTTCCGGAATGAAAGTAGATATGAGTCAAAACATTGCAATATTTTATTGTCTACCAGCAATACTAAAAGATATAAATGATTTAAAAAATTTAAAAATAGGATTACAGACAAAAGGATATGATGGTTATATAGGAAATAATCTAATTATAAGTGTAGGAATTTTAGGAAAAGCCAGCAATAGATCTGGTATGAATTTTAAAGTAAACATAGATGGAATTGTAAAAAATATTAATAGTAAATGAATAAAAATGATAGACCCCATAAAAATCAATCCAGAAGATCTTGTTGGATTAGATTGGTCATTAGAAAATTTTAGTATTAATGAAGATAATAAAATTTCAGTTCCACAGAAAAGTCTTATGTATGAAACAAGTACTGGAACATTTAATTTAAGATTCACAAATTATATTAAAAAAGATAATGAAAAAAGTGATGATGAAAAAACAGAAACAAATCATACATTAATGGCAAATATAGAAGAAGATTCTATTTATAATTCAGAACCTATTTATGATACAGAACCTGAATCAGAAAATGAAGATTATGACCAAATTGATTTAATTGGATACAGTCAATTTAATGAATTAAATGACTATTCAGATAATGAATCAGAAATTGAAATTGAAACAGGTTTTAAAATAGAAGAAACAAAAACTTCTATTGAACAAATAATAAATAAAAAATTTACTGAACTAAATATACAGGAACAAGTTGATGATATGATAATTGAATGTATGACAGAATTAAGTATGAATTATGAAGAGTCATATGTTGAATTAGAAAAATACTTTAATTTACCATTAGTAAGTGATATAATGAATGATAAAAGTATGATCATAGATTTTTACAAAAAAGTAGCAAATTTTATGGATGCAGCTACTATAACTGGATATAAAAGACCAAAAATATAATTTTTACATACAGGACAAGGTTCAACAGATAATATAGGCAGAGAAAATTGGGCTCCCTATCGTTTAAAATACGAAGGAGAATCTCAATATAAAGGAAAATGAAGTAGAATGCCTATTGGAAAATTATACAGTAAAGAAATGTTATTATTAGAACAACAAAGTCCTCAATTATGGCCAGATGAAATCTTAATATGGGAACAAAATGTAGGTAGAAATTGGGAAACAAATAAAAGAACAGATATAGATATGTTTGCTTATTTAGAAACAACGCTAGGACCAATTGCTCTAGGGTTGTGGCAAAGTAAAAAGAATCAAGCTCCTGAAGAAATTAATCAAATTAAATCTTTAGGAGAAAATCCCTACAATTTCACAAGTCAAATTAGAATATTATTGTTAGGAGTTGATCCTACAAAAGAAAATACATTTATACAAAATACTGCAATTAGAAATCTTGAACAATTAAGTATTTCACATTTTAAATATATTCGAGAATTTAGTACAAATTTTACTAGAATAATATCACAAACTGGAAGGGCTATGGAAAATGAGTTATGTGATAAATACTTTATAAAATTATCTGGAGATTTAGGAAAATGTCTCCATGAAGAATGGAAAAAACTCGATCCAAAACCTATAAATTTAGGAATAGGGCCAAGAGTGTCTTTTGTTTTTCATAAATTAGAAGAAAAATGCAAAGAATCTGTCATACAAGAACAAATTAAAAGTCAAGCATGGGCTTTTTGTAAAACAACAATTTATACACCACAAGCATATGGATATTATGAAAAAACTAAAAAATATAAACATATTAGAAAAAGTACTAGTTTTGATAAAAATAAAAATTATGATAAAAATAATGCGGGATTGACCAATTAAAGCGGGTTTGACCAATTGGCTATGAGATTAAATCATATCCATAGATCTTCGAGGATGGATGACTTGAATTATTTCCTAGTTCTCATATAAATAGGAGTTCCTATTTGATCATCTCCCTCTATATATATATATATATATATATATGGGAGAGATCAAATAGAAATGAATTCATATGTGTTAAATAGAAATAAATCGTAGACGTCCATTTAAAAGATAAAGGGTGTAGATTAATGGGATCTTTACAGTGTGTTATTGAATTTTCGGATAATTAAAAATAAATAATAGGGGTAGAATAGTATTATCTCATATTGCCCACCTTTTTTGTGGAACCGTATATAATTCTCATCAACAATAAAATGTTTCTTTCCTTATTTCATGGGATTATAACGTAACTGTTTGATAGAGCTTGCATCCACATTTTCTTTTTCTTTTTTTTATATGTAAAAAATAATTAATTTTGAAGAGCCGCGATTTTTTTAGATGCATAACAAATATTTATTTTTATTTTTTTGAAAAATGATGCACAACAATCATTATAAAATAATAATAAGAAAAGGGCATCACTAATTTTGCTACAAATCAATAACAGACATTATAAAGCAATACTACACGTAATATGCAATTAATACAATAAGTAAATACAAATTAATTTATTTTTTTACAAATGCATTACTAATTTTGTTTCAAATCAATAACAAACAGTACTATAAAACAATACTAAACGTAATACTATGCAATGATAAATTAATTAAAATGCAATGAGTAATGCAAAAAAAAAAAAACAGTAAATATTTTTTTAAAAATTTAGATGTTACATTTCTTTCGAAAAAAATGCATTACTAATTTTTCTACAAACCAAAAAACATAATATGCAATAATAAGTCAATTAAATTGAAATAAGTAATACAAAAAAGAACAATAAATATTAAAATGCAATAAGTAATACAAAAAAAAAACAATAAATATTGATTGAGCCTGCATCCACGTTTTTTCTTTTTTGTTTACATGTTAATCCAATCATTTCAATAAACAGATAGTGTGCACTAAGTAATGCATAAAAAGACAATGACAATATTTTAGATGCATAACAATCATTATAAAGCAATAAGAATAAAAAATTCATTATTAATTTTGCTACAAATCACTAACAAGCAGTATAACGCAATACTAACTATATTTGACAATGATAATTAATTAAAATACAATAAGTAATACAAAAAGAAACAATAATTATTATGTTTAATCCATCAATAGGAATATTGTAATTTGAAAAGTTATAATAGAATATCCAGTAATTTTGACAAACGAAATATATTACATAGAGATTCCTCCAAATATTAAATATGTACAAATCTTTAGAAGATACTAATTGATGTTGTTTTACAATAAAGACCTTCTTACAATTAATCACGGAAAATTGCTAATTAATCTAACACCATTCAAATTTTTAAAATTGATGGTCTAGATTTATTTTTAGTTAACACATGGGAAAATGTTTCTATTATAACCATCCCATATATATATATATATATATAATATGGGTGCAGCAGCATGTGACGCATATGGTGAAGGAGAAGAGAGAGACTGTTCTCCCTCTTGGTCGCAAACGGGACCGGAGGCGCGACCGCCGTCCGGTCGTCAGCGGGTGGTGACCACCACCCCCGTTATAGATGCTCTTAGAGCTCAAAACTAAATTCGCTTCCCCTAGACGCATTAATATTAATATTCAAAAGAAATAATGATTTTTCATAATATAATACAATTATCAAATAACTAGAATATATATCTTGTAAAAATAAAATAATTTGTCTCATTGTTAGATAACTAAAGAAACAATCCACAACAGCTACAAAAATTAAAATATATATATGAGATTTCAAATATAAGTATATCAAGTTTCGTGCATGACGAAAGTTAGGTCTATCACCTCGATAGTATTATATATATGAGATTTCGAATATAAGAATATCATAAGATACTTATGAATTGATTCAATAATATTCTTGTCATTTATCAATTCAATCTCAAGCTTTACTCGTTTACACTAACAAGCATCACTAAACATTAATTCTTTGAAGTCAAGAACCAAACAGTTCGACTCATTAACAGTTCGACTCAGTTAGTAACAATATATACGCAAGCGTGTTTATCAGGCACCACAATAAGAAGTAAAATGCGACGTTAGTGAAGAAGTAGCCAACAACACTACTGCTGATGTGGAGTCATCGTCTTCCGTCAGCACCACCATTTCAGAAAGGATCATCAAACATCTTCAATTGAAGTAACCTCTACATGTTTGATTCTATGTTGTACAATAATATCTAGTAAATAAAACATAACGCTAGCTGTATCTACATATTAATTATTCTCTTCCCATATATCTTGCCGAGCATATTGCGTCAATAACGAAATGATCACATAAATAACCTAATAATGATCACATATTGCGTGATATGCCTAATAGTGTTATTGATTTTGCCATTAATTACCTAACCAAATATACAGGTTATGTATCCTGCATTATAAATCTTAATATCTTGTATTTTAGGTAACCAAAAATATCAAAGAGTAAAGTTCCATATAAAGCTAGACTCTTCATGAATGGAATGTTTCATATTACCAAACATTACAAGAAATTTTAAAAGGCAGCGTGACGGTGGACATAAACCCGTGACCTTTGGTCCTGGCATTAACCACTCTACGACTAGGCTAACACACGCACATTAACAAGATTTTTTTTGAATTATGGAACCGGTTTAGGAAAAATCGATTTTTGAATTATATGAGCAAAATAAACCGGTTATGTCACATTATGTCCCATTATCACTACCCATCTAGGATATTGAATTAATTAATGTATGATTCATTTATAAACCATAAATATCCATTTAAATTAGTTAGAATTATTAATTTGTATATTGTCCCACTTGTTATGATCAAAAGACTTTGATGATTGTAAATATATTCATTCTTGTAGAGAATCTAAACAATTACACTAGATTTTGCACCCGTATAGTACTAATTATGATTAATGAAACACAAAAATATCTGTGTGTTTGGACATGTGCATCTTGTAATCAACAATTAACGTATCCGCCTTATTTTCTTCTTCTTTTAAATATTTTCTTTAATTTTCATATTTTCTTAATTATTTTCAAATTAGAATTTATTAATTTCAATTAGAGTTTAAATAATCCCTAATTAGGATTTATTAAATAGTAGTATTAATTAATAAGAAAATAAAAAAAGCAACCCATGTGGTTAACCACACGGGAGTGTGTTCTTAATGAAATAGTAATATCTAAACCCTTGAATCACAAATGTCTAATTAATATATGTTGAAGATTAATTAATTAGTTAAACTAAGTAGCTAATTAGTTGACTATCCTCACTATTTTCTGCCATAAATAACATATACTCCTAGACTGTCAAGATTTTGGAAGATTTTAGTACTTAATAATATGTCAAACCTTCCTTTTTTTCCCCGATAAGATTACATCAGCAAAAAAATAAATATATAATATTTTAGTAATACTCCTTCCGTCCCCCAAAAGTGTGGTCCAATTAATATTTGAGTTAATCATGTTGACTAGCAAATTAAGTTAGTGGAAATTAATAGTTGGCCACCAACTTTATTCTAATAAATTGTGGCCAACTTTGAGCTGAAGTGACTTAAATGCCCTCCATATCACTTTACAGATTTTTTCACTTTCACTTTCTCTCTCACCGTACTCCCTCTTTCACCCACTCCACTCTCACTTTCTCTCTCCTCTCATGTCTCTTTCTCTCTGTACTCCCTTCCTCCACCGCCACTCCATCCCGTCTGCCGCCGCCGCCGCCGCGTCTTCTTCCTTGGTCGTCTTTTCGATTTGATTTATTTGTATACTTTTTCGAACAGTTTATTATTTATCTTATAGTCTTTTTCCGGTCATCTTCTCCGGCGTAGCTTTCATCTCCATAGTGATTTATTTGAGGTATTTTTACTGTATTAGTTTTAATTGAGTTTTCTAGATCTAGTCTGTCATGTTCTAGATCTAGTCTGTCATGTTCTTGTCATATTTTTCAGATCTTGTTGTCCTCTTCGTGCATATGTGTTCAACCTGCATTTTTCACGTCACTGAACGTCGCGACTTAGCACACCTGGTACGAATATAACATATTCGTACCAGGTGTGCCAAGGCATACCGCGCATAGACTTGGAACACCTGGTACGAATACACACCATTCGTACCAGGTGTGCCAAGTCTAGGCGCATCGCGACTTGGCACACCTGGTACGAATACGTTTTCGTGCGTGTGCTAAGGCATACCGCGCTAGACGGCACACCTGGCAGGATATAGACCATTCGTACTGTGTGTGCAAAGCAGCGCGGATACCTTGTCACACCTGGTACGAATACGTTGCATTCGTACCAGGTGTGCCAAGGCATACCAGGATGCGGTTGACCAAAGACGAACACCATCCGGGACATTAGATCTGGAATGTGACGCCATGGATTCTGGAGAGAAAGCTGTGAAATAAGGCAACGGGATCTGGAAAAATCTGGTGCGGCGGTATATCTAGAAGAATCTGGTGCGACGGCAGATCTGGAATATGGCTGGCAGAATGTGAAAGTTCAAGGCGGCGCGGCGGACTGGACTGAAAGTACGAAGGCGGTGCGGCGGAAGGGATGGAAGTACGACGATACGGCGGCGGAATTAAAGTACGACGGCGGCGGCGACGGCAAAATGAAAGTACGACGGAAGAAATGGAGAAAATAGGATTTTTAGAGAGAGAAAAAACAGAGAATTTGAAATTTGAAAACTGAAAAATGAAATGGGTGGATGGATAGTTAATAGTGGTTCCAAGGGCAAATTGGTCCAAATTTCCAAAAGTTGGCCAGAATTTCTACAAATAAAGTTTGTGGCCAACTATTAATTTCCACTATCTATATTGGTTATCTCAAATTTTGCCTCTTAATATTTTATACCTCACATATAATTAAATTTGGACCACACTTTTGGGGGACGGAGAGAGTATTAAAAGAGAAAATTTAGAAACCCATATTTATATACAAATATAGTCCATATGAAACGGAAGTAGCTAGGGTTAGATTAATTTTTTTTAGAGTGCACAAATGATGGGTTCCTCAGTTCTCCGATTGATATGCCGGAAATTAGAGGCCATGAGAAGCGGCTGCGGCGGGAGATGGGATGGTCGTAGGATGTTAAGCAGCACCACTAATCCATATAAAACCTCCCCTTGGCTGATGCTGCCACCCACCTCCGATAAAAGGCGCGGCGGCATGGTCTACAACTTCTACAGCCTCGCCGACGACGAGGTGTTGCAGTTCAGCAAGTACGGCGGCGGAGCAGACCCCATCGAATCGCCGGACGACGACGCCCTAGTGGTGGGGTCGTCGCACGGCTGGCTAGCGCTGATGAACCGCCGCAACAACGACCTCTACCTCTCGAACCCCCTCTCTCGCCGCCACATAAAGCTCCCGCCCATCGACGCCCTTCCCCACCCGGAAACCAACCTCCGCCGCGGCGGCCGCGGCCGCGTCTCGAAGGTGATCCTCTCCGACGGCCGCGCAGTGATGTCGTTCGGTCCCGGCGACCGGCTGGCCTTCTGCCGGCCCGGCCGCAGCAAGGAGTGGACCCCCATCGGGGAGCTGTTCCTGGAACGGGAGGATAGGGAAGACAAGTACGCTAGGGTTTACGATGATTTCGTGTATTCAACCACCACCAATCTCTTCAACTGCCTGACGCAGTCCGGCTTATACGATGACGTCAGCTTCGAGGATTGGGACCTCCGAGCCTCGGACTCGCCGAGGATCGGTTGGACTCAGAAGGAGGCGTTGCCGACGGTGAAGAGCGGTATGTGCGATTTGTTGCCGGAAGTGGAACGGTTTGGATACAAATGGTTGGATGACGAGAAAGCGGAGGAGCTCGGCCGCAGCTGGCGGAAACTGAAACATCTAGTGTTTGTGGAGCAGATCGACGAGCTTTTTCTGTTGTTCCGTTACGTGGAAAAGGGCGGCACGACCGTCGGCTTCACGGTGGCTAGGGTTGAAAAGGAAAAGGGCGGGAAAGTGAGGCTGGTGGGATGTGAGCTGGAAGGTTTGGCGGCGTTTGTCGGAACGAACCACTCGTTTGCGGTGTCGGCGGAGGAGTTTCCTCATTTGAAGAGCAACTCCATTTACTTCACGGACAGTAAGATTTGCTATACGCGGTCGCCGCCGGATTATTCGACTAGTAATTTTAAAGGGGGTGATATTGGAATTTTCGACTGCGGCGATGGCACTTTCTCCTCCTGCTACTTTCCCTCTACCTCCATCAACAGGATCGTGCCCGCACCTATTTGGTTCACTCCCTCTCTTTCTTAATATTGTTTTCTTTTATTAATTATTAATTGCCTAAGTTTTTCTTTGATTGATTAATTTTAATCAACGTGTACGATCATTTCTCAAGTTCAATTCACTATTTTCGAGTACTAGTGGTTTGTTTTTTTTTCTTTTTTTTTTTGAGGATACAGTGCTAGTTAATCTGCATGCATCATTATTTCCTTCTAGATTTGCTTGAACTAATATTTGTTGTTAATCTTTAATCGATTCTATTAATAATATTCAACCATAACATTAATTATGGTTGCCCTTTCAAAATTAAAACACACACACACACGCACACACAAATATTGGGTTGGGGGGGGGGGGGTGGTATTTGTTGGTTTTACTATGCCCGTTCATAATCTAAATTACTTTGTGTTACATATTAGATTAAAATATCACTACTAGAAAAAAGGACATACATGACGCGAAATTAGCGTCATCTATGTACGTGTCGAAGAGTCAAGTAGGCAGGTGTAATCTATAGTGGGTACTATACATGACGCAAAATTATCGTCATCTATGTGCGTATTCATGACGGTGATTTCCCGTCATCTATGAGCGTATAATACTGTCATGAATGATCCACTTTATCTTTAATGGGATACATACTTGACAGTAAATAACTGTTATCTTTGTTTTCGTACAGTCATGTATTATGTAGATTATACTTGACTATTTTATATAGAACTGTCATCTAATGCTCAACAATATATTTTTTTTTGTTTTTTTCTTCATTTTCCTGATTTATTTTCGAAAAGTCAATAAATTAAATTATTCAAAATTGTAATCCAAACATCCAAAATTCTTTATATTGATCACATCCAAAAATACATATATGGTCATCGATACTGAAAGTTCTAAACCAAGCACTTTATGCATATAAAGTACTAATCTGCCACAGCAAAACTTAGCACAAAATATAACACAGAATATAATGATTGAGCTAAGTAAACGACACACAGAATGGTAACCCAGTTCGGTTAATCAACCTACGTCTGGGGGGCCACGCCTAAGAGAGAATCAATCCACTATCCGAAGTTGTAGTTACAGAGGATCTTACGCATACAAGTCTTCCACTTTATGCTACCCGTTCACTCACACCCTTCCCGATCTACGTGAATTGATGATTGCAAGTGCACCACTTACAACCTAAGCTCGAGTCGCAACTCGACACCCAACCCCCTTACAAAAGTGTATATATATGAAATAAATGCTCTCAAGAACAATAAGAAAAATACTCTCACGAAAGTATAAGGCTATGAACAATAAAAATAGCAGCAGCAGCTCTATCTTCAACTTATCTTGGTGTAGATATATATAGGTCTTGAGAAACCCTAGATATGCTCTCCACCTCATTTGCCCTAGTTTCCTTATGCATAGAAACTTCCTTTGAAGATATGCCTTGTGGAACAATTAATTATATCCCCAATATAACATCTTTTCCGCGTCAAACAAGGATAAGGAAAAGATCTCCGTAAAATCTGCATAAATATGGAAAGAATCTTTCAGATCTGTTCCATTCTGTTCCACATCAAACAAGCTCAAACTGAAGCTCAGAAACCAGTTTCTGTTCTCGCACAACTCAAAAACACTTCAGTCAATTTTGCTTCTACATAAACTTGCCAACTTCAATTGAGCTACTCGCTCAAATCCAACAGATACATAGTCATAAAATAAAAATGTATTTAAATCTATAAAAACTAATTAAAAAGGTATACAAAATACATTATCTTCATACAATAACCTCATCGGAACATCTATAAATCCTTGTTTCTTCCCAGCTCCGCATCTCCCAAAAATTAATGATACAGTTTTCAAGGACGGAGGGAGTATAAGATTGGATATTTGAGGGATTAGAGGGTTAAACAAACTCAAAATTAATCAATCCATCAAAAATAATTAGTCTAATATTACTTTTATCAATCTATTCTATTACTTTGAAAGTCAGGTTGTTTCTCATTGTGAAATTATATAATAAGTCACTAAGAGCATTCACAACGGTGGGTGAGATCGGTGGCTCTCATCGCACCGCGGTTCACCCCATCGAAACGGGCTCGATCGATTTTATGGAATGCATGCACCCTCTTAAAAATAATAATAATTGGATTTCAAATGTTTGAAGCGCAACGTTTAGTAGGCAAAAAGGATGGCGCCGTTGCCAGTAATGGTCATGTGACCGTTTTTTATTTTATTTATTTAATATTTTACACATATAAATACACCCTATTTTATCTTCAAATTCACACCATTATCTACTTGTTCTTCATTTTCATCTTCATCTTCATCTTCCAAATGGATACAAAAGATATATATCATGTCGTCTCCTTGGTACCCCGAACTCTCGTCACCGGTGGGTCTTGATGCAATCAATTTGAATGACTCGCAGTTTCCCAACGAAGCTGCCGCCGCCGAGCCTGCGCCACCAAGGGAAAAGTCGCCGCTAAAGTAAAGATGGAGAGAGCGAAGCGCCACAATTATACAATCGAAGAAAGCGACCTCATCGTCCGAATTTAGATGATTCCATTTGCGGCACCGATCAAAAGGGCAAAGCGTATTGGGGGAGAGCGACGGAGAGGTTCAACGCAGTTTGTCTATGCGACCCGCCGTTCAATTTCTAACAAATCAAGAGCCACTTCGATCAACTCGCAGGAGAAGTTAAGGACTGGATAAGTGCCTACGAGAAAGCGCAATCAACAAGGAAGAGCGTCCATTGTGACGACATGATTACGAAGAAAGCCAGATGCTATATTGCCAAGATAACAACCACTACAAAAAAACGCCAGAATAACGACGGAACTTAACGACGGAATCGAATTCGTCACAACTAACGACGGAATAACGACGGAATTTTGACGGAAACAGTTGGCCAAAAATAACGACGGAACCAACGACGGAACTACGATGGAATTTTGGCGGGATTCTTCGCGGTGAAATTAACGACGGTAATAACGACGGAATTTCCGTCGTTACACCTAACGACGCCACTATTCAGTCGTTAGTATTTTATTTTGCATTTTTTTTATTTTAAATATTTTAACGACGGAATTATTCCGTCGTAAGGTTTATTTAATAAAATTAAAATTTAAATATTTCGTTTAACGACGGAATATTCCGTCGTTAATATTAAAATATAATTTTATTATTTTAATTTTCCTGTTACGACGGAATATGTTCCGTCGTTATATTTATTAATGATTTAAAATTTTATTTCGTCATCTAACGACGGAATAGTGACGGAAGGGTTCCGTCGTTAGATTTAATTTTTTTCCAGTTATCTGTTCTTTCTCGTTCACTTTAGCCCTAACCCCCAAATCTCCACATCGTTCCGTCCGTCGTCGTCGTCGTCCGTCGTCGTGGTCGCGCTTAGGGTCTCGTCCGTCGTCGTCGTCGTCGCGCTTAGGGTGTCGTCCGTCGTCGTCGCGGTTCACCTGCTTCCATCGTCTCTCCGGCCAGACGTTGGCCGGCGTCTTCGCTTGGAGCCGTTGTAACTCCGGGCTGCCGTCCACAACTCTCTCTCACTCACTACTTCTCCATCCCGTCGCTCCTCCCGCCCGCCCACCGCTCAGTCCGCCGTCGCCGCCACTGCTGCTCCGGTCGCCGTCGTCGCTGTAGGTCAGTCTCTCGCTCTCTTTCTCTCTTTGTCAATCTATGTCTCTATTTCACCGTCTCTCTCTCTCGTTAACTCTCGCAGCTCCGTCCGTTCTCGTTCGTCTCCGGCTGCCCTTTTACATTTGGTGCAACTCAACCGTATCTTGCCGACATCATTGGTCAGTCCTCTCTCTCTCTCTCTATCGCCAATTTAGTGAGCTTAGATTAGCCCGATAAACAATTGTGCCGTTTTCCCATAGATCTATTAATTAATTTTGCATCAACTTTATGAACTCCTGATAGATGAAGAGAACGAGGATGGGGAGGGTGAAGATATAACTACTGATGATGATGATGATGATAATAATAATAATGTTTGTTCTGATGATGATTAGAGATAGGTGATTGTTTCCTATATTTATACATGTTACATTAAATTGTTATTTATTTGATTGTAAATTCTAATCAAGTATAATGTTATTGTAATTTCAGATGACTTCTCGAAGTGCTATGATTTCTCGTTTGGTTGGCAGTAGAGGTGCGTCATCCGAGCCACCGGCTGGTGACGCTCCACAGTCCTCATCAGAGGACTTGGCACGTAGTGAGACAGGAGATCAAGGAGTCGGTGATGCAGGATCGAGCGCACCAGGGGGTGATGGTCGTTATCCGTTAAGGCTACATGAAAAGTAAGTTTTTCAATTTATGCATCTTTATTATTATTATTATTATTATTATTATTATTATTATTATTATTATTATTATTATTATTATTATTATTATTATTATTATTATTCTTGTTCTTGTTGTTGTTGTTGTCATCATGATCATTATTTATTAATTTAATGACATTTTGTATATTATTTCACTAACAATTGTAGCACAAACACAATGCTACCGAGTGGGAAAGTCTCAGAGACGATTTGGAATAATTTTGAGAAATTTCCAAATCCAACAGGGTATAATTGGAAATTAGTGCCTGTAGCTCTTAAGAATTCTTACTTTGAAGAATTCAAGGTAAATAATTATTTATTATCTAATTTTTAACTTGTAATAATTGTTTGCAAATCGTCAATAATTGATCTAATTATCTAATTGTTTGCAGAAAACGTTCTCTTGGAGACCCGAGAATGAGGCTAGGGTGCGCAAAAGTTGGGACGCCAGAGCGGCGAGAAGGTACAGAGACTTTATACATGCGGCGAAGGCTGGAAGAAATGATCCAGAAATAGGGAGGCCTGAATGGATTCCTCCAGCTGCGTGGGATGGTTGGCTAGCATATTGGGACAGTCCTGAAGTCATAGCAAAGTCAGAAAAAGCACGACGTAATCGACTGTCTGAGCCTGAAGGACCGGGAACTGGAATTTCAAAGCACAAAGGAGGCTCAAAATGTGCTTTACAGTATGCTATTGAGATAGTAAGTTTTCTACAAATACTTGAGTTTAATTAATATTATTACATTATTGTAGTTATTACTAATTTTGTGTTTCTTTCTGTATAGGCAAATGAGAAGGGACTCACTGAGGAGCAAGTCGCTCCTGATGTGTTTGAAAGATTGCACATGACTAAGGACGGCGACTATACAGACGTGAAGGCTCGCTGTATTGCGGTAAGTTTGATTAGTTTTAATAACTATAAGTTATATTTTACAATTAAACTTATTAATTATCAATAATTTTATGGATGTAGATGAGGATGGAGGAGAGGATTCAGACTTTGAGTCAGCCCGATCCCGACACGGCTGAGGTACCAACAGTAGATAGGTCTAAAGTTTACATTGAAGCTGCTGGAGGCCTAGATTCTAGGAGGAGACTGTTTTCTGCAGGTTATATGGCACACACCCTCGATGGATCTTCTTCTTCAAGTGTTGGAAATGAGCCTCAGTGCTCCGCATCAATGACAGCGATGCAGGAGCAGATAGTAAAACTTGCAGCAGATAACGAGAGGCAAAATGAAATGATGAGTCAAATGGCGGCCATGCTTAAAGCCACACAAGATCGACTTGATGCACTTCACCCGCACTTCACATCAGATCAGACACCTCCAAGAAATATTTGATAGATCTAGTTGCTTCCTCAAAACTCTATAGTTGTTGACATTAGATGTTTTTTTATTTAGACTTAACTGTTATGTTAATGTTGAATGTTGAATGTTGAATGTTTTTTTATGAAATTTAACAATGAATTAGTGTTTGATTAAGTTTTAATATTGTGTTTTAGGTTCATATTTATGTGATTTGTTGGATTTGAAATTGGTGTTTGTTTGTTGTTTAAGGGAACAGAAAAAACAGAGCATTACACTGCCCACTGTCCCAGACTTAACGACGGAATAACGACGCAATTTCCGTCGCGACAAATCCAGAATTAACGACGGAATGGATTCCGTCGCTATTAGCGACGGAAATTCCGTCGCCAATCCATTTCCAAAATAAACTAAATCTAGCGACGGAATTTCTTCCGTCGCTATTAGCGACGGAAATTCCGTCGCTATTTCCGTCCCCAAGTCCGTCGACGACGAAATCCGTGACGCAGGGTCAACGACGACTATTCCGTCGTTAATTCCGTCGTTACGTTAGCGACGGAGTTGAAATTCCGTCGCTAGTTGTCTTAGCGACGAGGGATTTCGCGTCGACTGTGTTCCATCGTTATTCCGTCGTTAGCTCTATTTAGCGACGGAATTACGCTGTTTAGCGACGGAAGATTCCGTCGTTAGAAGCGCTTTTTTTTGTAGTGAACGGTGTTCTGTTCAAGAACTTTAAGGCTTGGGAAATTTTGTGTAACTACCTGAAATTTCAAGCCCTCAAAATAGGAGACATTCGTTCTATCAAGATGGTGATAATGTCGGCCGAAGGTAGTTACACTACATCCTCCGCCGAAAAAAACGTGATGACCCGCCCTACAGCCAAAAGGCGGCGGCTAAGACGGCCAAGGGAAAAGGCAAGCAAACGAAGACCGCCTCATCCGACGCATTATCATGGATGGAGTCAGGAGCACCAACCTCGCCTCCATAGCCTCGGCGAAGCACTCTATAGCCGAGGCGAAGATCGAGACTCCCAGGTGAAGCGCGATGCTCTCGACATGAAGATCATCTACAAGGACACATCGAGAATGACGGCGGAGCAACTCGATATGCATATGAGAGCGGTGGCGGAGGTCAAGGCATAAAGGGGATGGCTGTAAAAAAAATTTAATTAATGTAATTTTCTTTTTCTTTTTTCAAATTATTAATTTTATTTTTATTTAAATTAATGTAATTTTTGATTTTATTTTATTTTAATTAATGAAAAATCCAATTTTCTAAAATTAATTTCATCAGGCCTTCTATAAACCCCACCTTACAGCACCAGCCGCAATGATGGGACCACAATCTAATGTTTCTCTAAAAAGCGCAAGGATTGTAAATGCTAAAGCCATTTGTTTATTATATATTCTCTGATTTGATTAAGCCCTTTTAAATTTCAATTAGTCTCCAATATATTTTAATGGACTCGATTCCACAGTCAAACGATTCAATCGAGCTAAGTGAAAATAGATTTCGTTTCCTTAGATACTTTTATATATATATATATATGGAGAGGATCATATAGGAATTCATCTTTATATGAGTCCGTATGAACTATGCATTTCTATCATACAAGTTAATGCACAAATTGCATTATTATAATGCATAAACATATGTTTTGATTTAAGAGTCTAGCGAGGGGAGCCGAAGACCTCGGAGCGAGCTAAAGAACATTAATATTGCCACAATAATTATCTATAAGTTAAAATCGGAGACGAAGGCGGAGACGAAAAAAAATTACTTTTCTATATTTGTGCATTAAAGTACTGCATTTTGTGCATTTTCAAAGTCATAAAAATGCATGGTTCCTACGGACTCATATAAGAATGAGTTCATACCAAATCCACACTATATATATATGGAGATGATCATATAGGAACTCATCTTTATATGAGTTTGTAGGAACCATGCATTTTTATCTCACAAGTTAATACACAAATTACATTATTTTAATGCATAAACATATGCTAATTAAAAATATTGCATTTTTTTTTTCAATTTTGATTTAAGAGTCGAGCTAGGGGAGTCGAAGGCCTCTGAGAGAGCTAAAGGACATTAATGTTGCCACAATCATTATCTATAAATTAAAATCGAAGACGAAAAAAATTGCTTTGCTATGTTTGTGCATTAAAGTTCTGCATTTCGTGCATTTCCGAAGTCATAAAAATGCATGGTTCCTACAGACTCATATAAGAATGAATTCCTACTAGATCCACACCCTATATATATATATATATATATATATATATATATATATATATAATATGGGTGCAGCACCTTGTGACGCATGGTGGAGGAGAAGAGAGAGACCGTTCTCCCTCTTGGTTGCAAACGGGACCGGAGGCGCGACCGCCGTCCGGTCACCAGCGGCGCGGTGACCACCACCCCCGTTATAGATGCTCTTAGAGCTCAAAACTAAATTCGCTTCACTTAGACGTATTAATATTAATATTCAAAAAAAATAATGATTTTTCATAATATAATACAATTATCAAATAACTAGAATATATATCTTGCAAAAATAAAATAATTTGTCTCATTGTTAGATAACTAAAGAAACAATCCACAACAGCTACAAAAATTAAAATAATTCAACATGAGAAAGAAATTATAAATATCAATGTGAAAAATATTAGTTTTATATAGCTCAAATATTGATTCATAGTACAAATCTACAATAAATTTTAAATCTAACTTCGTCCCTAGAATATAACTAAATGTCAAAAGAGAAACAGTATTGTGGAGAAGCCAGCTAGGGGAAAGAGAATTTTTGGACAGGGATTTCGGTTATTAGTTTTTGAAGTTTGATTGGACGCTCTGTTCTGTTTTTCTGTTACAACTAACTATTTTTCAATTAAATAAAATATAGTATATATAGGTAAAAATTCAGATATAGCAATGTATCGCCTTTGCCACGTATTAAAGTAGATGACTTATTATAAAATATTCTTATTTACAAAATTTTGTTTGCATATTATATTAGTATTATTTTACTTTTGTTGAATGGAATAATTAGTTGAAAATAGATATTTTAATAGTTTTAAAGTTGATGACCTATTATAAAGTAGTTTTGTTTACAAAATTTTGTTTGTCAATTATATTAGTACTATTATTCTAATTATTTTTTTATGAATATTTTTTTTTAGCTCAAACCAAGAAGAATAGAAAATGAAAGAACTCTACTTCTGATCAAATTCCAAGGATTCCACTTAATTCAAAGGAGCGTAATAATTTCACAAGATACGGAGAAAGTACTTCATTAACTGCATTTGATGCCGTTTCATTGAGAAAACCGCGCGTGCTTGAAACGAGAATTTTTGGACAGGGATTTGAATGACCGTCGCGCACCATTGCCATGCGGCCGCTCGAGCAGGCCTGGGCGCCGTGCGTGTCGCCCGCCCAGACCCCCTCAAGCAGTCACCTTCCTCATGTGCAGCACCTAGACAAAAAAATGCTAGTGACAGTAAGTACTACACGTCTAAGGGCTGAGGAAGGTAAACTTTTTGAAAACTTCCGTTGTTTGGAACAAAAATCATATGTAGCGATTTTTTTTTTGCCAAACCTTTTTATATGTCGTGGGGATCAATATTCCGCAAAATAAATATTTTTAAAATATATATATATATATATATATATATATTAAAATAAAAAATCTAAAAATGCCCGATAAAAAAAAATCTAAAAATTCTCAAGCTAGGGGAAAGAGAATTTTTGGACAGGGATAATCTATTTTAATAGTTTTAAAATAGATGACCTATTATAAAAGTGCTTGCTTACAAAATTTTGTTTCTCTCTCTCAAAAAAAAAATAAATTGTTTCTCTATTATATTATTATTCTAATTTTTTATGAATATTTTTTTAAGCTCAAACCAAGAAGAATAGACAATGGAAGAACTCTACTACTGATTAAAAAAAAGGGTCTAGTCATGAACCGAGTTAGAATTATGACCTTCCTTGACTATTTGGTGGCCACCTTTACAAATTATTTGACAGAATTTTTTCACAAAAACTAACATGCAAAGATCAACGTGTACGATCATTTCTCAACTTCAATTCACTATTTTCGAGTGCTAGTGGTTTTTTTCTTTCTTTTGCGGATACAGTGCTAGTTAATATGCATGCATCATTATTTCCTTCTAGATTTGTCTGAATTAATATTTGTTGTTAATCTTTAATCGATTCTATTAATAATATTCAACCATAACATTAATTATGGTTGGTCTTTCAAAAAAAATTAATGATACAGTTTTCAGGGATAGAGGGAGTATAAGATTGGATATTTGAGGGATTAGAGGGTTAAACAAATTCAGAATTAATCAATCCATAAAAAATAATTAGCCTAATATTACTTTTATCTATCTATTCTATTACAAATCTACAATACATTCTAAATCTAACTTTGTCCCTAGAATAAATCTAAATGTCAATCCAAATAAGAATGATAACAAAAAAAGATTGAAATTGAGAACAAGAAAGAAAATGAAAAAAAAAAGTAGTATAAATTAGTGGAGAAATATTTAGAACTTGATAATTGGCTTAATCCCTCTATTTTTTGTGTATTCCATGAAATAGCCACTTGCAATTTCTTCTTAACAACATAATTTTTTTAATTATTAAATATAAAATTATAACACTATATAATATACTAATGTTCGTGTGTGTGTAATGTGTGATACGACAGAGAAAAGTTTTTTGGAGGAAGCAGCAGAAAGAAAAGGGCATGCAACATCTGCACTAAGCGACCCCACACGGATACGATGCAGGGACCAACTTCTTTTTAATGATGCGTTTTCAGTTCAAATGACAATAACATGTAATAGTACTGTCAACACTAGTTTTGTCTTTAAATTGGTTTCACTAGTTTCTGATTTTCATGTTTTCTATAAATTTGTGTGTTTTTCTTTTTAATATTAGATATAAGACTGGTCCTAGCTAGCTAAGTGGTTTTGGAGCAACATATTAATTTTCTCAAATTGTCTAATCTAGTATTATATATTGATTACGATTCTGTACATTATGTACATCTAGACATTTTTTATTTTTTTGAAAAAAAAAATTGATTACGATTCTAGGCTTTCCTGCCGGCAGGAAAGTGTATAACAAAGAGCATATGAATTATTTTAGGTATATATGTAACATATGAATTATTTTAGGCATTTCAAAATTAGATACGTATTATTTATTTTTTGAAAAAAAAATTGTTTACGATTTTTTAATTATAACTACTATCGTACATCTTACAAAGGGGCAAATCTAGTTTATTCATAAAGTGCGTAAAATGATACAAAACCTAACGACCTGAACCCGATAGCATTACGATAAAAAAAATTGATTTTAATTTTTAACAGAAGCACGTTGAACATGATAATTTTACATAATTTATTTTCATATGAATTATTTTAGGCATTTCAAAATTAGATATTTTTTATTTTTTTGAAAAAAAAAATTGATTACGATTCTAGGCTTTCCTGCCGGCACGAAAGTGTATAAAAAAGAGCATATGAATTATTTTAGGTATATATGTAACATATGAATTAGTTTGGGCATTTCAAAATTAGATACGTATTATTTATTTTTTGAAAATTCAAATTGATAACGATTTTTTATTTTCGTTCTACGTTTTCATGCCGTCAGGAAAGTGTGTAAAAATGAGCATATGCGTTGAGTTTTTTCAAATTAAAAGATTGTAAATATACTTATTAATGGAATATGACTCTCTATATATGCAAAACTATACAGTGTATTATTGTATGTACATCAGACGCTTTTATTCTCAAATATGTACCTGCATAAGTCTTGATTTTATCAATATGAAGTAAATTATTTATCATTAGAAATCTGGTAACCAGTATGTCCCAAATATATATATTATATCTTGAAAATCTTAAAATTTTCAAACTACATTTAATACCTTTTTCGTAATCTATATATCTATATATATATATATATATATATATATATAAATTTATAATTGATCAAATTATTTTTTTTAAACTATTTATTTGGCTAACTAATTAATTGGCCAATTTAAATTAAATTGCTTGCAATTTGCAAACCAATTGCGGGATGAAAAAATACATATTGATTGGAGTATTTATATAAGTTTGTGTATTCTTATTGAAAAGCAATGTGGGATAAAAGATTTGTATACTTACTAACTATAATAAGAAGACACAAATTAAAAATTTTAGAAAAATATAAATATAACACACACACACACACATTGGTTTAGGCCTATGGACCACGTAAATTATTTATAAAAATATGATATCACAATATTCTCATTCCTTATTTAATTATGAAAGTTGATAATATATAAATATTAAATAATAGACTAAAGGAATAAAAATATACAAAATGAGGATTTAAGATAAATAGGAATACTGAATGGAGGTTGAGCCACGTAAGACCTAAAATTAAGGGGATGCTTCGAATCCGCATTCGTTTTAATAATATATATATATATATATATATATATATTGCGTGATTTATACATGCTCAAATATTATATTCTTAAACAAATATATAAATATTAATACCATAATTGCATGATTTATACATGCTCAAATATTATATTCTTAACCAAATATATAAATATTAATAATAGACATATTTTATTATTTAGCATTGTTAAACACGATGCATGATATTATTTCTTTCCTTTCCAATACCATTAAAAATTGGGGCGATTGCATTTAGAATTTGTAATTTATGAAAGCCATAATTTAATATTATCGATGGAACTTCTGTAAATAAGTTTTATTTGCTAATCGTAACAAATTGTCTATAATATAATATATATACAAAGCTCAAAATATGAGATTATATGTCATATTTAATTAAGGTTAGATACCAAACATAAGAGATTATATGCCATATGAATAAACGTGTTTGTTTTTTAATTATGGAAGTTTTAAGAATATAAATATTAAATAATAGATATATGAATAAAAATTGTTGAAAATGAGAATTTAAGTTAAATAAGAATACTGAATGGAGGTTACTGAATGAAGGTTACACCAAGTAGGATCTTGAATTAAGGGGAGGACTCGAATCCGCTTTCGTTTTAATATGTATCTCATTGGTGTATAAAAGGCTCAAAAAATCTGATCCACCGATTTAAGTATTAATTAGGGTCAATTGATGCATCCCAAGGAATCTACCTTACAAAAATATTTGATTCATGATCAACTAGAGTAACATTAAAAAAAAAAGTGTGATTGCAAATTCATGTGCCATCTGGCGAGCCACTACAACATTCCAAAGCCGGAAAATGACCTCTAATATAATTTCGTTAAAATTTCAATAATTTGTGGCTTTTACCGATTGTTTACGACATATTTGTGAAAATTAACCATGTCGTGTAGTTAAATTTTACACTTATTAATTCATACATCTACAAAATATGGTAACAATTTATGCACTCGGAAAAAATAAAATTATAATTTTTATAACGTTTTTTTGAGTTTTATTTAATGTAACGTTTTATTGGCTTTAAACTTGAACAAATCGAATTCCATAAAAAAAAAGTGTGAGTATGAGATTTTGTTGTTGCTGTTGTTGTTGTTGTTATTATTATTAATTTTTTTTTTTTTTTGAAGCAGCAACTAAAAACGCGTGGAGATATTTTCCATTTTTAGCAAAAACGAACCCGTTGCGAGTGTATTAAATCCAACAAAAAGAGGAAAAGTAGGAAATCATTACTAATGCCTAATGGTCAGGCTTTAACAGGGATCGGATAGTGCCGAAGAGTATAGGTAGGCTTTCTTTTATTATTATTATTATTATTATTATTATTATTATTATTATTATTATTATTACTATAGATGGTTTTAACTTTATTATGTTTTGATGTAATTTAGTTTGATTGAAATATGCATATATTAATTTGGATTTAATTTAATTGTTTTATGTTATATTCCATCTGTCTCAGGTTAGTGTGGTTCAACTAATATTTTATACCTCACATATAATTAATCAAATACGCACCTTATTGGGGACGGAGGGAGTACTTTTTACGTATATTCCTCTTCTTTTGTTTATATTCGTATTTCTATTAGTGATATTTTTTATACGTTGTACTTTTTTTGAGCAAAAAAACATATTATAAACAAAACCAAATCAGCTTGAACAATATCGAGAAGCCAAGAGGAACCTCTGACTTCCAAATCATTACATCATGAATATTTATAGCAAAATTAGCCAAATTATGCACCGCAAAATTCGCCTCCCGCCAAGCATGGGAGAACTTGAAAAACAGATGACGCTTGGCATGAAGTACGGCCTCATAAAGATCATCACACAAAGAATCAGTACCACCATGAGAGTCATTAAGCACATGGATTGCTAACAGTGAATCTATCTGTGAATATATGCATTGGCCCATGTCATGCTCAATATAATAGGTTCGTGTTCGAATTTAGCATTTTCTTAATGAAATCATGTCAAATTCGTGTTCGAGTTAGGTCCGAATTTTGTCATTTTGTGTCGGATTCGTGTTCGAATTTGGCATACCTTTAATAAATCGGGTTCGGATTTGACCTCAACATATCATATTGTTATCATGTCGACACAACCGACCCACTTGTCAGCCATAGAATTTACCTTGTAAAATTTGATTCACGATCAACTTGAGTAACGTTGACAAAAAGTGTGTGTATATATTAATTAATTTTAATATTTTATAGTTAGACCAAAGTCGATCAGCATCCTGCTCGCATTTATTCTTGATCAGTTCGACAAATCAAAATTTTGATGCACATATTTTAATAAAACAAGAGTATGTAAAATAACAAATTAATTAATGTGGTATTATTTTTATTGAACTTACTTTTCAATTAAAGATACAGTTTCACACTTTTCACTTTTCAGTGCTTGGTTGATAATAGAAATATAATGGATGGAAAATGTTTTGGAACCAAATTTTCATTTCTAGCTACTTTAAGTAAACATTGCATAGCGTATGGGATGTGCAACTCTCATGCACACTCTCTCTACACCTATATATAATGGATGATGCCGATTCTTAGCTCAGAAACTTTCAATGGCTGCAGCACTAGTTCATAAGGTTTTATTTTCCTCGAGTAAAAAAATGTTTTCTTATATTTTTTTCATTCTTTTTATCTGAAATCACAATCTAACACTGATTTTATTTCCAATTATTATCTCATAAATTTTCAATGGCTGCACTAGTTCATACGGTTTTATTTTCTCTGTGTTAAAAAATGCTTTGTTTTTTTTTCATTCTTCTTCTCTAAAAATCAAAATCTAACAGTACTGATTTGATTTCCTTATTTCAATTTTTCCCTTTTCTTCTTCAATTCTGTAACAAAAAATCAGAGCATTTGTTTTCCTTTCTCCTTGTTCTCTAACTCTTCCTCCATATATCTTGTACAGATTCTCTCAAAAAGGCCCGTTGTTCCAATGGTTTGGGCGAAGGTTTGTTAAGTTTTAATTTTTGATAACTTTGGTATTATTATGTTTAATTTGATCGGTGATGATGTTTTTGTATATATATATGTAGTCCTTTAGCAAGGAAGGAGACTTAGTTGAGAGAGCAAAGGTGGGTAGATACAAATGTTCGAATGAAAAATGTAGGCATCCATCCAACAAGGAACCATGGACTTACAAGTCAAGGAAGGGATTGATCCAACACATCAGAGCCGAACACGAGCCAAATAGAAAAGATGGGGAATTCTGCACACACTGTGGAAATCTTAAGGGAAAAGAAGATGAATGCACCTTCTTATCTCCTCATGAGCCCGCTTGTGCCGCAAAACCCAATACTTTGTCACGCGCTCAGGTGGAGGCAATCCTTGTTAAACAATACCGAGGTAATCATTAATTAATGTTTTATTATGTTACACATAATATATTATTTTATTTGTTTTATTTCTTTATATATTATTATTATATTTTTTCTTCTTTGTTGCATACACAAATTAAGTCTTTATGCTAATTAATGTATATTTATATTTTTTTTTCCTTACAGATGGGAAGAAATGATGTTCAGCTAATATATATTGGACTTGGATCGAGGTGGTATCTTAGAGTTGGATTAAGTCTATTTGATTATATATGGTATTTTGTATGTTTCGTATCCTAGTGCATGTCCACTAGATTGATTTTTGTTATTAAGCAACCAATATCGTCTTACATAATTAATGAGATTATGGTTTAATTGGTTTTCCTAAACCGATCAGTTTGTTCAGTTTGTTATGATAATAAAATTTAATTAAAATATATATTGTGTCGCGTACAAATTCTTCTAACTATAATTCGCTAAAAAAATGAATAAATTTATGCAGACACATTATGGCTAGCCATAATTTCATTCAATAACAAAAAAATGGTTTATTTAAATTTTTTGGTTTTAAATGACTTCTAATATTTAAAATATTTAATTTATACAAATTTATCTTGATATATTTGGATTTGGATGTAACATAAATCTCAATAGATATAATAAAGGTAATACAAAGATTTTTGAAGAAAAAAATTTACCTATACTAATCATGATAGAATTTAAATAAAAAATATAAACACTAACATAAAATACATAATCATACATTTTTTTTAAATCAAATATCTAACAAAATTGGTCTATTTTCACTTGATCGATCAAATTATGATTATATACATTATGACCAAATAGCATTACTCACAAAAAACAGCAGCACCTCTGTTTGTAAGTGCGTGTGTGTGTGTAAGTAGGAGCTAGACAAAGTGTAGGCAAAGAGGAGAAGTGTCTGAAAAGTAGCAATTGTGTTGAGGTTGTGTATCAGTGCTATCATAGCTAATAATAGGGCTAAAACCTAAGGCTTAGTACTACTGAAGTGAAGGTAAGTCGTTTTCATTGAAAGCATCTAAAATAATTAATTAATGAATAATTAATATTAAGATTTTTAGAAATGGAACACTTGTCCATAATATATATATATACAAGAGGATCCATGCAATCAACTTATACACTAATAAACTAATTCTAGATTTTTTTTAACCTTAATAACAAGGATTTTAAAGTTATTAACAACTTTAAAAATGAAAAATTCACTCACCCCACTCCGAGTTCGTAATAAAGGAGGTCAAGGCCGTGAATGTAATATCCGGATCGGCGCAATTACGTGTCAAATTTTAATTTTGTCGTCATTGCCAAATTATAATCTTATGATTTAACAAAATTCATGCATAATTTATTCTAAGGGTGTATTTTTTTTATGGGTAGTGATAATGAGACATAATGTCCTAGACATATGTATAAACTAGAAAATCGAAAATTATGGAACCGATTTAGGAAAAACCGATTTTTGAATTATATGGGCAAAAAAAAAAGGTTATGTCTAGGACATTATGTCCCATTAATATTATCACTACCAGATTTCGTGTTTAAAAATTGGAACACCAGAATTTTTCAAGATTCATATTTGCCCATACCAGACTATATATATTACTCCATCCGTCCAATTATTTATGACATGTTTCTTTTGGGAGGAGAAGAGTGTTTAAAGGATAAAAAGATAGAAAGTGGTGTAGCCCACAATTTTTTGTGAGAGAAGTATATTTCCCAAAAAGGAAACGGGCCATGTTACGTGGGACGATCCAAAAAATACAGGCCATAAATAATATGACGGAGGGAGTAAATGAAAGTCGGACCTTCTTTTAATTAATTCAAAATACAAATAGCTAGTATAACTTCTGTAAATTTTTTTCGTAAATATTTATTAATCCAAGTGTAACACTTATTAGGAATTCAAACTTATTGAAGGCTCAAGCCCGAAACGCTTTAAAATATTGAGGGCAATTAGATGATTGTTATATTTAAGTCACCAAATGAAACAATCAATATAAACTTCAATTTTACTTAAATGAATGGCTGCAAATAAAACTACAAAAGGGACCGGACCGGAATTGTCTAGCCTTTCTATAAACATAAAAATCAACAACTGAAAGGCTGGAGAAGATTGCGAGCTACAGATACCAAAATAGTAATACATTTTGAACTTTTGTTGTTAATTCTCGTGGGCCCTACAAAAGTACTATGAAACACCTAATAATTAACTGTCAAAAGAAAAGTGAAATTAAATGTCAACTTTTGTTAATGCATATAAAATAATTATAATAGGCTAGAAATATATATTTTTTTAACTATTAATTTCATAAGAATGTTAGCAATCGTACAATTACTAACCAGTTAATTTGTATAATAGAGAGTATTTTGGACAAAATTTATATGGCCAACCAAAATAGTCAATTTAATAGAGAATATAAATTTTCGCAGTATCCAAGCATGTTGACACATGCTATTAACTTTGATTATTGAAAACTTTTGTTGGATTCCTTTTAGCACGAAATATGTATTTTTATGAAGTTTACATACCGAAAATAATATTTATGCTTTGGATACTATTTTGTCTAACATATACACCATCTATTCCAGAATAAGTGTTCTGAACCGTCAAAATACGTGTACCAAGAAGGTGGACAAAATGACTCTTGCTGCCCTTAATTATTCATTGCATATGAAACCAAAAAAGTAAAATGGTAAATTATTGGGAAAATTAATAGAGTTTTGATTTGATACCAAAACCCAGCTGACCCCAACCAAGTAGATGATTGCACAAGCCTAAGCGTTTTTCAGCTCACCTGTTTGAGCTTATAGAGTTTCTTAGTTTACAGGTAGTCGCTGAAGACAGCAGAAGACTCAGCAGAAGACACAGCTAAGCAGACAGCTGAGGTATTCAGCAAAGCAGACTCAGCAGAGCAGACCAAGCAGAGTCAAAGACCCAGCAGTATCAAGACCCAGCTCAGTGACGGAAACCCAGCTCAGTGTCAAAGACCCAGCTCAGTGTAAAAGACCCAGCTTAGTGTCAATGACACAGCTCAGGTCTAAGACAGCTCAGGTTAATGACAAGGCTCAGGTTGAAGACACAGCTCAGGTTTATGATACAGCTCAGGTCTAAGTGTAGTATCCCGTCTTTCTTAAGTAATTAAAATAATTAATCTTCTGAGAAAGACAAGAATTTTAGTAAAATAAAAATTTTCTTTCCGAAAATTTTACCCGGCAGATATATTCTACCGGAAAAATGAGTTTTAATTAATTTTCATCGTCTCGGTTAATCCGAAACGAAGAAGTTTTTACATTTATCAATAGATGATAAATGTTTAGTCATAAATTGACTAAAAGAATAATTTAATTTAATTACGTAGAATTTTACGTAATTTATCGCTTAAAAAATTTAGTTTCGGTCGAGTTGAAAATGCTTCGAATCTCCGATTCTTTCTGTGAGATTTTTATCTAGGGATCGTGAAGCCCTAAATTAATTTCCTATGTTGAGAAATTAGAGATTTAATGGAGGATTAGTTGTTATTAATTAATTGAAAGTGATTAATTAAATAACTAATGACTTAACTTAACAATTAAGTTATATTATTATATTACTCTATCCTATATCTATCTATATATATGGTGATCATCTTCATCCCCTTCACCCCCAAAACTCACGCATACACACACATACACACACTCAAGAGTTTTCTTCCATTGTTGTGCTCAATCCTAGCTTCAAGATCAAGTATAAATCTTATCCAATTAATTAGGTAAGTAAATATTTATGTTCTTGGGAAGTTTTAGTTTCCTTTCCATGGAATAAATGATCCATTATACATACATATATATATATATATATATATATATATATATATATATATATTCGAAATTCTTGAGAAGAATTTGAGAAGTGATTGGATGATCTTGATTTAATAGTATGATACTTATATCATGATTAGATGATGACTTGTGTGATTAAATCAAGCATGAAGAACCCTAACCCTAGTTTTATTATTTTCGAAATTTTTGGAAGAAAATGTCAAGTATTGATTCATGCATTGAATGATGTTGTTATCTTCACGAATTATGCTTAGAATATGATTATAAGATCAAATATGTAATTAAATTTAAGCATGAGAAACCCTAGATCATAATTGAGAATTTTCGAAAATGGGAGAAAATGAGGAACACTTGATGCATGAATTGTATGATTGTTTTAATGATATAAATGAATTTAGTTAGTTATTTTAAGAATGTTTCATGTTGGAAGTGAGTAAAAATTTCCAACCAATTTCATTTTGTGAAAATAATCGATTAAATAAGGATATAAATTAGGGTTTGATAATGTAATGTTATATGATAGATTTGATGATTCAATTAAAGATATATGATGTTAATGAAGTAAATAGAATCAAGAGTTAGTGAATTAAAAGCATGATTTACCCTAGAAACCCTAGAAAAATCGAATTAGGGTTCTTAAATTAGAGTTGGATGATTAATACTTAATTAAATGAAGAAGTGAGTTTAAGATGATAATAAAGTATAGTAGAAATTTAAAAAGAAGAGAAAATAATTAAAGAAATGTTAATTTTAATATAACGGAAAATATAAAATAAATAAATAAGATATTAATTAAATTAAGGAATTAATTGCATTTATGAACTTCTTAATAAAAATTAAGTGTTATATGATTTTCTGGAAATTTAATTCAAAGTAATAAAGATTTTCTATTTTTGGTTGATTTTCCCGAATTGGGAGTTATATGTTTAATTGAGTTAATGTGTGTATTTAAAGTATAATTATGTTTGTTGTGACGAAATAAGTGTCTGGAATTAATTTGAGAATTTTCTGAATCCATTAGACGGATTGAAATTGATTTAGTCGACTATGATGAATAGTAATTTATAAATATTAATGTTATATGAGATTTGATTGATGTTTGATGTTTAATGAGGAATTAAGATAGATTAAGATAGATTAAGAGAGTTTAAGAAGTTAAGATAGAAATTGCGAGGTTAGTCGAGTTTCGGTATAGAAATTCGAATCGAATTACGTTAAGATTATCAAAGTCGTTTTTCGATAGAAGTTCTCGTTTTAAAATCGTTATTCCGTTTCGATTTAAAGGAGCTAGTGGAAGCGGGAGCGGAAACGTAAAGTAAAGAGATCGACCAAGCGCTAAAGTTTAAAGTAAAGCTTAAAGTAATCAGGTGAGCTTTCTAAACTGAAAAATGTGCAAAGCATGATATATTATGATTTTAAAGCTTTGATACTTGCCAAATGATTTTAAAATGTTTAAGTATGTTACCATCTACTTCAGAAAGACGAATTCGGTTTCACGCAAGGTGAAATCTGTGTACACATTAGTAATCGTGCGCATTTCTTTGATAGGCCGATTATTCATAATCGTGAGCCTTTCTTGATATGCCGGTTACAAGTCATTGAGAAAGAGGCCTCTTTCTCATCACCAATATTTATTGTAGATATGGTTCATACTGTTATAAATGTCTGCAGACAAATGAGTTTTGAAAAGGAAATATTTTGAGCATTTTACGAGTTGTTTTTCAGAAAATCCTCGTATTATGTTTCTGGCAAGTTTTCATATATAGCTGTATTCAGCAAAGTTTTCAATTGTTTTCGGCATGTGTTCACTGAGTACGTAGTACTCAGCCCTGCATGTTATTTCTAAAACGTGCAGGTTAGCAGGGATGAAGATGATGAGTACTGGATGGACTATTATTGTTGTTAAACGTTGTTTATGTAAAGAAAGTCGTTTTTGAGAAGTTGACCTAGAATATATGTCTTCATACATATATTCTCATGTTTTCCGCTGCAAGAAAATGAAATTGATGTTGTTATAATGTTTGAATTCTAAAGTCGAACTCTTTTGTCAAGTTCTTTTGAAACTCAACCAGTGAATCATATGTACATAAGTTGTTAGTTGTGTTGAGAAGCCTTGTCGAACTTGAAACAGTTTTCTTTATCGTGTTTTCTTGATCATCGAGTCAACTTGTAATTTCCTCGATCATTGTCGATTATTTGGTCGATCAGGTCTTTTATTTTCAAGCTGACTTGAATTATATTGTTGATTTGCATGTTGTTATTGAAATCGTTGATCGTCTCATTATCTCGAGTCATGCATGTCGTGATTATTCAGAATTCTTGAACTTTATTGAGTATGAATATCCTTTGTTTAAATAATCAATAGCCGGGTCGCTATTCAATTCCCTTTGTTAATCATAAATTATGTAAGTCGTGGGACCTACCGGCCTTGACATCTGATATCGGGGTTCGGGCTGCGACACTAAGACACAGCTCAGAGTCGAGACACAGCAGAGTCCAAGACGCTGAAGACACAACAAAAATGCTTAGCAAGCTCGAAGACGAAGACCTTCTCCAAGACAAGATCCCGATGTCAGAAGATCTTATCTAATGCAGTCAAATCAGAGAAGGAATAGCTTCTGCAGATGCAGACATACTTCGTAGGTTAAAGGCCAGAAGTAAATGAAAGTAGGTAAGATTCAAACGGCTCTCTTCCAACGGCTAGTTTGAATCTCCACCTATATATATCTCCTCACCATTGAAGAAAAGAGACTGGTGGTGAGACTGGTAAAGAGACGACTGAAGAAATATAAAAGAGCCAACAGAAAAATGAACAACGATCTTAAAAGCCAAATCCCTCAAGAACACCCAGCCAGTCAGCTGTGTTCTTAGTTGTTCACATATTCAGTCATAGGCAGAAAAGATTAGATTAGAAATATCTTAAGCATAGTTTGAACGAGTTCATCATACTCTTTGTTCTTCATTGTAAGAACTCGTTCATAGTTGGAAACCCCCCCCATACCCAAACCCAAACCCAGAAAGGTTAGGTAAAGGTACGCTTGCTCGAAGCGTGTAATTCGAGTGGTTAGGTTCTTCAGTACCCGGAAACTGAAGGTGTAGGCTTGACAGTGCCCGTAAACTGTTGGAACACAGCTCGGGTTAGAGTTGTGAAGTTGCTTGGTACTTGAAAACTAAGTCGTAGTGAATTACCAGTGAACCTGGTCGTGGACGTAGGAGATGTGACTCCGAACCACGTTAAAATTGCTTTGTTATTTATCGCTTTGTTTTATGCATTTTACTAACCTCTCAAGCATACATTTCAAGCTGCATAAACTGATTAACTGAAAAGTGAAACAGAGCTTTGCAATATGATTTGAAGCAACAGACAGACTTTCCAAACCCACCAACTTCCGCACACACACTCACACAGCCAGCTGTGTCGATCAAGTGTCCATCCAGCTGGATCGAGCACAGCCAGCTCTCCGAAAAGAGTTTTAACTTGGAAAAGTTTTTAAACCTTGGTGTATTCACCCCCCCTCTACACCAATGTATCCGTCTTGGGACCAACATAAATCTAGTAGTTTGATATCGTTATTTATGCATACATTTCTGAGACATTACACTTATTTGGAGAAGAAGTTGTTTGACTATTCGATTATTTATTTAAGGACGGATGGAGTAATCAATATCTTTTCCCCAAAAATTGCGTCTAGTTGATTTTTTTTTCGTTTGTTCGTCATAAATTATGGAATAATCGGCCTTAATAATTAATTATTAATTAATAATGTAAGATTAGATGTGAAAAATAATGATGAACCCTAATAGGATTATAAGGTACCATAATCAATAATTGTAAAATTGAACAAAAACACTACCCCATTCGTCCCATTATTCTTGTCTTGTATTCCTTTTTGGGCTGTCCCGTTATTTTTGTCATGTTTCCATAAAAAGAAATATGCTTCTCTCACAAAAAGTTATGGGCTCCACCACTTTCTATCTTTTTACCCTTTAAACACTCTTCTCCTTAATACTCGTGCCCAAAAGAAATTAGACAAGAATAATGAGACGGATGGAGTATAACAATTCAAATTGAAGCTAGTTGTGGCACAAATGGATCACTGAAAGCTGAGAAGAAAAATATCTCATATGCACTAATTATTCTCTCACTGTAAATATATTTCAATGGACTTCTCTCTTTTATACACAAAAACTCCACTAGCTAGATTGATTTTTGTTATTAAGCAACCAATATCGTCTTACATAATTAATCAGATTATGTTTTAATTGGTTTTCCTAAACCTGTTCAGTTTGTTCAGTACATTATTATGATAATAAAAGTTAATTAAAATATATATTGTGTCGCGTACAAATTCTTCTAACTATAATTCGCTAAAAAAAATAGCAGCACCTCTGTTTGTAAGTGCGTGTGTGTAAGTAGGAGACAAAGTGTAGGCAAAGAGGAGAAGTGTCTGAAAAGTAGCAGCTGTGTTGAGGTTAGGGTTGTAAATGAATCGAATAATTTTGCTCGGTTCGATATAGCATGGGATTCGATGCAAAAACCAACATTCACGTGTGGAGAAAGATTTAGACGTACCAGCCAACCAATAGGCTAACAGCTTCTTTGCTCTGCGTTGCCAATATATTTTATATATAACATTACCGTCTGGATCCGGTCGCATTAAACTATTTGCGGATAATAATTAACCGCTCTATTAGTAACATATATTGGTTGATACTTAAATTCAGTTAGTTGCTTGCACATTAGAATGTCTTGGCACCAACATCTCCTACACTATTTTGTTTGATATTTCCATTATTTCATGAGATTATTCTTTGCCTCGTTATTCATTGAAATGTTTTACTTATTCAATTATTCTCATATACTATATTTTAAGATCAATAGTGATAATGAAGTGTAACTCAATTCGTCACACATTTTTTCTTTGATCTTTAGATTGAGGTTCAAATTATATGTGCGTGTGTTGTGAAACTAAAAAAAAAATCAATAGGCATAATGATCATTAAAAATTTAAAATGACACTCGTGTATCACATTCGCACAGAGGAGGAAAAACTGTATGTTACTGTATTAAATTTATTTGCTTGATATGCCTAATATCAATTAATACTGACCAACTTACGCTGCAATAGTGATGCGTGTTATTAATGTTCACATAAATTAAATCAGGTCTGGGTTTGGGTTTTTTTTTTCTGCTTTTTATTGATTTTGCCATTAATTACCTAACCAAATATACATGCTATATATCCTGCAGTATAGATCTGAATATATTGTATTTTAGGTAACCAAATATATTAAAGAGTAAAGTTCCATGTAAAGCTAGACTCGTCAATGGAATGTTTCATATTACTATATTGTAGTGCTAATCTAGCTTGCATCACAAGTTCTTGTTCTAATAAAAAAAATAAAATACTAAAAACATAAGGTCCATTTTTTCTTAATTAATTTGTTTACTTGTAGGACCAATGTATTAGTTACTATATATTATTACGAGACGAAATTAGGGCGAGTATCAATACAATCCAAATATGGGTCCCACAGTCCTCCGACTAATATGCCGGAAAGCCGTCGGCGGAATTACGAAACTGAACTGCAGCGGCGGCCATGTTAGGATGATGAGCACCACCACCTCCACCATCGATCCATCGAGGATCTCCCCATGGCTGATGCTGCCACCTGCAGCCTCCGAAGACGCCTATCATTATAAATTGTACTGCCCTGCATCAAAAAAAGTGTTGAGCTTCAAGAAAGAATCGTCGCCGGCGCCGGCGCCGTCAGCAGATGGTCTGGTGAAACTGGTGGGATCCTCCCATGGGTGGGTGGCCACATTCAATCTCGACAACCACAATATTTTTCTCTCTGACCCTATTTCCAGCCGTCACATGAAGCTTCCCGACATTCACACCTTGCCGGAATGCCTATTCGGACTTCGAACCATCGTGGAGAAGGTCATCCTAACATGCTCTCCCACCGCCGCCGAGTGCCGCGCTGTGATGAAATTCGAGGTCCGCGGCTTGGCGCTCTGCTGCCCCAGCGGCGGCAAGTGGACGTGGTTCGGCGACAATTTCTACAAGGATTTTGTCTACTCGAGCAGACAAAAACGTCTCTTTTGCATCACCGACCGCGACGTCGGTGATGACAAGGTGGAGAGCTGGGATCTGAGCGATCCCAGCTCTCCCACACGGGATTGGGTCCTGAACTTCAACCTAGACGACGATGACTTGGAGACCAAGTCCATGGACGAGGCCGAGCTCATGGGCGCCTTCTCGAGGGAAGTCAGATACCTTGTGTTTGCGGAGCAGTCCGACCAGCTTTTTCTGGTGATACGTCGTATCCTCGAAAACGCCGGCCGCGACGGTTCCTACGTTAAAAGCATCCACTTCGGTGACGGTCGGAGTTTCTACGACGATAGCTACCCCTACAGAACGTTTGCTTTCGACGTGCATGAAATTGATTGGAAGGGACGAGGGCGACGGCCAAATCGTGTGAGGTACGTGGAGGACGGTTCCTTGAATGGTTTGGCCATGTTCGTCGGAAACAACCACTCTTTCGCGCTCTCCGCGGCAGAGGAGGAGTTCCCGGAGTTGAAGCCCGACTCCATTTACTTCACAGAGGAAGAAGAGTTCACTCCCTATTATGTTAATGATCTCAACTATGGCGGCCATGATAATGGGATATTTAATTATGCGGATAGGAGTTTCTCTTCCGTTTATTACTCATGTCACGCCTCTAATTTTACCAGGATTATGCCTCCACCTATTTGGTTCACTCCAACTCCACATTGCATTAGTTCGTTAGATTAGTTGTGCGGCATGGGAATTTATTTATTATCAACAATTAATATTTAATTAATGTTCAGGAGTACTATATATATATAGTTTTTGTTTGCCAATATTCCGATTGCTATATCATCATGTTCTGGGAATTCTTTTCTATGTTAGTCCAAGTTTGTGATCATAATCTCAGCCGTTTCACTTGTTTTGAAAATGTATCATGCTATGCACGTCACACAATTTAATTTTAATTACATAACCTCTGCTCTCTTCTTCATTCTGTTGTTTCTGAGACTCAGAAATTAAAGCTTAATATTTTGAGCTAAGGGTGTTGAAACTTGTTTAGCTTGATGCATATGAAACTTATGCAGCACTTTCTCAATCTCAATGTAATCCTTTCTGTCCAAGCCAAATCTATGTATGTCCATCCCAGAATTCTTCTAGCATTTCCAAGCTCCTTCATTTCAAAGTTTCACTTCAAATCTTCCTTGATCATCATATCATCTACATATAGTAGAAGATACATTGTTGATCCAACACAACCGCCGTCGATCGAACACCACCGCCTTTCAAAATCGTCGGATGCTGCCACTGCCACTGCCGGCTTATTCTCTCGAGGATGTTGCCACTGCCGCCGTGTGATTCTCCTGTAGCAGCCGCGTCGTCGTCTCCGACAGGATCAGCAAGAATTCGACAATATCAATTCTCTGGTAATGGCGGACGACGACGAATTTGAGGATGGTTATTCGCAGAGCTACAAGTACGTGGCTGGAATCCAACCAATCGCCAAGAAACAATCCACAACAGCTATAAAAATTAAAATAATTCAACATGAGAAAGAAGTTATAAATATCAATGCGAAAAATATTAGTTTTACATAGCTCAAATATTGATCCATAGTACAAATCTACAATAAATTATAAATCTAACTTGGTCCCTAGAATAAAATTAAATGTCAATCCAAAGAAGAATGATAACAAAAAAAGATTGAAATTGAGAACAAGAAAGAAAATGAAAAAAAGTAGTATAAATTAGTGGAGAAATATGTAGAACTTGATAATTGGCTTAATATATCCCTCTATTTCTTGTGTATTCCATGAAATAGCCACTTGCAATTTCTTCTTAACAATATTATTTTTTAATTATTAAATATAAAATTATATTACTACTATATATATACAATGTTCGTGTGTATGTAATGTGTGATACGACAGAGAAAAGTTTTTTGGAGGAAGCAGCAGAAAGAAAAGGGCATGCAACATCTGCACTAAGCGACCCCACACGGATACGATACAAATGATCAACTTCGTTTTAATGATGTGTTTTCAGTTCAATGACAATAACATGTAATAGTGTCAACAATAGTTTTGTCTTTAAATTGGTTTCCGTTTCAGATTTTCATGTTTTCTATAAATTTGTGTGTTTTTCTTTTTAATATTAGATATATGACTGGTCCTAGCTAGCTAAGTGGTTTTGGAGCAACATATTAATTTTCTCAAATTGTCTAATCTAGTATTGTATCTCATTGGTGTATAAAAGGCTCAAAACATCTAATCCACTGATTTAAGTATTAATTAGGGTCAATTGATGCATCCCAAGGAATCTATACCTTGTAAAAATATTTGTTTCATGATCAACTAGAGTAACATTAAAAAAAAGTGTGATTACAAATTCATGTGACATCTGGCGAGCCACTACAACATTCCAAAGCCGGAAAATGATCTCTAAGACAACTTCGTTAAAATTTCAATAATTTGTGGCTTTTACCGATTGTTTACGACATATTTGTGAAAATTAACCATGTCGTGTAGTTAAATTTTACACTTATATATATTCATACATCTACAAAATATGGTAACAATTTATGCACTCGGAAAAAATAACATTATAGTTTTATAACGTTTTATGGAGTTTTATTTAATGTAACGTTTTATCGGCTATGTATCAAATCGAATTCCATAAAAAAAAGTGTAAAGTATGAGATTTTTTTGTTGATGTTGTTGCTTTTTTAATTTTTTATTTTTTGAAGCAGCAACAAAAAACGCGTGGAGATATTTTCCATTTTTAGCAAAAACGAACCCGTTGCGAGTGTATTAAATCCAACAAAAAGAGGAAAAGTAGGAAATCATTACTAATGCTTAATGGTCAGGCTTTAACAAGGATCGGATAGTGCCGAAGAGTATAGGTAGGCTTTCTTCTATTATTATTATTATTATTATTATTATTATTATTATTATTATAGATGGTTTTAACTTTATTATTTTTTTATGTAATTTAGTTTGATTAAAATATGCATATATATTTGGATTTAATTTAACTGTTTTATGTTACTTTTTACGTATCTTCTTTTGTTTACATTCGTATTTCTATTAGTGTTATTTTTTATACGTTGTACTTTTTTTGAGTAAAAAACCATATTATAAACTAAACCAAATCAGCTTGAACAATATCGAGAAGCCAAGAGGGAAACTCCGACTTTCAAATCATTACATCATGAATACTTAAAGCAAAATCAGCCAAATTATGCACCGCAAAATTCGCCTCCCGCCAAGCACGGGAGAACTTAAAAAACAGATGACGCTCGGCATAAAGTATGGCCTCATAAAGATCATCATACAAAGAATCAGTACCACCATGAGAGTCATTAAGCACATGGATTGCTATACAGTGAATCTGTGAACATATGCACTGGCCTTAATCTAATTCGTGTTCGAATTTAGCATACCCTTAACATATCAGATTGTTATCATGTCGGCCCAAGCCAACCCACTTGTCAGCCCTAGAATTTACCTTGTAAAATCTGATTCATGATCAATTTGAGTAACGTTGACAAAAAGTGTGTGTATATACATTTTTAATATTTTATAGATCAGACCAAAGTCGATCAGCATCCTGCTCGCATTTATTCTTGATCAGTTCGACAAATCAAAATTTTGATGCACATATTTTAATAAAAAAAAGAGTATGTAAAATAACAAATTAATGTGGTATTATTAATTACTAGTATTATTTTTATTGAACTTACTTTTCAAAGAGACAAAGTTTCACACTTTTCACTTTTCAGTGCTTGGTTGATAATAGAAATATAATGGATGGAAAATGTTTTGGAACCAAATTTTCATTTCTAGCTACTTTAAGTAAACATTGCATAGCGTATGGGATGTGCAACTCTCATGCACACTCTCTCTACACCTATATATAATGGATGATGCCGATTCTTAGCTCAGAAACTTTCAATGGCTGCAGCACTAGTTCATAAGGTTTTATTTTCCTCGAGTAAAAAAATGTTTTCTTATATTTTTTTCATTCTTCTTCTCTGAAATCACAATCTAACACTGATTTTATTTCCAATTATTATCTCATAAATTTTCAATGGCTGCACTAGTTCATACGGTTTTATTTTCTCTGTGTTAAAAAATGCTTTGTTTTTGTTTTTTGTTTTTTGTCTTTTTTTTTTTCATATTCTTCTTCTCTAAAAACCACAATCTGACAGCACTGATTTGATTTCCTTACTTCAATTTTTCCCTTTTCTTGTTGAATTCTGTAACAAAAAAATCAGGGCATTCGTTTTCCTTTCTCCTTGTTCTCTAACTCTTCCTCCATATATCTTGTACAGATTCTCTCAAAAGGGCCCGTTGTTCCAATGGTTTGGGCGAAGGTTTGTTAAGTTTCTTTGATAACTTTGGTATTATATATGTTTAATTTGATCGGTGATGATGTTTTTGTATATATATATGTAGTCTTTTAGCAAGGGAAAAGGCAAGGAAGAAGGGTTAGTTGAGAAAGCAAAGGTGAGTAGATACAAATGCTCGAATGAGAAATGTAGGCATCCATCCAACAAGGAACCATGGACTTACAGGTCAAAGGAAGGATTGATCCAACACAACATAGCCAAACACAACCCAAATAGTGATTATGGGGATTTCTGCAGACACTGTGGAAATCTTAAGGGAAATGAATCTGAGTGCAACTTCTTATCTCCACATGACCCCCCTTGTGCCGCCAAAGCCAATTTGTCAACCGCTCAGGTGGAAGCAATTCTTGTTCAACAGTACCGAGGTAATAATTAATTAATGTTTTCTTATATTATTTTATTTGTTTATTTTTTTTATATATTATATTTTTTCTGCTTTACATACACAAATTAAGTCCTTATGCTAATTAATATATATTTATATTTTTTTTCCTTACAGACGGGAAGAAATGATGCTCAGCTAATATATATTGGACTTGGAATCGGTGGTATCTTAGAGTTGGATTAGTTCTATTTGATTATATATATTTTGTATGTTTCGTATCCTAGCTAGTGCATGTCTGTTTTAGTTAATTAATGACCGACTTTGAGTCTGTTTATCTAGTACTTTTGCTCCACTTATTATCTATGGATCTTTTGTTTTAACCTTATATATTACGTCAATATTCATCAATGCTTTATTTCAATTTCTGTACTTGTGAATATTTTTAGTTACAAATGTTACACATGTCCAACATCCCCAATAATTACTTTATAGTTTAATAATTTTTATTATAACAGTCCCTTGTTATGAATTTTCAATTCTTCTTAAAATTTGTATTTAATCAATTATTCTATCTGTTAATTCAAATGTGGTCATGTGCATGTACTTTCAAATCCTAATTGTCAACAAAAAATTACATGTGCACGCGAGTTCAATTTTGGTGATTGCGTGTTTAAAAATTGGAACACCAGAATTTTTCAAGATTCATATTTGCCTGTACCGGACTATATATATTAAATGAAACTCGGACCTTTTTTTAATTAATTCAAAATACAAATAGCTAGTATAACTTCTGTAAATTTTTTTCGTAAATATTTATCGATTAATCCAAGTTTAACACTTATTAGGAATTCAAACTTATTGAAGGCTCAAGTCCAAAACGCTTTAAAATATTGAGGGCAATTAGATGATTGTTATATTTAAGTCACCAAATGAAACAATCAATACAAACTTGAATTTTACTTGAATGAATGGCTGCAAAATAAAACTACAAAAGGGACCGGAATAGTTGTTTTGCTTTAAGTCTAGCCTTTCTATAAACATAAAAATCAACAACTGAAAGGCTGGAGAAGATTGCGAACTACAGATACCAAAATGTACATTTTGAACTTTTGCAGTTGATTCTCGTGGGCCCTACACAAGTACGTACTATGAAACACCTAATAATTAACTGTCAAAAGAAAAGTGAAATTAAATGTCAACTTTTGTTAATGCATATAAAATAATTATAATAGGCTATATATATATATATATATATATATATTTTAAGTATTAATTTCATAAGAATGTTAGCAATCGTACAATTACTAACCAGTTTGTATAATAGAGAGTATTTTGGACAAAATTTATATGGCCAAAATAGTCAATTTAATAGAGAATAATAAATTTTCGCAGTATCCAAGCATGTTGGCACATGCTATTAACTTTGATTATTGAAAACTTTTGTTGGATTCCAATTAGCACGAAATATGTATTTTTATATGAAGTTAACATACCGAAAATAATATTTATGCTTTGGATACTATTTTGTCTAACATATACACCATCTGTTTCAAAATAAGTGTTTCGAGCCGTCACAATACGTGTATCAAGAAGGTAGACAAAATGACTCTTTTTGCCCTTAATTATTCATTACATATGAAACCGAAAAAGTAAAATGGTAAATCTAGTAGTTTGATATAATTATTTATGCATACATTTCTAAGACATTACACACTTATTTGGAGAGGAAGATTTTTGACTATTCGATTATTTATTTAACGACGGATGGAATAATCAATATCTTTTCCCCAAAAATTGGGTTGTCACAGCCCCAAATCCCGAAGGACGGCTAAGCCGGGGTGCGACTAGGGGTTGGAATTAAGAAGCGGGGAAGAAAGGAGATTAATGAATAAATGAGGGATAAATCTTGAATCATCAAGGAAATACGTAGAATTGAACTTTGATTATATAACGCGAGACAATCTCGAAGGATTTCTCGAATAGAACTAACAAGTCGTTTCAAGTTTCAAGTACAAAATACTTAAACAAAAAGTGTTATAACATATTAGAGTGTTTGCAGCGGAAAAAGAACGTAGATTGACTCCACATATGAAGATGTGAAGTCGAGGCTCGACTAGCTTTATTAAGGATTTACAACCACGTACTCAACTCCCGCCGTCACTCGTCACTCAACCTGCATATTTAAAAATATATACAGGGCTAAGTACAAAGTACTTAGTGAACACATGCCAAAAACATATAATAGATTTAATGGATTTATCAGGCATTTCAACAGTAACACAACGGGGTTTTTCATTAAAGACCCGTGCTTACTAAAATTTCTTTTCATAATCGCTTGCAAGCATTTTCTTACTTTTAATTCAATATGACCAAATCTGAATAACGCCGGGGAAGAATGCACTCTTCCGCGGTCGCTCCTCACCGTGGCTGGCTACCCCTCAACAGAGTACCACACACTCCGGCTACCGTGTACACTAATTCTGGAAAGCACCCTCTTGGCTAACTCAGAATCCGATCGATTTCTAGTTGGCGAACCAACTCAGATAGGCATAATAGAACTCACAAAACAAATTCTTTTATGCCAAGATAATCACTTTAAAACATGTTTTTTTAAAGCGATAAAAAAAAAATAGAGCAAAGCTCGAATTATTCAGTAAATAGAATAGCCACATTTTATTTGTATAATAGAAAAGCCCACCTTATCGAAATACAGAACTTATCGATAAAGCTTCCCTCTTCCGTCCTGTCTTCTACTTGTGAAATTCACCTTTAATCGTAAAGAGTTAAGTTTAGCGAAACGATTGAGTCGAAAATGAAAACAACTAACGGACTTGCTTAAAAATCAAGTTCTAGGCCTTTGCAATTAACTAAGTCTTTAGTTAAAAATGATTCTCTCTAAATCTCTATCTCGATTTTATACGACACTAAACTTAATTAAAATAAAATATTTAACGAATAAATTAAACTTCATTTAAACGTTCTAATTTTATTGGGCATCGAGAATATTATACGAGTTTATGAATTAAGGCCGTTTAGTACCAGGCGATAATTAAATTCGATATTCAGCATCTCCTTAATTAAAATCTGCAACCTATTTTAATTAATTAACTCAGGCCCAAAATTTCGGCCCATTCAATTAATTAAATTCGGCCCAATGAATTAATTTGTAGCCCAAAACTCTTATAAATCAATTTGGCCCAAGTCCAAAATCACACCCCAAGCCCATATTTTATTTAATCCTTAATTCTTTTTTTTTTTAAACAACAAGTTTTTCTCTCTCTCTCTCAGACTTATCTCTCACTCTCTCACTCTGCTCTCTCCTTTCACTCTCTATTTCACCAGCTCTCTCTCTCTCTTAGAAATCAACAGCAGTAGCAGAGCACCACTGCCGTCGTCTCCCTCCTTTTTCCGGCGGGGCTTCGCCGTAGCTTCTCACTGTCGCCGCCGCCTCCTCCTCCTCTCTTTCATCTTTCTCACTTCTTGGTCTCTTTCTATCTCTATCCGACGGCAACAGCAGTAGCACGACCGCTGCGTCTTCTCCGGCGAACTTCACCGTTCGCCGCCTCCGTTCCATCATCGTCGTCTCGTCGTCTCAATTTCATCCTTCGCTCAAACCTCCAGTAAAAAGCCCCAATTTTTACTAGATCCCCAAAATCAAAATCCCTAATTTCTCTTCTCTTCTCTAAATTCCGGCGACCCTACCGTACGCCTAACGATGGTGTTCGGACAACAGCAGCAGCCGCCGTCCTCTCCTTGGCCAAACGGAAAGTAGCCCGGAGAAGCCGCTGCCGTCGTCGTCGTGGCGCGTCACCACTACCATGGTAAACTCTCTGCCTTTTATCCTCTTATTTCTTATTTAATCGCTAATTTCAGATTTTAAGATTTTGATTTTAGTTTTAAATTTTAATTCTCTCTTTTCTTTTAAAACCGGCTGTGGTTGCCGTTCTTTCGCCGTCGTCGTCGCCGGCTTCTACCAGCACCGCCGCTTCCTTGGCGAAACGGACAGTCGGGAAAACCACCACTGTCGTCTTCATATTGGCAAAACGAGCGGCTGCCCAGAATGACTTTCGTCGTCGGCGTCGACGTCCAAACTATTCCGACTCGGCCTTATCATCGGACTCGACAACAAACCGCAACCAAGACTCGATAATTCGAGTTTGAAGGAAAAGCAGAAATGTAAAGCAGAGGCAGGTTCTACAATTTATTCAAAGTTTCTTATTTGGCAAAACAGTGTTTCTAGGATCAGTTTTGTGAATACTGGACTCTGGTTTCTTTGTTGAATTGCACTTAGTTCATAGATGGATGATTCTTGAGTTATGATCATGCTTGTGTTAATATTGCTTTGCTGGGAAAAATTAAAATAGGTTATACTCTTATTTTATATGATTTCAGTTTGAAGTTCTTTAAGAAAAGGGAACAGAGTTTTTCTTACACATAAATTAGATTTTGAGTTGTATAAACTTACTAGTTGGATTGATGAGCGGATGGATGGTTTATGAATGAATTGAAATGCTGAATCTTGTGACTGAAATTCCCCTGCAGAGCTTCTTCTTCCTTTACTTTTTCTTGGGTGTAATTTGTTTGTGATGAGAGAGTAATTAACTCAGGAAAGTTATATTTAAGAGGAATGGTTGATATTATTTGCTGTAATGATTCAAATGTAATTGTGATGGACGTGTATTACAAACTTAACCACAAGATTACTGACAAGATTTTGGAGAAGATTTACTCCTATCATCGGCACATTCACAGCTGTGAAAGATAATACTTGGTGCATTTCTGGTTGATTAAGGAGGCTTTTAAAGTTTTTCATGGTTGGGCTTCAATTTGGGCTTTTATTTATTTAACAAGATGGGCTTAAATTTATTTAAGCTCATTGGGCTATAAATAAAAGAAAAGGTTCGGCCCAAGTTACAAAGATATAAGTCGGCTCACTAAAACATATATACGGTTATTAAGTCTTTTATTACGAAGGATTTGATCGTCGATAATTAATTATAAATATAAACGGTTCAAACATTCAAAATTAATTTCTTAATTTCCCTATTACTTAATGACGGCAACAATATAATCAAGCTTTATATAAAAAAAATGGAAATGAAAATGTAAATCGCTTTAATACTCGACTCTGAACTTTAAGAGTATTCGGTTAAAATAACTTAAGGCTGCAAAAATCGTAATTAATTATATAAAATTAATTATACGCAAGTTTAGAGAAATCGGGGTATTACATCCTACCCCTCTAACATGAAATTTCGTCCCGAAATTTGCATACCTTTTTCGAAAAGCTCAGGGTATTTTTCCAGCATCTTTTCTTCGAGTTCCCACGTAGCTTCTTCCTGCCCGTGGTGATTCCATAAAATTTTTACAAGCGATATCGTCTTAGTTCGGAGTTCTTGTACCTTTCGGTCCAAAATAGCTTGCGGTCTTTCTTCATAGCTCAAATCCGGACTAAGAACAATGTCTTGTTGGTGAACCACGTGTTTAGGATCGAACACGTATTTTCTTAATTGAGAGACATGGAAAACATTATGAACACTCCCTAGATTTGGCGGTAAAGCCAATCTATAAGCAACGAGTCCTATCTTTTCCAAAATCTCAAAAGGTCCAATAAATCTGGGTCTAAGCTTACCCTTCACGCCAAACCTAATAATTCCCTTAGACGGAGAAACCTTGAGGAAAACCTTATCCCCAATTTCGAATGATAGTTCAGATCGGCGTACGTCGGCATAAGATTTCTGTCGACTTTGGGCTTCCTTAATTCTCAGTCGGATCTGTCGAATGATCTCTATCATTTCATCGACTGAATCTGGCCCTAGATTTTTCCTTTCACCTACTTCATCCCAATAAAGCGGTGATCTACATTTCTTTCCATACAATGCTTCATATGGAGCCATGCCTATTGTTGCTTGATAACTGTTATTATAAGCAAATTCGATTAATGGCAAAACATTTTCCCAGCTCCCACCTTGATCCAACACCACAGTTCTCAACATGTCTTCTAGTGTTTGGATTGTTCTTTCAGACTGACCGTCTGTTTGAGGGTGAAAAGCTGTGCTGAAATTGAGTTTGGTACCCAATTCTTTTTGCAAGCTGATCCAAAATCTTGAGGTGAATTTTGAATCTCTATCTGATGTTATCGATGTTGGTACTCCGTGCAGACGTACGATATCACGGACATACAATTGGGCTAATTTTTCCGATCCATAGGTAATCGGAATTGGTATAAAATGAGCTGACTTAGACGGTCTACTACAACCCATATTGCAGTGTTTCCTCTTTTTGACTTCGGCAGACCGGTCACAAAATCCATTGTTATACCTTCCCACTTCCATGTTGGAATATCCAACGGTTGTAACTTTCCATAAGGTCGTTGGTGTAAGGCTTTTACTTGCTGACAAGCCAGACATCGTTCTACGAAGGAGGCTACATCTCGCTTTAAGCCGTCCCACCAGAACTTTCTCTTTAAGTCCTGATACATCTTCGTACTTCCCGGATGAGCAGTATAAGGTGTATCATGAGCTTCACTCATGATGTCCTTTTTCAGCTCGTCATAATGAGGAATACAAAGTCTTCCATCGAACTCGATTGCATTATCTGTTGCTTCAGAGTAACCGCTAGGGTTACCTGATCTCACCTTCAAACGTAGTTTCTCAAACACCTCATCTTTCCTCTGAGCACTTATTATTCTTTCTCGCAAGACTGGTGTAGCCACTAGGGTTGCAACACGACTAGTTATTGTTTCTGGTGAATTGATCACCTCCAAACTCATTCTCTCAAAGTCTTGAATGAGTTCTCCTTCTTCGGTAAGGAAACAAGCTAAGTGTGTTGAAGTCTTCCGACTCAAAGCATCTGCTACAACATTAGCTTTGCCTGGATGGTAATTGATACCACAGTCATAATCCTTTACTAATTCGAGCCATCTTCTTTGTCTCATATTCAATTCTTTTTGCTCGAAAAAGTATTTTAGACTCTTATGATCCGTAAAAATCTCAACCCTAACTCCATATAAGTGATGTCTCCAGATTTTTAACAAATGCACAACGGCTACTAATTCCAGATCATGTGTGGGGTAATTGACTTCATGTGGCCTAAGTTGTCGTGATGCATAGGCTATCACCTTTCCATCTTGCATCAGCACACAACCTAGTCCATTTTTAGAAGCATCTGTATACACCACATATTCTTTATTTGCTTCTGGGAGAGCCAAAACTGGTGCCGTAGTCAACTTGTCTTTTAGTTCTTGGAAATTTGCCTCACACTCGTCCGTCCACTTGTATTTGATTCCTTTCTTGAGTAATTGTGTCATAGGTCTAGCTATCTTAGAAAATCCTTCAATGAATCTTCTATAGGGTTGGTTGGTGACTTTCAGTCACGTACCGCTTCCACTTTAGCAGGGTCCACCTTGATACCTCCTGCTGACACAATGTGCCCAAGAAACATCACTTCACTCAGCCAAAACTCGCACTTACTGAACTTGGCATATAGTTTATCAGTTCTCAAAGTTTCCAACACTATTCTCAAGTGTTCTTCGTGCTCTTTCTCATTTTTGGAATAAATGAGAATGTCGTCAATAAATACTAAGACAAACTTGTCTAAGTATGGGTGAAAAACTCTATTCATGAGATCAATGAATACTGCAGGAGCATTAGTCAATCCGAATGGCATAACTAAGAACTCGTAGTGGCCATATCTTGTCCGGAAAGCCGTCTTGGGTATATCTTCTGGTTTGATTTTCAATTGATGATACCCGGACCTAAGGTCTATTTTTGAAAACACACATGCTCCCCTGAGTTGATCAAACAGCTCATCTATCCTTGGCAAAGGATATTTATTCTTGAGGGTTATCTTGTTCAACTCTCGATAATCTATGCACATCCTCATCGTGCCGTCCTTTTTCTTTACAAATAGAACAGGTGCTCCCCATGGTGAAACACTTGGTCTAATAAAACCAAGATCCAACAACTCTTGTAGTTGTATCTTGAGTTCTTGTAACTCCTTCGGTGCCATTCTGTATGGTGCTTTCGACACTGGGGCTGACCCATGCTCCAGGTCAATGTTGAAGTCCACTTGTCGATTTGGTGGCAATCCTGGTAGTATTTCTGGAAATACGTCCTCGAATTCTCTGACGATCGCCACATCTCCTATGGTCTTTTCACCTCCGGCTTCCCCGTTCAGGTAAACAAGGAAAGCCTGACAGTCTTTCTTTTTCATCATCTTCTTAGCTTGAAGGGAAGAGATAACTGGCACTCTCCTACCCATTGTAATTCCGTGAAATTCTGTGGGCTCTTCTCCGGGTAATTGAAAAGAAATTTTTCTCTCATTACAGAGAATCGTAGCATAGTTCTCAGCTAACCAATCCATTCCTAGGATTATATCTACGTCCCGCATTACCATGACATTCAAATTGTTAGCTATAACCTTAAAAGTTCCTAGTTCCAATTCTAGTTTAGAGCAAACAAGTGAAGTGGTTGTGATCTCTCCGGATGGTGTAGTTACTCTCATTTTATGACTAGCTCGTTCTGGTATGATATCTAAATTATCGACACAAGAACTAGAAATAAAAGAGTGTGATGCTCCGGTATCGAACAAAATAATTACAGGAAAGTTAAGAAGTTTGCCCATACCTGCCAAATTTCCTTTGTTCTTAATTGGCGGCTTTTGTTCGATGGCAAAGGCCCTAGCATTCCGCTGTTGTGGCTGTTGATGAGGTTGCGGCTGTGCCTGTATAGCCCTCAGAGGTTGGGGTTGACCATATTGGTTCGGCCTAAGTGCTTAGGGTGGTCTCGGGCACTCTCTCTTCATGTGACCCTTTTGGCCGCAGTTAAAACAGTTTTCGGTGCCCACCTGACAGACGCCGAAGTGTACCCTATTGCACTTAGGGCAAGCAGGGATTACAACCTTTCCCTGACCGTTGCCTCCTTGATTCGGAGCATTCTGCCATCCTTGCCCTTGCCATTGCCCCGACTGGTTGTTTCCTTGCCATGGCCTCTTGCCGAGGTTGTTATTGTTCTGATTGCTATTCTGATTAGGCTGTTGAAAGCCACGTTGATTACCACCCTGATTACCCTGACGGTTGTTGTGTTGATAGTAACCACTGTTGTTTCCGCCTTCTCATTTTCTCTTGCCTTTGTAGTTGTTGTTGAAATGGTTCTGAGTCTGAGCTTGAGCTTGTACCGGCACGGATACTGGAGCTCGTCTTTCTTTCGGCATTACTGCCTCCATCTCTTAAGCTCTCTCTAGTGACTCAGTGTAGCTCAGCCCTCCATGACTGGCTAACGACACTCCAATCTCGTGTCTTAGTCCAGAACGGAACTTCTTTGCCATTTTCTCATCCGTATCAACTTGATCCGGTGCATATCTTGCCAATTCACAGAATATTCCATCATATTCCGTCACAGACATCTTTTCTTGTTTCAAATTATTATAGAACTCAGATTCCTTCTTTGCTCTATAAGTCTTTGGCACGTATTTGTCAAACAGTGCCTCTTTGAATTCATTCCGGAGTATCTTGAGCCGAGATCTCCTACGGAATGATTTTCTTGCGAGCCTCACCGAAGTCGGCAAGCAGTCCAGTGAGTTGAAAGGCTATGCAAGAAAGACGCTCCTCATCAGTACATCTGAGAAGCTGGAAAATCCTTTCAATAGCTCTTACCCAAAGCTCAACATCGCTCGGGTTTCCAGATCCATTGAAAGTAGGTGGATTTCTTTTGAGGAATATATCCTCGATATCACGGCGAGGTGGTGGTGGAGGTGGAGGTGGTGGGGCTTCCTGACGCTCCTGATCTTCTCTTCGAGGTCTACCCCTACCCCTACCTCTTCCTCTACCTCGTCCACGTCCTCTTCTTCCTCCTTCGTTTTCAGCTTCCATTTTGAAGATATTCTGAGATTTAGAAAGAAACATATTAGCACTTAACTTATCAAACTGACATACTCAATGACAACTTTAAACAGATTGGCAATCATTACTTGGACAAAGATAAATGAATTTCGATTGTACAACTTCTCAAGTTGACAAAAGTAAGAACAAAATATAAGAAGATTGCAACATAAGAGTAAAAGCCCTCACACGGGGTCATATATATATATTGGAATAACCAAAATTTGCCACCACGAGGTCTTACATCCAAAAGATCTAGACTTTATCTCGTCCAGACTAGGCTATCTGCCTATCTATAATATGCTTCTAGAAATTTAAAAGACGTGATGCTCTAACAAGATGCATTGCCGTCAACAACAAGGAAAGGTGCTAGACTCGGGATTATATTTACACTAACTCCCGACTATTTACACCAAAAGAAGTCTAACACATTCCAGATCTATTTACAAAAGCAAAAACTAATTCCCACAGCTAACTGGCCCTAGACGGGTCCATGTCTGACTCTCGGAGACGCTGTTGTACTCTCCTCACTGCCCTCAGCGGGCTCCAACCACCAAGGAAACTCCTCAGGGTCCTTTTCCTCCTCTAGCTCTATGCCGAAAACTGCTCCCAAGGTCCCTTCGACCTCGGCGTCGGGCGGCAGTGCCGATCCGTGCCGCGCTCGCTACTCCCTGGTGTGGCTCGGCCGGTGCTAGCTGCTCGGGCCCCAAGTACAACTCTGGTGCTGCCATCTCCTCAGCAAGGCTAGCCCAGTCGACAGTAGCCATCGGCTCGTCTAAAAAGACAGGGTATGGGAGCTCAGTAAGGTCCACTGCAGTCAAGGGCTGGGTTAGGTGTGCAGGGTACGAAGAGGTGATATCTTCAAGAAATCCATAGTCAAGTGGGACCACAGAAGGTCCAACTGCAAACTCGTCGGCCTGGGTGACCCAAGGCAAGGGTAGGTCAGTAGTCGACCCTGCCTCCTCTGGAAGAATCCCAGGAAGAAAGTCAGTCACCGGGACTAGGTCATTCAGTCGACGGTACGAAGCGTGCTCCTCAAATTCAACTCATGGACAACTACCCACTGTGATAAACTGTCTCAACAAAGCGGACGCAAACAGACAAAAGTCGCCTGTAGGCTCCGTGTTAGCCCCCACCAAGACAAGAAAAAACCATGACTGTTTTTGCGCCCATCCCTTCCATTTTTGGGGCATCATGGCGATACAGTCCACCATAGCTTGTCTATCGTCCACTCCAAGTTGCTGAACAGGTTTCCAGTAGTGTAGAAAGTCTATAACATACTGTCCAAAGTCACAACCTGAGCGTGGAATGAAGTCATGGTACAGCCTTAATAGTACCTCAGGCCTAACTGGAGGCTTGAACCGATTGCTGAAGAAGCTCGAGAAGCACTCCGTACTCATCCTATGAGAAGAATTTGCAAAACACAAATCAGTAACTGGTAGGATAAAAACTAACACAACTTAAGGGATTTTTAAAACACTTAAAGAATAAACTCAAAAATAACTTAAGCAATAAAAAGCACCACTTATCTTAAGCACTTAGCAATTATCTCAAAATTGCATATAAATCCTAAAAAAAAAAAATTCTCAAACTTTATAACTCTATACTTAGAGGTTTCTTAACTCTAATAAAGGAAGAACTCAACTAAACTTTACTTTGCTAGATTCGACCAGCAAAATCTAAACGGTTCTCTATAATGGAAAGCAAAGTCAACTTGAAGTTCCGTCGAATAATGAACTTCAATGAAGATGACTGTGCTCATATCACTTATACGCAAGTGACATTCGTCCTCTTTTGCTTTCGTTTCTCTTTACTTCTTCATTTCTTCGTTGATTGAGTTCTTCTTTATTGCTTTGAAACCAACGCTTCTTAAAAGTCTAAGTTCTCAAAAATCGGGAAAATGCCTTAGAAAAATTCTTCTAAGTTCTCAATCCGACATGCTCTTGAAAACGGAAATTATAAATCATATAATTCCAAGGAGATAAATTCTAGCATTAAATTCAAGCTTAGAATAATATTTAAAACATATTTTCAAGATGTTTTTAAACTTTTGCAAAGAACGAGAACTTTTAAAATTTCTTACCTTCTTATTGGTTGCGCCGGCGTAACGGGGTGTTGAGTTGGCAACTAGTTTCTCAAGTTTAGTGATTCGAACTAAACTTTTACTCAAAAGAAGACTCAGGCTCAGAGCAAACGAAACGCTCTGATACCACTCTGTCACAGCCCCAAATCCCGAAGGACGGCTAAGCAGGGGTGCGACTAGGGGTTGGAATTAAGAAGCGGGGAAGAAAGGGGATTAATGAATAAATGAGGGATAAATCTTGAATCATCAAGGAAATACGTAGAATTGAACTTTGATTATATAACGCGAGACAATCTCGAAGGATTTCTCGAATAGAACTAACAAGTCGTTTCAAGTTTCAAGTACAAAATACTTAAACAAAAAGTGTTATAACATATTAGAGTGTTTGCAGCGGAAAAAGAACGTAGATTGACTCCACATATGAAGATGTGAAGTCGAGGCTCGACTAGCTTTATTAAGGATTTACAACCACGTACTCAACTCCCGCCGTCACTCGTCACTCAACCTGCATATTTAAAAATATATACAGGGCTAGCTAAGTACAAAGTACTTAGTGAACACATGCCAAAAACATATAATAGATTTAATGGATTTATCAGGCATTTCAACAGTAACACAACGGGGTTTTTCATTAAAGGCCCGTGCTTACTAAAATTTCTTTTCATAATCGCTTGCAAGCATTTTCTTACTTTTAATTCAATATGACCAAATCTGAATAACGCCGGGGAAGAATGCACTCTTCCGCGGTCGCTCCTCACCGTGGCTGGCTACCCCTCAACAGAGTATCACACACTCCGGCTACCGTGTACACTAATTCTGGAAAGCACCCTCTTGGCTAACTAAGAATCCGATCGATTTCTAGTTGGCGAACCAACTCAGATAGGCATAATAGAACTCACAAAACAAATTCTTTTATGCCAAGATAATCACTTTAAAACATGTTTTTTTAAAGCGTTAAAAAAAAATAGAGCAAAGCTCGAATTATTCAGTAAATAGAATAGCCACATTTTATTTGTATAATAGAAAATCCCACCTTATCGAAATACAGAACTTATCGATAAAGCTTCCCTCTTCCGTCCTGTCTTCTACTTGTGAAATGCACCTTTAATCGTAAACAGTTAAGTTTAGCGAAACGATTGAGTCGAAAATGAAAACAACTAACGGACTTGCTTAAAAATCAAGTTCTAGGCCTTTGCAATTAACTAAGTCTTTAGTTAAAAATGATTCTCTCTAAATCTCTATCTCGATTTTATACGACACTAAACTTAATTAAAATAAAATATTTAACGAATAAATTAAACTTCATTTAAACGTTCTAATTTTATTGGGCATCGAGAATATTATATGAGTTTATGAATTAAAGCCGTTTAGTACCAGGCGATAATTAAATTCGATATTCAGCATCTCCTTAATTAAAATCTGCAACCTATTTTAATTAATTAACTCAGGCCCAAAATTTCGGCCCATTCAATTAATTAAATTCGGCCCAATGAATTAAATTGTAGCCCAAAACTCTTATAAATCAATTTGGCCCAAGTCCAAAATCACACCCCAAACCCATATTTTATTTAATCCTTAATTCTTTTTTTTTTTTTAAACAAGAAGTTTTTCTCTCTCTCTCAGACTTCTATCTCGCTCTCTCACTCTGCTCTCTCCTTTCACTCTCTATTTCACCAGCTCTCTCTCTCTCTTAGAAATCAACAGCAGTAGCAGAGCACCACTGCCGTCGTCTCCCTCCTTTTTCCGGCGGGGCTTCGCCGTAGCTTCTCACTGCCGCCGCCGCCTCCTCCTCCTCTCTTTCATCTTTCTCACTTCTTGGTCTCTTTCTATCTCTATCCGACGGCAACAGCAGTAGCACGACCGCTGCGTCTTCTCCGGCGAACTTCACCGTTCGCCGCCTCCGTTCCATCGTCGTCGTCTCGTCGTCTCAATTTCATCCTTCGCTCAAACCTCCAGTAAAAAGCCCCAATTTTTACTAGATCCCCAAAATCAAAATCCCTAATTGGAAATCAAATTAGTGTTATTCTTAATTCCATGTCAAAGTTTAAATTTTGAAGCATAAAACACAAAGAAAAAAAACACACACGCAAGCTCTGTACCAACATAAGATAATTAATTTATTCATGAAATATACATATCTTCCATTCCATATCAGCATAACTCACATGAAAGGATGCACCAACATCAAGCACATTACCAACTTCCTAACATCCTCGCTTGCTCTTTCCATCCACTTAGCCATTTCACATACAATGTACATATATATATACAAAAGAAATATGATAATTTTATCAGGAGTTCAGAATTCTTTTAGGCCACCAACTTTACCTCAATTCAGAAATAGGACAATATGTTTGCGGGCCGGCAAAAGTAGGACAATATGATTTAAGAGGTGCATTAATAGGCCACATTCCAGCCCGAATAGTACTCACAAGCCCATTAATGATATATTTGAAATAAAATCCATAGAAAATACTCAAGTTTATCATTTCTTCCCTTTTTAATCCAATTTTTGTGAAATCAGGCCCATCACACTTCCGTATAAATAAATTCTACGTATACCAACTTCATACTTTTTTGACCGGAATGCTGCCGGGTATTTCCGCCGGAAGTTTTAGGGACCTCGTCCAACCACACGATCGCAACCGATGGTTTCCAGACGCAGACTCTTTCAGCAGCACACAGCACAACCCTCGTTCGTTTCCTACTCGGGGTGTAGGGTAGTTAGTCGGTATTTATAGAACAAATAGACACTGGAAGGGATGAGCAAAAGCCCGAACTTTATTTAGGAATTATATAAAATTTATTACAACATAAGTATATCTCCTTTAGGGAGGAGACAGACTTGTTTATCTACCTATGGTAGCGGAACTGAAATACATAAACAATACTATACTAAGCTAAGAACTATAACAATTTTTATTTTGAGAGAGCAGAGGAGATGGTGTAGAGAATTTCTGGTGGATTTTCGATATCTTCTGCTCTCCAGACTTGTGACTTATATAGAGGTCTCAATTTTCAACCTCCTTCCTTCATTATTGCCTCGGATACCTTTGTTCCGTGGCCAGCCTGTATCTGACTCAGCGTAGGACCACTGCTGTCGTCCATTATTGAATAAGGACGCCAAACTTTCGGTGCTACCCGCATTATCTTTGGTTGATAATGCTCTTCCTGTATTTTTACCCATTTGGTTTTTAGTGGGTAATTACTTTTCCCTCCACTCACTATTGTCGTTTTCTTTTTAGTGGGTGCTCCAGCTCAGAGTCACATGACTCCACCAACCTGTGTCGGGAATCTACTTTTTTCCCGGGGCCCTTGGCGTTCTTGCTTTTGGCAACGCCTTCTGCTCGAGATGCTCGTGGGACCGAGCCTTCTCTTTTCCCTTTCTGGGCATGAACCCCTTCCCGAACTCTGGTTCCTTCTGGTTCTGACAATCCGAACAAACTCGCTCGGACCAGTTTCCAAAATGAGCCATGTTGCAATATTTACGATGAGTGTCTTTACTCGTCGTAATCTTGTTTTCCCAGAGCAAGGTTCTCTTTCTTTCGAAAGCTTCCTCTGCGAATCTTGTAGACTTTCCTGTCATGGTGCTTAACAGGAATGATCCGTTCACGGCTGCACTCGAAAGAATTTGAACGGGAACTTGACTTTGTCCATCTCAAATGAGGCAGACCCATAAACCCCATGCTCTTCTTCGTGAGATGAGATCTTCGGCAATGTAGAGACTAGTGGGCCTTTTTCTCGTGTGCGCTTTGATCTTATCTAGGGCGCGTGCATCTGGTCTTCGAAGCCTAATATAGTAGAAGGCTTCATGGTTTCCTTTCCCAGCTGGTTCTGGGGCTGCACTGATGAAATACAGCTCCAAAACGTCACCTCGGCTAAGCTGTGGATTGTTAGCCCAGGTATCATACACCGCTTCTTGAATCCATTTGGGTAGATTCTTGATTTCGGCGAATGATGGAGATGTGGTATAAACTGAAGCGAGTGCTCCGAATGACTTCGTGTGGATCTGAATTTGGCATCATCCACACCCGAGGATATTTCCCCGAGACATCAACCCTTATTTTTTCTGGGTTGATACCAGTCCTTGTGTTGAGCTTCTCCCAATTGGCTTGATAAACCTGTCACGAAGAAGAAACTTCAATCTTATCAGCATTAATCTTAGATATGACAGTCATTGGCCTAAGATTAATCTCTCCCTCTTTTTCCCCAGAGGTGCTGGGTTGACATGATGGTTCAGAGTGTGACCCCTGAATATCATCTTTTTCTTGGGGCAATGGTTCCGAAGATACCACCACCTTAGAACTTGGGCAAGAGGTATTTGAATCCTCTGCTACAGGTTTAGAGCCATGTACTCGACACTCTTCTTTTACCAAAGGATCTTTGGCCACCCGAAGGATGGGTGTTTGGCATGCAGCCCAGAGTTGCCCCTGAGACCATATGCAAGCTCGTAGTCTCTCGGTGACTTTCGTCTTATCGAGAGTCTGCAATCTTCCTGCTTGTTCAGCATTCAGAACGCACTCGTCACACTCTCCCTTTAGCATCTCCAGATTTTCTCTGAGATGTCTATGGGCTAGTAGAATGGAGTTCACATCAGTTTGCTCCATCTCTTGTTAAGAAATCTGCAAGAATATTTTCGTGAGATTTCAGAATGACAATATCAAAAATATAATATTGACATTTAGCTTGCCATCTAATTAATATAGCCTTTTCAGGCTTAGATTCCATCTTGTTTCTTAAGAAAGTTTTAACTTGTGTGTTATCAACTTTCAAAGTAAATTTCTTTGCAAGTGTTGGGAAAATTATAAGGTTTCGATTTGATACCAAAACCCAACTGATTCTCCAACCGAATAAATGATTGCGTCAACCTAAATAGTGTTTTCCAGCTCGCCTGTTTGAGCCTTAGATGTTCTAGGTTTACAGGTTAAGGAAGCGGAAGACAAGATCGACCCACCGTGTTCACAATGAGTTAGCTAGCAAAAGACAAGAAAGGCGTCAACCTTTCACCGTGTGATCCAAACAGAGCTCGATCAAGCCGAAGAGAATTCGAGCCGAGTTCAAAACACAGCTGGTCCAAATTGCGTAACAAAGGAACTATCTCTCGAAGACTCCAATTCAAGACAAATTCGACGAATTCAAAAGTCAGCTCTAAAGGCAGAAGATCCCGGAATCAGAGGAAGTCAACCTACCTCGACCAATGAGGGATTGCCAGATCAGCATCCTAGAATTCAGAACCTAGGATGTGACACAAATGAAGACAGGTGCAGATACGCCCAACGGCAGATCTTGTATTTAAGAAGATTAGGTAAGATTCAAACGGCTCCTCCAACGGCTAGTCTTGAATCTCTACCTATATAAACCCATCTTCAACCTCAGGATCAGATACGAAAAACTCTCTACAAGCTTTCATTATCTGAAATCATCATTCTTTCAAAAGCTCCCAAGCAGTTCTACATAGATCAAAGAACACTTTATATTAAAGTGTTTCTAGTTAAGAAACTGCGTAGTTTTTCGTCTGTTCCCTAGGCCAATCTCTTTGTATATCTTAAGCCTAGATTTCGAACGAGTTCATCATTCTCTAAAGTTCTTAATTGTAAGAACTCGTTCATAGTTGGAACCCCATACCCAAAACCAAACCCAGAAAGGTTAGGTAAATGTACGCTTGCTCGAAGCGCGTAATTCGAGTGGTTAGGTTCTTCAGTACCCGGAAACTGAAGGTGTATAGGCTTGATGCTGCCCGCAACCGTTGGAACACAGCCGGTTAGAGTTGTGAAGTTGCTTGGTACTTGGAAACCAAGTGGTAGTGGATTACCAGTGAACCTGGTCGTGGACGTAGGAGGTGTTACTCCGAACCACGTAAAAACTCGCGTGCTTCTTACTCTCTCTCTTTACTATTGCTTTATATTCAGCTGTGTACTAACTTCATATCATTGCATATTTGTTCAAAACTGCACACACAGCTGCTCTCCAAAGACAGCTGTGTCTCTCTAAAAGTTGCACAACCTGACTAAGCTGACAACGTTAAGTTAATATTTTCAAACTGAGTTTTTCTAAGTAATCGAGCTAAGTTTTCAAACCACCACTTTCCGCACCGCCAGCTGAGTTATTTACCCAGCTGACCCTTCCCAGTTGGATCAATAACTGAGCTCACCAATTCTGTTTAACTCGAAAAAGTTTTAGAAAAATCTACTTGGTGTATTCACCCCCCCTCTACACCAAGTACCCAAATTTCTGTGGACCATCAATTGGTATCGTAGCAAAGGGTTCAAAAGACCACCGTTTCGTATCAAGAGATCTCTTGACACTCGTATCGTTGGTCAACTCGAACAGATCCGTTTTTTTGAAAACTCATCTTATTACATACTGCACATGTCTATGGATTCTTATCTTAACAGGAATCTCCCTACCTTCTCGGTAGACGACTATACAATCTGGAAATTCAGATTGAAAAGCTTCCTTTGTGCACATCACGACATGATGTGGGACGTCATCACAGACGGACCCATCCTTATTTATAAACAAGAAAATGAACTCGTACCTGCTCATGATGGAGGACAACCAGAGTACCGGCAAATTCTCAAGCCAAAGAAGGATTACTCGTCAGAAGAACGAAAGCAAGCTGGTCTGGACAGCTTCGCAAGAAACACCATCTCATCAACAGTCTCAAACGCCTACCTGAGTAAGATCATCAAGTGCGAGACAGCCAAAGAGATGTGGGAAATACTGGCCAAGCTATGTGAATGATCTGAAGAAATCAAAGAAAACAAATTCACAATAGCTTGTCAAACGTAGTCATCGAGATAGAGACAATCAGAACTGGGAAGTATACTCAGCGGGAAAAGAATCTAAAGGTTCTTTCAGCTCTTTCAGCTGAATGGAACACTTACAAGGTAGTTCACCAAAGTCGAAGTGACTTGGGTGATCTATCTACGGAAAGGTTGTTCTCACTCTTAAAAGCCAACGAATACACCTTGAAGATCACCCAAGAAGAATCTTCAAGGCATTTAATGACGGAGAACTCACCCCAGCTCCAAAAGAAATAGCTTTCAGAGCCAACTCTGAAAAGTCAGCTCATGTCAAGTCAGCTGAGTCCTCCAAGATGAAGAAGTACAAAAAGGATATGAGCAAAGAAGAGCTACTCGAAGAAATTGCCATGATGGTGAAAAATTATAACAGACTCAACATCAGCAAGGGCAACTACAAGAAGTTCGCAAGGACTTACAGAGATAAGTACGCAAAGAGGGGCGATGAGAAGCCACCGACAAACGAACAGAAGAAGGTTGCTTCAACTGCAAGGAACCAGGACACTACCGACAAGATTGTCCAAAGCTGTCCCAGAAAGACAAAGACCAATTAAAAGCTAAGGCAGCTGACAGAAGGAGAGCTTATATCGCTGATGAAGAATCAGAGTGCAATAAAATGGATGACATGCCATTTTCAGACTCGGAAGAAGAAGCCCTGATGGCCCATGATGAACCTGATTGGGATACTTGCTTTATGGGACAAACAGACGGCATCGATGAAGATGAGGTAACTTCTCGAACTCTAAATCTATCTAACATCTCACCATCACACGAACACTCTACACAGGACTCAGAATCTGGACTACCTGATTGGAGTCTAGTAGAGAAAGTAATGAACGATTCCAAGGAACTTCAAGAAATCCTTGACGTCATTATGTGTGAGAATGCCGAGCTAAAAGCGGAACGAGAAAAGACAAAAATATCAGACGCAAATTCGATACAACTCGCCCAACAGAAGTCGTTTCACTAAAAGACAAAATAGTGAAACAAGATCACCGATGAAGGAATTCTACAATGAGAAGAAACAAATTGATAAGATGTGAAAAGATCACAAATGGAATCGGAAAAGAAGTCAGCTGAGATCATTGAGCTGAAAAGCACCGAAGAAGTACTATCTAAGAAGATAGTAGCTCTCATCAAAGCCACGTCAACAATGGACGAGATCATTAGTGCTCAGCGTCCAGCGGCACTCAAAGTAGGACTGGGATACAACGAATCAAGGGATGCCTCAAACATTGCTTCCACAAGTGGAACAAAGGTTATGTTTGTACGTGCAAATGAACCTCCAATCCCAGCAGCTCAGCACCAACAGTTGAGGACACAGCAGACGTCTAGAAGAATAGCTGTGAAACATTCTCAAGCTCCGTCGGCTGTGCGACAACCTCAAGCCCAACTCAGACAGCAACGTGCTCAACCTCATCGAAGAACACAGGCTGGATTTTACAGATACCAGCCACAGCACCAGCATGTTGATCGATATGAACCAAGATATCAGAGATACCCAGCTGGATACCACTCATACGAGTATCAGCTGGATATTCATTTCCAGCCACAGCATCAGAGACAGCAGAGACAAAGGAACTTCTCAGCTAGGCACACAGCTGGAAACCAAACAAAATACAGACAACAAAACAAGAAGACACGGAGATCAAGACCCCGCCAAAGAATAACGAAGAACACAAAGAATGTGTATATCGACTCACTTTCGGAAGAATTATCAGATCAAATGACCCAATTCGAGTCATCAAGCGTATCCGTCGTCAAAGGATCTCTGTCTAACCCACAAGGACCCAATTAAAACTGGGTACCTGAATTTTAACTTTTTGTTTAGGTTGCAAGGAATCGACGCATCTCTGAGGAGTCGATGAGAACGCTTTGGTACTTGGACAGTGGATGTTCCAAGCACATGACGCACCTAAAGCATCTACTCCAGGAGTATATTGAGCGTACTGGCCCTCAAGTAACATTTGGTGACAACTCCAAAGGCCTAACCAAAGGTCATGGTACATTTAAAACTAGAAATGTTATAATTCCAAATGTTTCTTATGTACAAGGATTGCAACATAACTTGCTTTCCATTAGCCAATTCTGCGACAACGGTTTTTCTGTCAAGTTTGATGCACAGGAATGCACAGTGAAGCACAGGGAAACCAAGCAGATACTCCTAAGAGGGAAAAGAGAAGGAACTATGTACTTCGCCGATCGGAACAAAGAAGCCTCCGAGACTTGTCTTGTATCAAAAAGCAAGAATGAAGCCACCGCCGTGGCACGTACGGCCGAATCATCTCAACTTCAAGACAATCAACAAACCGGCTAGGAACTAGCCTCGCTAATGGAATTCCGTATCAAGTATATGACAAAAGTCATATGTGCGGTGTCAACAAGGAAAGCAAACAAGAATTTATTCTCTCTCAAGCCTACCAAGGATCGAGTTCTTCAACCTCTTCACATGGATCTTTTTGGTCCAAGCTTACTCCAAAGCAAGCTTCAATGGGGGGGGGGGGGCAAAGTAAAATATACTCGGTCACAAGTGGATGATTTCTCAAGATTCAATGGGTATCATTCTTATACCTAAGAGCGAAACGAGAACCAAGCCGCCTATCCCACCGGAAAGATTATCAACATGTATGAGTGCAAGATAATGGCAATAAGATCGTATCGTGGAACGTAGTTTCTAAATGAAACTATTTGGCGAGTTTTGCGAGAAGAACGGAGTTCAACACCAAACATCCGCAGCCGCACACCTCACAGAATGGTGTAGCAGAAAGAAGGCAAACAGCAACTCTCAAGCGAAGAAATACCTCAATGCTAGCTAGCTCTGCCATTCCAAAGAAGTTCTGGGCTGAAGCAATCAACACAGCTTGCTTCACTCAGAAGCTCCCTACTCACATCAAGGCAAGGAAAGACACCGTATGAGCTATGGAACAACAGAATACCATACATTGGATATTTCAAGGTATTCGGATCCAAATGTCATATCCTCAACAATGGGAAGACACAACTCAAGACGTTCGACGAAAAGATGCACCGAGGAGTATTCCTTGGTTACTCCGCCGTGAGTAAAGCATACGCAGTCTTCACGAAGAACTCAAATAGTCGAAGTTAACTCCACATGTTACATTTGACGAATCCTCCTTCGAATATAGAGAGTCTATCAAACGAAGTCGAAGGAGAATCTTCAAGATTGATTCAGACAAGGGCTCAAGAGAATAGAATCGGGATCCGGCCGAACCATTAATTTGGGACAATGAGCCAGGAGGAAATTCAAATCAACCAAGAAGCTCCACCACTGGAAATCAAGAAGAAGCTTCAACGCCAAATCAAGCAACATCATCACTGAATCCAAACACAAACTCGAGTCCCCAGCCTCCATCTCCACCGAGCCTCTACGTGTTTCCTCAAAATCTAAATCAAAGAGAGCCAAACTCTCAAGATTTAACTCCTGAGCAACTACAAGTCAGACGAAATTTAGCCACGTCAAGCATCAATCAATTGGAAGAGGAAATTCGTAAGAGGAGAAGATGGATTGAAGATCATCCATCATCTGCAATCATTGGAGAACCATCTGACCAAGTCAAAACCAGAAGCTCAGCTGCTCAAGCTTCATCGGATCTTCAAGGAGCAGCTGACACAGCTCAACTCTTAGTAGAGCTAGAACTGACGGTCTATGATGAAGACACAGCTCTAATGGCGTGTTACGTAGCTCAAGTGCCAGAGCCTCAATCAATTCTCGAAGCTTTGAAGAGCGTGCCTTGGACAAACGCCATGCAAGAAGAACTGAACGAATTTCTCAGAAATTGTGTCTGGGAATTAGTCGACAGACCTCAAGAAGTCAAAGTAATAGGACTCAAATGGATATTCAAGAACAAAATGGATACCCTGGGAGTCGTCATCAGAAACAAAGCTCGACTAGTTGCCAAGGGTTACACTCAGCAGGAAGGAATTGATTTCGAAGAATCTTTTGCTCCAGTAGCACGATTGGAAGCAATCGTACTATTTTCGCCTTTGCAAGACATCACAAATTCAAGGTCTATCAAATGGATGTGAAGTGTGCATTCTTAAATGGAGAAATCAAAGAAGATGTCTACTTTGAACAACTCCGTGATTCAAGTAGGAAGGAAATAAAGTCTACAAGCTAAAGAAGGCCTTTATGGATTGAAGCAAGCACCTCGAGCTTGGTATGACACTTCCGTCAAATTTTCTCATATCCAAAGGATTCAAGAAGGGCTCAAAAAGAGTATTTAACTCTCTTCACCATCAAGTCAGAGAAGATATCCCGGTTGTTCAAATCTACGTAGACGACATCATCTTCGGATCAAGATCAAGCTTCTTATGCCAAAGATTTGGAGAGATGATGTCGAGAAGTTCCAAATGTCCATGGATGGGAGAAATGAGTTTCTTCCTAGGACTTCAAGTCAAGCAATCTTCGAAGGATTTTCATAAATCATTCCAAATTCGTGAAAGATTTGATAGCCAAGTATGGAGTTCAATCCAAGAATCGTAAAGATTCCAATGAACACCACCGAAGATTGAACGTGAATCCGAAGGGAAGTCAGCTGATTCCAAAGAAATACAGAGGGATAATAGGATCCCCGCCGTATCTAACAAAGAAGTCGTCCGTACATCTCTTTCGCAATGGAGTGCGTGCCGATTTCAAGTTGATCCAAAGGTAGCACACATGGAAGCCAAGAACATTCTCAAATATCTCAAAGGAACTCGTAATGTTGGGCCGTGTCAGGTACCCAACAAGACAATCATATACAAATGATCGGATACTCGCATTCGGTATCGCATCACGGAGATCTATTGGATTTAAAATCAACTTCTGTGAACTTGTCGCTCTTAGGAAGTAAGTTGATCTCTATATGTGTCTTCAAAGCAAACAAACGTGCGTCGCAACTTCTACGATGTATGTAGACATATGGCCGCTGGAAGCCGCCGTCAAGCCAGAATTCTCCTTCAAGCAAACATTCGACTCGGATGACTTTATGAAGTAAAAACCGGACAGTTCCAATTTTCCGTGATAGCTCAAGTGCATTTATTTCACATTTCGAAAATCCAAGATTCTCACACAAGATGCAAGCATGTAGACGTACGACATCATTTCATCGTAGATCACGTAGAAAAGAATGATGTGATTGTTGAGAAAATTCGACATGTACATACAAGCTAATATTCCTCACAAAAACCGCCGATAGAAGCTGAAGATTCCGAACATGCCGTGCGGATTACTTGACTTCAAATCCCGTATCGATGCTTCACCCTACCGAACTGGAAGGTGACTCCAAATTGAATGGAAGCAGACCAAATTAAGAGAAGACCAAATTCGAAGACCAAATTAACTGG